>JAWDJE010000005.1:225882500-227082500 GCA_035047345.1 Bradypodion ventrale
TTGAACACTCTAATCATCAAGTTGATATCCTCACTGACGAGATTAATGATCTCAAGTCTAATATTCAAGCATCCTCTGGAGCTGATTTTGACAAAAATTATGAGGAACTTAAAGCCAACTTAGCGAAATTTCAGGACTCTTTGATTGAGTTTAAAAACAAGAAGTTTGATAGGGACATACACGATTATGCTACTTCACATGTTTATAAATGGAGGTATCAGAAGAAGAGGACATTTACTAGCAAAAGGGTTACATGGCAAGACCCTTTGGTTTCTACGGACACTTTGGACTCTGAAGGCACTTCTATGTCTAGCGATGGAGAATTTGCTGGGGCTCCGAGGCTTAGGAATTTTACTACATGCTATTCCATGTCTGGAACTTCATCCCAGGAACCTCCCTCTTCTTCTTCATCATCTTCTTTTTTACCCCAGAGAAAAGCGTCTCGGAAAAGAAAGACTTAGTGTTTAACTTCTCTAGTAAACAATTATCTCAATGGGCTCGGGAGTTATTGTCGCTGGGTTTAGGGTTTGTTCCTATACCAATTTATAATCCACTAGCATATTTTGCCCGGCAGTGCCGGGCTTTGTAAAATTGTGTTGGATAGTAAAGGATTTCATTTTTTTTCTTGAACCAATGGTGCTGGGCTGTTTTAAATGGTGTTGAAAGGTTTTGTGATTTTGTGGCTTTGAGGCGCTGTGTCCGCCTGCGGCAGACTTGCGCTCCCAGTGTGTGTTTTATTTTTATTTTTTGCACGCCAGCTTCCTCAGTGCCGGGCTCTTTAAATTGTTTTTGGAAGGTTTTTGTTTTATGGTTATGCAAATTTTATTTTAATTATTTATTTATTTAATGTAAATTAAATTTTTTAATTTTAAATTTAATTTTGGTTTTTTAAATCTTTATTTGTACGCATTTTTTATTTTTTATTTTTTGTTTTTGTTTTTTGATTTTTTTGAGTGGAAAGTGATTTCTGGGGTTTTTTTATTTTTTTTGAGATTAGTGTGAATATTTTTGAATGTTTTGATAACTTTTTTGATTAATTTGGGAATTAATCTTAATAGTTTCAATATTTTTGAATGTTTTTTCTCTTGTGGCCTCTGGGTGGGGGTGGTGAGCTTTTCTTCCTCTCTACAATTTTTCTCTTCTGTCCTCTGGGTGTCGCTTCCGGTAAGTATTCTCTTCATTTTCTCAGTTGAGTTCCGGTCATCATGGAGAGAAGACATCTCTTGGTAAACTCCCTGGTTGTTGTTGTTGTTTGGGGGGGGGGTTGTGTTGGTTTTTTGGGGGGGCTCTTTGTGATGTTTTTGTGGAAATTTTTTGGATGTTTTTGTGTTTCGTTTTGACTGTTTTTATGACTGTTTTTTACTGTTTTGGTGTGTACTTTTTTGGGGGGGGTTGTCTTTTTTTTTTCACGGGCCAGGCTCGATCCCTGGCCTGTGCAAAGGAAAGGGCGTGGGGGGGGTCTCCTTTTCTTCACGGGCCAGGCTCGATCCCTGGCCTGTTGAAAGTAAGGGCAGCAGCAGCGGGGTGGGGGTCATTCCATTTTTCACGCGCCAGTTGCCTCATTGTTCTGCGCGCTAATGGCGTGCAGGACGCTGGGGCTTGTAGTTTTGGCTGTGCGTGTTTGGTTACTGCAGCGGTTTTTTTCCTGTGGCTTTTTTTTGATTGGCCGCGGCGCGTTTCCGAACATTCCTTTTGCCGCGCCGCTCAGCCTGATTGGCTCTGGTGTGGTGCGGCGCAAGGAACATTGGGAATTGAAGTTCCCTTTTTTTGTTTGCATCCGGGGGGCTCCTGCCCCCCGGCCAAAAATTTCAACCCCACAGTTACCTGCAAACCGGGTTTGGGCGAGTGAACGGAGGCCCATTACGGGCTAGTGGGGCCTGGTCCAACATCCTTTGTCACATTCCAATGGTTAACGCACCATTTTATAGGTATAGATTTAATACTAGAATTGATGTATACAAATTAATTTGTTTGTTGAAACTTAAGTGTTTTTTTTCCAGGACAAAACTTCAGGACCAGTAGAACGCTTTAGAACTAAATTGACTTTTTCGCCTACTGTGAATGACCCATCAATAGAGGTATTCTAGAGGCTCATTTTGCGGGACATTGAGCTATGGGAGAAACAAAAAATTAGGTCTAGGTTTAATTTGTCAAAAGATGATATTTCCATTCTTGAGGGGTTAGCACAGGATAGAGACATTCTTATGAAGCAGGCAGATAAGGGTGGTGGTGTGGTTATTTTAAATACAGTAGACTACATTGCTGAGGCGCACCGACAACTGTCTAATGAGTATTTCTATAAAAAACTTACCTCGGACCCCACCACTAAAATAACTAGCTTAATCAAGACTGTGCTTTTTGAAGGTGTTGCTATGGGGTTTGTTTCAGAAAAGGAATATGATTTCCTTTTAAATCAGTATCCCAAGGTACCTGTTTTTCACCTGCTTTCAAAAATACACAAAGACCGCACACGTGAGGGTTTAATACCAGGGAGACCTATTATAGCATCGACAAATTCCTTGTCAGAGCCCATCTCTCAATTTATGGATCACTTTATCAACCCTTTCCCCCGTAATACCTCCTCTATTCTAAACACTACTGATTTTGTTTTTCAGGTGGAGGGTTTTTCTATCCCTGAAGGTGGTGGTCTTATTACTTTGGATGTTCAAGCACTTTATACTAACATTCCTTTGGAGGAGATTAGGACCATTGTTGAAAGACTTTTGGATTCCCGTCAGGACTTACACCCCCCTACACACTTCCTATTGGATCTTTTAGATATTGTTTTGGAACATAATTATTTTATTTGCAGATCTGTGGAGTGGCTATGGGGTCTTCGGTGGCACCTGGTTTGGCTAATGCATATATGATTAACTTTGAAGAGGAGTTCATTTTTAATAAATCAGTTAACCCCTTTTTTGGCACATATTATGTTTTATAAATGGTTTATTGATGATTTGTATTTCATTTTGGATGATCTTTCTTTTGCTTCAGATTTTGTTTCGTGGATTGAATCCTCACTTAAAATTCACCCATAGCATTAGCAAAACTGATATTTCTTTTTTAGATGTTACAACCTATTTGCCTTCTGAACGTGATGTCATGGTTAGGCTCTATAAGAAGAGTACGGACAAAAACGCTTATTTGAATTATGCCTCATATCATCCATATCATTTTAGGAATAATTTACCTTTTGGACTTTTTAAAAGAGTCAAACATAAATCATCCTCCGAAAGTGACTTTATTAAATCTGCTTCTGACATTTGTGGATTCTTAGATGATAAAGGTTACCCCAAGCAAGTAGTTGCAGCCAACTATAGGAAAGCACAGACTGTCTCTAGGAAACAGTTATTCACTAAAAAAAACACCTAAGGATGTTTGAGATCAATTGTATTGTTCATTTCAATATTCTCCTTTAGCGGAGAAAATTAGATCTGTTATTTCCAAACACTGGCATGTGGTGCAACATCTACCTGATTGTTCTCGTAAACCTGTTATTGCTTTAAGAAAAATAAGATCTATTAGACAGATGGTAACCTTTTCTGATCATGAGTCCCGTCAAGGTTCATTTCGCTCTAGTGCGATAGGACATTACCGATGCAATGATTGTGTGCATTGCTTTCTGTCCTGGCAAACTAAGAAGGTCTCTGTGAAAAACAATGATTTTGTGTTACAACTCCATCAGCTGAGTAATTGTAAAACTGGTAATTGTATATATTTACTCATATGCAAGTGTGGCTTGGGTTACGTGGGTGTAACTACCCATGAACTGAAAACTAGGGTGGGCGAACATCACTCCAAAATTCGGGCAGGCAACTCTGCAGCACCCTTGGTAAATCATTTCATCGAAGCAGGTCATAGTGATCAGGATTTTAAATTTGTGGTTTTGGAATGCTGCAAATCTAATCCTTACTCTCTTAGCAACATTGAAAAGAAGCTGTTACAAAGAGAATGTTTCTATATCCACCGCTTTAAGATGCTCAACCCGCATGGTCTCAATATGGAGATTGACTTCTCCTGTTTCTTGTAATTTGAAATAATACACACCTGTTGATGGGATTCAATTTACTTTAAATTTAGTGTGTTGGTAATGATTTTTTTCGACGTCCATCAGCACAGAAAGACTGAACGTGTGAGGCTTGGGACGCAATTAAAAAACCTTTAAAAACTTTAAGAAATTCAAAAATTTTCAATATTTGATGAATACTTCGAGATATTATAACAAGAATGTACAGGTAATCCCTTGTTTGATGTTTAAGATGTTATTATGTATCCGAGGATGTTGTAAATGTGTGTGTGTGTGTGTGTGTGTGTGTGTGTTAAGATATATATATCTTAACCTATAAAACCAAGGGTTAACCGTTGGAACTTGCTATAGGTTGCTATGCCTCGGCCTACTTGCCTGCACTCACCCTTCGTGCACACGGCCGATCTGGGTCCGCAGGTCAACGAAGGATTGAGAAAATCGGCAGTGGGGCAACAGCCCCACAAACGCAAAAAAAGGGAAACAACTTCATTTCCCAACATTCCTTGCACTGCGCCAGAGCCAATCAGGCTGAGAGGCTCTCACACAGCATGGCGCAAGGAACGTTCGGAAACACACCGTGGCCAATCAAAAGAAAACCGTTTTAAAAAAACGCAGCACAAACACAAAGCACAAACTACAAGCCCCAGCGTCCTGCGCGCCATGAGCGTGCAGAACGCTGAGGAAGCCAGCACGCAAAAATAAAATTAAAAAAACACCGGGAGTCTGCCAAGCCGCGGGAACCAAAGCCCCCCTCCCCAACGGCGCCTGAAGCTGCTGATCGGAGTTTCCCCTTTAATATCACTGGGTGGGTGGGGGTGTTGTGCTCCCTCTCTCTACTGGCTCCCCTGGGGTTGGGAGGGTTGGGGGAACAAAAGGAGTCTGTCTCTCCAACTCTCCTGACCCCAGGGGACCTGGCAGAGAGGGGATTTTCCTCCACACATACACACACGCCCCATATTAAAGAGAAGAAACCAAGCGGTTACTTCTCTTTAAAAACGGAGTTTTTTGGGGGGAATCCCCCTCTCCGATGGCTCTCCTGGGTCCGGAAGAGTTGGGGAGACCGACCCCTTTTGTCCACCCAACCCTCCAAAACCCAAGGAAGCCAGTGGAGAGGGGATCACACCCCCCCCCCACTGATATTAAAGCGGAAACCACAATTGAGATTTCCCTTTTAATATCAGAGGGTGGCCTGGATTCGATCCCCTCTCCTGGGTCCCATGAGTCTGGAAGGTTTGGGGGGACAAAAGGGGTCTGTTCCCCCAAGCCTTCCAGAGCCAGGGGAGACGGCAGAGAGGGGATCCCCCTGTAGGACACCAAAAAACACAAAAACAATCAAAAACATCCAAAAATACACAAAAACAAACAAAAATAACACCAAAAAAACAATAGAAAGTAAACAAAAACAAAAATTTCCAAACACACCCAGCACCCAGCCAAACACCACAAAATCCAACCACCACCACCACCCCAAATAAAGAAAAACAGCCAACTCACCACCACACAAACTCACTCCACAACGACTGGAAAAGAAATGAATAAAGAAAGAGACTACTTACTGGAAGAAGCTCCACCCAGAGGCCACGAGAGAAAAAACAGTCAAAATACAAGACAACCCCTACCAGCACCACTTGATACCCACAATAGTAAAAAAAAATCAAAAAGACACAACAGCCAAAAAGTATATCATCCTTTGTTCTTTTTTCCATCCACAAAACCAAAACACCAAACAAAAATAATCACAGTTTATAACAGACCGCCAAAAAAAATTGTATAAATAAAAAAATTTAAAATTTCAATTATAGACTAACCTCTTCTTTACAAACATTAACAACAACAACAAAAACTTTCCAACACCATTTAAAACAGCCTGGCAACGCCGGGCAACCTCTGCTAGTGTGTGTGTGTGTGTGTGTGTGTGTGTGTGTGTGTGTGTGTGTATATATATATATATATATATATATATATATATATATATATATATATATATATATATATATATATATATATATATATATATATATATATATATATAGTTATAGTTATAGTTATAGTTATAGTTATAGTTATAGTTATAGTTATAGTTATAGTTATAGTTATTACAATATTAGTGATATTTCTATATTATTATGTTTTATAGATCCCTGATGAAGGTTTATACTGAAACTTCTTATTACTAGATGGAATTTGGATCTGTTTTGGATATACTTTAGTGCATTAAACTTGTCTTATTTTATTGCCACAAATGGTCTTTATTGCCACTGTTTGGCCCCTTCTCCTGCTTGGGTTTTGAAAAGGAAGCCACATCAGTGGTGGGCTCTAAAAAAAATTACTACCACACTGTGGGTATGGCCTACTTTGTGGGTGTGATCTACTCTGTGGGCATGGCCATGTGACTGGGTGGGTGATCTAGTTATGCCTGCCCAGTGGTGGGATTCAATTTTTTTTACTACCTAATTTGTGGGAGTGGTATGGTGGGTGTGGCCAGGGGGAAAGCCCTGCATTGCACCCGAATTAGGACTACATTGGTACCTCGCATAACGAACGTATCGTATAGCGAAAAATTCACACAACGAAGTGTTTGTTATGCAATGGCAATACCCCACATAATGAAAATTGTTTTCGTTATGCGGTGTTTTTGGTAACAGGGGTATACATGCATAATGGGAACCCCAGTTAACAAACTTTTTTTTTCCATTATGCGGGGCATCTCCCATAGGGAACCACATAGCAAAAATAAACCTGCATTGCGAAGAGTTTTTTCGTTATGCGGAGTTCTACTGTACTTTATTTCAAAACTGGGATGGGCGAGGCTAGCCAGAATTTCTGCTACCAGTTCTAGCGAACTGGTGTGAAACTAATGAAGCCCACCACTGAGCCACATCATATATCCAAGTGACTCTATTTATCCTGCTCCTCCGTCTGAAGCGCCATTTCCCCTCCTCTTCTGTCTCCCACTTTGCTGGTTTTTTAATTGATAAGTAACTTATCGGTACATTGCCATGTCATCAAACTCTCCTGTCTACCTCTCTGTAGGGGGTGGGGGAACTACTGCATTGTCTTTCCTTCAAAGTGAAACAGCAACAGATTATAAAGGGAAAGGGAAAAGAGATTTCTCTCTCCCCCCCTCCCCCAATCCTCTTCTGTATTGTATGAGGAAAACCCTACCAGTAGCCGAGTGATTCAATACTAGTAATCACACATGCTAGAAACTAGACTAAAATGAAGTGAGCCGAGTAAAGGTAAAGGTCACCCTTGCTTGAAAGCCAGTCAACTCTAGGGGGTGATGCTAATCTCCTTTTACAGCCAAAGAGCCAGTGCTGTCTGCACCTGCATCTGTTTTCATGGTATAATAATAATATTGTGTCAGAGATTACTCTGGGTTGAAAGGATTTTTGCTGGAGAAACTCCACTCAGGGGACACCTGAATGAGGCTCCTTTCATGTCCCCATGTGCAGCCCTCAGCTATCAAAACCAGGCCTCCCAGTCTCCAAGCTCAGTGTTTTAGCCACTAAGCCACTCAGGGAGCTGCGTTTCTGTGGTCAAGTGGTAGACATGACTAGACACCGAAGGGCACAGAATGTTGTTACCTTTCCCACCAAAGTGGTACCTAGTTATCTGCTTGCTAAGTTGGCAGGAGCGGGAACAGATGATGGGTGCTTACTCTGTCACACAGCACTCAGGTCTCAAACTGCTGATCTGTTGACCCTCCGGTCGTCAAGCTCAACGTCTTAACCACTAAGCCACTGCAGCCCTGCCCTAAAAAAAGGGGGAGCTCTTGTCAGGTACCCAAAAAGGTAGTGCAGGTAGCAATGAGTCAGGATCAGGCTGTTTCACAACTGCCTGTAAGTCATGTGGTCACCAAAAGAAAGTAAATTAGCTTGTCCCCAAACCAGACCAAGTCACAAGACAAATCCCCAGCTGATAGTACCCTTTGGGTTTTTTCCTCCTCACATGTAACTTTGTACACAATTTTCATTTTCATTTTCTTAGTATAGGTAAAGGTAAAGGTTTCCTTGCTCGAAAGCCAGTCGTATCCGACTCTAGGGTGCAGTGCTCATCTCTGTTTCTAAGCTGAAGAGCCAGCGCTGTCTGCTTCTGCAGACGTTTCCGTGGTCATGTGGCAGGCATGACTAGACACCGGAGCGCACGGAACGCTGTTACCTTACCACCGAAGTGGTCCCTATTTATCTACTTGCAATTTCTTGCTTTCGAACTGCTAGGTTGGCAGGAGTTTTCTTATTTTACTTATATTTGTATTTTACTCCACTGCACTAATTTTTTGCATGCATATTTCCCATTCATTATAGCATGATTGCATATTATTTGCATTGTTTGAGTTTTTAAAATCTACATGTGGTTTTGAGTGTATTTTACATCAGTAACAGGCATTGCAAGTGAACAAATCAATCTTTTAAACCTGTCTGTATTTCCAAAGCACTTTGTTTCTGACATCTCACGAGAAGTAAAATAAGACCTTGAAAATCCTGACTTACAACAGAATTATTTCCCTTTCTTTGTAACAACATACTCATTCACAGAAAGATGTTTATTTAAATCTTTCTCTCAGATTTAAAAGATTGATTGTTGACAGATGATACTACAAAGGAAACCACAATAAAAAGGAAACTACATTGAAATCTGTGAAAAGCAGGATACTTTTTTGACAACAGCATAAAACCTCTGTTGTCATGTGACAGCAATACAAAATCTGGAGTATCACAGAGAATCTGAAGCCATTCTATCTTGAGGTCAAGAGCAGATCTTTCACCCAAAATACACTTGTCTTAATGTATTAGTGCATGTGTTGAATGGCCCAGTTACCAAGTATACTGGAGGCATTCCAAGCACATACATATTTCTGTCCCTACTTGTCTAGCCTTGGTAGTAAGTGGAAAACCCTCACCCATGCTTCCAGCCTAACATCATGCACTGTTATGCCTGCTGAGCTGTCGTTTCCTAGAATTCAAACCAACACATAAAATTTGATTTATTTATTTACGCTTAAAACACGTTGGAAGTGTGAAGTTGGAGATGAAAAGGAAACTCTTGATGGCAAAACTAAAAATGGAAATAAGGTTCTTTCTTTTAAAAGCATTCAAAGTCCCACTGAACATGCATTAGTAGAGAGACAGACAAACCATAAAGGTAAAGGTTACCCTTGCTAGAAAACCAGTCATATCCAACTCTAGGGTTCAGTGCTCATCTCTGTTTATAGCTGAAGAGCCAGTGCTGTCTGTGTCTGCACACATTTCTGTACATGGAACACTGTTTACCTAACCTTCCCACCGAAGTGGTCCCTATTTATCTACTTGCAATTTCTTGCTTTTGAACTGCTAGGTTGGTAGGAGCTGGGACAGAGACAGGTGCTCATTTCGTCATGCAGTACTTGGGTTTTGAACTGCTGATCTTCCACCTCCCAGTCAGCATCTTAACCACTTGAGCCACTGCAGTCCCTAGACAAATCATAACGACATCTTAAAACAGCAATAGACATCTTCACTTGGCATTCTAGTAGCTTATAAGATAAAATGAAATGAAATGAACAACTTTTCCAAAATCTGGTGTACTGGTGTAACTCCCAGCAAACCTGATAAATATTTTTCCTGGTACAAAAATCCCAAATGTTGGTTGGGAACTCCTGTACTAAATCAATGGGAAATTGGTAAGATGGCACTTACATATACAGGTGAAACTCGGAAAATTAGAATATCGTGCAAATGTTCATTCATTTCACTTAAAAGGTGAAACAAATATATGAGATAGACTCACTACATGCAAAGTGAGAGATTTAATGCCTTAATTCATTATAATTGTGATAAGATTATGTGATGATTATAAGGGGATTGGGGTTTTCATAAACTGTAAGCCATAAGCATCAATATTACAACAAAGTAAGGCTTGAAGTATCTCGCTTTGCATGCAATGAGTCTATCTCATATATTTGTTTCACCTTTTAAGTTGCATTACTGAAGTGAATGAACATTTGCACGATATTCTAATTTTCTGAGTTTCACCTGTATAACTTCCATTCATTCAATCAGCCTATTCTATTTGAGACTAACAATTGATATAAGTGTTAATATTCTCTAACGCTGCTTTCTCAACCTCTTACCAGGCTCATCCTGGAGGTAACAAGACTACTTATTTAATTAGTAGAGAGTACAGATTTATAAGATCTGGTAATAGATGAGATTTGAATGTTGTGTGGAAACATTATTCATTCAGTTTTAGACTATACTGCCTGTGAAACTAAAATAACAAAAAATAAAGCACTTACAGCAGACTTAAAAACAAAACATATATTTTTAAATACTGTTGACTTACACTCAAATACTGTTGGCTCATTACTCTTATAGTAATTTGCCCACCTGTTCATACCTGTGATTCATAGGATGGCTTGAACAGTGGATCTCCAAACTTTCTGCTATAAATTGTATTATATGCCCCAGTAGCACAATGCAAACCTTGGTTTCTGTGTACTTAGAGAAAAATATCTGAAATATCACATGAAGAAATGAAATCTCCAAATCAATAGTGGGCAGCCTTCTTACGACATCTTCCCTGCTATTGAGCAGCGATAGGGACACGCCAAGCCAGAAGGAGGAGGGCAGCGGCGGCAGCCAGATGGAATGGTGCTGTGGGCTGTAGGTTGAGAACCCCTGATCTAGGGAATCCTTTAGGTCAGGAGTTCTCAACCTTTTTAAGCCGCGGTGGCCGGGTCATACTCCCTCAGACAGTTTTGGGGGCTGGATAGCCATTTTGCCCTTCCTTCACCACATGGAACTTCCTGGTATGGTGGTGGGCCACATGAAATGGTGCTGTGGGCCACAACTGGCCCAAGGGACACAGTTTGAGAATCCCTGCTTTATTGCTCCAAGGATCACTATGGGTACAACAATAGATTTCTTCCCCACTCAAAATCTGTTGTTGTACCCATAGTGACTGGAGCCCTTGAAGCAATACCTAAATGACTCCCTAGATATTTGGAAATTTTGGACTTACTGGACTTGAACATTCTAACTCTCCAAGAAAAACAACTCTACTAGGAACTGCATATATACTAAGGCGTTACCTTAACAGTTCTTAGGTCCTTGGTTAGGGTTTGAACTGTTAACTTTTAGTAATAGTAATTACTATTATTATTACTATAAAAGATGAAATATCAGGCCCAAAAATATTGAATACTGCTGCTAACCAAGCAGCTGGCCTGTACCTTCCCTCCAGCAGGGTTTGCCTCACAGGGCACTTCTGCCCTCTTTCCTCCTTCTGTTCTGGAATGTCAGTCCATCTTCCCCCTGAGAGAGAGGCTGTCAAACACATTGCATGGTAAACAGTGAGATGAAGTGACTTTGTGCTGTTGACCAATGGAGAGTAGCTAGAAGCCAGTAAATGCATGTCACTCTATCCCCCATTTCCGATTCCAGAGATGAAAACTGGATTTTCTGCCTGACTAATAAAGCATTGCTTTTTTAACAATGTAGGAAAATCTCTACTTGGCAGCCAGAATATAAAACAGAATAAAGGGTGTGTCCTGACTGTCAAAAGCTTCCAATTGTATTTTGTGGTAAGCGAGTTAAGGTCACGTGGTACTTGTGTTGGTTTGCACGTCCTTTTTAAAACATTCCCGTTTTTTTTAACCCTGCCACTGCTGCTGGCTGAGTAGTGTCCTGATTTCCCACTTCCCTTATGGTCCCCTGTAGAATTTTCTTTCTTTCTTCTTACTTATCACTACTCCACTGGGAAAGAACCTTCCACAGTCACAGTCTCTGCCTCTATCTCCACGTCTGCTGCAAAGCCATTTGTAGCTGCACCACCCTTGGGCACATCTTCCATCACCGTTGCTCGGCTCCCACCATCTGGTACCAATTATTATTATCATTATTTTATTATGTTTAAATGTTATAACACTGCAATGGCTCATTGACATGACAGCAAATGAAACACTGAACTGTTGCAGTGCTAAGACTGTAAGGTTCGGGATGGTGGTGGTATTTTCAGGCTACTGAGAATTCAGCAAGCTTTATAGGGCAAAGCATGTTAGCAGATCAAAAGTCATAGATCACACTGTTTTGGACATGATTAGAATATTATAAGTAGTATCTGAAAATATTCCAAAATAACCAGTGTCTTATAAACTGCTGCAAATTACAGTTAATAAAATCTTGTGTTCGGGTTTTCTTCAAATCCGAAATGCCAACAAGCAAAGAATTTATGATAGCTTTTAACGGTATCTGCTCAGAAATAAGTTACCAGTCACTGAAACTTCCAAAAAAAAAGTTTAAAAAAAGGTATAAGGAAAGTTACATAGAATGAAACACTCTCTAATATATATATATATCTCAGCTGACCTGGTAAATATATATCGCCGTACAAAAATCCCACAAGGCTTGGCATCAATTCCTGGTCTCAACAAAAGCAAACCTACCAAATCCATGGTCCTCGTGGTCTTCTGGCAAATGGGGGCTGTATTAAGAGTGTCCAATGCCTAAAGAGGGCCACATCTTAAATTAAAATGTGACAAAATTATTAACCTATTGATTTAGTTCAAAAGTAAATATTCAGAAGTCAATGAAGAAATGTTTGTGGTATAGGTGCCTGAGCTCTGCTGGCTAGCAAAACAACCAGAATGGCTAAATGGCTAGTATGGAGGATAAAACCAAGAAGGGACGGACAGAAGAAAACACAGAAATCAAAGGAAAAAGTATTGTGTTTTTGAAGAAAGGGATAGGGGGAAAGCAGCTTCTTCCTCTTCCTACATCTCTAGCAGGAAAACCTGTGCCTCAACTTGCATCTCCATCTCTCTCAGAGCTCCCTTTATTGTCATTGTTGTTGTCATTGTTGCTCAACTTATATGCTGCCCCACTCACAAAGCAACTCTGGGCGGCTAACAAAGAAACAATATACAGTGGTACATCAGATAAAGTCTGATTCAGATAAAGTCCGATTTGGATAAAGTCGTGGTTTTCATGCACACGTGATGCATCGCATAAAGATCAAAACCACTTAAAAATGGACATTATCCAAGGTATTTGGTCCATTTTTTTGGACGTTATCCGATGCATCGCCTATTTGATTCGGATAAAGTCCAAAATTGGATAAAGTCCAAACTTGTGGAATGGAGTTTGGACTTTATCCGAGGTTCTACTGTATCACAATTACAAAATATCACACCACAAAATGTCACATCACAAGAAACATTTCAAGAAATCCCCAATCACAATTACAAAATATCAAGTAAATCATCATAAAAACACTTCAAAAATACTTCAAAACAGTACACAAAAATCTCACAAACTCAAGTCACCCACTAAGTCCATTTCCCTCCAAGCCGAGCTGGACGAGGGAGCGTCTGGTGGTTGTGGGGTGTTGTTTTTAAAGCCAACCAGGCCGCACAGCTGCTGCTCCTTTCCGCCTCAGCTGGGCTGTCTAAGGGTGTGTCCGGCAGCAGTGGTAGTGGCGGTAGCGGCGGCAGCGGCAGCGGCAGTGTTGTCATGGATGGCCGGGCCACACCTGCTGCTCCCCTCCTCCTCAGCCAGAGGGAAGAAGACCCACACAGCTGGGTCCTCCACCCTCTGGGCCGGACCAGGTGAGGGCAGGAGTCCAGTGAGGCGGCGGCAGAGTTTTTAAAGCAGTCAGCTCTTCACGTAGCTGGGTCCTCCTCCCTCCAGGCCGGACTGGGGCTTGGCTACCCACCAGGGAGCCTTTACTAGACCTCACCTCAATACTCCTTAGGGGTCTTTCATAGCAACTTGCCTCCTCTTCCAGTATTTTGGTGCCCATATTCACTGGGGAGCTCTCAGTGTGATATTCCTGAGTCTCAGGGGTTAGGGGGCAACAGCCCCCTGACTGGGTTGGTGCCCTCACCAGCTTTCATCTCACAGGCAGATAGACATGCAGTAGTCTTCTGAACACAATGGGTTGTGATAATAGTCTTCAGATTATGATTTTCAAGGTTTTGAGAGCCTTTATATCAGCCAGAGAGCCTATTATGGGAATAAAAATAACTCAGCCCTCTATTTGGACTTCTAAGACATTAACTCGCATTCTACTCAAACATGAAATCAGTAGGTGGTCTGAAATAAGACTCTATATCACATCTTCAGATTAAGTCCCCACTTCAGAATAAGGATAATGATCAAATCATTTTCATCGCTACCAAGAGCGGATTAAACAAATTGGCTTCAGCGAGAGCAACATATGGGCAACTGTCAGAATAACAAATACTGAGCGGTAGTTTAGTCTCAGGCACTTGATTAGATATGGAGGAAGCAAGCACATTTGTTGGATCAGCAGACTCAAAGGCAACAAACTGATAATGAATGCTTATCGGAGCCTCTTGAATTGGGCACCATACCGTCATAGTGGCCCCTTCGGAGAAAGATCCCAGAGGGACCACAGAACAACAAAGATGACTGCTATCCTTCTAAGGCTTTCCTTGAGACCTTAATGCAGGGGTGCCCAAACATTTTGGGCCACAGGCTGGTCACATGGTTTAGGGAGGTGGCCACTTTTGCCCATGGGCTGGATCCGGGCCCCAATGCCAATTCATCTGCCCCATGAAGCCTTCGTCGCTCCGTGAAGCAGAAGTAAAACACACTTGTATGGGCACATTTTAATTCCACTTCTGGGAGTAACGAGGGCTTCGGGGGCCAGATGAATTGGTGTCATGGACCAGATCCAGCCCACGGGTCATAGTTTGAGCACCCATGCCTTAATGTCTTGAGGTGAAACCCGAAAGGGGAGATATGAATCTTGAGTCATAAAGGCACACAGTTTACTGGAGCAAACAAATCACTCACGTTCTATTCAAAGTCAGGGCAGAACAGGAATAGCTATAATAACCTAACTTCTATTGGATTCCCTTGCTGCTCCCCTTGCTTTAATAGCAATTATGCTTATCTACCACCCCATAGCACTTAGTACACTCTTTGGGCAGTTCACAAGTTAATTAGCATTTTGCCCCCAACATGCTGGGTACCCATTTTACTGACATCAGAAGGATGGAAGGCTGAGTCAACCTTGATCCCCATTGAGATCGAACTCACAACATTTTGGCTGCAGTTTAACCAGTGCCACCTGGGCTATTTACATGTATGGCTAAGGAAAGCACAAGCACATACATTTTTAGTGCATCCTCTATGAAAGCAGAATGAAGAAGGTGGTGGTAGCTCTCCTGCTGCCTTTCCGCCAGCCTCCTCTCCAGCGCCCATGGCTCCTGTCGCAGCCAGATGGCTGAGGGGCAAAAAGAACTGCCGCGGGCCCCAGTCGCCAACTTCACAGCCGGTGCAGCTGTTGCCGGCAGGAAGGAGGCGGAGGGCGGGGAGAGACTTGTTTCAGCTGGGCGGCTCCGGCAGCGAGTCAAATTCCACCACCTTCATCGCCGTCGCCTCTCCTGCTGCCTTTCTGCTGGCTTCCTCTCCAGCGCCAACGGCTCCTGCCCCAGTCAGATGGCTGAGGGGCAAGAAGAACTGCCGCGAGCCCCAGTCGCCGACTTCACCGCCGGCGCAGCTGTTGCCGGCAGGAAGGAGGCGGAGGGCAGGGAGAGACTTGTCTCAGCTGGGCGGCTCCGGTGGCGAGTCAAATTCTGCCACCTTCCCCGGTCTGCCGCGGGCCCCGGTCGCCAACTTCATCGCAGGCGCCACTGGCGCAGCTCTTGGCAGCACAAAGGAGGCAGAGGGGGGAAGAATTTTGGACCAGCTGGGTGGTTCTAGCGGTGGGTTAAATTCTGCTGCTTTCATTGCCACCGCCGCCCCCTGCCCCCTTCACCAGCTTTAGTGGGGGCCTTCTTTGGGGGTTTGGATTGTGGGGGAATTCAGTGTGTTGTTAATTCAGATAGAATTGGTAGTGAGAGAATAGCCTTGGGTGGGAGGGGCTGTCTGACTGGAGTCTGGTGTGAGGTTCCCCGGGGTCTACATTCCGGTAGTGACGGGCATGGGGCAATATGGCGGGAACCGAGGGGCGGGCCGCACACGGGGAAGGAGGGACAGATGTTTGTTATCTGTCCCTCGTTCCAGCCCCCCTGTTCACTCTCTGGTTCCTGGTCAGTCAGTTCAGAGTGACCCCTCCCTTAGGCTGCTTTTGGTAAATGCCAGGTCGGTTTGTAATAAAGCTCCCCTCTTATGTGATGAGATCTTGGGTGAGCGAGCTGACCTGGCTTGCATCACCGAGACCTGGCTGACACCGGAGGATGGGGTTCCCCTTTTGGAATTGTGTCCAGCCGGGTACGGGGTGTGGCATCAGCCTAGGGATCAGGGGAAGGGCGGCGGTGTCGCCATTGTAACCCGAGAATCGCTGGGAGTTACTAGGGTTACCGCACCACAGGTGCAGAGTTGTGAGTTGTTGCTTCTTCGGTTGGGCCTTAGGGGTCGGTTGGGAATCCTACTCTTGTACCTGCCCACCTGCAGGGTAGTTGATTCCCTGCCCGATCTGCTTGAGGCGGTCGCGGCGCTGGCGGTGGAGTTCCCAGGGCTTATGGTCCTTGGGGACTTCAACTTGCCATCGCTGGGACCGTCTTCAGAGCTGGCTCGGGAGTTCTTGGCTTCCATGACAGCCATGGGCCTGACTCAAGTACTTGGGGGCCCCACTAGATGCAGCGGCCACACCCCTGACTTAGTTTTCCTGTCAGAGTGGTGGCTGAGTGATCTGAAATTACAGCACATAGAGATAACAGCTGTGTCATGGTCAGATCACTATCTGGTGACTCTGGATTTTCTGGGAGTGATGCCTTGCCGCGGGGTGGTAGGACCTATTAAATTGGTCCGGCCTCGGCATCTTATGGATTCTGATAGATTCCAGACAGAGCTGGGGCCTGTTCCTCTGGACAGGCTGCACGATTCACCTGAGGCCTTGGTCACTCTCTGGGAAAGGGAAGTGACATCGACCTTGGATGCAATCGTGCCAATGCGGCCTTTCCGTTCCCACAGGTTACGCTCAGCTCCTTGGTATAAGGTTGAGCTGAGGGAGCTGAAGCGAGTTAGGAGACACCTAGAGCACCGTTGGTTAAAGACCCGGAGTAAGTGCAATCAAACACGAGTTAGAGCCTCTGTTAAAGCCTATCTCGTGGCGATGAGGGCGGTGAAGCATCAGTACTTCACTGCTCTCATTGCCTCGGCTGACAATCATCCAGCGGCCCTGTTCCGGGTCACCAGGTCCCTCCTGGGTAGGGCGGGGCCTGGTCCTGGGTGGCAGGGCTCGGCTGACGATTTTGCTGACCATCTTGCAGAAAAAGTTGCTCGCATTCGTTCGGGGTTTAATCCTGACGTGGAAATTGATCGCCTGGAGAGGGCTGGAGCAGAGTCTAGCCATGTTATCTGGGATCAGTTTGACCCTGTTGCCCCTGATGAAGTGGACAGGCTCCTTGGAGCTGTGCGTGATACCACTTGCTTACTTGATCACTGCCCTGCCTGGCTGATTAGAGCTGCCAAGGCTACAACGGGCAGTTGGGTGGGTGCGATGGTGAATGCCTCTCTGTGGGAGGGGGTGTTTCCAGCAGCTTTTAAGCATGCGCTGGTTCTGCTCCTCCTGAAAAAGCCTTTGCTCGACCCTACGGTTATTTCAAACTTTAGACCGATCTCCAACCTTCCCTTCGTGGGGAAGGAGTTGGAGAAAGCAGTGGCTCGACAGCTCCAGGGGGTTCTGGATGATACGGATTATCTGGACCCATTTCAGTCAGGGTTCAGGCCTGGTTATGGTACTGAGACAGCATTGATCGCTCTCATGGATGATCTTTGGCGGGAGCGGGATAGAGGTAACCCTTCTGTCCTTGCTCTTCTTGACCTCTCAGCGGCTTTCGATACTGTCAACCACGGTATCCTTCTGGGCCGGCTTCGAGGGTTGGGGGCCCAGGGCACTGTGTTGTCCTGGTTTTCCTCATTTCTGACAGGCCGGACTCAGTCGGTGTCTTTAAAGAGTGGGCAGTCCAGCCCTAGGTTGCTCCCTTGTGGGGTACCTCAGGGTTCGGTACTCTCACCTCTATTGTTTAACATCTACATGAAAACCACTGGGTGAGATCATTCGTTCCCATGGGGTGAGGTATCATCAGTATGCAGATGATACCCAGCTGTACATCTCAGCCCGTGGGGACCCGAGTGATGCTGTCAAAGTCCTAACCAGGTGTCTGAAGGCTGTTCAGGTCTGGATGAGGGACAACGGGTTACAGCTGAATCCTGGCAAGACTGAGTGGCTATGGATCAGGGGCCCCGTGATTTCCTGAGAGCTACCATCTTTGGTCCAGGCTGGGGCTTCTTTACCCCAGTCAGATCCGGTGCGTGATTTGGGGGTTCTCCTGGACTCACGGCTACTGCTCGAGGAGCAGGTGGCAGCCGTGGCTAGGAGGGCCTTTGCACAACTTTGTGTTATCTACCAATTATGCCCGCTCTTGGACCGAGATTTCTTGTTCACGGTCACTCACGCTCTGGTCTCCTCCAGATTGTATTATTGTAATGCGCTGTACATGGGGCTGCCCTTGGCAGCCATCCGGAGGCTTCAGTTGGTCCAGAATGCGGCTGCTCAGGTGGTGATGGGGTGTGGGCATTATGCGCATGCCTCACTGCTGCTTCGGGAGTTGCACTGGCTTCCGGTTTGCCTCCGGGTGCAATTCAAGGTGCTGGTTTTGACCTTTAAAGCCCTACATGGCATTGGGCCGAGGTACTTAAGAGACCGCGTTGCCCCTAGGTGGTCAGCCCGTCCTACTAGGGCAGACAGGAGGGGCTCAGTGGTGGTCCCATCTGTGAAGCAAGTCCACCTCAGTGGGGCCAGGAAGAAAGCCTTCTCCGTGTCTGCCCCTGCCCTGTGGAACCTTTTACCACCAGAATTGCGTCTCCATTCCGATCTTCTCCCCTTTAGAAAAATGTTGAAGACCTGGCTATGTCAGCGGGCTTGGAGTATGTGTGACTCTTTTGCACAAGCTCGCTGGCTCATTTAGCATGCTAAGGGATCCAGTTCTTTTACTGTCTGTGGATTGTTTTTGTCATTTTATGCTGGGTGGGGGTGGGATGGGTGTTTATTAGCAACAACTTGTGTAGTTTTTTATGTATTTTAGGCTGTTTTTTAGTGTGTTGGGTTGGATTTTTTAATGTTATTGTCTTACTTGTGTTTTTACTGTATTTTGTATATGCTGTTAGCCGCCTTGAATGATGTTTTTCATCAGAAGGGCGGGATAGAAATTTACAAATAAATAAATAAATAAAACCAAAAAGCAAGTGTAAAGAAGAGATAAAGCTTTGTGCCAGAAAAATCCTAGAGACATCTCTAAGGCCTTCCAATGCAGCTGCTGCTCCTACTCATAGCTATCTACTCATTAGCCATTGTTTTCAGGGCCCTGTCCTCATCATGAGATGGCAGAAGGCCATAGCTAGTGACAGGAAAGAAGAATAGTCACCTTCCATTCAAGTCACATGCTGTGGGAAGGGTGAAATGTTTGCCTGAATGAATCACTACATGAATTGGTAAATTGGCTCAATCTGCTTTAAGACCAGGCATCATGAATGCACCTGATTTCAGAACATACACCAAGAATTAAAATCCAGAGTAACACTTCATTTTAGCACATGGGTGGACAACTTTTATAGGCCTAGGGAACATTTACACCCCTCAGTATCTGCCACAAGTAGCTCCAGACCTGGAAATACTGAAAAACATGGAGAGGAGATCCAAAATAATCCAAACTGAAAGTGCTCGGATATCCACTCCAGAGTATAATTTTTGAGTGGGCTGGGTTGAACTTGGCTGTGTCCAATATTTATACACGAACAGAAAGGACCAGTCCCGGATGTCTCCTGTTCTCAAGGGGAGGGGGACAGCAGACCAGGGGTGTCAGTATGAGGACCACAGGAACAGTCTTTGGGGCTACCTGCAGACTATGGGTACATTCTGCCCACCCCCATTTAGCAAAGTTGAAGGCCTTAGCAGAGGTATTCCCCAAAAATAAATGCTCATTTGACATATGATTTCAGAGCATCTATAGCAGGGATGTCCAAACTTTTTGGGCCATGGGCCAGTCACGTGGTTCAGTGGGCCGGTCACATGGGTTCCTCCCACCAGAAGCAGAAGTAAAACACACCTTACAATGTGCTTTGCAACAGGATGAGATAGATTTTAAACTGCCATTTTCTCTGCTTAAACAAGGGGTGCCCAAACTATGGCATATCTGGTCCCCAATGCCAATTCATCTGGCCTGCACCACCCTAGTCACTCCTGGAAGCGGAAGTAAGGTGTGTTTTACTTCCACTTCCAGGAGTGACGAGGGCAATGGGGGTCAGATGAATTGGTGTTGGGGGCCAGATCTGGCACACAGGCCGTGGTTTAGGCACCCCTGATCTATATGATTGACCAGGCACTGCCATACCGCAGGCCAGCTTTGCTAAGAAAAGGATGTGTTCTATTGCAGCCTATGCCTTCAGAAGACAAACTTGCTCCCTCAAATCTGTTACTGCAATAATGTGTCATCAAGTTTTTCAGCAAAGGATGACTCACCAAAACTAATATACACTTTCCCTCAATTGCTAGGTTTCTCAGCACTATCTGTCCACAGCCACTTGGATATTGTACTTGGAAAGCAATCTGCAAAGCCATCATTGGCCAGAAGAAGGATAAACAGAAGACAGACCCATCCTTATTATTTCTTCAAAAAAAGCTTTATGACTTTCAGTGCATAGCTGAACATACATTTCTTTTATTAAATTACTCTTACCAATATAGCATGACCTACTCTTTAGGTATTTATTATGAATGTTGACTTTGGAAGTTTTAGTGTATGAGAACCAAGACAATAGAAACAGCCGAAAGGTTGGCTTAACACATCTTTATTGCATGATGGTCCGGGGGAACATGTGGTAATGGCGGATGAACAGCTCAATATATACTGTGGCTATACATTTGAATATGGCTCCTCGATAGCCCATTGGCTACTGTCTGTGTGACGTCATTCCCCGTCACGCCCTTCTTGTCCAGGTGAGGTGGTGGCGGGAATCTTCCCGCGCTGTAGGTATTTGGGGAATTGGAACCATGTGAGCTGGGCGCTCACTATTGCCCCTAGTGGTCATTAGCTCGCGTCCTGATACAGAAGGTTACAGTGTTACAGCTGGTGGTTATTATATCCACTCATCCGAGTGTTACATTACTTAAAGGCACAATATTCCAAACACAACAGAAGTGAAATGTCAAACAGTCTGGTTCTTCTTTCCCACTGCACCAATAGTGGAATTCCTTTCTTATTGCAATGTACAACTGCCAATCTCCAGACAAGGAAGGTGTGGAGGACCATTGTAAAAGTGCAGGCCATTTTTAAAGTATTCATTAAATTTTTGTAATTTTTTATGTAGGCAAGATAAAGTTACAAGTCTGGCCAGGTTATCCTGCTATGGTAACAGAGTAGACCATACTGCCAGCGAATCAATGCCGAGTGTCAGGCGGCAGTTATCTAACCTGACAACCCTGAGGACTAGCGGCCTTGGTGAAATCTACAGGGAAGGGTGATGGTCTTCAAATGGATTAAATCCCACTTGAATCCATCTTGATGGAGGGCAGCAACTCCATCAATACTGGCCTGGGATTGAGGATGACTTTGCATGCCAAAAGGACCAGATAATGACTCTTGGAATTGGAGCAGTGGTACGGGTGTCATGTGCTGTGATGTCGAAGGCAGATGAAAGGTCATGGCATTATATTTGCAGAACAGTCTTCATGGAGGATTGCCATGATGATCGCCAATATTCAGAATTGGATACAGCACAAGAAGAAGAAGAAGAAGAAAGGTTGGAAAACACCGTTCTAGAGCTTGTCAATGAGCAAACTCTGTCTCCCCTCCTTCCCATTCCCATTGAATTAAATATTTTCCTTCTTATTTTGCTGTTTCTGGACCAGTTGTCTTCTGCAGACTTGATCCAAATTGGTCCAAATTAGCCCGATTGGTTTCAGGAAACAGCAAAATCAATTGCATAGGTGTGCTGAAAGGGATAAATATAAAATTATAAATTATTGCTCCAAGACAAATTTCTCCTAAGTAATCCAATGCTAAATAATTTGTTGCTGTCTTTACCTAACCTACCTCTAAAGAAGCATTGTGAAGCCTGTATGTTCATGTCACATATATCGGTTAGCTTCTGCTAGCAATTCCCCCAGGTGTTTCATTATCCCAGCCACTGGCAAGTGAATTTTCCCTTCTCCCTTTCTCTGGGGAAATTAGAGCAAAAATAACCTTGGCTGGCTTGTCCCTCTGACCTAAGGCAGGCCCATCTTGTTCACCAACAACCTCCCTCAGGTCATTTGTTATGAGGAGGCACAAAAGGAGTGTGGGGGGAGGGGTTTCTATGCTAATGCATCCCACATTAAAATCTGACAGCTAATTGGGTGAGAAAATTACTGCAGGCACTTTCTGATGCGTCTCAGATTCAAAAAGATGAGCAAAATAGTAAATGTAAGCACTGAGTTCTCTTGCTATTAGCTGCAAAAGAGGGTCATGGAAACAACTCAACCTATTAATGACTCATAGGGTTGAATATTTTTTTTTTTAAAAAAAAAAGATGGACAAATAGGTCAAGGAATTGCTCCACACCGCCAACTTTTGGCCAGCAACATGCAGTTACTTTTAGGGGAAAGGTATGAAAAGAAACTGCCCCTCTTTATTCCATCTATTCCTCTTCTACGTAAAGGTAAAGGTCACCCTTGCTCAAAAGCCAGTCGTATCCGACTCTAGGGTTCAGTGTTCACCTCTGTTTATAGCCAAAGAGCTAGTGCTATCTGCATCTGCCAATGTTTCCGTGGACATGTGGCAGGTATGACTAGACACCAGAGTGCACGGAATGCTGTTTATCTCCCCACCAAAGTGGTACCTATTTATCTACTTGCCATTTCTTGCTTTTGAATTGCGAGGATGGCAGGAGCTGGGACCAAGACGGAATCTCACTCCATCAGGCAGCACTCGGATGTCGAGCTGCCGACCTACTGATTGTGAAGTCCAGTGTCTTAACCACTAAGCCACCGCAGTCCATATTTCCTCTTCTAACATACAGTTATTGCTATACATTAGGAGTTCTCAAACCTTTTAAGCCAGGGGCCGGGTCATGCTCCTTCAGACAGCTTCAGGGGGCCAGACAGCCATTTTGTCCTTCCTCCACCACATGGCACTTCCTGGTGTGGTGGAGGTGGTGGTGGGGTCACATGAAATGGTGCCATGGGCCACAGGTTGAGAATCCCTGCTATACGTAAAAACACACAAAGTGCAATGAAACATAAGGTCCACCTATATACAACTGTAACAATTAGATTAACTGAGGGAATGACCGAAAGTCATACTATTTGTTAACTAAAATGCATTGAACTGGACTGCAACCCTACTTCTGAACAAAGTTATTCCAGAAACCAAACACTGTCCTTTAAATGTCCATGTACACACATCATTGCAGACAACCTCTTTATTCTGCCTATTGTTTCCATAGTATCTACTGTGAGACATAGAATAGACAACAGACAGAGAAGATGGCCATTATGACCTATGTATGTGCTTTAAAGATGAGATCTATAGGACAGCCCTCAACAGTGCAGTGTAAGAAACTGTAATGAACAATGAGTAAATTACACTGTTGGGTTTTAATTCTATGATCCCATTGGACTTGCAATATTGGACAGGCAAGCAGAGCGGAAAGAAGTTATTTCCAAGCAACAAGAAAGGGTTCTTCCCACATATGGATCTACTGATGAACTAACAACATGTGCTGTATTTCAAATATCAGCAATTCAGGATTATTGTTCTCCTAGTGCTTTGCAAACAATATCACGGAAGCCAATTCCATTACAGATAAATACTGAATGTGTCTCCATCTGTTGATAAATCACATACAGTACTGTACTTTTCATTCTTTGCACTTTGGCCATCTTCCATCCTCTGCTATGTGACTAAGGAGTATCACTCAAGCAAGAAAGATGCTTGAAAAAGTGTTATTTTATACAATGACCTAGAAGCGTCATTCATCATATGGTTTAATACCCATTACATTTTTGCTAAAGGTCACAAGCTGAATGCTCTCCAGAGAATGATTTTTTCCTGTTAAAGTATCTGTAGCTTTAGGAAGCTACCAATTCAAGGAAACAATATAATCATAACCGGGGACTGCTAGTATGCCAAGTTCTTTATGAGCTTTCACGCTCCTTTTCACCTACCCAGTTTTATGTCATCTGAGGGCAGATCAGTCTGATACCTATGTAATAATTGTGTGCCATTTTAAAACACATCCTGGCACCTATGCTGAGTGTGAATCAATAGGCATTCTCATACAACATAAATAATTCTAGAAACCATTATTTTAAATATGAGACAACTATGAGAGCAGGGGAATGACTGCAGGGAAATAAGCCTTAATCTGAATGAGAGATGAGATCTTGGCTTCCAGTTTATAATTCCAAATTCAAAACCTCCCAAACTGAAGTTTTGGATTTGAAAAATCTGTATCTGCTTTGTTCTGCCTCCTTCTTGGTAAACCTCTTCTGAGTACTTTATACTTAGAAAATCTTGGAAAAGCTCGACATAACTCACAATCAACTGAACACCACCAACTATTAATTATGGGAATTCCCCAATAAATGCTGCTGCGTGAAAAGGTTTAGCTCCAAAATTCTCTTGTGATTTTCTTAGTTTTGGATTTCACAATTTGCTTGGTCTCTCTCTGAAAAGGAGCATGCATTACCATTCATATTGTTATTCATTTCCCCCTTCGACCACGTGACAGGTTTTGAGACTCGATCTTATATGGCAATGTGACTGGAAAAGCAAACATTTAAAACAGCATATTTACATGTTCACATACTTTTAAAGGGAAATCCTAGATACAACTATGAGGCTTACTTCTGATTATAACTATATAGGATTGCATCTTAAGGCTCTTGGATAATTAACAAGAGTTCAACTATGCTTTTTTTAAATAAAAAAACGTTAATTTAAAAGGAGCTCTAAATTTTAATGGAAATAATATTTTCTTTAAAGCATATCAGCACATTATGTGCCCTGCATAAGACTGTGAATTCCTAGACTGTCCAGTCTAATTCTATATGATTGACCATCCTTAACATTAATTTTTAAAAATGTTTTAACATTACTTTTTTTAATGTTAAGGCTTTGGTGATTTTTTATTTGTTTTTAGATAGTAAATGGCACAGCGGGGGGTGGGTGATAATATTGCTATGTTTTTAAGGTTTTTTAATCATTTTATATTGGTTTTAACTTGTGTACACGCCCAGAGTCCATTGGATAGGGCAGTTTATAAATCTATTAAATTAAATTAAATCCTGCTCAAGAAAGCTATGCGAAGGAGGAGGTCTAAGACCTTTCAAAAGCCTCCTAGTCAGTGATATTTCCATTTCATTTTGATCATTCCTCCACACTTCTAGGCTACATCTGCATCTCATGCAGTCACTGCACAAAATCTTCTCTCAGACTATATTCTTCTTGAGGTTGAAGCAGACAAGGCTTTCTTTCTCCAAACACTTCTTTACCACCACAACACACAAATATACAGTTTTGCAAACCAGCCTAAGATACTTCTGGATCTCCCAAACAAATAAATTAAGATTATATCTAGATATGCTTCTGGGTGATTCTGTCATGGTTGGTGCTACAAACCTGCTGGCATCAGCCTTTATATCTCTTAGACAGGTGATAGAAAAATAAAAGATGCAGGTATTCTGGTTTTACAGTCCAAGTAAAAAGAAGATTTTGGATACCTTTCTCACTTTCAAGAATGAGAAGAAAAGAGAAATATCAAAAGATGACACAGGCAATTGGCGTTCTTCCCTTCACTAGAGTCCTTTAGTACTATTCTTTTTCAATGGTAATTTTCCAGTTAGTTCTAAAGATTGGAACAGAAGTTATAAAATTGGCACCATTAGATATGTGGAAGAGGATCAGGCTCATTAAAATCAGCCTTTGTCTTAGATTACCCAGACAATGATCATTCGTTGTGCAGAGAGCTGTATCACTCCTATATCTATGCTAGAGAGTCTCAACTTGCGGCCCATGGGCCAGATGTGGCCCATGGCACCATTTCATGTGGCCCCCAACTGCCTACATCACACCAAGAAGTGCCATGTGGTGGAGGAAAGGCAAAAGGGCCATCTGGCCCCCGAAGCTGTCTGAGAGAGCGTGACCCAGCCCCCGGCTTTAAAAGGTTGAGAACTCCTGATCTATGCCATTTATTTTTACAGAATATTCTCTGCAAAGTGGCTAAGAAAGCCAATGATTCAGCTGTAAGGACCTTACAGACTACATTCAGGGCTGCCAGGAAATGATGGGGTCGCCAAGAAGAAAATGAAGATATGCTGGGATCAACTGGATTGCTTCTAGCTTTCATCTAATTCTCAAATACTCAGAAAGTAGCTGTTACCACTTTGCTATGCTGAACCTGATGACTAGAAGGTCAGCAGGTCAGCAGTTTGAGACCTGAGTGCTGAATGATGAAGTGAGCTCCCACCTCTGTCCCAGCTTCTGCCAACCTAGCAGTACAAAAGCAAGAAATTGCAAGTAGATAATTGCAAGGAGGTACCACTTCAGTGGGAAGGTAAGCAGTGTTCCATGCACTCTGGTGTCTAGTCCTGCCTGCCACATGTTCACAGAAATGGCTGCAGATACAGACAGCACTGGCTCTATGGCTATAAACAGAGATGAGCACTGAACCCTAGAGTCAGATATGACTGGCTTTCAAGCAAGGGCGACCTTACACAAAAAGTAACTATGCCATTGTGACTCTAGTTTCCTAACTACTAGTTACAGGTGTATTGCCAGCTAGTGACTGCACACAACCTTACAAATTACAGCAAACCTATATTAAACCTCTACACATATACAGTAAATCCCTTGACACCGAACGGGGTAAAAGTGGAAGGAAAGAAGAGAAGAACACATATTTAAAATAAAAATAAAAACAATTTTTTTACAAGTCAATGGTCCTCCTGCCCTTCATACCAAGTCTTGGGTGTCTAAGGCCAAAACTGCCCTGTCACTGGAAAACAGAAATTCTTAACTACTATGATCATATATATCTACAAAAATAAATTTGATTTCACAAATCTAAAAGGACTGTCACAATTGCCTCTCTGCAACATTCTTTCTAATTATAATCTAACTACAAGCAATCTCTAATGTATTTTTTCTGGCCTTGATGGAAAACTCAAGAGAAACGGTTGTGAATCCCTCTACATTTATTATCCAAGGTTTCTTCTACAAGTCACTTAGAATCAGTAAGAACAGGATGAACCACAAGTTTATGTCATAGGTGGTGCTCTTCTTGTCAAAGGAATTTGGTGCTGTCAGCACTGTTGTTGTAGCTGTGTCATCTATAGTTACCCTGTTAGTCTGTGATCAACAGCAGCACTGTGAACATTGTACATTGTTGGTGCTCTGAATAAGAACACCAACCACCTGCAAAGTTGCTACATCTTAAAGCATCTCCGTTGAGGGATAATATTTTAATCAAACAGGTGCTGGAGTTGGAATGGAAAGGAGTAGATTTCCGAACATCTGTCTTTACAAACTGTAAACTGCAGATTTGCTGTGACAGAATAAAATGATAGTGCTCAACATCTTTTCAGAGCAAAACCATGCATGAGTAGTAATCAGGCTTGATAATTTAAATGAGTGATTTTTTTTTACACATCTTGCAAAATGTAACATTTAATCATGGCTAAATCTGTACTGCAAGCATCCGCTCAGAATAGAAGGATACAATTTTTGTTTTGGAGCACAAATTTTAGCCTATTGTTACTTAATTTTCATTTTTTTTCCTTTTTCCTTCTAAATGCAACATGATTATGCCGGGTTGTTTGAGAATAAATCAGCAATTCTCAAGTCCAAAGACTGTCATTATTAGATGTCAGTCATATAAAGAATGTTTCTGTTAAACGTAAACTCCATCCTATAAAACTCCATCCTGTAATCATTTACTCTGAAGGTGATATCACTGAAATAAAATGGTACAGCAAAGAGCTTCATTATGGCAGACTCAATGCTAAGAACATTTAAGCTGATCTGGCCAGTTACTGTATATTCTTTAAAAACATGCCAGCTAGCAATTCATTGAGGATTACAATCTATCTCTGCTGTGGTTGCACTGCAGTGAAAATAGATCACAAGCAAACATCCTGCTCCAAATTTCTTCCCTCTGCCATCATTTTCCATCTACAGGTAAAGGTAAAGATCACCCTTGCTCAAAAGCCAGTCACATCCAACTCTAGGGCTCAGTGCTCATCTCTAATTACAGCCAAAGAGCAGCGCTGTCTGTGTTTGCAGACGTTTCCATGGACACATGGCAGGCATGACCAGACACCGGAGTCCACAGAATACTGTTTACCTTCCCACCAAAGTGGTACCTATTTGTTGTTGTTGTTCAGTCGCACAGTCGATTGCTACCCTTTGCGGCCCTATGGACCATTTTCCTCCAGGCACCTCTATCCTCCACCATTCTCCTCAGCCCACCAAGCTCTGTGCCCACTGTGTCCACAATACCATCTATCCATCTCATCTTTGGACGCCCCCTTCTTCTCTTTCCCTCCACCTTTCCCAGCATCAAGGCCTTCTCAAGTGAGTCCCTTCTCATTTGATGTCCAAAGTACTTTAGCTTCATCTTCACTATTTGTCCCTCCAATGAACAGTCAGGATTGATTTCTTCCAGTATTGACCTATTTGTTCTCTTTGCTGTCCAAGGGACTCTCAGGACTCTCCTCCAACACCACATCTCAAAGGCATCTATTCTTCTGCGCTCAGCCTTCCTAATGGTCTGGCTCTCACACCCATACATTACCACTGGGAATACCATTGCTTTGACTATGCGAATTTTTGTTTTCAAGGTGATGTCTCTGCTTTTCACTATATTCCCTAGGTTTCTCATTGCTTGTCTCCCCATAATCAGTCGTCTTTTTATTTCATGGCTACAGTCGCCATCTGCAGTGATCTTAGATCCCAGGAAAGTAAAATCTGTCACTGCTTCTACTTCTTCCCCATCTATTTTCCAGGGACTGATGGGACCAGTTGCCATTATTTTGGTTTTCTTGATATTGAGTCTCAAGCCAGCTTTTGCACTCTCCTCCTTCAATCCAATCAAGAGGTTCTTTAGGTCTTCCTCACTTTCTGCCATTAGGGTGGTATCGTCTGCATATCTCAAATTGTTGATGTTTCTCCCAGCAATTTTGATCTACTTGCAATTTCTTGCTTCCAAACTGCTAGGTAGGCAGGAGCTGGGACAGAGATGGAAGCTCATTCTGTCATGCAGCACTCAGGTCTCAAACTGCTGACCTGCCGACCTTCTTGTCATCAAGTTCAGTGTCTTAACCATATATATTGGTACAGTCAGGATTGCTCCATTTTGCTCATTTCCAGCATCACTGATCAAGCAGAAACAAACTAAAGCAAGCCTTCAGCTGTTATTCCTCCCTCCACTGTCAATTTGCCATATTGTACCGTGGCTTCTCAAGAGAGCCACTTCAGGATATTAGCAAATTAAACACTTCCTCTGCCCATCTGTGGAGTAAAAAATAATAATCACTATATAATACAGTATAGGTGAGAAACTATATTATAATAACATTGATGCAGTGCACAATTTTGAAAATAATGAAAGAAAAATTGAAAACTGGAAGCAGGAAGAGACAAGATAGAGCAAAAACAGAGATTTTTTAAATTTTTATTTTATTTTCCTTCCTTAAAGGGATCATATCAGACAGAGTCACTTGAGGTGTGTATGCCACTGGATTCAAGGATTGCACAAAATGGCATACCAGACCTCTACTCAACTTTGAGCAATCCTATTTAACTTGGAGAGACTGTGGTGGCTTAGTGATTAAGATGATAAACTTGACGATTGGCAGGTTGGGCAGGTCAGCAGATTGAGATCTGGATGCTGCATGTCGCAGTGAGCGCCCGTCTCTGTCCCAGCTCCTAACAACCTAGCACCTAACAACCTAGCACAGTGATGGTGAACCTTGTCACTCCAACTGTTCTTGAACTTCAATTCCCAGAAGCTCTGATCCACAAGAGTGCTGCCTGGGCTTCTGGGAATTGAAGTCCAAGAACACCTGGAGTCCAAGAACACCTGGAGTGCCAAGGTTCGCCATCACTGACCTAGCAGTTCAAAAGCAAGATATTACAAGTAGATAAACCACTTCAGTAAGAAGGTAAACAGCATTCCGTCCACTCCGTTAGCCATGCCTGCCACATGTCCATGGAAACATCTGCAAACAAAGACATTACTGGCTTTTGGGCTATAAATGGAAATGAGCACCGAACCCAAGAGTCAGGTGTGACTGGCTTTTGAGCAAGGGTGACCTTTAACTTTACCTATTTAGCTTGCACCAGCCTGTTCTAAACAAGCCTATGTAGACAAGCCCAATGAGAATACATTACACGTAGCAGACTTTTAAAGTATTTCTTTTAAAATGAGGAAATTCTTCATTAGAAAACAGAACACTGACATAAGATTTACATAAGCTACTTTATATGGAGAAATGCACAATTGGTAACTTAAATAGAAATAAATGCATCACAGTGGGGGCAACCGTGACTAGATAATCTGCTTGCTAACTCTGCTCTCCAAATGCTAACTGTGGATGTTCAGCTTCAAGGCCCCTTTCTCTTTTTTCATTCATGTATTTATTTTATTTATAAGTTGCCTTTCTCTCCACGGGTGCATCAAAGCAGCTCACAATTGATTAAAACTGTATAATAAACACAATTAAAAACAGAGTATGCACTAAAAATAAACAAATTAAGCACATAATATGAAAGCCACCATTTAAAGGCATTTAAAGATAAAGCCATCTCAATTAGTATATGCAGCAACCTGTAATGGCTCTTACTTATCTAAGTCAATTAAAAGACTGCCGAAAAGGAGGATCTATGACTACTGGCAGAGCAATGAAAACAACTGGGCTTCTAAGGAAATTACTGTGCATTCTGAAGTCTAAGGGCAGCACTGAAAGGACTCTCTACTACCACATCCTCAGCAAATGAAACTGTGGATGCAATAGGAGCAAGAGAAGGTCCTTCCCAGGAGATTCTTAAAACCTAGGGAGGCTCGTAGAGGGTGAATCAGTCCTTCAGACAGCCTGAATCCAGATGACACAGGTTTTTTCTATCATGACCAGCATTTCAAAGTGGGCCAGGAAACAGTCAGTTAAATTGTTGTATTAGAGGAGCCATATACCCTCTGTAGCACTTGTCACAATTCTGGCTGCTGCATTTTGAACAAAGTGTTCCCAAACAATTTTCAGTGACTGCCCTATCTAAAGCGTGTTGCTGTATCACAGGGATTTTCAATCTTTTTGTGACACAGGCTGAACCACTCCGCCTCAGACAGTTGAGTGGGCCAGACTCGTGACTTCCCCTGTCGTAAACCAGGGAGGGCATGTTTGTGCATGCACGGGCACATTTACAGCTGTTGTAAATGTGTCCGCTTCTACTTCCAGGGTTGTCGCCAGGGGCCGGATGATTTGCTGTCATGGGCCAGGGCTGGCCTGAGGACCATACATTGCGGACCATACATTGCGGACCCCTGCAGTATTACAAACGTGAAGTAAATGTGGCATGCATCAATGTAACCAGATAATTTTGAGTGCTCCTAACTTTAACTATTTAAATGCACCACAAAAACCTCTGCATCCAAGTCAAGGCCAACTCCAAGTTGCAGAATTAACTTTTCAGGGAAAGTGTAGCTCCAACAGTACAGTCTGAATCTTTATTAGTGAACTACATTATTCCCAATCTGTTGTTCCAACGCCAGAAGTTTGTCTAGACCTCAATAGATTTCTTTGCATCAGTAAGAAAGGAGGGGCAGAGTTTGGCTTCATCGGCATTCCATTGGCACTGAACTCCAGACTCCAAACAACCAATCCCACTGATTTCATGTAGGTGTTATAAAGCACGGAAGAGAGAACTTAACTGGGGGGGGGGGCACCTCCGGTTGAGGGTGGTGAACAGAATTCCCCCAGTATCACCTTCTGAGCTCAGTCTCCCAAGAAAGACTGAAACCAGGTTAAAATAATGCTGTGGAGGCCCATCCGAGAAATATGGCCCAGAAGAATACTATAGCCAATGGTATCAAAAGTGGCTGAGATGTCCAGTAGAACAAAGAGGGCCACATATCCTAGTCCAGTTCTGTTGTGTTCTCAACGTTGTGTTTGAAATACTATGCTTTGTATTCTCAATGCTATGCCTTTAACCTATGTATCAATGTAACCCGTTGCAATTAGGATGCGAGCTAATGACCACCTGGTGGCAATAGCGAGCGCCCAGCTCACAGGTCCCAATTCCCCAAAGAACTACAGCGCGGGAAGATTCCCGCCACTACCTCACCTGGACAAGAAGGGCGTGACCAGAAATGACGTCACGCCAACGGTAGCCAATGGGCTATCGTGGAGCCACATTCAAATGTAAAACCACCGTATATATTGAGCTGCTCATCCGCCATTACCTCATGTTTCCCCTGACCACCATGCAATAAAGATGTGTTAAGCCAATCCTTTCGGCTATTCCTTTGTCTTGGTTCTCATACACTAAAAGTTCTTAACACAGGTCATCCACTAGGGTAACAAATGCTTTCTTTATTCCATAACCAGGCCTGAAGCCAGATGAAAATGGATCTAGATAACCTGTTACACCTTAGAACCTCAAGAAGAGCTAAGAAGCCACTGCATACATCTTGCCCAAAAATAGAACACTGGAGAGTGGTTCATAATTAATTATACAGTACAGTGGGAATCAAGGAAGGCTTTTTAAAGCATGTACAGGCATTCATCACTTCCCTTACCCACTGGCTGTGTACAGGTGAAACTCGGAAAATTAGAATATCGTGCAAATCTTCATTCATTTCACTTAAAAGGTGAAACAAATATATAAGATAGACTCACTACATGCAAAGCGAGAGATGCCGTGCTTTAATTCATTATAATTGTGATAATCATGGCGTACAGCGTACATGAGATTATGTGATGATTATGGGGTACATCGAGATTGGAGGGTTTGGGGTTTTCATAAGCTGTAAGCCATAAGCATCAATATTATAACAAAGTAAGGCTTGCATGTAATGAGTCTATCTCATACAGTATATTTGTTTCACCTTTTAAGTTGCATTACTGAACTGAATGAACATTTCCACAGTATTCTAATTTTCCGAGTTTTACCTGTATGCTACAAAAGGTAAGTACTGTACACATGTAGTTCTCACCTCTCCAAGGATCCTGTCTACAGAAACTGAAACATATCCATTCTCCTAAGACAAAACAGGGAGCAAAGTTACATCAAAAGTACTGGTGTCAATTACATCACCTAGGTTCAAGTGGATCTAAGAACCTTTGTTTCCAAAGTGCTGTGCAAGACCATCACAATTGGTTGTGGTCCTTAATCTTTTAATCTGAAATAGGTATCCTTGCAAATAGAGGATGCCTTCAAACAGTAGACTTTCCTCAGGTAACTCTTAAAATAAAGGACTCTCCTCAGTAAATTAAAATATAGGAGTTCTAATGACAGATTGCAAGCATGGCATTCCTGAGCATAAAAAGATTCCACTCTGAGACTGTTGAAGTTGAGCAGTTGCTGGTGTGTTCAAATCAATAACCATTTAGAGCATGATATTAATGGTTTGCAATCACACTGGACATGGATCTTAATTTTTCTTCCATTCGGGCGATGGTGGTATTAAATTATCTTTGCCTGCTCTGCAGTAAATCCCTTGTGCATGCAAGACCTGAGTTTCCATATATAAAAAAGGATTAAGTCAAGTATGCTCACTGTTTGAACTCTGGTAACAGATGAGAATGATATGGAGTTAGGAATTCAGATGTCGACATACCAATTGATATTGCAGGCGCACCCCCCAATAAAGGACTAAGACACTGATGAAAGTGGATAACGGCATTGGGCCACATTTATTGATTCATGCCCTAGTCCGAATTATAAATTTCTATTGGTAATTGACCAATCATAATTCTTAAGGCAAGCAGGCCGAAGTAACACTGGTAAGGTACCACCCAAAATTGCCAACGGCAATTGTTACAATGTATCTATTTGTATCAATTTGTTTGTTGACAACAAACAAATTGTTGACCGTAGTCAATATCTAACTAATGACCCCACCCTCTGATGCGTATCCGTAAAATCACAGGGTGATGCATGCTGTCTAGCTGTAGCCATCACCCCGTCGCCTGGTTCGTCGTTGACCGGACAACGTTTAACCAACTTATGCCTGTCTAGTGTTGTCCAGTCAATTGCGAACCTGCCGGATACCTGTGGGTCATAAATGTTTACCTTACCAGTGCTACCCGCCACACGGGGAGGCTTCCCAAAAGGCTCACCACCCCTCCCCAAGACCTTCAGCTCGGTCAACAGGCCTGCTCGCCAGTCCACTAACAAGAGGTCCATACCTCCCTGCGACAGATGGGCCCCATCCCCTGAGTAAAGCTCGTAATTTTGCAGACTGATGGCGGGGAGGCGAATGACGCGTCCCCCACCCTTGTTGAAAAGGAACCGGGCAAGAGCCCCGTTCACGGAGCGTCGGCCCGGTCAAGAGCCTCGAGGCCGAACGCTCCCCTGTAAGCGTACCGCGGTATCGTGTCCGACCAATTGAGGGTTGTGGCAGGCCACACATCATGTGAGTAGGGCAGGTCACTGCAAATCGCAAGCTTCCGCGATAGGCTAGTGACCTGTCCCAAGCCATTGCCCCCAAGGTACATAACCAGGACACCAGGCGAGTCAGCATCCCTGATGTAGAAAAGGAATGGCAACAGTTCGCGCCATAACATGCCGCGCTTACCATACCACCTGAGACGTGCAGATGCACCCAGTCCCAGTCGGGGTTCCCACTCTGTCGCCGCAGCGTAACGCGCTGCCCTGTGCAGCGTAACGGGCTGCCCCGTGCAGCGTAACGCGCTGCCCCGTGCAGCGTAACGCGCTGCCCCGTGCAGCGTAACGCGCTGCCCTGTGCAGCGTAATGCGCTGCCCTGTGCAGCGTAACGCGCTGCCCTGTGCACGTGGCTGTGGCCCACCAGCCATACTGTCACCGGTGTAATACGACACCCAGGGTCTGTCAAGGGAAAAAAAGGGGGGGAGAAACAGTGCCGTGACTAAATTGGTACTAACGGTTGAAGAGGGCGAACACAAAACTGAAAACATTGTGATCCCCACCCTCCCATGCGGCGTATTTCAGCCCCGGAGTACCCAAAAACAGCTGCAGTAGAAGCCGCCCCTATCCTGAATGAATGGGTGCCGCAACGAGCCCCAGGGAAGCCAACACTGTCTAGTGCCTTACCGGCACCCTCCCAAATTGAAATTTGGTAAGGGGAGACCCACCTTGGTGACAGAAAAACGGGCCATGGTGCGTGCCACGCAGTGCAAGGAAATCCTGTAGGGCACCAACCGGACAGATGTCTGCCAAAGAACATCGTAGCAGTCTTACTCCACTGCCTACGCCGTGCTGATCCATTTTAGAGGAGCGTATCCTCAACTGAGCCCAATCATTGGCCACATAGACATCTTCGAGTTCCAGTGCCCTACGACTTGCATCCGCCTTAGACAGCATCTCAAGCTCGCTGATGCGGAGCGCTCCAAAAAAGGCCACCGTTGTAGCCGCATGAAACAGGGCTGCCTCATACCTATCAAAACATAGGTCATGCCAGCCCCGAGCTAGTTGGGTAAGAACCCCTGGGGAAATTGGGTGGCGGTCGTCCGGGCTACGCCCACGCTCCCGCACCCACCCCTCCAAAATGTGTCTCACACGGAAATCAGCGCTACTGTCCGCATGACCGCCTACTTTGTCCATAAAAGCTAGTGCTGACAGCCTGGATGCTATGGTGCGGGGTGCTAGGCCCTGGGCATGCAGGTAAACCATGAATCGGAGGATGTGGGCCACCGGGATTGGCCAGGTATCTGGCAGTCGAAATTGGGCACAAAATGCCTGAAAGGAAATGAATGCATGGTGATATGCCTTACGCGTGCGCGGCGCCAGCGACATGCCGATCGCCCGGTTCACCTCTCCTTGCCAAGGGTCCAAATCTCCTCCGGGAGTGGCGAGGGAAATTCCTCCGCATCGGGGGCCAAGGCACGGAACCAGGAGATCTGCAGGCGGGACAAAGCGTCAGCAATATCGTTATTAACCCCCGGGACATGCCTGGCCCTGAACAGTACATTGAGCCGCAGGCTGCGCAATACAAACTGGCGCACCAAGTCCATGACCCTGGGTGATTTAGAAGTCTGTGAGTTGACAATGTGGACAACAGCCGCATTGTCACACCTGAAATGCACCACAGAGTTGGCACACTCCTCGCCCCATAGCATCAAAGCCCCCAGGATGGGAAAAAATTCCAGATACGTGAGATCTCTGAGGCGACCCGTGCCCGACCAGGCTGGAGGCCACCCACCATAGGCCCACTTCCCATTGAAGTACATCCCATAACCCAGGGATCCAGAGGCATCAGACTGTATCTGGAAACGAGGTGAAGCCAGGAGGTCAGACCTCCAAAATGAGACCCCATTGAACTCCCTCAGGAACTGGAGCCATATGAGCATGTCTGCCCTGATACCCCGGGTCAGTCTCACCCTATGGTGGGGCCTAGATAAGCCTGTCATGGCATCGCACAAGCGCCGAGCAAATGCCCTGCCAGGTGCGACCACCCTGCAAGCGAAATTAAGGTGACCATGAAGCACCTGCAATTCCCGAAGGGATGCCTTGCGTTTAGCCAGCAAGTCCGATATGAGGGCCACTATCCTGGACACCTTGTCACCTGGTAACCTAGAAGCCTGCGCTACCGTGTCAATCTCCACCCCCAGGAATACTAGCTTAGTAGATGGGCCCTCGGTCTTTTCGGGCGCTAAAGGGACACCGAGTTCCTCCATTAGCGTCTGAAATGTATTGAGGAGACGTGTGCACGTGTCCCAGCCCCGTTCACCCCCGAACAAAAAATCATCCAGGTAATGGGCTACAGACCGAGACCCTGACCTGCGGACAAAAGCCCACTGTAAGAAGGTACTGAAACGTTTGAAGGCCGAGCATGAGATGGAACAGCCAAAAGGCATGGCCTTATCAAAATAATATTCACCCCGAAATTTGAAACCCAGCAACTCAAAGTCACCCGGGTGCACCGGCAGGAGACGAAATGCCGACTTAATGTCGCACTTAGCTAACAGTGCACCCGGGCCACATGAGCGCACCATGCGCAGCGCCTGGTCGAAGGATGTATACCTGACCGAGCAAAGGTCATCAGGGATAGCATCATTGACCGATCGGCCTGCTGGGTAGGACAAGTGATGAATCAGGCGGAACTCGCCCGGGGACTTCTTGGGCACTAAGCCCAATGGGGAAACCTTAAGGTTGGGAAACGGGGTGCAGGGAAAGGGCCAGCGACCCTGCCCGCATCAACCTCCTTAGTAATGCTGGCAGCAGCCACCTCCTCCCTTCCCCTGAGTGACAAAAGATTGGGTGCATCTTGGGGGGACCTATCACCCACGAAAGGAATACGAAACCCCCTTTGAAAGCCTTGAAGCAGGTAAACTGCGTCTGCCCTCCTAGGGTACAATGCGAGCCAACGCTCCAGCATGTCCACATTAATTGGTGAGGGGGCCTTTCGGTGGACCTGCTCCCTCAGCGGCAGTCCTACCGGCCCCTTGACCACCCCTACCCCTACCTCGCAGTCCCCCAGGCCTGGGACAGGCGGAGGCAGCATGGGGGCCAGAACAAGAGGGACACTCATGCCTGTACTTGCAATTCTTCCTGTTGCAGGAACCATTGGACGAGAAGGTCCAGCACAGCAGGCGGGCTGGAACCCCCTGCCCCGCCACCTGGCGGGGTATCTGTACTGGGGCCGCTCGTTGGACAGCATGTCCACAATGGTATCTCTCCCCAGGCACCGGGTGCGTGGGGGTCCTGTACAGAAGCCACAGCTTCTGGCAGGGCTCATCCCACCTCATCTCTGGGTGCAGGGGAATTCGCATACGGAATTCCTCGTCGTAAGCCAGCCACGATGGGCCCGGGAAATCAACCATCGCCCGGTAGATGTTGTCCAAATACTGGACCATCGGGATGGCCAGATCCGGCCTGGCCCTGAGGTAAACCGCCATGTATATGAGGTACGCCGGCAACCAGTTAGCCCACGTGCACGGCGGCTTACGACGACGTGCCTGTTCCTTATCCTTCTCATCCTGCCCCTCCCTCTCCTCCTTGGTGGGCTCTCTGTTAAGAAGGGAGAAAATGTCCACATACTCCCCCCGCCAGATTTTCTCCTTGGTAGACTGGGCCAGATGGTCCCCTAGGGGCAAGGAATACCCCGCTGTCGGCAACGCCGACACCGGCACGGTGGGAACTGCGGGTAAAGTAAAAGGAGCTTGCACCAACCCTGGCACCCCTAACACATTCCCGGCAAAGTAGGAGGCACCACCCCAAACCGGGCCCTGGGTCAGGGGTGAAGTCGCCGGGTGGGCCGGCGGCGGCTGAACCGTCGCACCACCCGTGCGAGGCCACGGCCACTGAAATGCTCCCCCCAATGTAGTCAGGCATGTGGGTGCGCTGGATTGAACCGCATACTCACATGCTGCACCCCCGCGGGCCGCCCCCACCGGGGGTTCCGACCCACTGGGGGCGTCGGAGCTCACGATCGGAACTGAGCTCGTCGCCGGGGCCTGATCAGTACCAGTCTGCTGCGCCTGTTGAGTGGGGAGCTGCGAGGCAGCGGCCGCCGTCGGCCCACGCGCCTCAGGCAGCTCAACCCGTCCCGCCGCCTGCCGCTGCCCGGCAGACGAAGGATCAACTTGCAACCCAAAAGGTGCCCCTGGGTGGTTGACCCTCGCGAGCGATGCCTCAAGGGCCGCTACGTGGGCCAGAAGGGCCTCGACGTTGACATATCCCCCGGTACCCAAAGGGGCCAAAGGGCCAGCCGGCCCGCAAGTTACAGAGGCCGGTCCAGGTCCCTGGACCCCAGAGGCCGCATACGGCCAAGAGCCACTGCCCGGCCCCTGAGGGGCCGGGGGCATGCCCTGCCAAGGGAGGGAACCCAACCACCCACCATGGCTGGAGCCCCCTGCAGGGAACTGCGAACCCAGAAGGGAAGGCCCCGAAGCACGGCCCATGCCAGGGGCATTGGCCATTGCTTGCGGGCCGGAGGCCGCGGCCCCCACCGGGCCGACCTGCGGACGCCCCGCCTCAGGCCAAGGGGCCACCGACCCCATCCCACCGGTCCCGGTGGGCTCTTGCACAGGAGGCTGCTGGGGAGGCGCCGCCGCGGTCCTCCGACCCGACTGGCGCCTCCGCGCAGAGCGAGCCACGTTCGCAGCTGCCTTCTTCTTGGAGGGCATAGCTGGTATCTGCTGGGAAGCCTAAGGGAAGAAAAGTTGCGCCAAAGAGGCTTCCCGGTGAAGAGCAAGAGCGACGGAGGTAAGAGGGAAAAACTTCTCCGCTCCATCGCTTCGCAAAATGGCAGCTCGGCTGCCTCGTGGCCACCCCTTTTATAAGGGTGCTGGCCATGCCCCCTAACTACCCGGATGCCTTCGTCCGGTGGGGGGGGCCCCGCAAAGAGCGCGGCAGCCATTTTGGCGCCGCGCTTGCATTTGTTCATTGAGCAGACATACTTTGGCATAATTCTGTTGTTATTCTCTTTGTCCCCTAGCACTGAAACAAACACAGGCAAATTGCCTTCTTATTCTTCCCTTCTTTCCCAGGGCCATAGCCAGGGCATGGCTAGGGTGGCCGTTGCCCACCCTGAGTTAGCAGTTTGCCCACCCTCAAACTCCCGGCTGCTTATATATATGACATATATATATGTGACATTTTTGCCCATCCTGAAAAAATATTCGGCCACCCACATCTAGAATCCTTGCTATGGCCCTGTTCCTTCCCAGCAAGAATGTTAGCAAAGATCACTGCTCAGTATGAGATTCAGGATTAATGAAAGGTAGTACTTCTTTGCACAACTAAGTTAAATGCACTAATGGGTGCCAGCTTGGATTGGTTTAAAAGGGTCTTAGATCAATTTAACAAGTTAGAGTCACTGATTGCTTCTAGTCAGGATGGCTACATACCTACCTGTATCACTTCCAACAGTAGAGACTGAATATCTCTTTGTATTTGTTGATATGGAACACAGCATGATTGGTGCAACTACATTTGCTTACTCAGGTGTAACAGGTCCATGTTTAGACATTTAATAACACTGAAGCGTACTATGGACATGAGGTATTTCATTTGGTTAAATGTTAAGATGGAATTTGTACATTTAAGAGAGTGGTAGATTTCTAACTCTTAGGAGTTGGAAAGATTTGTTAAATTCTATGAATCTAGCAGATGATGTCCAGAATTTTTAAATTTGCTGCATTAATTTGGTTAGTAGTTCTGCTGAAGCTATCCCAATTCACTATGACATCTGAGCTTACTTTGCTTATCTTATTTGGCAATAATACTATTTAGCAAACTTCAATGAATAAATAATCAATATAATAAAGCTGAACAGAACTGCAAACTGGAATGTCATATAGAAGATTCAGAAATATCCAAGAGCAACAGGCAGTCAATCCTAGCATCCGCCTGTTGCCTTGTATGCACCACTATTAATGGAAGTTCTGTAATACTGAGAGATGTACTGTTTACAAAAGGTAATGTAAACTATGTGGTAAATTTTCTTAATGCTTCCAGGTTGTCTTCTGCAACATCTTAAATCTTCTGCTATTCATCTCCAAAAACAGTACATTTCTCTTCCCTATAATTTCTCATCACACGTCATTCCTGATCATTATGCCATGCTTAATATCCTCTGCTGACAAACCTTTTAAAACCCAATTCTTTAACCATTCTTTCTGCATACTATAGTCCCAAACCATTACTTTCCTACAATTTGTATTGATCATTTTCCTAATGTTTGCCTATTGAAATACAGATGCCTCAAAAGAATCACAGCATTTCTAAATGTTAGTATTGATTACTATGTACCATTAGGAGAAAGTCCATTGCTACCAACTAGATCTTTCAAAACTGCAGAACACAAGCTGTCGGCAAGCCACATTTCTTTAATGTGCCTGATGTCACAACCAAATACCAGTTGCAAATACTTGCCACATTGTGACAAGATTAACTCCAGTTATATGCCACAAGCAATAATCAAAGGCACTGGCACTTTGCAGACAATAAGAGGATATTGGTGCCCTACAGCCAATGATAAATAGCTACATGTATTGTGATATTTTGCTGCCATAAGTGATATAGGAGTAGTTTTGATCATGGTTATGATTTAACATGGCCATGTAGCATGGAAATAATACGTCGTACAACTACTTTTGGTCATTCATTCATTCATTTATTCATTCATTTATTCATTTATTTATTTACTGCTAGCATTTATGATAGTCCATCACCACTAAACTACTGTTTAAAAAACCACTGCACGTATACAGGTTAAAGTAGACAAACAGTTGATCTGTCAAACATGTGAATTAAAGCAATTTTCTTTACTGTACTACTGGTGGTGGGGAGACTGTATTTTTAATGCTACCTCCTCATATACAATTAAAATCTATGCACACAGAAAATTGGTGCATAATGGGTGGGATGAGGATAAAATCTTTCTCTCACTCAATCATTTTCTAAATGTGGGGAGATCTGAAAATATTTTTAATGGAACAGAGATGAGTATCAAGAAGCCCTACTAATGTTAAGTTTGTTTCTGTAAGAAGTATAAGTAGGCTGGAAGGAAGGAGAAACCCAGTGGGAATCTTCCATTCAAGGACTCATGATTATACTGTAGGAGCTATTGTCTTTGTCTCCAAAGACAAGCTTTCCTCTGCTAAGGTGGCTGGCTGAGTATAATGAACAATGAATAGTAGCCTTGTAGAAAAATACAGGGACTGTGGTTAAGACGGTGTACTTGATGAATGGAAGGTTACCAGGTCAGCAGTTTGAGACCTGAGTACTGCATGACAGAATGAGCTCTGTCCCGTCTCTGTCCCAGATCCTGCCAACCTAGCAATTCAAAATCAAGAAATTGCAAGTAGATAAAATAGGTACCATTTCAGTGGGAGGGTAAACAGCATTCTGTGCCCTCCAGTGTCTAGTCATGCCTGCCACATGTTACGGAAATGTCTGCAAATGCAGACAGCGCTGGTTTTTTTGGCTATAAACAGAAATGAGCACTGAACTCTAGAGTCAGATAAGACTGGCTTTCCAGCAAGGGCAGCCTTTACCTTAGAAAAATAAATTGTGATGCATTCAATTCAAATAGTTTCTCGTTCACTTACAAAATAACCAAGGCCTTGAGCATAGTGCATTACCAGAGAGACTATAGTACACTATTGTGTTATATTTCCAAAGCTTATGGTTTTGGTATTGTATGCATAATAAATGACAAACATACAGTTTTGGTTCAAACATACAAGACATAAGCAATTCATGGTAGTGGGATAGCAGTGGGACACATCCCGTTAAAAAGGAATGTGTGAGTAAGTGAGAGAGGGGAGCTTAAACAAACAAATGTCCCTTCTTGATTTCTTCAGGGAAAATCAGAGAGCAGGTAACTCAGCCTACATCAGGCCTTCCATCCTATTGGTGGTAACAATAATTATGTAGAGAAAAAGGAAAATCCATTCATGGCCAAGAGGCAAAGTTAATACTGTTATATATCCATAATTGACAACAATAAAAAATCAAGTCCAATGCTTGAGTAAATGAAGTGATATATTTGTGAACAACAATTCGATTCTGAGAATAAATTTCCAAAGCTTTTCTGGTAGCCAATAAGCTTTTCAGTGATAATACCCTTTCATCATGGAATCTAAAAATTAATTTATATATATAATTTTTATTTATATACACACACACACACACACACACACACACACACACACACTTAGCTTTTTCAGAACGTTGGTAAAGTATGTACAATATATACAGTAACAGTGCATTAGTGCAATGTAAACACAATATGACAAAAAATAATCTATAAATGGGTACATAGATAGAGTAGTTCTAATATATTAATGTACATATTTTAAATAATTTTATATTGAACCTCAATGTTACACGTTTAACAATATTGATATTTTAAACATTTTAATAAAACATTTTCAAAAATCATTTTATTAAGAAATAACTTTTTCAAAACAATTATTTAATCTTTTAGAAAACAATTCCTCCATCTTTTTTAAAAATCCTACCTCAGTATAAACAATTTCAATATCAGATGTGTCAATAAATAAGTATCGCATCCTTGCCTCAATGCGTAGTCTGCTATGTGCCAATGGACGTTAGAAAGGCTAGAGAGTTCAGTAGTTTAAATAAGGTTCCTTGCTTAACCAGGTGTCATGCTTGTGAGAAGAATCATTTTTTCACTGTGTCATGGTTACTCTAGAGGTGACCTATTATAGAAAATGAGACATTTCCAGTTCTTGATTTAAGCCTTTAGGGGAGGCAGTGTATAAATATATAAAGAATGCTTCCCTGCGCAACAACTGTTTATCTATATTTATTTTCTGATATGGTTTAGGGTGAATTTGTTCTAGCGCTGTAAATTTAAAATCATTTTCATTGTGGCCCTTTTGTAGAAAATGCGATACCAGAGGGGCGTTAAGGTCCTGAGTTCGAATCTTAGATTTATGTTCGCATATCCTGGTTTTAAGCACTCTAATTGATTTACCGATATATCTCATGCGACAGCTGCATTCTATTAAATATATACAATTTTCACTGTTACAATTGGTGAACTGTTTCAATTTATGGTGATAGTTTCTTTCTGGAATGGATATCTCTTTGGTCTCTAAACAAAGTTTACAAAATATGCAGCTGTGGCAGCGATAATGTCCTACGATAGATGTCGTCATTCTCGGAATGCGTGCTGTGTGATCGGACCTGGTTAGCATGTTGCTTAAAGTGGTAGTTTTTCTATAACTGATCCTCGGCGGTGACTCACATCCTGGGATATGTTGGACTATATGCCAATGAGTGCGGACCAGTTTGCTGATGGTTTTAGCTAGCGGTGAATATTCTATACAGAAGCATGTGCCCTTGTTTCCAGATACCTAAACCACTAAGCTATCCAGCCAGCTTTCCTATTAGTACTTGCACAAATATACTCAGCCAGCCACCTTAGCGAAGGAAAGCTTATATTTGGCGCCAAAGACAACAGCTCCTACAGCATAATCATGAGTCCTTGAATGGAAGATTCCCACTGGGTTTCTCCTTCCTTCCACCCTACCTATACTTCTTACACAAGCAAACTTGACATTAGCAGGGCTTCTTGATACTCTCATGCCTCCCCCTTCTTAAGATTATCAGAGCTGATCTATTGTGCTCATTATCTGGAGCAGAAAAATGCCCATTGAGCACTGCACTCAAACCCCCATACAGCAACGCTATAAGCATCTTGCTCATTTTTGCCAAATGGCTATAGAAAGGAAGGAGGGGACAGGAGGGGCTCTCATATTCAATCAACCACTTGACTGCTCACAATCAATTGGAGAACTGTTGTGTTCTCAATGTTATGCCTTTAACATATATATCATGTGTCCTCAATACTATGCTCTGTATTCTCTGTACTATGCCTTTACCATATATATCAATGTAACCCGTTGTAATCAGGACGCGAGCTAATGACCACCTGGTGGCAATAGCGAGCGCCCAGCTCACAGGTCTCAATTCCCCAAGGAACCAAAGCGCGGGAAGATTCCCGCCACTACCTCACCTGGACAAGAAGGGCGTGACCAGAAATGACGTCACACCAACGGTAACCAATGGGCTACCGTGGAGCCACATTCAAATGTATAACCACCGTATATATTGAGCTGCTCGTCCGCCATTACCTCATGTTCCCCCTGACCACCATGCAATAAAGATGTGTTAAGCCAATCCTTCGGCTGTTCCTTTGTCTTGGTTCTCATACACTAAATTGGCGACGAAGGTGGGATATGGCTTCCCACGAGACCAAGACACATGCTGGTTTCGACATCAACAAGCCGGAAGACTGGGAGCTCTTCGAAATGGACTTCCAAGATACGCTGGTGGTGTCCGACATTACGGACGAGGGAAAGAAGAGGGCCATCCTCACTCGGATGCTGGGAAATGCCGCCAAACGAGTATTGGTGGACCTAGTATCACCGAAGAAAGTGAGCGAGCTAACGGCCAAACAGCTTCTGAAGGTGATGCGCGACCATTTCCAGCCCACGGTCTCGATGTTTTCGGCTCGAGACGCGTTCTAGAAGAGAGTTCAAGCGCCTGGTGAGTCCATCGCCACTTTTGCAGCGGCCCTGCGGTTGGCCGCCGGCCCATGCAAGTGGGAAAATCTGGAAATCACCCTCAGGGACCGCTTGCTGTGCGGCCTGTGGGATGAAGAGGTTCAGCGGAAACTGATGAACCAGGAGCCGCCCCCGACGCTACGCAAGGTCGTGAAGGCGGCCCAGGCCACGGAGGCCACCAGGGCCGGAGTCAAGGGGTTCAGAGAAAGGCCCCCACAGCCCGACAAGGCAGCGGGCTCGGTGCAGGCGGCCAGGAGCACGCCGAAATCATCCGCGGAGAGTAGCGACGATGAGGACGTCCGGAAGGTGCGAAAGGACGGCCGACACTGCGACGGCTGTGGAGCAGCCCATGACCGCATCAAGTGTCCGTTCCGGAAGGCCGAGTGCCACAACTGCGGACGCCGGGGACACATCGCCAAGGTCTGCAGACGGCGGCGCAGAGACCAGAAAGGCCCGTCGGACCGGCCGCCGAAGACCAAGGAGGGCACCCGGCCCGCGAGGAAGCAGGACGGCGTAGGCCGCATCTCCGACGACAGCAGCGACGAGGCCCCCGTGTACAGCGTGTCCTTGGGACACCCACGTTATTTTGTCGAGGTACTGGTGCAAGGGGCCCCTGTTAGGATGGAGATAGACTCGGGTTCTTCCTACTCAATTATGTCCCAGCGGGAGTTCTTGGGAATTTCCCCCCACGTGCGCCCTAAGCTCAAAGCGTTGAGGTCCACGCTGCGGGACGTGCAGGGAAATAGCATTCCGGTGTTGGGGGTTGGAAAATTCAAGGTCCAATACAAGCAACACGCCGCGGAACTTCCCCTGGTTGTTCTAAAGGGGGGAAGTTGCAGCCTCCTCGGGACTCAATGGTTTAAGCCCCTGGGTTTGTTCATTGGGGGGGTGCATGCCGTCGGGACTGACCCAATACAGGAGGTGTGTGACGCGCACCCCGAAGTTTTCAAGAAAGGACTCAGAAAGTTCAAGGGACCCCCAGTAGCGTTCGACCTGGACCCGGAGGTCCGCCCTATCAGACTCAAGCCGCGCAGAGAGCCTTTCGCACTAAAGGACAAGATAGAGGCGGAACTGGACAAATTGGTGGGCCAGGGGATTCTTGTTCCTGTTGATTCCGCGGAGTGGGAAACTCCGATTGTAACTGCGCTAAAGGCCAACGGGGAGGTTCGCATTTGCGCTGATTATAAGTGCACCATTAATAAGGCGATCCGCCCAAATGCATATCCGGTGCCGGTAGTCAGCCACCTGTTGGCCAGGTTACATGGGGGAAAGTGTTTCGCGAAACTTGACCTAGCGCAAGCCTATCAGCAACTCTCAGTAACCCCAGCTGCAGCTGCTGCGCAAACAACAGTCACTCATAAGGGGGCGTTCCAGGTGACGCGCCTACAGTTCGGCGTGAACTCGGCGCCGGGTATTTTCCAGTCGCTCGTGGAACGCCTCTTAAAGGGGCTGGAGGGGGTCTTGCCATACATTGATGACATGTTGATAACGGGGGGGAGCGAGGCAGAGTTGGCTGAAAGGCTGGACAAAGTGCTGGCGGTGTTCGAAAAGGCGGGGTTGAGGTTGCGAAAAGACAAATGCGTTTTCTTCGCCAAAGAGGTTGAGTTCTTAGGTTTCCGGGTGACCCCCGAGGGAATCAAACCCTCCAAATCAAAGGTAGCCGCCATTCGAAATGCCCCTCGCCCCACCTCCAAGCCCGAATTGCAGTCGTTCCTAGGGCTCTTAAACTTTTACCACTCTTTCCTGCCTCGGAAGGCATCGGTAGCAGAGCCACTTCACAAGCTTCTCAAGAAGGACGAGGCGTGGAAGTGTGGCGAGAGCCAGGAGAGGGCATTCTGTGACCTGAAACAACTCCTAGTGTCTGACGCCATTCTCACCCATTTTGACCCCAAGAGACCCGTGGTCCTGATATGCGACGCATCCCCAGTAGGGGTGGGGGCGGTGCTGTGCCACGTATTGGAGAACGGGAGAGAGGCCCCGGTAGCGTTCTACTCCAGATCCCTGTCCCAAGCGGAGCGAAACTACGCTCAAACAGACAGGGAGGCACTAGCAATAATCGTGGGGACTAAAAAGTTCCACGATTTCCTCTATGGCCATCCCTTCACCATAGTGACCGATCACAAGCCCCTACTAGGCATTTTCACTGCTGACAAACCCACACCACAAATCCTGTCCCCTAGGATGTTAAGGTGGGCCATTTTCTTGAACGCGTACCAGCACGTGTTGGTGTACCGGCCTGGAAAGGAAATAAGCCACGCAGACGCCCTGTCGAGGTCTCCCCTCCCCAACGCTGGCAGCATCGTGGGCGAGGAAGACCGGGACCGCCAAGTGCTCCTGATCGAGGTTTTAGATTCGCCCCCCATTGTACCCGCGGACATCGCCAAGGCGACCGGCAAGGATAAAACACTTGCTCTGGTCAGCTCCTGGGTGCAGAAAGGGTGGCCCGCGTCCGCCCCGGCGGCGGAGTTCGCTCCAATTTTTAGGAAGAGGCTGGAGTTGTCCTTAGAGAGGGGGTGCCTTCTGTGGGGCCAGCGGGTGGTAGTTCCCGAATCCCTGAGACCTAGGGTACTCAAACTGCTGCATGTCAGCCACCCTGGGATTGTCCGCTCCAAGGCCCTGGCCAGGAGCTACTTTTGGTGGCCACAGTTAGACGCAGACATCGAGCACATGGTGGGCACTTGCGAGAGCTGCCAATGCTCCCGACCCGAGGAGGCGCATCTGCCGCACAGGGAATGGGACGCGGCGAAGGGGCCTTGGTCCCGGGTGCACATTGATTTTGCGGGCCCATTTAGGGGGACACTTTTTCTCCTCGTGGTTGATGCTTACTCCAAGTGGTTGGAGGTAATTCCGGTCAAGAGCACCTCTTCAGCGACGACGATAACTCATTTGCAGAGGGTCTTTAGCACGTTCGGTATACCCGACACCCTAATTAGCGATAACGCTAGTTGTTTCACGTCCGCTGAGTTCAGGGCATTAACGGAGATCAACGCCATTCGGCGCATCACCTCCGCCCCTTTCCACCCGGCAACAAATGGCCAGGTAGAGCGCCTCGTGCGCACCACCAAGGACGCGCTGAGGTGCATGGGCCCCGGGGATCTCAACCTGCAAGTGTGTCAGTTCCTGCTGGGATACAGAGTGACCCCCTTGCTTCAGGATACTCGCCCGCAGAACTCTTAATGCGTAGGAAACTGACCACGATTCTGACCAGGCTAGACCCAACGAGGGTGGAGGACACAGGGAGGAACATCGGGTTAGCGGCCACAAAGAGTTTCAAAGTGGGTGCCCCGGTGTATTGCAGGAACTACGCTAGCACGGGGCCAGCCTGGGTCCCGGGCGTCATCGTTGGGCAAACGGGTCCCGTATCATAGTGTGGAGACCAGTGCGGGTCTACTCTGGAGGCGGCACGCGGACCAGCTCCGGCGCCGGGTTCCGGACGAACAACGCGCGGACGGCGCGGATAAGGACTCAACATTAGGGTTCTCCCCCACCCGTTCAGCCCAAGGGGGAGGAGAGGGGGGCCGGTGGTCCCCACCTAGGGGGGAGGGAAAGGAGCCCGAATCTGTCCTCATAGATATACTGCGGAATCCTTCTAATGACTCCCTAGGGGATAATTCTGATGTTAATTTACAAAACCGGGGGGGTTTTCTGGAGTGGTCCCCCACCCATCCAAGCGAGAAGCAGGGTTTTTCGTTAGTCCCTAGTGCCCCCGGTTTTTCCGTCCCTTCCCCAAAAGCCGCAGAGCCGCGGCAAGTCACTAACGAGTCTCCCTCTCCCGTTGCAGGACAAGGAGCCGGGACATGCCAGCCTGCAGCTCGCCCAAAGCGCGTTTGCAATAAGCCATCTTGGATGAGAGACTTCGTCTCATCCTAGGGGGGAGGGATGTTGTGTTCTCAATGTTATGCCTTTAACATATATATCATGTGTCCTCAATACTATGCTCTGTATTCTCTGTACTATGCCTTTACCATATATATCAATGTAACCCGTTGTAATCAGGACGCGAGCTAATGACCACCTGGTGGCAATAGCGAGCGCCCAGCTCACAGGTCTCAATTCCCCCAGGAACCAAAGCGCGGGAAGATTCCCGCCACTACCTCACCTGGACAAGAAGGGCGTGACCAGAAATGACGTCACGCCAACGGTAACCAATGGGCTACCGTGGAGCCACATTCAAATGTATAACCACCGTATATATTGAGCTGCTCGTCCGCCATTACCTCATGTTCCCCCTGACCACCATGCAATAAAGATGTGTTAAGCCAATCCTTCGGCTGTTCCTTTGTCTTGGTTCTCATACACTAAAAGAACGAACTTGTTCATAGGTGAATTTCCTTGACTGGAGGGCTCTTAATGTTTGAGGAAGCATTGTGAGGATTGCAGTCTGATGCTCAACCATCACTTCCCTGAACTGTATACAACAGCAGTACTACTCAGTCACAATGCACAATGATCAGAGATTTGGGGCAGCTGAAAATTCAAAACATCTGGAGGATTGAAAGTTGAGAACCATTGGGCTACAGAAAAGAATTAAAGCTGGATTATAATATATACATATTGAAGAGGTAATAGTAAAAGTTTATTTTATTTTCCTGGTATTTGGTGTGTAGCCATCTTTTGACTTCCAATTGACTGCAGGGAAGATTAGTTAATGAGAAAATAGTGGAGGCAGAAGCAAAATAACCAGTGACTAGATTATTCATCCTTCATTTCTTTCATTCAATTTAAAGAAAAGGTGTTTTTTTTTTTAAAAAAAACTAGGATTATCTAGTACAGGGATTCTCAACCTGTCATCTCTGGGCCGGATGTGGGATGTGGGGCCCTCACCGCCTGCACACCAGGAAGTGCCATGTAGTGGAGGAAAGGCAGCCCCCAAAGCTGTCTGAGGGAGCATGACCTGGCATTAAAAGGTTGAGAACTCCTGATCCAGTATATGATCAGGAAGGTATGTACAGTAGTTTAAAATTTAGAGTAAATCACCCAACTTTGTTTACTGTCAGCCTTCCATCCTTCCAAGGTTACCATGTGGGAGGGGGATGCTAGTTACCATGTGAACTCCTCAGAGAGTGGGGCAGTATATAAATGTAATTGCTATTGCTATTGAATGTAATGGCTTCAATTTTTGGATTGAAAGTTAAAACTGAATTCCATGGTCTCTTTTACTTTCATTTTCCAGCTGAAGAAACCAAACAGCATGCATGCAATGCCACTAATAATAATTTTGTGTCAGACATTACTCTGTGTTGAAAGGATTTTTGCTGGAGTAACTCTGTTCAGGGGACGCCCAAATGAGGCTCCTTTCATGTCCCCAAGATCTTTTCCCCACTGAAGTGGTCCCTATTTATCTACTTGCAATTTCTTGCTTTCGAACTGCTAAGTTGACAGGAGCTGGGACAGAGACGGGAGCTCATTCTGTCATGCAGTACCTGGGTCTCAAACTGCCAACTTGCCAGCCTTCCAGCTAACGAAGCCAGCTTCTTAACCACTGAGCCACCGAAGGCCCACTGAAATGCCACTGAAGCAAACATTTTGAATGGCAAAAGTCTTGAGATAGCAACCAGGGCATGGGAGGAGGGGGAGCTTTCATAGAGAAAGACAAAAATTATAATTTCATAAAAGTTGCCATTTGTTTTTATGTAAGCCTAATGATTTTGGAGACAGGCTCTACTGCGGTGGAAATTGGATGGTCTGACTTGCTCTGGAAGCCTCTAAAGAGGACTTTTATCAATAAAACTTTGAGCCTCCATAAAAATAAACAGGCAGTGTATGAATTTGTTTCATTTTTGTCATTTCAGATTTTTATATCTCGCTCTTGCTGACCTAGTTTCTACGTGAAATCATATAATAGTTCTACAAGCATGGACTATTTTTCTAAAGAATAAACACAACAAATTAGATTATTAATGTAATGAAAGCAATTTGGAAGAACCTAAGATTAAATTAAAATAGACAATTTTACTGAGCAAGAGGACTCTGAACTGAACTGCAAAAAAAAATACATGATGTATGAGGCTATTGGTTTGGAATACATTAAAACAGCACCTCAATTGCAAATAAAAGTGCCATAGTGGTTTGAGGAAAGGGAACAGTGTGAGATCTCTTCAGTCATACCTCTAAGTCAGATGAAAGGAATAAAACATGCTTATTTGAATGCAGCTTGGGACCATGAAAGTTTAGCAATAAAGATACAGTATCAAATACTTTAATCCATAATCATTTTATGCTACATCCTATCAGGATTTGAGGCAGCTTCAGGGCTGCAGTTCGGATGAGAGCTACTCCCTGCTACATCTGCTGAGGCCCTGATGAACTCCACATGAGAGATCTGGCTCTATTTGATCATCAACCACCAAAGCAGAGACTGAAATCAAGGCATAGCTTCCTCAAAACTTCTGCAGCCCCCACAGACTACCTTAGAACTATGAAAGGCAAGCAAGGAGCTACCAGATAACTGGGCAGAACCATATAACTCTCTATCTCCTGGCCAAGAACATCATGACCGGCACGGAAAGCTTTAAACAGACTGCATGCAGGGGTAGGAAGATCAAGGGCTAAGCTGAGAAAGTGGTGTTTCCCTGTAGATGACAGCCTGTGTGAATGCAGAGAAGAACAAACTATCTCCCATATGATACAATGCACACAATGCCCCTCAATGTGCACTGAGGAGGACTTTATGTTGGCAAGAGGAAATGCTGTTGGTGTGGCCCAATGTTAAGTGGATGACATCATTATCATCTTCTTCTGCCGTATCTGAATATTGGCGATCATCATGGCAATCAGCCATGAAAGCTGTCCTGGGAATATAATGCAGTCGCCTTTCTTCTGCTTTCCGCATCACAGCATGACACCCATACCACTGATTCAGCTCCGCAAGTCACTTTCTGGTAATGAGCTCTATTGCTATGCAAAGTCCTCATCAGTCCCCGGCCAGTATTGATTAATCTGCTGCCCTCCATCAAGATGGATTCAAGTGGGATTTAATCCACGTGGGGACCATCCCCCTTCCCTGTGGACTTCAGCACCCAAAGCCATTAGTCCTCAGGGTGGTCAGATTAGTTAACCACTGCCTGACACTCGGCGTCAAATTGCTGGCAGTATGGTCTGCTCCAGACATTTGCAAACTACGGCCCATGGGCCGGCCCTAGGCTCAGACACCATTCCATCTGGCCTGCAGTGGTGACCCGGGAAGCAGAAGTGTATGTACCCATACATGCGCAAACATGCATGCGCAAATGCACCCTCTGCCATTGCATCTAGCCCACTCAGCTGTCTGAGGTCGAGTAGTCTGGCCCGTGGCACAAAAACCTTGAGAACCCCTGGTCTACTCTATTACCATGCAAAGAGAGACGGCCGGGGTGTGATAAGGTACAGTAGTAGAAACAAACACTCCCGGAAAGTGCCAAGTAGACAATATTTAATATCCTAACTGATGGTTGTGAGAAACAATCGCGAGAACACAACAAGAATAAACCCAAGAGGTTCACGCGCCAGAAATGCTATTCAAATAGACTCTGAGGAAGTCTTCGAAATGTCATCATACCGGAGGGACATCAGTATTTAACGAACTTTACATCCCCCCAACCTGGGTCGAGCGATCGTCGTTTTCCTTGTGGTCCACGTCCCGCACCGAATTGTAACGTAGTAAAGACTTTGCATTCACCTGTTGCGGCTTGTTTGCACGGACGGGCCAACACGATCTGATTTTCCATGCTGCCTGCATGAACTGAGCTTTTTTCGACTCACCCGGTCTTGTTTGTTGTGTGAGGGGGGATAGGGAGGGGGACTGATTTCTATACTGTTTTCATGTTATACACTTGATGTGCCTTGTCTTAATATATATGCAGATAGACCTTGTTGTTCCAAGACCCCTCAAGCAGTAGTTCAGTGAACCACCGATTGTTTCTCACAACCATCAGTTAGGATATTAAATATTGTCTACTTGGCACTTTTCCGGGAGTGTTTGTTTCTACTACTACTCTATTACCATAGCAGGATAACCTGGCAGGATAATCTAGCCCTTTTTAATTATATTTTGTTTCAGGTGCGTTAATTTTAGCTTTGTGTGTTATTATACACTGGTGGTGCATCTGACACAAATAAAAAAAGAATTCCCAGAAGCCCAGATCAGCAGAAGTGCTGACTTGGGCTTCTGGTAATTGAAGTCCAAGAACACCTGGAGTGCCAAGGTTCACCATCATGGCCCTCTAGGTCCTGGTGCCTGTGCAGCTAGCCAGCTGCCTGTTATGTATGCATGTACAATGTCTCTTTAAATGTACGAATGTAACAAGCCTAAATCACAATGTATCTCAGCTGCTAAGGAACGCGAGCAAGCCGCCCATAGAGGGCAGCTGCGAGCGTTCAGTCTCACATGGTTCACATTCCCCAAATCACGAACAGCCGCGGGAGATTCCCACATGTCAAAGAACTACAGAGGAACTACAGAAGAAGAACTACAGGAGAGAGGCGTGACCGGGGCGAGGTCACGCCGGTAGCAGCCAATAAGCTACCGTGCAGCAAGATTCAAATGTATTGTGTTACTGTATATAATGAGATGTACCTCCGCCATTACCACATGTTCTTACAGACCATCAATCAATAAACCTGTGTTAGTCCTACTCTCTATGGGGTAGCTTGGATTCCTCGGGCCGAGAGCTCTGGCAGCTCTCGCACGTGCCCACTAACCGTTCTATATCTGCGTCTATCTTGGGCCACCAAACAAAACTCCTAGCTAGGGCCTTGGAGCGCACGATTCCCGGGTGGCTGGTGTGCAGTAGCTTCAGCACCCTCGCCCTCAGCTTCTCGGGGATGACTACCCGCTGCCCCCAGAGTAAGCAGCCCCTTTCCAGGGAAAGCTCCACTCTGCGTCTGCCAAACGGCTGGAATTCCTCACCTGGGGGAGTAGTGGGCCACCCTTTTCTAACCCAGGAGCTGACCTGGGCTAGGGTCTTGTCGGCCGCCGTCGCCTTGGCGAGGTCGGCCGGGACAATGGGGGGTGAGTCGAGGGCCTCGATCAGCAGGGCTTGGTGGTCCTGCTCCACCTCGCATGTGGGGTCTCCTAGGCTAGGGAGAGGGGATCGGGATAGTGCATCTGCATGGGAGATCTCTTTCCCTGGGCGGTAAATCAGCTCGTACTGGTAAGCGTTGAGGAATATAGCCCAACGCAGCATCCTGGGGGATAAAATTTGGGGGGTCGGTTTGCCGGTGGTGAAGATTCCCAGCAACGGCTTGTGATCAGTCACCACCGTAAACTCGCGGCCATACAAAAAGTCATGGAACTTTTTCGTTCCCGCTATTATGGCTAGGGCCTCCCTATCCGTTTGCGCGTAATTGCGCTCAGCCTTAGAAAGGGACCTTGAATAGTACGCCACCGGGGCCTCCCGCCCGCTGTCTAGCACGTGGCACAGAACCGCCCCCACCCCCACCGGGGATGCATCACATACTAGCACCACTGGTTTCCTCGGATCGAAATGGGTCAGGACAGCATTCGAGGAAAGGAGTGACTTTAACTCTTTGAATGCTTTCTCCTGCCTGTCCCCCCACCGCCAAGCCGCATCCTTTTTTAGTAGGGCGTGCAGTGGCTCCGCGACCGATGCCTTCCTTGGCAGGAATGAATGATAAAAATTGAGGAGCCCTAGAAAAGACTGTAACTCTGGCTTTGCGGTGGGGCGGGGGGCATTCTTTACAGCCGCGACTTTGGACTCCGAGGGGCGAATTCCCTCTGGGGTTACCTTAAACCCGAGGAATTCGACTTCTTTTGCGAAAAATACGCATTTGTCTTTTCGAAGACGAAGCCCCGCTTTTTCGAAGACTGAGAGGACCCCATCTGGCTAGCTCTGCCTCACTCCCCGCTGTTATCAGGACATCATCGAAGTAGGGGAGAACACCTGGAAGCCCCTTTAATAAGCGTTCCACGAGGGCTTAGAAGATCCCGGGGGCCGAATTCACGCCAAACTGAAGGCGCGTCACTTTAAAGGCTCCCTTATGGGTTACAATCGTCTGTGCGGCGGCAGCAGCTGGGGTTACCGAGAGCTGTTGATAAGCCTGCGCTAAGTCTAGCTTGGCGAAACACCTCCCCCCATGTAACGTGGCCAGTAGGTGGCTGACCACAGGCACCGGGTATGCATTTGGCCGAATGGCCTTATTAATCGTACATTTATAATCCGCACATATCCTGACCTCCCCGTTTGATTTAAGGGCCGTAACAATCGGCGTTTCCCACTCCGCCGAATCAACTGGAACCAAAATCCCCTGCCCCACCAGTTTGTCCAGTTCCGCCTCGATCTTGTCCTTCAGTGCGAAAGGCACTCTCCTGGGCTTGAGGCGGATGGGCCGGATCGCTGGATCTAGTTCAAAAGAGACTGGGGGACCCCGGTACTTCCCGAGGCCCTTTTTGAAAACGTCCGGGTGTGCATTGCACACGTCCCGCATTGGGTCAGTTTTGATGGCGTTAATGCCGGACAGTTCGATTCCCAGGGGAGCAAACCACTGTGTTCCCAGAAGGCAGCATCTCCCCCCCCCTTGAGGACGACTAGGGGCAGTCTCTCGGAATAGTTCTTAAATTTCACTTTGAACTTTCCCACCCCCAACACTGGGATCCCTTTCCCCTGCACGTCCCGCAAGTTCGACTTTAGGGCCCGCAGTTTGGGCCGCGCCTCTGGGGGAATGCGCATATACTCTCTCTGGGATAGGATGGAATAGGATGACCCCGAGTCTATCTCCATCCTCACTGGGAGCCCCTGTAACTGTACCTCAACGAAGAAACGCCGGTGCTCCAGTCCCACGCGGTTGACGCCTTCCTCATCGGAACCGGTTGCGACCTTCCTCGTGCCGGTCGCCTTACGCTGGTGTCCCCGGGGGTGACTTGGGCCGCTCCTGTCCTCGGTCAGTCCGCGCCTGCAAACTCTGGCGATGTGCCCTTTCCGGCCGCAGTTGTGGCACTCAGCCTTGCGAAACGGGCACCTCGTGCGGTCGTGGGGCGCCCCACAACCGTCACAACGGCGGTCTTTCCTGTCGCGGGTCTCACGCTTCTCCCCGCGCTTCCGAATCCGCTGGACGTCGTTGTCCTCGCTGGAACAGGGGTCTGCCGTCATGGACGACTCCTCGGACATCGCTGGTGAGCCGGCGGGCGGCTTGGGGGCCCGCCAGGCAGCCTTTGTTGGTGTCCGCCGGGCCCCTTGCACTGGTGACTTGGCCCTCTCGGCCGCGGCCCCTTGGGACTTGAACAGCCTGACCCCGCTCCTGGCCTCCTCGGCCGCTTGGGCCTCCCGCAGTACCTCGTTGAACGTGAGACGGCTGTCGCGGGTCATCAGGCGCCTCTGCAGCTCCTCGTCCCTCAAACCGCACAACATGCGGTCTCGGAGGGCCTGGTCCAGGTCGTCCCATTGGCAGTGCACCGCTGCCAGCCGGAGGGCCGCCGCGTAGGTGGACACGGACTCGCCTGAGCGCTGGTCTCGCCGGTGGAATGCGACCCGGGCTGGGAAGATTGAGACCGGCGGTTGGAAGTGCTCACGCAGCGCTTCCAAAATGCGGTCGATGGGCACTTCGTCCACCTTTCGGGGGGCCACGAGGGTCATCAGGATGCGCAGCGCGGCCGGTCCCACCTGGGACAGGAAGTGCGAGCGCATCAGCGCGTCGTCGTCGACGCCGGTGGCTTCCATCGTGTGCCGAAACTGGCACTCGTAGAGCTCCCACTGCTCGGGCTCGCTGACATCGAACTGGTACGGCTTGACCTTGGGATTCGCCATTTATCCCACCTTCGTCGCCAATTTAGTGTCTTGCACGGGAGACAAAGAAGGAGTCGCAGGAAGCTTGCGCAACTGCTTAATGGTTGCGGCAGAGGAAGTGCTGTTCATGGGAATTACCTCCAACCACTTGGAGTAAGAGTCAACGACTAGGAGGAACAAGGACCCGCGGAAGGGGCCCGCGAAGTCCACGTGGATTCGGGACCAGGGGCCGCGGGCCGTATCCCACTCTCCTTCTTTGTCTCCCATGCAAGACACTAAACTGCCTACATCCTGGATTCTGACACATCCATATTACTTCAATTTGTTTTAGTAAGGCCTGTGAAAGAAAGCTGTTTGGTGGCCATTTCCTTCAACATCCAATACCTGAAGTGGTCCTTTAATACTCTGCTTCTATCCCCTCAGGCAGGTATTATCACATACTCAGATTCAAACACATTTCAGATTAATCTTTAATTTGAATTATATAGTGGGTTGGTTCTAACCCAGATGTTGCCTTTAGATGAGCCACAAGTGAACAGACCTGTCTCTTCATCCACCTAACATTATCCTCTTTTCTCACTCTCAATTCTCAAAATCTCCCTCAAGGGGTTTGTGGTAATTGGTTAATCAAAAACATCCTCCAGCTTTGGAAGGAAACAGCACTAAACTGCAAATGTTTTGTAAACCTAAAATTCTCAGACCTTAACCATGCACAGTAACCTCATTTTCACTCCAATAATAAAAATGCAATGGATTGAATGGGCTAAAAGGGGAAATATAATGTTTATTAGAAACCCATAAATATATTTTCAAGTGGATTTCTTATAATGATATGATTAAGGAATTTTGGTCAATGTTCCTTCTCCAGAGTACTTTGAAGAATGTCAGCAAATTCAACAAGAGTGTTATTAAATATACAGGCCCTATGTACCAGTGTACCAATGCTCCCTGTTGGAAAATGTACATCTCATTTTGAGATATGGAAGTTAGCTCCATAGTTTTCCTTGCACTAAGTCTCTGAATAGCCCATTGGCTAAACATTGAGTGAGAAAAGGATTTACATTTTTCTATTGCTGAAAAATATTAGAAGAGGTTTTGGCAGCGCCTGCTACTCCTTTTAGCTTTGCACCATAAATTGGGAGAAAAAATTATCCCTCCATCACTGCCTTCTGAGCGCTGTAATTTGGATAACATGGACATTGTGTAGTAAAAGACAATAATACATTTGTCACTGTAACAATTCATATAGCTTTGGATTGTCTTTCTGAAAAACTATTGCTGATCCACAGTAATTAAATTCTCTTAGTAATTAGCTGGGAAATTTCATGGCCATTCTCCTCTAGAGAACTGTTGTCACTAATGATTATTCTAATCTTCAACTATATACAAGCATTGTCAGAATGGACAGCCAGGTTCTGCCACTAAAACATAAAATCTGGAAAGCATATTTGTGTAGTCAGTAAGAGTCATACGTTTTGGGATTGTTTTTTCTCTACATAGTATAAAATGGGATGCAAGGGGAGGGGGCAGATCAGAATTTAGCAACTGCAGCATTTTAAACCTGACTGAAATCTCCATTCCAAAGATATGATATATAATACTATACCTAGGAAGATTGATATACAGTAAAATCTGGCATGAAAGCGCGTTGCTTAGAGACTAATTCGCTTAAAGAGCAGAATTTTCTCTGAATGGTCACCTTGCTTAACAACTAAAAACAACCAAAAACTCGCTTAACAACTAAATTGGGGTTCGCAATTCCCACACACACACACCAGAAGTCACAACTGGTCACTTACAATTGTGTTTTGCTTAAAGAGCAAACTCGCTTAAAGAGCAATCCCGTGGAACGCATTATGCTCTTTAAGCGAGGTACTACTGTATGCACTTTGACTTATTTATTTGGGTCTTATTTCTGCCTAGTGCACAAAGATGTCATTCTGATTCAAAATGCTATGTTTATTTCTATCAGGATCCTTCTCCATAACATGCCATTTTAAATTAACTTCAAGGGTAGTTTCACGAGCATCTTAAATAGAAGCATATTTCTAAAAAGAATTCCATCCCACTCTTTACATGCACCAACATCTGGCAAGAATTAGAAAATGCCAGGCAGCAAAAAAAACAAGCTCACACATACAAGTATGAATCTAATCTTAGAGGTAGGTCTTTATTTCTTCACATCTTTCTCCTTCCATAAAAATATTTCTTGCACAAATTGTTTTCAATTTTATCTCATTAGAAAATAGTAAAGGTCTCTCTTGCTCAAAGGCCAGTCATGTCTGACTCTAGGGTAATTTACAGTCAAAGAGCCAGTGCTGTCTGAATCTGCGGATCATGTGACAGGCATGACTAGATGCCACAGTACACAGCCACAGTTTATTTGTTTATTTATTTATTTATTTTTCTGATTTATATTGCTGCCAACTCCGAAGACTCTGTGCGGCTCACAGAAAATAAAACCAATCACATTTTAAAAACCAATAAAAAACCCATTAAAACTGCCACCACTGTAGTGGTACCTTTCCCACTGTAGTGGTACCTATTTATCTACTTGCAATTTTTTTGCTTTCAAACTGCTAGGTTGGTGGAATCTAGGACAGATGACAGGAATTCACTATAGCACACAGTACTTGGGTCTCAAACTGTTGATGTGCCAACCTTCCAGTTGTCAAGGTCAGCATCTTAACTGCGGCCACCATTAGAAAATAGTTTTCATTTTGTAACATATAGTGTAGCCTTCCCCACCTAGCTGGATAACTCAGAAAATTACATAACCAAGGTTGCAAGTTTGATTCCCCACTGTGCCTCCGAAGGAAAGAGCTAGCTTGTTTAGCTTTTGGTAAACTGCAAAGTCCTAGGGTGCCCCCAGAAAAAGGGAATGATAAGCTAGTTCTGCGTATTGTACACCAAGTGTGAATGCACAAACAGAAGTAGTTTAGGAAGGGTCTGTCTCTATGTCCTGCTAGCCCTACTAGTGTCTTTACTAGAGCTATGTAGTGGCTATAAACTGGATCCCATCGCTTGCTCCCACATTCTTAAGACAACAAATTAAGGTGAAGCCATCACAAATCGACACAAGCCCTTTATGTCTCATTCAGCCTGGCTCAATCACCTCATTAAAATTTTGTCAGATTCACTGTACTTTCCAGAATGAACTCACCAACAGGTCCCTTCATTTTGGCAGTTTCACATCTGGCCTAGACACGGAAGAAGAATCCTTGGGCAAAATGGCTGCAATAGCTCCATCTACCTCAAAAGCACATGAGACAAACCTGGTATCAATAACTTTCAGTACTGAACAGGTAAGAAAAAGAAGCACCCAAGCTAACAGCAAAAAAACTATAAAATAGTATATAGAAAGCTTGCTTGTCATATAGCAGATGGACATGAGAAGCAAAGGCTGAAAATGTTATTAGCATCTGTGTCTTAATTAGTCTAACAAAGCAGTGTTGCAGCTAAAGTGCACATCTGGGGCAATCCTCGATTATTCAATTCAGCATCTGAACACTAAGGTATAATAAAAATAGTGACAGTATAGCAAAGACCCACATTAATAACATGCTTGGAATGGAGATACAATTTTATCTGCCTCTAGCTAGTATCTGGGCAAAACACTGATTGCCATGTGTACTGACTGCATTATGGCTAAGATGTTATGAAAATGAACTATTTGGCCCTGGAAAAAAGTCAACAAAATACAGCATTACAACCTCTGTTTGTTTCAGCAACACTTGAGGCAAAATTCTTACACAATTGCCTTTGGAAATAGTTACATTATGCAATAGAAGCACTTGGTAGACAGAAATTTAACTTGCCATTTAATTATTCACATACAGCAGTTCAAAATCTGCTGATCTGGGCCATAATTCTGAAACCACCATTAAGACAATAAATCCTAATTTATTGTACTATGTTTTAAGAATTTGTATTCAAACCTGCTGGCCTCTTACAGTGCAGAAAAGATAAAAAAATTTGAGCAGGTTTTTATTTCTCCCTGTGTAGTGTTTGTAATAAAATAACACAAACATTTTAAAGGCTGTGTACAATATAGACTGCAGTGGCTTAGTGGTTGAGATGAGGACTGGAAAGTCGGCAGGTCAGCAGTTTGAGTCTTGAGTGCAGCATGACAGAGTGAGCTCCCGTCTCTGTTCCAGCTCATGCCAACCTAGCAGTTCAAAAGCAAGACATTGTTGTTCAGTCGCATAGTCGATTCCGACCCTTTGCGACCCTATGGACCATTGTCCTCCAGGCATCTCTGTCCTCCACCATCCTCTTCAACCCGCCCAGCTCTGTGCCCATTGTGTCTACAATACCATCTAGCCATCTCATCTTTGGCTGCCCCCTTCTTCTTTTGCCCTCCACCTTTCCCAGCATCAAGGCTTTCTCAAGTGAATCTTCTCATTTGATGTCCAAAGTACTTCATCTTTACTATTTGACCTTCTAAGAAGCAGTCAGGGTTGATTTCTTCTAAGATTGACCTATTTGTTCTCCTTACTGCCCAGGGGATTTTCAAAACTCTCCTCCAACACCACATTACAAAGCCATCTATTCTTCTGCGCTCAGCTTTCCTAATGGACATTGCAAGACATTGCAAGTAGATAAATAGGTGCCGCTTAAGTGGGAAGGAAAACAGTGTTCCATGCACTCTGGTGGCTAGTCATGCCTGCCACATGTCCACAGAAATGTCTGCAGATGCAGACAGCACTGGCTCTTTGGCTATAAACAGATATGAGCACTGAACCCTAGAGTCAGATGCGAATGGCTTTCGACGTTTACTTTACAATATAGAAATCTCAACCTAGATGTGAGTTTACTAATTTAAAACCAAACACAGTCCAGCACCTTTTGTATTTTCCATACCCTGAGATTGAACCTGCAGTCTCATTATTACTTCCCAAAATATGCACTGTATTACTCTCTTTCCTAGTGATTTTGTCAATCCATTCCACCCTGATGAGTTTCCACAGCCAAGCAGTCTTCCTCTTTCATGTCCAGATCAAACTTCAGACTGTCAAAATGAAGCAACTTTCTTGGCTTTGTCGTTGGCCAAGATTAAATCTTCATCAGTTCATGCAGTGATTCAAACCCAAGTCTCCTAAAGTCCTACCTGGTCCATCACTAGTCCCTATACCATACCAAACTAAGGTGGTACATTTGAGGACATTCATATTCACATTGTATTAGTTTCACATTTAATGATCAGTAAGTTGTCCATGTTTCTATTGTTTTGCATTGCCTGCCAATATCAAAGAATGGAGCTTTGCTCTTTAAAATGAGAGTGTTATATTGGGATTGTGCTGGGGAAGAATTGCTCCCTGATAAAGCCCTATAATTCAAAAGTTAATGGAGAGTTGTGATGCACACATCCACATACTGATAGTACCACTCCTTCCCTCACACTAATTACTCTGAAATCTCATCCAGCCATTCCATGCATATTTAATAGCACTGGGAGCCTTTTAAGTATGTTGCAATTGTGTGTCATGATATCAGCTACAATTGTAAATTATTAACTTCACCAGCAAAACTTCTGTTAAATAAATTCTCATTATTAATGGGATTTTTATTTGTTTGTTAGCTTCCCCCCCCCCCCCCGCAATAACAAAGTAAGGTGCTGTTTGTGCATTTCTCCACCATTGTTCCACTTTCTGAGCTGCATACAGTGCTGTAGTACCAGCAAGCATCATTGCTCTGTTTGAGATGAAGCCTCAAGGGAGGATTTGGTTGCTGTTCATCACTTAGCAAGAGCTGCATAGAAAACTGCACCCAGCGCCACTTGCTGACTTTTTCAAGTGCCAAAATGTTCTCTCCAATGTCACATCTAATTTCATAGCTAATTATGCCTTTTTGTCAAGGGCAGAGAAAATATCTTGAGGTGCTGAATAGCTTTTTCTTGTTCTTTTCCCCTGTTAAAGGTTAATGCTGTTAATATTAATATAATTGCTCGGATACACAAGGCTTCTGTTAATCTCCTATTTGCCTGTTTAAGTATCCCTGCTTTGTATTTTTTAAGTGGTGGGGATTATACAGTCAGAAAAATTTCAACTCTAAACTCATCTGCTCTACAAATTAATCTCTCTATTTTGGTGTCAAATTCATTAACAAGCAACATCAAGGTGAAAGATTTATTCACTGTTCTACAAGTACACATGCAAGCTTGCTTCTGGCCAGCCTGTCACAGCAGCTAGCTTTTGTGGAACATATCGTGCACGATGAAAACCACACCTGATTTGTATAGGAAGGTGAGACCTCCGGCCCTCTTCCACCTGACCGGAGGTTGAAAAACCCTGCAGCCACAGAGGGCGAGTGGCTAGAGAGGACTCTCGCCACCGTCCTGCGATACCTCCAGCTCTTTTCCACCTTAGCCTCGCGACACCTCCGGTAGTTGTGGCAGCAGTGGTGCTTCCATCTGCATCCCAGCTGTGGCCAGGCGTCGGGTGTGGCAGGCCCGTTGTTGATTGAGCCGTGGCGGAGTGGGAGCTGCGAAATGGTGGCTTGGCCACACAGGGGGTGGTGGCAGGGGCCTTGGTTGTGGCAGAGTCTCATGCCCCCTTTGCTCACTGGTGCTGTGGACTTGGCCATGGACTTGGCCACTGGGGCGTGGGGCCGGACATCGCCCCCTGCCCAGCCTAGAGACTTTGGACTCCGATGCCTGCACTTTTGCAGTCGAATTCTTGTTTTGGGATGTTTTGACTTGGGTGACTTTTATTGTTGTATGCTAATTGTATTCTGCTAATTGTATCTTGTTCTCTACTGTATGCTAATAGTATCTTGTTTTATATTGTATTGGATGTGATATTGTTGTTAGTCGCCTTGAGTCGCATCTGCGAGTGGGCGGCATCTAAGTCCAATTTTTTTATTATTGTTGTTGTTGTCGAAGACAAAAATAAAACAGAAAAAGCTATACTATTGGTTCAATTTTACTGATCTTGATTAAGAGGTGATTAATGTTTTATCACCAGCAGCAGTTGGGGCCTCTTCCTTCCCCTGTGAATCCAGTTATCATCTGTACCCGGGACCCAGATGACCAACACCAGTGGGGTGATATCTCACAACTTGAATTCCCTTCTACCTTAGTGGGAGATTTCAGGTTCAATAAGGTAAAGGTAAAGGTTTCCCTTGCTCGAAAGCCAGTCGTATCCGACTCTAGGGTGCAGTGCTCATCTCTGTTTCTAAGCCGAAGAGCCAGCGCTGTCTGCTCCTGCAGACGTTCCCGTGGTCATGTGGCAGGCATGACTAGACACCGGAGCGCACGGAACGCTGTTTCCTTCCCACCGAAGTGGTCCCTATTTATCTACTTGCAATTTCTTGCTTTCGAACTGCTAGGTTGGCAGGAGCTGGGATGAAGACGGTAGCTCATTTCCGTCCTGCAGTACTCGGGAATCGAACTGCTGACCTTCCGCTTCCCAGTCAGCGTCTTAGCAACTTGAGCCACTAGGCACTTTGTAATTGGCTCCTGGGTAGGCAGCAGACTTACATATAAACTGCCTCTCAGCACATCTGTCTTCATTCAATTTCTTTCACACCTTTTGACCTAGCATTTTTTATTCAATTTCTTTCACACTTTTTAACTTGGCTAGCTCCTAAGTAGATTTACAGAAACTGATGTGAATTAAAATTAGAATCAAAGACAATAAATATAAATCAGAATTGAAATATAAGGGTAACGATCACTCTTGCTTGAAAGCCATTTATATCCGACTCTAGGGTTCAGTGCTCATCTGTTTATAGCCAAAGAGCCAGCACTATCTGCATCTGCAGACATTTCCATGGACATGTGGCAGGCATGCCTAGACACCAAAGTGCACGGAACGCTATTTATCTTCCCACCAAAGTGGTACCTACTTGCAATGTCTTGCTTTCGAACTGCTAGGTTGGCAGGAGCTGGGACAGAGACGGATGCTCACTCTGTCGTGCAGTACTCGGGTATTGAACTGCTGACCTGCCAACCTTCCAGTCAGCATCTTAACCACTTGAACTACTGCAGATGGCAAATTAAAATATTTATCTTTGTACACTGAAAGGAGTTTTAACTAGCTTCCTAAGTCTGATCCTATGTCACTAGGAGCAAGTTTCTTTGAAGTTGTGGGCATGAGTGCATTGTCCTTAGGGAAGCAACTCTTTCACCATTACCATACAGGTGAGATACACACTTCCCAATTACCCATATTCATACTTATGGAACCTTCACTCTAAACCCAGTCAGCTAGTTTAGGAATTTGCTAGGGACAACAATCCCCCAACCTTTCCCTAAGGATTTAGAGATGCCCCTTTAACTGTGTCACTAGGCCAATCCCTCTTTCCCTGTCCTAGGTCATATTTTTATTTATTTATTTATTTATTCCAATTTATATAGCCACCCAACTCGAAATGACTCTGGGTGGCTCACAACATGATTTGCTGTTGAATGAAAAGTCCTGTTAGCATTGCTTTGTGATCCTTTTGCCCCCTGCATCAGAAAATATGGGACCTGTGCAAAAGCCTTCTGTGCAGAACCCTACTGTGAATGCGTAGAAGCCTTCTGTACAGAAGTCTTCTGTGCATGCGTAGAACCGTTCTGCGCATGTGCAGAAGGGTTCTGAACAGAAGGGTTCTGCACAGAAGCCTTCTACGCATGTGCAGAAGGGTTCTATGCATGCACAGAATGGTTCTGCACAGAAGGCTTCTATGCATGCGCAGAAGGTTCTGCGCAGAAGGGCATGTGCAGTAACTACTTCCCCCCTCCGGTCAAATTACGGCGAGTGGCTGAAGCGGTGTGGAAATACGGGAAAACCTGGCCAATCAGTTGTCCTAGGTGATGACTGGGTAAAATGCTGTCAACTAAATTCGTTCTATACTTAATGATTCTTGGACCATTAGGCCTTATAAAATACTCTGTTCACTGAAGAGCACTCTACATATATTTAGGTAAAAAGTAAAGGTCGCCTTTGCTCGAAAGCCAGTTGTATCCAACTATAGGGTTGGGTGCTCACCTCCGTTTACAGCCAAAGAGCCAGAGCTGTCTTCGTCTGCAGATGTTTCTGTGGACATGTGGCAGGCATGACTAGCCACCAGAGTGCATGGAACACTGTTTACCTTCCCACTGAAGTGGTACCTACTTATCTACTTGCAATGCCTTGCTTTCGAACTGCTAGGTTGGCATGAGCTGGAACAGAGATGGGTGCTCACTCTGTCATGCTGCTGATCTGCTGACCTTCCGATCGTCAAGTTCAGCATCTTAATGACTAAGACTGCCACTGCAGTCCCTTATGTATTTTTACTGATAATAAAATCCTGTCCAAACAGGGCAAGCCTACAGTGGCATGGCATGTAAGAAGAGCAGGAAACACCTATATTTTTCCTAACCCAACTACTGTTCTAATTCTACACTCAGGATATAACACTCAGGTCCACAGCCTCCATACATCTTCTGTAGAAGGAATACCACTTTAACGTCCTACATTTTTGACTGCATTCTCCCCTCTTTCTTTTTGTCTTTTGTGGTTGAAAAAGAAAGATCAGAGTCCTCTGTCTTACCTTTTCAAAGGCAACTCCTTCCCTCTAAGACAGATGATATGAATTATGTAAAATTAAAAATAAACACCTTTCTAAAATTAGGAGGACACTTTCTACTAAGAGATAATGGAAACCTTTGATTCTAACATTATACAAGGACAAAGAATTCCAGCTTGTTTCATTGCACCAACCCTTTAGAGGTCATTGTGTCTTCCATGGAGAACTCTAACCACCTTTGCATACCAGCGATTACAATTCCATTACTGTTTCCAGTGAAGTAACCCTGGTAGTGTTTTGCATCGGGAACAAAAAAAAATACTGGAGCATCTTAAAGATAAATTGCTGTCATAAAATGTGTTTATCTAGCTATTGTTTACATTATCATTTATCCAGAGATGAAAGAAAAGGTTAAGTCAAGAGCTTTTGGTTTTATCACTGGTCTTTCATCTGTCTTTTCTCTCTCACAGTATCTGTTTTCACATGAATTACAATGAGTTAAAAGCTGGTAGAATAATTATTGTAGGATAAAGGAATGAGTTTGAGCCACTGTGATGTAGTGGATAGAATGCCAGGATTACAACTCAGAAGATCTGGCTTCAAATCTCCACTCAGCCATGAAAGCTCCCAGTGGAAAACCACTCCATGGACATTTCCAATACTGTACTTCAGAAACGCTATTATGGTTGCCATAAATCAAAAACAACAGCACATAACAACAAGAGAATCCAGAATTAGGCTCTCACTTTTTCTCAATTGCTGTGAGGTTCACCTGACCTGATTCAATAATTCTGAGTCAAACTGAACAGAAGAATGAAACTACACACTCACAGAATGCTATTAGAAGGTACAACTGGTAAACAACATCTGAGTACATCACAGCCAGAAAACCCTGATAGGATCACTATAAGTCAGAACTGATGACAAATAATAATACAGTAATTATATATCAGTCTCCCATCCGAGTACATGTACTAACCAGACCTGACCTTGCTTAGCTTCCAAGATCAGACGAGATCGGGTGTGTTCAGGGTGGTATGGCTCCAAGCAATAATTATATAGTCCAGTGATGGCGAACCTTTTAGAGGCCGAGTGCCCAAACTGCAACCCAAAACCCACTTAATTATTGCAAAGTGCCAACACGGCAACAGGGGAGAGAGGAAACTCTCCCATTGGGCTGCTGAGCAGAGGGGAGGGGCAAACTCTGTACTGGGGGAGGGAGGAAGTGTTCCCACTGGGCTGCTGGGCAGAGGAGCAGGGCAAACTCTGTGCTGGGGCAACCATATGGGTTCCCACAGAGAGGGCTCCGAGTGTCACCTCTGGCACACGTGCCATAGATTCGCCACCACTGATACAGTCACTACAATTAATTTTTCTCTCCTACAATGAGATTTCCTCAGAACGACAACCACAAGCATGCTACATATAAGTTATGTAGAGGACAAAAATCATATAGTATGACAAATATAGATCTTTCACTGCTTGAGGGAGCAACTCATCTAATAAATATCAATGTATAATCTAGTTTTACCTACCACTCACTCTTTTATCTAGGTTGTTATCCTAAAGTTGATTACCAGGAAGCACATCCTGTTCAAATCAGTGGTACATAACTTCAAACCAAATATGCCTGGAATCACTGGTTAAGACATCACCATGAAATAAAGGCTTTGTTGGACAGAAAACACTTTTAGTTTTTTTGTTTGTCTGTTTGTCAAAGACAAATGGTATGTTTACCCTTCTGACTGTATATCTGATCATAACTACAGGCAAGAAATGTTCATTTTGCCTTATATAAAACTATCACAGTGAATAAAAAAATTTGTTGCCTACTAACAATGATGATTTGGCATATATTTATGTAGATATACCAATATAAATTAAAATAGACTGGAAGGAACTGCTCATATTTTCAAAACAACAAAATAATTTATAGAAATACGATTCCTATTTCTATATTATACTTAATCAAGCCCAATGTAAGGTGCTTTTTAAAAATTACAAAAGACAAGAAAGATAATTTTCCAAACTGAAGCAAGTTTATTTTAGACTGAATAGATAGATTTATTTCTCTCTCTTAAAAATGCACTGCTTTTAGATGCATAATTTTACCTAATGAGGCCCTCAGTCTCCGTTTCTGCTTGGCTCTCCTTCCTGTCACACAATTCCTGCTGTTCTCGATACAATTCCTGCTGTTCCTATGTCCAGAGTAAGGGTTTCATAGCTCAACCAAATGCATTTTCACATACAGTGTTTGAAAATATTCTGTTAATAGGCCAAAGTTAATCACCACAGATGGGTTTATGACAAATACCTGAAGAGTTACTCCTTAAACCTTAGTGTGTTTAGGCATGCTGTTCATTACAGTGGTTTAAAAAGGATATTATACAGAAACTTAAAAAGGTAGGTCACCCTTGCTCAAAAGCCAGTTGTATCTGACTCTAGGGTGTGGTGCTCATCTCCATTTACAGCCAAAGGGCCAGCACTGTCTTGTGTCTGCAAACGTTTCTGTGGTCATGTGGTAGGCATGACTAGACATCAGAGCACACAGAACACTGTTATCTTTCCCACCAAATCAGTACCTATTGATCTACTTGCAATTTCTTGCTTTCGAACTGCTAGATTGTCAGGAGCTGGGACAGAGACTAAAATACCATTTTAATTATAATTAACACAAGCAATTAATTCTCTTAATTACCAGCATACACATACAGAGTGATCCCTATAATTTTATGAACATTCCACTGCATCTTCAATAAGTTCCATTCTGGATTCCTCCACAGTGCTAAGAATCAGAAGGGGCACAGAAGCATGTCAGTTTTGTAAAGGCCCTACAGTTGAAAGTAAAACTGTTTTCATGCCAGCTAAAAGTTGAGTCAGAGTCAAGTGGTTATATAGGTTAGGTTGGGATATAATTGCTTTAAATCCCACTATGAACCCTTCTTTAGTGATGCCAAAACCTGCACAATTAGTGACCCATTCTTGCTCGATGCAATATATATATATATAACACTTTATAAGAACTGTTGGATAGCTCAGTGGTTTAAGTATCACTGGGCTTCCTTGGCAGAACTGGAGGTTAGGACAGACTGACAAAAACCTGAAACAATCAGTGTCAGTCAGACTTGACAGTTCTGGGGTGGAAAGGTGTTTGATTCAGGAGAAAATAAATGAGTACGCTAATACAAAAGCGTAGGGACTGCGGTGGCAGTGGTTAAGACACTGAACTTGATGACTGGAAGGTCAGCAGTTCGAGACCTGAGTGCTGCACGATGGACGGAGCTCCTGTCTCTGCCCAGTTCCTGCCAAACTAGCAGTTTGAAAGCAAGACACTGCAAGTAGATAAACGGGAAAGGTTGAACAGCGTTCTGTGCGCTCTGGCATATATGTCCACATATATAAACACAGATGAGCACTTAACCCTAGAATTGGATAGGACTGGCTTTCAAGCAAGGACGACCTTTACCTAATACAAAAGCAGGTCCAAAGCTGATGGCAAAATCAATGGAAGTCCACTATTGTGTGACTTGTATGAAAAATAAACACAAAACAATGGAATTTCCCATTAGGTTTCCGATTGGTTTTGAGAGAGTTAAGAGTGTAATTGTAGTAATTGTTTTTCTCACCACGGGATGATGTTGCACATATTTAAAAGTGCCTCATTACGCACCAATGGTCTTTCTATAGCCTTATGTGCATTTTTGTCAGGGAAACAATGAGTATTTGTAGACTATTCAAACAACCTTGTACTATGTTCTTCATGGTGCATGAAGAAATATTTTAACAATTGATAATCTGACACTGAATGCTTCCCTTAAACAAGGCTGCTATTATTTTCAATAACTATTTGCTATGGAATATGTCCATAAGAGTAATGAAAAAGACTTCATTGATTTTTATTCTTTCAGAAACTCTTAACTCTCTCAAAACCAATCGGAAACCTAATGGAGCAAATTCATAGATCTCTTTCATTCATGTGCCTCTTAGATTGATAGCACAAGTATACTTTTTAAGCGATTACAATTTGGAACTCACATCATTCACAAATAAGTACAAAGATGTACAAAACAATCCATGAAAGGTCTAACTGAATCTTGACACTAGAAACAACTCAGATATAACAGTTCAGAGTTCATACTCCACTCAAATATCTACTGCTATCTCACTTGACTCCCATCATTAACAATCACAGTATTCTATGGCAAAATATTTGTTCCTTTCCACTGAAACCTCTTTGCTTCACCAAAGCATTTTTCTTCATAAATATTACCACTCTATTGCTTCCCAAGAATTCAGTTATAGTGTATCAGCTTTACAATGGGGTACACAGAAAGAGCCTCCTCAAAGATTGTGGTACTGTATTTTTGAACCACAATCAGGAGTACTCAGGACAACAGTCACCTTGTGCCAGCTAATCTTTCTCACACTAGGTCAGGTGCAAGGAACTACAGAATAAACTCCCCAAGGGGGCTTCATTTTGGCAGTTTCATGTCTGACCTAGACACGGAAGAAAAAGAAGAAACTTTGCAACAGCACCATATATTCACAAAATACAATACAGAGCTCATCTTATGTTATTTGCTGGATTCTTTTTATTTATTTATAGAATGCACATATTTGGGTAGAATATTAAAGAAAAGATTGAGGTTCATGGCAAAAGACAGAGATAATGTTAGGAAATACATTTTGCAAGCTTCTACCATTCAGAATTCTTTGGGCAGAGAGCAAGGGGAAAATAGAAAATAGTATGACACTTATATATAAAATTTTTACCATTGGCATTTTTATGGAGGATTTTCTTCTTTCATTTTTAATTTTTTTTCACAGCCTCTCCTCCTTGGTGTTTTTGCTGCCAAGATTGATAACTACATAATTTTTCCCATTAATAATAATATATTTGAGATAGTTCTCAAGCAATAAGGTTCCTGAATAGTTGTGCTATGTGCCATGATTTTGACCATGAAGATGTATCTGTCTGTTCATCAATGCCTTCAGTCTCACTTTGTCGTATATTGTAATATGGCACTCTTAAATTGAATAAGCAATTCCAAAGCTACAGAGAATGCCGCAGTCATCAATTGCCAAAAGTTACCTATTTCAGTGAAGAATAAAATTCAGTTTCCTCACTCAAATTTTTTTCACATACCTGTTCAGTCTGGAGAATCTTCAGATTCTATACACCAGCAGCCAATTTTTGATTTTCCATTCCACTTTACTGTTCCAAACTACACATCAATAATAGTACTTGAATCTCCAGATTCAGAAAATATTTTAGAGCAGTGATGTAGCATATATAAATGTTAAAAAGCACTAGAATTAAATAAAAACCGAAGGCTGCAAATAATTACTATTCCTAGCATAAGGGACCCATTTGTCAATCAAATGTACATACCAATACTGTAACATTTAATTCTATAGATTGGGGAAGGGTTAAAGTGAAAATACCCTAACCACATTCAGGCATGAAATGTTTTAACTGGCATGACAGAAGCATAATCTTTTGTTACTCCATGTTCTCACTTGTACAAACTGAGTGAAAATACTTCCTCCCTATTGCTATTGATGCCAATGTTAAATAGCATAGGGCAGTGATGGCAAACCTTAACACTCCAGCTGTTCTTGGACTTCCATTTCCAAAAGTTCAAATCATAATGGACTTCATGGCTGAAGAACTGAGAGACTGGTGTGGCATGTCCTCGGAAGAACTGTTCCGAGGAGTTAAGAACAGGAAGACTATTGCCATGATAATAGCCAATATCTGTAATTGATATGGCAGCTGAAGAAGAAGAAATCTCTGTGAATCCACATGAATGGGTTTATTGACTGTATGTGCAGTAAACCCATTCACGTGGATTCAGCCAGGTGTGGGGCATGGATGGAAGTGTGACCCCCCGCCTAATGAAAGTTGCAGAAACCACACTCTTACCTTTCAGAAATGTTAATCTTGGACCTTTTTCATACCATATTTGTATATCTTTAAACATAAAGAGAACTGTTGTTTCTGTATTGTTTTCCATTGTGAAGAAAACATATTTTAGTTTTGCAGAAACTGAATAGTGCAATATTAGAAGTCAGGTTAATATGGGAAGCAAAAAAATAGCCAATTTTACCAAAGTGGTCTACAAACATACAACAATCAAGAACATCGAGGGAAAAGGGGTGTCACCCTCTGAGTCAGTCTGTCTGGCAACATCTGTAATGCCCTCAGATCCTGCCACAATCATCAGAGATTTAAAAAGGAAAATAGCTACTGCATTGGTAAAGAACAGAAACCCATAAAATACTTAACAAAAGTTCGCGATGAACTGTAAACTGATTTTGGTTCTATCACCCAATGAGAATTTCAGCACATGAATTTTATATAATGGTAACATGTGTGGCAAACAAGACACAAGGTGGTTTTCTAGCTGAGCTACTTGAGTTCCATACTGAACACAGCTTCAGATGTTTATGCAGAAAAAGAAGTGTTGCAAAACCAACAATCTTGCATGCTTGCATTTTTAACACTGAGTATCAGTGGGTAGGGTGTTTTTAGGACCTAGAGAGACTATCATTTTGCACTAATCTGAGACAAGCCATGCCTCCTCTTTTAGGTTGTTCTGCATTGCTTTCTGCCTACACCTGCTAACCTTCAGCAACAGCATGAAACGTTTCACTACTTGGGTAGACTTTGTTTTTTACCCTTTTTTCTTCTGTTTGTAACTGCTGAAGCTGACTGTAAGTAAAGATGTCTTAGTTTTAGCTTGAGCTGTTTCTAATGTGATTTTGCTCTATAAAATGCTAGTTCCTGTGAAAGTGGACATAGTATTGAACATTTGTGCTACTCTTCTTAAACCTTTCCCTGTACAAGTGTTGTGCCTTATACTCCACTAATCAAAAGGAAATATCCAAATTCCTGACTATATCCTACAACAGGACAAACCAACTACACAGCATGGCCCCTGAGTCTTCCTGGGAGAAAGTGTCCGCTCTTCAATCAAGCTCTCTACCTTGGAGATTCAAAACAGGCTTGTGTCTTTGGTCTTTTTCTCTCCTTAGGGCTGGGAGGTCGCCCCACCACTCCTTAGACCAGTGATGGTGAACCTTTTAGAAACCGAGTGCCCAAACTGCAACCCAAAAAACACTTACAGTATTTATCCAAAGTGCCAACCCAGCAACAGGGGAGGAAGTAAACACTCCCATTGGACTGCTGGCCAGAGGGGCGTGGCAAACTCTGTGCTGAGGGAGGGAGGAAGCGCTCCCATTGAGCTGCTGGCCAGAGGGGCGGGGTGAACTCTGTGCTAGTGTGACTGCACAGGTGCCCACAGAGAGGGCTCTGAGTGCCACCTCTGGCATGTGTGACATAGGTTCGACACCACTTCCTTAGACTCTGTCCCTGAGCCTCCATTGCCCACAATCTCAGGTTCCCATACCCCCAAGGGTCCAGAATCTGAAGGGTGAAGCAGGTACTCCATCCCATCACGCTGTGGAGAGTCCTGTTCCCCAGGCTCATTCTCTTTAGCAGACTCCTGCTCAGATCATATTGTAACTAACAAAAGCTGTGGCAATTGGTCACCTATTTTCCAACAAACATTGTGCACTGTGACTTAACTTAAGGAGAGCAGAGGTTGTGTTCCTGAGCCTGATAACTGAATCTGCAAACAAATGCGGAACTGAACAAACCCAATTTATGGACCCCACAGAAAGAAAGGCCATGTAAGTAAATATACAAATTTTTCTACTTACTGTTTTCATGTATACTGTTTTTCATATATTTTTTCCCCAATTCCACTATCTCAAACTGCAAGACATGTCATTTATTTATTTTTTTGCTAGAGTTTTATAAGAACATTTCTTAATCAATGGCTTTGTTCTGAACCCCGAAGATCTAGTTACTGCACAGTTTAAAATACATTTTCCAACACTATACAATTTATAAGGAAGTCAATGAAATAGGGTGCTGATTAGAACTAACACAGTTTTGGAACTTAATCAAGGACAGCCATAAACATTTAAATGTCTGTTCAAGCATTTATTTGATTTTTTTACCCCTTAATATACTGCAGTAGTTTTCAGACAGGGTAAAAAGACCAAGGTAATTGTTTCTTTTCTATTTATAAAAAGGCAGCCTAGAAATGTTGCTACTATATACAAATAGCCACATCTGAGAAGTGGATTGAGGGCACTGATGTACAGTGCTCTGAGCCACAGAAATCCCTTCACTCAAGAGTATTTCAGGGCTGTATATTTGTTTTCTATATTAAAATGACTACAACTGCCTTCTAAGTCTTTGGGGGAAAAACTTTCCCTCTAAGTGGAACCCAACTTTTGCCAATTTCTACTGCCTACATAATCTCCAGGGGCCTGAATATATAGCAACTGCTTCTTTGCTTTGAAATACAGTAGGATTATATCCAATCCTTTGTATGTTTGCAAATACTGAATTTCCATTTAAAGTTGGTCCATTTTGCCTTGAAAACACTCTTGAAATTAAGTATTAAATGCAGAAATCAATTTTGCTCGTTGATTTAAAAAGCTCACAAGAAAACATTCCACCTCACCTGGCAAACTAGTATATCTCAAAATATCAAAAATCAGATATGATCTCTGGAAATGGTTGGCAAAACATGGTTTGGAACATCAAGTATTCTACACCATGCTAGAGTTTCCAAAATGTTGATCAGGATTAATATACTAGTGGAAAAGATTTAATTAGTGACTAGAGCACCAAGATTCCTGAATCTTCTTCCTTCTAAAGCTACTGTATCTTTCTTTAAAATCTCTTCCACATTTTATAATTAAATTGTATACAGAAAAGGGAGTTACGTTTTGGCAGGAGTTTGAGATTAAGAGGAACAGCGCCATACAAAAATCTTTTTATAAAAAAAATAAATAGACTGGTGAAGACATAAAGATAAAATACATTCTAGTAAAGGTAAAGATCACCCTTGCTCAAAAGCCAGCTGTATCCGACTCTAGGGTTCAGTGCTCATCTCTGTTTCATAGCCGAAAAGCCAGTGCTATCTGCTTCTGCAGACATTTCCGTGGACATGTGGCAGGCATGCCTAGACACCAGAGTGCACGGAACTCTGTTTACCTTCCCACCAAAGTGATCCCTATCAATCTACTTGCAACTTCTTGCTTTCGAACTACTAGGTTGGCAGGAGCTGGGACAGAGATGGGAGCTCACTCCATCTTGCAGTACTCAGGTATCGAACTGCTGACCTGCCGCCTTCCAGTCAGCATCTTAACCACTTGAGCCACATACATTGTACAAAGCTAAATAATCAGAAAGGAACTTGAGGATACTACAAGCAATTCCACAAGGTGGGCAGTATTTTCCATAGAGACCACCCTCACTTATTGACACAGTCCTCTCCTCCATTTAGTCTAAAAAACCCAAAAAAACAAAGCAATCACACTTATATATTGCCCCTCCTTGCTCATAATGTATCAAATTACATCCCCACAGCAATTACTCCAACTGCTTACATGACAACATCATATTTGGATATTATTGTTGACTAAAGCAAGGTATGACTCAGTCTTCTCTCCTTTCGTGTTCATGGAATGAAGAAGCAGACGAGTGAAGTAGTGAAATTCAGCTCTTTATTAGTGGGGTTTGAACACAGTTTGGATGGGGCAAAACTCGGACTTATATACACTATAAACAGTAACAGTAACAATAATACAACAAGCCCACTGGCTAACAGAGTGTGCACATTTTTGATCCACTTATTTGCATAAGAAGAGATACATGAGAAAAGGTACATTCTGCTCCTGTCAGAAAACACAATTAACATACTGTACATAACACCTTCCAAGTTTGGTAAAATGAGTACCCAGTGTGGTGGGAGCAAAATGCTAATTACCTTGTGAACCACCCAGAGAGTGCACTAAGAGCTATGGTAAATTTTGTTTTAAAGAAAGGACTCTAAGTGATCTGGGATAAACCTACAGTTCATGACTCCTAACCGTTTAACAACTGCCAACAAACTTTTTCCTTACTCCATCGCACTACTCTTTCCTCAATTAGGAGAGTGAAATAAAAGAGTTTTGTAATATGTAACATACATTTGGATTTATATGTGAAAAGTCTGTGAGTGCAAAGTCAGAGCACCTGATAAACTAGTGGCAGGAACTCACTTTGAGACCCTGCATTCTTCTTGCTTCCCTGGTGCTGCCAATGGTTCAAACTAGAGACAACTAGCCTTCTGCAGTCTTTGGTGGTGTTAAACTGGTGGTCTGCATTTCAGGCCCTGCATAGGAGGGTGACAGCCCACTGACAGAGGCACTCACAATGCTATCCTCTCCACAGAAAATCAAAACCAAGATTACAAATATATATACTGTATATATAAATTAAATTAAAAATATCTACATTTCCTAAACAGAACATTCTCTAGTTAGACCCCCCCCTCCCCACCCCCATTTATTGCTTAAAAGCCTGCTTGATAAGAAAGGTCTTTGCCAGACAACAGAAAGATGAGAGAAAAAGCCAACCTGGTTTCTACGAGCAATGTTCTTGTCTTGCTTTCCAAGTGGAGTGTCATCTATGCCTTCAAGTGTCATCAACTATAAAGTACAGGGTAAAAGTAAAAGTCTCCCTTGTTCGAAAGCCAGTCATATCTGGCTCTAGGGTATAGTGCGCATCTCTAGGGCCAGTGCTGTCTGCATCTGCAGAGGTTTCCATGGTCATGTGGCAGGTATAACTAGACGCCAGAGCAAACGGAATGCTGTTACCTTCCCACCAAAGAAGTACATATCTAATTGCAATTTCTCACTTTCGAACTGCTAGGTTGGCAGGAGCTGGGACAGAGACAGAAGCTCAGTCAGTCATGTAGCATTTGGGTCTTGAACTGCTGACCTGCCGACCTTCTAGTTGTCAAGCATAGCGTCTTAACCACTGAGCCACCTCAGTCTCCAAAATGTACAGTGTACGGAATAACAAATAAGTAATTGCTTTAATAAATTTGTGGGATGTAATATTAAGGAAGGAATTGGCAAGCTTGCCTAATTTTAAAAATACATGAATGCTGAGTTCATTCTCAGGGCAGAAACAGGCAAGACGGCAGCTGTGCCAGGTGATACACATTAGGCCTCAGAGATGCATTCTTCAAAGCTGCCATATTTGCTTAGTCAACATGCAAACACAGCCTATTGTTTACCAACCAATCAAACAACCAAACAATTACCAAACAAAAATTAATGTGCTGCAAAACGTCCTTGGAGAACCATCATCTTATGTGTGGTTTTTTTTATATATTATTTCTTAAGGCAGATCCGGCTCTGTCTACAAAGCTAGTGTCTTGTCTACTTCTGCTCACAGTCATTTCCATCTCAGTCTACTTCCACTGCTCACTCCTTTCCAACTGAGAATGTTCAAAGAGACTTACATAATTCCAACTAATTCTCTGTATTGCCATTCCCATAATATGTTTAATATAATATTGTAGGATAAATGGAATAAATCTCACTGTACTAAGACTTCTGAGAAATGCTTTTCATATTCATTGCTCAATGTGCCTGCATAATACACACATACTCCACACATCTTTGGAAATGCAAGAATTGTACTTTCCAGGTACTGTGGTTTTTTTAAAAAAATTAGAGCGGGGCATTTTACTTCCACTTCTGGGAGCGACAAGGACAGCTTGGGCTGGATGAATTGGCATCGGGGGCCAGATCTGGCCTGTGGGCCATAGTTAGAGCACCCCTGGTTTAAGTAGAGAAAATTGCAGCCTAAAATCTATTTCATCCTGTTGCAAAACAGGTTGCAAGGTGTCTTTTACTTCTGCTTCTGGTGGGAGGAACCACGTGACCGGCCAGCTGAACCAAATGACCACCCCATAGCCTGAAAAGTTTGGGCACCCCTGATTTAGAGCCTAGGTGGCCGAGCCTCCTCTTCTACTCTAATCTGGTGATGATGCCCTTTGGTTAAATCAGGGATTTTCTCAATCTGCGGCCCGATGTGGCACCATTTCATGTGCCCCCCCCCCCAGCCTGCCACCACCACAACAGGAAGTGCCATGTGGTGGAGGAAGGGCAAAATGGCCTCCCAGCCCCCAAAGTTGTCTGAGGGAAGTTGTCTGAAGAAGTACTAGCTTCCATTGGTTTAGATCAGGAGTTCTTAACCTTTTTAAGATGGGGGCCGGGTCACACTCCCTTAGACAGCTTCAGGGGATGGATGGCCATTTAGCCCTTCCTCCACCACATGGCACTTCCAGGTGTGGTGGAGGCAGTGGGGGGGAGCCTTATGAAATGGCGCTGTGAGCTGCATCCGGCCCATGGGCCACAGGTTGAGAATCCCTGCTGCAGACCAAAACATGGGTGGGAATTGTCAGGAAATGGAAACACAACAGACACAACTGCTTCTAGCCCTCAGTACGTACTTTGCAGTGACAAACAGGATCTTTGGTTTTCTGCACAGATGACAGTATTGAAACAAGTGAAGCATGCCATCTAATTTATCTATTGTCTTCTGATCATTCTTGGTTTTAATTTAAAATCCTATCAAAGTTTCACACTGAAGAACTGAAGCCTATTGGCAAGTAGATGGACTGGCTGTGAAGACGCACCTTGTTAATATCCTCCAAGATGCAGCAGTCCATTGCTGGCCTGGTATGAAATCCTGCATGTTTCATTTCATATGTGCCACAGGAGATGGCTCCATAATCATAGTGTGTGGGTCACTTCATGGCAAGCTGGAAACCACCTTAAACAAATTCATGCCAATAGCATTTTCATTTTTCCTGCTTTAGGGGAAAATGTATTCTCGGATACGAGTTGCAGCAAACACAACTGATGATGGTTAAAACTCACATGAGCCAAAATTCTGTTGCTTAGCATAATAAATCACAATAGATTAGGTCCACTGGATCTATATGATTCAACTCCTCCATAAATTCAATTGAGTCTACTTTAACTGTGACTTGCTTTAGCACAGTAAATCACAATTAGAAAAGGATTATTTGAACCGATAGAACTTACAGAGGAGTTGAGTCACTAGATCCTCATTGATTTAATAGCACTACTCTAATGCAATTTACTATGCTAAACTACAAAACTTTAGCTACTGTTCATATTATCAAACCTATTAGGGTTTTTATTAATTGAACGTCATTATGCTTTTATCAGCTAATGAAACTGAAGAATTATTTACAGTATTTGTCTTTCTTAACTTTTTGTGCTTTTTGTTCTTTCTGATGAAATTGCAGATACTGAAAGAAGAGGAAGAAGGAAAATTTGACATGGTGGGGGCGGGGGGTGGAATGTAACAATCTTAACACACAAATTTTGATGAAGTATTTGTCTGATTTGAAATCCTCAAGTTTAATTCTGAAATGTTGTTCTGTAAGTGGCTCTATTAGTGTTCATTCAGAGCATGGGTGCTCAAACCTGTCCCATCAGGGGCCTGACCATGCCCCCTCAGTCAGTTGTGCGGGCCAATCACATGGTTCCTCCCACCACCACGTGAAATCGTGCCATGTTTACGGGCGTTTTCCCCTCTCCAATGCTTCCCTTGGAGAAAGGAGCATTGGGGGAGCATTTTTGTGACCTTTTTAATTTCCCCCCCCCCCCGGGGCATTTTTGGCGCAATTTGGTGCAAAAATGCGCAAATTCCAGCACTTCCGGTGATATCAGAGCACTTCCGGCATCGCCAGCACATTGGCTGTGGTTTGAGCACCCCTGATTCAGAGCATGTACAAGTTAATATGACCTCCAGTCACCCTCTAGATCATTTCTGTTTTCTGTCCTGTCATGAGATACCAAATTTTTGCTGCAGGAATTAGCAGTAAACAACCTTTACAGTCTTCTCACTATTGCCCACTGCTCTCTTGCTCTCAGTCTCGCTCTCACTCTCTGACTCACTCTTGCTCTTGCTTTGCCTCTTCTGACCAAAGATGGAAAGTTAGTATTAAAAAGGTTAACAATTTAATTTGGAAAGTCACTTTTTTACAGTTAAATCAATGATATATTACTGTATAAAGTTACGTGACTACAGTAAACTCCACTCCCAGCCAAAAAGTCCCATTACCCATCAGCTCTTCCCTCCATCCCCATTAGCTTTGTAGAGAAAGAGGAAACATGATTTTTTTAAAAAACCATATCGCACCCCAGCAAAATTCTCTTGCTTTCCTTCTACTTATAAACTCATCCCCTTAGACTTGAGTTTGTACATTCCAAAATGGACACAAGCAAACTGGCACAAATTTGAACCATTAAATCCCATTCAGAGTGTTTCTCTTTTGGTGATTCAGGTGATCAACAATGCAGAGTGAAACTGCTTCCCATAACGGTCAAATCAACAAAGTTTTCCATTTTGAGAAGCAATTACTTTAAAGCTCAATCAGACTAGCAAATTTATTTATTTTATTTATCGTATGATGAGCTTCAGTTGTCTACTTGCAAATGAAGCTTGTGTTTACTTTCCAATAACTTACAAGCAAGCTATTTTTCTAAATGCAAAGTAAGCCAAGCTTCTGCAAGGACAGTGAGATATCTTTTATCATTTCAGTAAGCTCTGAAGGACTGTGGTGGCTGGTGGCTTAGTGGTTAGGACACTGAACTTGACAACTGGAAAGTTCTAGGCCTGAGTGCAACACGAAGGAGTGAGTGCCCATCTCTGTCCCAGCACCTGCCAACCTAGCAGTTTGAAAGCAAGAAATTGCAAGTAAATAAGCGGGAAAGGTAACAGCATTCTGGGTACTCCAGCATCCAGTTATGCCTGCCACATGACCACGGGAACATCTACAGACACAGACAGTTCTGGTTCTTTGACTGTAAACAGAGATGAGCACCACACCTTAGTGTTGGATACCAACCAAGATCTACTTCAAATGCAATATTAACTGTTTTTCATATAGTTTGGGCAGATCTTGTACTGCTGCTCCCAGGATATCATGCACCCGTATGGATGATCCACATCATTGACTACTGTAATGTGTTCTAGCATTACTGGTGTGGTTTAAAAGTGGTGGAACTGCAGCAGCATCTGCCCTTACTATGGAAATAGCCGGAGAAGCCCCTAATATTTCTCCCAGCCTTAAACAGCCAGCAGCTCTTTTAAAAGTTATGCTTATTACTCTCATAGATAAGATATTGTTCACCATCTGCTTGACAACTGTGGGGAAAATCAAGGATGGAGAAGCGACAGAGGGGCTCTTTGAAATTTAATGAGACAATTTTCTCCCATTGTGAAACTCAAATAAAATCAATGACATATTGGCACATATGAATGTGACCCAGATATATGTAGCTAATTTCAAGTTAGCAGTCATAAACTTCATCTGTCTTTAATATGTGCACTTACTTCATATGACTACATATTATTTAGATTATAGCTCCACATCGCAATCCTTCAAGATTATGTAGGCTTCAAATTTACACACATTGAGATAGAGTCCCTTCATTGATAAGGAGAGGAAAATTGTATTCATTGACATTTTACTACAATATTTTATATTTAAAAGTAAGGCACAGAGCTTGGCAGGTTAAGGAGGATAGTGGAGGACAGAGGTGCCTGGAGGACAATAGTCCATAGGGTCGCAAAGGATCGGAATCGACTGTGCAACTGAACAACAAGGCAGCATCAAAGGTACTGCATATGCACAATGTACAGTTTTATTTTGATTTTTTAAATAAATCTCAAGCTTATGGGGGGGAAATTCAGTTAAACTTTGCTCTCACAGTTCATCCCAATGGATAATAGCTACAGCCTTAGTTTTGCAGTCAGTTATCTGGAAATATCTGTTTGTACTTTAAAATACCATAGCTAGTTTCTATGATACAGATACACATGTATTAAGAGCCAGACTGAAACCATTAATTCAACTTTCCAAAGTATGACAAATAACCATGTGCCCTACAGAAGAAAAACAAGTTTTAGTTTTTCCCCCAATTATTATTAATCTGACTGCTATTAGTCTGACACAGACTCAAATAGGGAAAAACTTCATGTAAATATCATAATTTCTGCTTTAATTATTTACAATTTAAGAAGGCTACATGGTTGTCCTTAAGTAAAATATGGTCATAATGCACAGCTGCATAATTTGAATGATATGAAAACTCTGATATGCATTTAATCATTTCTGTGACAGCAGAATGAAAGCAAATTAAATGAATTTTCATGCACACCCCAAAATCTGAATACCTATACAAAATACTAGCCTTAAGGCAAGGGTGGCCAGCTGTTCTTGGTCTTCAATTACCAGAAGCCCAAGTAAGCACACCTGCTGATCAGGGCTTCTGAGAATTGAAGTCCAAGAATAGCTGGAGCGCCAAGGTTGGCCACCCCTGCCTTAAGCCGTATTGATATAATCATTTCAAACTAAAGTAAGGGAAGCTCCTAGTTACTTGACTTTTATCAACGAAATTATAGGTGGAAGTGGATTTGTTAATTTAATTTAATACTAGATACTCGCTAAATGTTTTCTGTAACGTGTTCAGATTTTTTAAAAAGTTTAAAAAAACACAAAATGAAACATACTTAACTAGCATCAGAATAAACCAAGGTAAAAGCAACAATAAAGAGGACAGTTGTGCCAAAGATCTACATATCACTAGGAACCCGTCTACACTGAGCATTTGTTCAATGTTGCTTATATTAAGGATATTGGTACTGCATCCCAATGTTTATACAATGTAGGCTAAAGCTAGTATCAGTAGATGCAACGCAGCACAAAGGTGGAGGGAATCTTGTTTTCCAGGGTATTTTTTCCCCACCACCATTGAGTGGTGTGTATTCTTGTTGCTGTGATTTACTCCAGGGAAGGATATTCTTGTATGGACCCAGCGGTGGGATTCAGCAGGTTCACCTCAGTTCTCCAGAAACAGTAGCAGAAATTCCAGCTAACCCCACCCATCCAAGTTTTGAAATAAAGTAGTCCTAATTCAGGTGCAATGCAGGGCTTTCCCCCTGGCCACACCCACCATACCACACTCACAGAGTAGGTGCTTAAAAATGGACATTATACGAGGTATTTGGTATAGGAACCTCGGATAAAGTCCATTTTGGACATTATCCGATGCATCGCCCATTTGATTCAGATAAAGTCCAAAATCGGATAAAGTCCAAACTTGTGGAATGGAGTTTGGACTTTATCCGAGGTTCTACTGTACAGCACTGTTCCGTTCTGATCTGCACATATTTCATGTGGGTGGCATTTAATGTTTCTTTAACAGGGATTTTTTTCTGATGTCCAGTCTGCACTCCTCTGCATCTAATGCAGAAGTAAAAGAAGTAAAGAACAGAGGAGTCTGTGAAATAAGCAGGGAGAGGACAAAACAGACGGGCCAACGGAGAGGGCAAGCTGTGTTGAGATTTAAATGTCAGGGAGCAATTTCAGATGTGCGTGGATAAGTAGTTCCAGGGTGATCCAGTGCATCCCAGGACATTTAGCAATAAATACCCACTTCTGTGTGGATGCCAATGCCAGGATGATCTATTCAAACATGAAACAAAAATGCCAGAACAGTCTGGCACTGAAGGCAACGAATGAACTGTTAAGACTTGCTTGTTTGTTGCGGGGAAAGGAAACTTGACCAAAATTAAAAGGTCCTCATGTTTGAACCACAATCAGGCATACCCTGATAACCACAACCTTGTGTTGCCGGTTCATCTTTCTCAGATTAGGTCAATTGAAAGGAACTGCAGAATGAACTCACTAAAAGGTGCCTTCATTTTAGCAGAATTTTTTTTGAAGTGGTAGCTGTGTTAGTCTGTGCAAGCATATCAGAGAGTAAACAAAATGAAACAAAAGACAAAAAATGCTGTGGCACCTTAAAGACTAACTCCTGTATTCTAATGTTAGCTTCCGTGAACCAAGTCCACTTCATCAGACTTAAGAGTGGATTTTCATGGTATACATTTATACATTTCATATAGAGGCCCAGAGTAGTTGTACAAATTTGGTTGGTTCAGGAGACGGACATGTAAATCAATGAGTATTTACAACCGGTAATAAAATGCAATCAGTTTGTCAGGTGAATCTCTGATGGAAAACAGTTTGAGTGGCTAGGTTTACAAAATAAACAGTCTGACATGCATCTGACATTATACATCTCCTAGTTGATAGAGTTTATTTTGCATAGCTGACTCAATAATATGGGGAGGAGGGAGAGAGGGATGTTTTACAGGACAGTTTGATCTCTAGCTGTGACTCAACCCATAAAGCTTCCTCCATCAACTAGGAGATGTATAATGTCAGATGCATGCCAGCACAGGTAACCAAGAAAGCCTCTCTGAGAAGAGTACCATCACTGGAAAGGTAGTTACTTATTCACCATGTTTGAAAGGAATGCTCACCAGTGACCTCCAAATAAGATAAGGACTGGAGAACAATATGTAGTAGGAGACAACAATCACTCTCAGGGGGCTCTCATCTACTAGAGTCCCAAAGTACCTTTTTAGTCTAATCTAGGGACCACTCAGACAGCGAAGCCCGCTGGTCAATCTGTGGTTATGCTAAGAACGCGCCCCTCTTTACTGGCCCGCTAGGCTGGCAGGGCATTCTTCTGTCCAGTTTCAACTGGCTCATAAGTAGAAGGATGGCACCCCCACTATGTTGCAGGTATCTTGGTAGCTATTTGGGATGGCCAATTAAAAAGTCTCACTCTGCCACCTCCCTCTACAACACAACCACACTCTCCTTGGGGGAGACAAAGCCCTGCTAAGGGGGGACGTTGGGGTGATAAGGATGTTACCTTCCCTTATTGAAACCTTCCTCGCTCTGGTGATATCTTCAAGGCGAGGAAACAAAACTTAACGAAGCTCCGCTTCTGCTGGCACCCCCAAACAAAGCAGGCTTTAAGGACTGTATTTGTTTGAAGAGCAGGTGCTCTTATCAGTGCTCCACCAAGTTTACTCCCTTCTCTTGAGAGCAAAAAAACTGCTGGAAACAAATATCCCTAGATAGGCTTTATTGAGCATATTTGTAAATCCAAAGAATAAAGGAAAATTAATACAATTGTAAATCCAAGTTGTACATCCAAATTGTAAGTCCATGTGGGCATGTTTGCCCTCATGCAGTTGATGAGTGGATCATTGGTCCAGGTGAGAAGGCTTATCCAACGATCTCTATAATTCCCCAAACGATCTCCGATCTGTTCTCCTGTCTAACCCCCAATTTGATGTCTGTTTATATAGGGTTTTGGGGTCCCTGCTCCCTCCCCCTAGAATTTTAATGTTGTCTCATGAACTATTTGTTATGACTGGTATCATGCCAACCAGGATTCTCAAGTGTTGCTTATCTGATTTAAGATAACTATCACCTGTCTGATATTATAGATGTGACCTTGGCAATTACAAGCTGTCTGGAACAATGATGTACTACTGTGGAATGTGAGTGCTTTGGAATGCAAGATGGAGTCACAATTGCTCTTTCTAACTAAGTGTTAAACTACTTAAATCTATGAAAGAAATCTTACTATCTTACCTACATGAATATAAAGTAACTTAATAAAAAGTAACTTCCCTCAAGATTCCTCTGACAATCACCTCTAACATGCTGAGTCAAGATAATATTGCTATTCACATAATACCACAACTGAATTGAAAGCATGATCACTGTTGGCTGGAGATTCTGGCTATCTGTGTCATGAAAATCCTAGCTTTGGGCTACGTTTTTCTTCAGGATCTTTTGCTCACTATAAAACTCTGTGTTTTAGCCCCATTCAAAATGGCGATTTCAATCCGGGGGAGTCTCTTTCTCACATACCAAAGATAGCGGTATGTGTAAACATACTATCCTCATGAGTTGGGACTCGGGAGAAATGAAACCTAATGTGTAATGGGCATGTCTTTCTGTAAGATCATTGGTTGGAATCCCTTAGGGGAATGGCTGGGAGGCAGACCCTAAGAGAGGAGATTTTAAAAAAACGAAGTTGGGTTGGGAGCCGAGAAGAGTCTCTCTTGGTTGGACTTTGAACTGCAATCATGTAGTCGAAGGGAGGCCCCTGAGCTTTCCCTAAAAAGCAGCTTTCTTTATTTTAATATGCTTTCTGAACTTTTGCTGAACTTTATTCTGTAACTTACTTTGATTTCAATACTATATCTTTTTAAAATACCTGAAGAGACCTGGAGTGGTTACTTGGCTCATGTTGCCTTATTTACACTAATCTAGAGGCCTGGGTTGCTCAGCCAGGAGGCGACAACTCAGAAGCATGAAAGTGCTTATTGAGAGTAAAGTCCTATCATGACAATCTGTAATTACTTTTCCATGCACCTGTTGTAAGGAAGTTCTAAACTAATAATAGGCACCAACCATCAGTATTCACACAAACAGTTGTACAAATAGGCATGTGAAAAGGTCCTCAGTATCCTACACATTATTTTGCAAAAACATTCTACTGTGAAGTTGCTTCAATGACTACAAAACAAGGGGCAAGTACACCCAGAGGGAATGCTCAGTCCAGCTTGTATTCAATGCCTTAATTAACAGACAGAAAAATGAAGTATATTGTCCTTTGATCAAGCCTATAGATACTGATAAACTGGAGGGATTTGCCAAAGCAATGGCATAGAGACTGAAAGTAAATAATGCTCTGGAGATCTAAAAGAGATGGGTAAATTCAAATAGGATCAGATTTCATTTAGATAAATGTACAGTAACACGCTTAAAGAAAACAAATCACAGCACAACTGCAAAATGAAAAGTATGTGCTTAGAGAACAAAAATGAAGGGAAGGAAGGGGTAAGTAACAAATTGGAATTCATGGTACTGCAGCTGCAGAAGAAAATGTGGGCTGGGATGTATAAAATGAGGCACGTGTGGAATGAGTGAGCTGGCTGAAGCATTGCATCTGACAGAAAAAGGAAGCATGAAATGGGGGAAGTTAAGTTTTTTGGACCACAGCTTCCAAAATCCCAGAGCAAACGTGGTAAACCTTGATTAGGGGCAACTACATTATTGCTGTGATTTGAGCTGCAGCCTTTATTATGTTTGAAATTGTAATTAGTGCTCACATTGGGCTTGCAGATTGAATCAAGAGTTCAGTGTTCACACTCAATGGTGTGGGATTGGCATTCCAGCTCATAGTCTTACTTCTTACCCTCCATCTTCTGATCCCACTTCTGTCCATTCTTTATTTTTGTGGTCCCAACTCAACAATTCCTTTTATGATTCTCCGTCTTGCCAGTTTTATTTGTGGAATTAGAGAAAACAATCAAAAACACAAAATGGAACCTCCTTAGCAATCTTACTAATACAGCCCTGAGAATGTTAGAAAATGTCCCACTAAGAGAAAACAATCACAGATTTGATATGCATGCACAAAGCAATATAAATGGGCATTCCTTCCTTCCTTTTCCTTATTTGCTCAGCTATCAATCCAGCAATAAGGTGAAAAGCTGTTCTAGCCTAAGAATTCCCTCCTCTTCCCTTCTTGGCAATATCAGAATGAAAACAGCTAGGGGTTTAAAATACACACACACACACACACACACCAACTGGAATTATCTCCCCCTCTTTTTTCCTATTTGGAGTTTGAGTGCCTTGGATCTTTCTCTCTTTCTCCCCATTGGTAGTACTTTTCCACTTGATAAGGAGATAAGCCCCTTAAAAACATTTCTAATTTCTAGTGCTTACTTACTGATCCAACAATAAGGTGAAAAGCTGCTCTGGAGCTAATCTCAAATTTAAAAACAATTAAAAGAAGGATGTTCAGGAAAGAGAAAATAATTCAAGTCATGTTCTTCCAGTTCTGAACATAGCTGCCACAACTGCCAACGTTACTGCAACATCACCTAGATATACATCCCTCTTTGCAAGAGGAAATCACAACCACCTATAACACAAGGAAAGGCCGTATCAAAATTTTCTGACATTAAAAAGTTGAAGCCCTCCAGTAGTAGAGAGAGATGAAAGATGGTTTTGGAGCAAAAAGCACCAGATGGATTTGAATCAGACTTTGCATCAGATGATCAGTAAAAAACGTAATATTTACCCATTTTATAAGCAGAACAAATCACATGGTTTTGAAAGGTGCAGTCAGGCATTTAGTCTACTCAAGACAGACCGGCCATTTCAGCCAGAAATAAGTGACTGGTAAGACTGTGAAGTTTCTATAACACACACATTAGCATCCAATCCAAAGGCGGCCATTTCATTTTGCCTTATGATGTTGTTGTTCAGTCGCACAGTCAATTCCGACCCTTTGCGACCCTATGGACCATTGTCCTCCAGGCACCTCTGTCCTCCACCATCCTCCTCAGCCCGCTCAGCTCGGTGCCCGCTGCGTCCACAATGCCATCCAGCCATCTCATCTTTGGCTGCCCACTTCTTCTTTTGCCCTCTACCTTTCCCAACATCAAAGCTTTCTCAAGTGAATCCTCTCTTCTCATTTGATGTCCAAAGTACTTCAGCCTCATCTTTACTATTTGACCTTCCAAAGAGCAGTCAGGCCTGATGATAGAGCAGCCCATTATGATGGCTGTACCTCTGTACCTGATGCCATGAAGTCTCACTAGTATGTCTGATGAAGTGGACTTGATCCACAGAAGCTAACATTCCCCGCCCCCTGCCACCGGGCGGGGAGGTTGGAGGGGCTCCCGGGTCGAGGGAGCCGAAGACGCCGTCGCCACCACAGCTGCCGCGCGGGGCCGTCACTCCCCGCCCCCTGCCACCGGGCGGGGAGGTTGGAGGGGCTCCCGGGTCGAGGGAGCCGAAGACGCCGTCGCCGCCACAGCTGCCGCGCGGGGCCGTCACTCCCCGCCCCCTGCCACCGGGCGGAGAGGTTGGAGGGGCTCCCGGGTCGAGGGAGCCGAAGACGCCGTCGCCGCCACAGCTGCCGTGCGGGGCCGTCACTCCCCGCCCCCTGCCACCGGGCGGGGAGGTTGGAGGGGCTCCCGGGTCGAGGGAGCCGAAGACGCAGTCGCCACCACAGCTGCCGCGCGGGGCTGTCCCTCCCCGCCCCCTGCCATCGGGCGGGGAGGTCGGAGGGGCTCCCGGGCCAAGGGAGCCAAGGACGCCGCAGTTGCCGTGCAAAGCCGGCCCTCCCCGCCCCCTGCCACCGGGCGGGGAGGTTGGGGGGGCTCCCGGGCCGAGAGAGCCGAGGACGCCGTCGCCGTCGCAGCTGCCGTGCGGGGCTGTCCCTCCCCGCCCCCTGCCATCGGGCGGGGAGGTCGGAGGGGCTCCCGGGCCGTGAGAGCCGGAGACGCCACAGCCACCGTGCGAGGCCGTCCCTCCCCGCCCCCTGCCACCGGGCGGGGAGGTTAGAAGGACTCCCGGGCCGAGGGAGCTGAAGACGCCGCAGCCATTGTGCGAAGTCGTCCCTCCCCGCCCCCTGCCACCGGGCGGGGAGGTTAAAAGGGCTCCCGGGCCAAGGGACCCGAAGACGCTGCTGCCGCTGCCGTGCAACTCCCCGGGCGGGGAGTCTAGGATGGCTCCCCGTAGCTTTGGGGAGCAGAAGACGAAGCCGTAGACGCCGCGTCCGCGCATGGTCGTCCCTCCCAGCCCCCTACCGCCGCCCTCCCTGCCTGGGGGGAAGAAAAAGGAGATGTCAACGACAGGACTCGCCAGCGCTCCCTGTGCGTTTCGGGAGCCCATGCTTGTTGCTGGAACCAGGGGGGGATTGCGGATGGGGTGGGAAGAGAGTGAGTTGGTCCTGCCAGCCAGGAAGGAGGGGCAGCATTCCATCTAGGGAGGTTCCGGGGATCCATATAGGTGTAGTGACGGGCATGGGGCGGTATGGCGGGTACCGTGGGGTGGGCCGCACTCGGGGAATGCGGGTCCGATGTTTAAGTGCGGTCCCTCATTCCAGCCCTGCAGGTACATCTCTGGGCCCTGAGCAGCAGATCCAGAGTGACCCCGCCCTTAGGCTGCTGCTGGTGAATGCCAGATCGGTCTGTAATAAGGCCCCCCTGATTCAAGATGCCATCCAGGAAGGGCTGGCCGACCTGGCATGCATCACCGAAACCTGGCTGACTCCTGAAGATGGAGTACCTCTTTCGGACATGTGTCCAGCTGGGTTCGGTATTTGGCACCAGCCTAGAGGTGAGGGGAGGGGCGGTGGTGTCGCCATTGTTGCCAGGGAGTCTTTGGGAGTTGCTAGGGCCACTGCTCCACAAGTGTCTGGTTGCGAGGCCCTGCTTCTACGGCTGGGCCCCAAGGGTCAGTTGGGGATCTTACTCCTGTACCTGCCCCCTTGCAGGGTAAGGGATGCCCTGCCTGAGCTCCTCGAGGCCGCCTCGATGCTGGCGTTGGAGTTCCCGAGGCTTATGGTGCTGGGGGACTTCAATTTGCCATCGCTGGGGATGGCTTCTGAGGTGGCAAGGGAGTTCATGGCCTCCATGGCAGCCATGGGCCTGACTCAGGTAGTTCGGGGACCGACCAGGGGCAGTGGTCACATGCCAGACTTAGTTTTCTTGTCGGAGCAGTGGCAGAGTGATCTGAGACTACAGGATTTAGTCATCTCACCTGTGCCATGGTCAGATCATTATCTGGTGACTCTTGACTTTCTGGGGGCGACACTTCATCGTAGGGAGGCAGGGCCTATTAAAATGGCCCGCCCTCGGCGACTAATGGATCCAGACGGATTCCAGAGGGAACTAGGGGGTGTTCCTCTGGATCGGTTACACGATTCACCCGAGGCACTCGTCGACCTGTGGAATAGGACGGCAACAGCAGCCTTGGATGAAATCGCGCCACTGCGGCCTCTCCGCGCCCGTGGGGTTAGGTCATCCCTGTGGTTCACAGATGAACTGCGTGAACTCAAACGGGCAAAGAGACGCCTAGAGCGCCGCTGGGTGAAGACCCGGGATGCTTCCGATTGGACACTAGCTAGAGCTGCTATTAGGGCCTACCTAGTGGCGATGGGGGTGGTGAGGTGGCAATACTTCACCACCCTTATTGCCTCCGCTGATAATCGCCCAGCCGCCCTGTTCCGGGTTACCAGGTCCCTCCTCAGTAGGGGGAGATCGGTGCCCGGTTGGCAGGGTTCGGCTGAGGACTTTGTTGACCATCTGGTGGAGAAAATCGATCGGATTTGTTCAGGACTGAATCCTGGCGTGGATGGGGAGGGTCGGGGGGTGCCGGTGCCCAGTCTTGCTGTACGATCTGGGATCAGTTTGATCCTGTTGTCCCTGATGAAGTGGACAGGCTCCTTGCAGCTGTCCGTGCCACTACATGTCCTTTGGACCCCTGTCCAACCTGGTTGGTGAAAGCCTCCAGGGAAGTAACAGGTGGCTGGGTTGGGGGGATAATAAATGCATCACTACAGGAGGGGGTATTTCCTGCACAGCTAAAACATGCTTTGGTGCGCCCCCTCCTGAAGAAAATATCCCTCGACCCAGCGGTCCTTAACAACTACAGGCCGGTTTCCAACCTGCCCTTCCTGGGTAAGGTTTTGGAGAAGGCGGTGGCGCGCCAGCTGCAGAGTGTCCTGGAGGAAGCGGATTATCTAGACCCCTTTCAATCAGGATTCAGGCCCGGGTATGGAACGGAGACGGCATTGGTCGCACTGATGGATGATCTCTGGCAGGAGCGGGACGGGGGTTATCCATCCGTCCTTGCTCTTCTCGACCTCTCAGCGGCCTTCGATACCGTCGACCACGGTATCCTTCTGGAACGGCTCAAAGGACTGGGGATCCAGGGCACTGTGTTGTCCTGGTTTTCCTCTTTTCTGGAGGGCCGTACCCAGTCGGTGTGGTTAGAGAGTGAGAGGTCCAGCCCTAGGCTCCTCAAGTATGGGGTTCCTCAGGGCTCGGTGCTCTCTCCTCTCCTATTTAACATCTACATGAAGCCACTGGGTGAGATCATTCGTTCCCACGGGGTACGGTACCATCAGTACGCGGATGATACTCAGCTATACATCTCGGCCCGTGGGGACCCTAGTGATGCTGTTGAAATCCTATCCGGATGCCTGGAGGCCATTGGGGTCTGGATGGGGGCCAATGGGCTTCGGCTGAATCCCAGCAAGACAGAGTGGCTGTGGATAGGGGGCCCCGCGTTACCCAGGGAGTCACCACCTTTGGTACTGGATGGGGCTGTTTTGCCCCAGACAGACCCTGTGCGCAACCTGGGGGTCCTTCTGGACTCGCGGCTGCTGCTGGAAGAACAAGTAGCGGCTGTGGCCAGGAGGGCTTTTGCCCAACTTCGGGTGATTCGCCAATTGCGCACGCTCCTGGACCGGGGCTCCTTGCTTATGGTCACCCATGCTCTGGTTACTTCCCGACTAGATTATTGTAATGCGCTCTACATGGGGCTGCCCTTGACGACCATTCGGAGGCTGCAGCTGGTCCAGAATGCAGCGGCCCGGGTGGTGATGGGGTGTGGGTGATATGCCCATGCCTCACCGCTACTTTGGGAGCTGCACTGGTTACCAGTTTGTCTCCGGGTGCAATTTAAGGTGCTGGTTTTGACCTTTAAAGCCCTATATGGCAGTGGGCCAGGATACCTTAGAGACCGCATCGTCCCAAGATTGTCTGCCCGTCCAACCAGAGCGGACCGGAGGGGCTCTCTAATAGTGCCATCAACTAGGGGTGCACATCTGTCTAGCACCCGAAGGAGGGCCTTCTCCGTGTCCGCACCAGCTCTCTGGAACCTCCTGCCAATAGATCTAAGACTTCAAAGTGAATTGCTGCCCTTCAGGAAAGGAGTGAAGACCTGGCTGGCAGGGCAGGTGTGGGGCCCGAATGGGACTACGGTTCCCGCCTGCTGGTTATTGTAAGGATTTAGAACTCTCTCTTCTTCTTTGTATGGTGGGTGGGATGGGTGGGTGGGATATGGGTTTTTAAATGGGGTGGGATGTGGGTTTTTTATAGTGTCTTTTATGTGTTTTTAGAATTGTTGTAATACCGCCCTGAGTCGGGTTCTGCCTGAGTGGGCGGCATATACAAATGTGACTATAAATAAATAAATAAATAAATAAAATACAGCAGTTTGTCTTGAAAGTGCCACAATGTTTTTGTCTTTTTTTCCCTCTGATATACTTATAGATTGATACTCTTGAGTCTTCTTTCCTCTCTCTCTTTACACCCCTCCATGTTACAAAGCACCCAGTTTGGACACAGAGGTTTCTGTAGTTAAGTTTGATCACATTATAGAGTGACTATTCTCCTAAACTCAGCACTAGGCTGTTGCACTCTGAGGGATTAAATATCAAATTTGTTGTTGTTCAGTCGCATAGTCGATTCCGACCCTTTGCGACCCTATGGACCATCGTTCTCCAGGCGCCTCTGTCCTCCACCATCCCCCTCAGTCCTCCCAGTTCTGTGCCCATTGTGTCTACAATACCATCTATCCATCTCATCCTTGGCCTCCCCCTTCTTCTTTTGCCCTCCACCTTTCCCAACATCACGGCCTTCTCAAGTGAATCCTCCCTTCTCATTTGATGCCCAAAGTACTTTAGCCTCATCTTTACTATTTGACCTTTCAATGAGCAGTCAGTGTTGATTTCTTCTAAGATTGACCTATTTGTTCTCCTCGCTGTCCAGGGTACCCTCAAAACTCTCCTCCAACACCACATTTCAAAGGCATCTATTCTTCTGCGTTCAGCTTTCCTAATTGTCCAGCTCTCACATCCGTACATTACCACTGGGAATACCATTGCTTTGACTATTCTAATTTTTGTTTTCAAGGTGATGTCTCTGCTTTTCACTATGTTCCCCAGGTTTCTCATGGCTTGTCTCCCAAGAATCAGTCGCCTTTTTATTTCATGGCTGCAATCCCCATCTGCAGTGATCTTAGATCCTAAGAATGTAAAATCTGTCACTGCTTCTACTTCTTCCCCATCTATTTTCCAGGAACTGATCGGGCCTGTTGCCATTATCTTGGTTTTCTTGATATTGAGTCTCAAGCCAGCTTTTGCACTCTCTTCCTTCAAACCGATTAAGAGATTCTTTAGGTCTTCCTCACTTTCTGCCATTAGGGTGGTATCGTCTGCATATCTCAGATTGTTGATGTTTCTCCCAGCAATTTTGATCCCATATTGTGATTCCTCCATCCCTGCATTGCGCATTATGTGCTCTGTGTATAAGTTGAATAAGCAGGGTGACAAAATGCAGCCTTGTCTTACTCCTTTTCCTATTCCAAACCACTCTGTCATTCCGTGTTCTGTCCTAACTGTTACTTCTTGGTTCATGTACAGATTTCTCAGGAGGCATATGAGATGCTCTGGTATTCCCATCTCTTTAATCACTTGCCACATCTTGTTGTGATCCACACAATCAAATGCCTTGGTGTAGTCAATAAAGCAAAAGTAAACTTGTTTCTGGTATTCCTTTGTTTTCTCCATGATCCAACGTATGTTGGCAATGTGGTCTCTAGTCCCCCTGCCTCTTCTGAAATCAGCCTGCACCTCTGGTAATTCTCTTTCCACATGCTGCTGAAGTCTATCCTGTATTATCTTGAGCATCACCTCCTGGCGTGTGGGATGAGCGCAATTGTTCGATAATTTGAGCATTCTTTGGCATTGCCCTTTTTTTGGGATTGGAACATATACTGATCTTTTCCAGTCCTGTGGCCACTGTTTTGTTTTCCAAATCTGCTGGCATATTGAATGCAGTAATTTGATGCCATCATCTTTTAGAGCTTTGAAAAATTCAACTGGGATACCATCATCTCCACTAGCTTTGTTGTTTGCAGTGCTCTTTAGGGCCTTTCTGACTTCACTCTCCAGGATGTCTGGCTCAGGTTCAAATTCTTCATCATTGTGACTATCAGGAGTGTTGAGTTCCTTTTTGTAGAGTTCCTCTGTGTACTCTTTCCATCTTTTCTTAATTTCTTCTGCATCAGCTAGCTCCTTTCCGTCTTTGTCCCTTATCATGTTCATTTTTGCTTTAAATGTTCCCTTGATTTCCTGGATTTTTTTGAAAAGGTCTCTGGTTCTGCCTCTTTTGTTGTTTTCCTCCATTTCTTTGCATTGTTCTTTTAGGTAGTTTTCCTTATCTCTCCTTGCTTTTCTTTGAAATTCTGTGTTCAAAAGATTGTATTTTTTCCTTTCTCCTTTGACTTTTGCGTTCCTTCTTTCCTCTGCTATTTTAAGAGCCTCATCAGACAACCACTTTGCTTTCTTACTCTTCTTTTCTTTTGGTATGGTTTTCTTTGCTGCTTCCTGCATGATGTCCCTCATCTCTGTCCATAATTCTTCTGGCACTCTATCTATTGAGTCTAAGCCATTGAATCTGTTCATCACCTCCACCGTGTATTCTTTAGGGATGCTGTCTAGGTGATATCTGTCTGGTCTCTTTGTTTTCCCTATTTTCTTTAGTCTAAGCCTGAATTTTGCAATCAGTAGGTTGTGATCTGAGCCACAGTCTGCTCCAGGTCTTGTTTTTGCTGACTGAATGGAGGTTCTCCATCTTTGACTGCAGAGTATGTAGTCAATCTGGTTTCGGTGTTGGCCATCTGTAAAGTCGCCTCTTGTGTTGCTGGAAGAGGGTGTTTGCTATGACCAGTGCGTTCTCTTGGCAGAACTCTATCAATCTTTGCCCTGCTTCATTCTGTGTTCCAAGACCGAACTTGCCTGTTATTCCCCCCACTTTTTGATTGCCTACTTTGGCATTCCAGTCTCCTAAAATAATTTGGACATTATTTCTTGGTGTTTGTTCTATGAGGTGTTGTAAGTCCTCATAGAACTGGTCCACTGTGGCTTCATCTGCACCCGTGGTTGGTGCGTATATTTGGATCACAGTAACATTGAAGGGTTTGCCCTGAAATCTTACTGACATCATTCTGTCCTTTTTGAGGTTGTATCCCATTACTGCTCTTCTCACTCTTTTATTGACAATTATGGCTACTCCATGTCTTCTAAGGTTTTCTTGTCCACAGTAGTAGATGTGATGGTTTCCAGAGCTGAATTCGCCCATCCCTGTCCATTTTAGCTCACTGATTCCCAAGATGTCAATGCTTATTCTTTCCATCTCATTTTTTACCACTTCTAGTTTACCTTGGTTCATTGATCTCACATTCCATGTCCCTATGCAGTATTGCTCCTTACAACATTGCATTCCTCCTCCCTCCTTCCTGTCCCTCCCCTTCCTCCACTCTGTGGTGTTAAGCATCCTGTATCACCTAGCCTGCTCCTTTGTTTTGCCTTTTGTTTTGGTCAATAGGGTTCTCTTGGCAAGCTTTGTGGCGTGGTTTGCCGGTTTCTACGCCATTTTTTTCTCGCATCATACATCATATCACATTTTAAAAGTTTAAAACAGTTTAAACAACATATTATCATGCATAATTATCACACTCTAAAACACAGTCTCTATGTCAGTTGCTATATTAATTCAGCTACATTTTTCACATCAGCTACTTATCCTTGTGTCCTCACTCCCCAGGTGGGGTTGTTGTCTCTGGGCCCCTTGCTCCAGGGACATAGCAGTGGCGAGCAGTGGATGTTTTCCACCGTGGGTCAGCTGTTCCTCTGCCTCTGGCGGCGGTGGTGGATGGTGACTTTTCCCGCCGCCTGCCTGGTCGTCCTCACCCCCGGCTGGGGTGGTCTCGTGGCTGCTCCTGGCCGCGGGCAGCCTCCTCACGGCGGCGGAGGATCGCGACCTCTCCCGCCGCCTGCCTGGTCTTCCTCACCCCCGGCTGGGGTGGTCTCGCGGCTGCTCCTGGCTGCGGGCAGCCTCCTCGCGGCAGCGGCGGTGGAGGATAGCGACCTCTCCCTACAATTTCTGTGATGGCGGCAGCGGCAACAAGTGTGGCAATTTTGCTGCATTTTCCAGAGTCCCCGCTGCTTCTACTGGCACATCGTGGAGAAACCTGACATTAACTTAGTCATTGCATTCTGTACCCGCTGTAGCTTCCCTACAGTCTTCAATAGCAGCCCCACATAGAAAGCATGTCAGTAACCAATTCTTGAGATTACCAAGGCATGAATCAGTGTCATCAAGGACCTCACATCAAGGAATGGGTGGAGCTGGGAACCTGCCTGATCCTTTAGGAGGAGTGTGACCCGATCAAGACAAATTCACTCCAAACTTGTCAGTGGGCCTTCCAACAGCAACAGCTCCATCTTGTCTGGATTCAGCTTCAGCTTATTAGGTCTTGTGCAGTCCATTATCACATCAGCCAATGATCCACATTTTCATTTGACTTCCTTGGAATTTACATCCTATAAAATGTGCTTTATGAGTGTGGTGTGAGTTGATCAATAAGAATTTCAACAGTATCCATCCATTTGGTGTGTGTGTGTGTGTGTGTGTCTTTATTTTGTCTGAAGAACTGTGTATATTTGATATGTATCAGAGTTTTGCAAGCAGTGTAATAGAGGGCTTCATCAGTGTCCAGTGGTCGCACGTTCTAGAGATATTTGAACAAAAATGAACTTAGGTGCTATAAGCAACGATGCTTCTCTCCTTGCCTTCACCTGTCTACCTCAGAAGAAGAATGGCAGGACAAAATCTTCTCTCAGCTTTCTCCCCTCCTCTACACGTCGTCGCATTGCACTAATGCACTCACACCCTCCTCAAATACAAATACATCTAACCATTCTAAGAAGTTCAGTAAATGTAATGTTGTATTCAGAAATAATAACACATTATTGTATTGATTGTATTATTTTATTAAAACTGTTGATCACAGTTTCTTTCTCAGTGGGAACAGGATCTACAGTATGGTGCAAGTGACACAACCGCACATAATTTTGTATGTTTAATACTAGAAAAGTCACCATTGTCCATCATAGGGTTTTTAAAAATCATATACAGTATTTGGAATTTAACAAAGATGATCAACATACAATTTTTTTGTAAATGAAGGCTTGCACTGTATTTACCTTGTAACAGTTGGCAGCTAATCTTTCTAACTAGAGACTGATCCCAAGTAGCATCCTTCTGTTTACTGTGGATACTTTATGACAGAAATATTGTTTGTACTGCCAAAATCTGACATTAGAAATTATAACTCCAGGGTCCATTTCTAGTCCTCCTATGACTTTGCAAGATACAATTATTTTATACAAAAGCAAGGCATAGTTTGCTATAATTGCTATAAATCAAAAGGATAACAAATTGTTTTTATTCATATCTGAGAGTAAACAAAACAGAACAGCAAAAAAAAGACAAAAAAATGTTGTAGCACTTTAAAGCAGGGGTGCCCAACCTTTTCAAGCCAGGGGCCAGGACACTCTCTCTCAGGTAGCTTTGAGGGCCAGACAGCCATTTTGCCCTGCCTGCACGATGGGGTGGCCATTTTGTCCCAACAGCTTCAAAGGGGTGGTCATTTTGTTTCTCGAGTGCCCTTGGAGGGGTAGGGGCCACATGAAATGGTGCTGTGGTCCAGATCCAGCCCACAGGCCTTAGGTTGGGAACCCCCTTCCTTAAAGACTAACTCCTGTGAGCTTTCGTGGACCAAGTCCACTTTATCAAACTTGGCCCACAAAAACTCACATTTAATTACAGGAGTTAGTCTTTAAGGTACCACAACATTTTTTGTCTTCTTATTCTTTTTCTCTCTCTTCTGTTTTGTTTATTCTCAGATATGTTTTTTAAAAAATTCAAAAAGGGTTTTAAAACACTTAAGGAGATCAGGTGCATCTAAAACTGTGTGACCTTTCTTTTCTTTCTGGTTCCTTGGTCCCCTCTTGCAAACCAGAAAGTATAATCAAAATATGTACATTTCCTACCATTGCACCATGATTGGAAAACATAGTGGTCGCTTATATTTAGTTGCAGTTTTGAAAACTGGCCTGAATGCTGTTGCCTTTTACTGTGCGTGGAAAGGTTACGGTGGAAGGTTTTGTAGCTACTTGTGTAAACAGTCACAAGGTTCACTGCATAGTTGAACTTTCATAGTTGAAAGATAGCAAGCAAGATGGCCATTTGAAAATCATAAAGAACAGAAGATTTTGGGGATTACATGCTTTCAGTTTCCCTGCTCTGCTCCCTTGTGAAAGTCACCTATCCATTTCCCTGCACCCTAGCTAGCTCCACCTCCAGTGATTCAGGACAAATATTACTGGAAACTAATCAGGAAGCTATTTTCATTTTACCTTCCTTGTAACATTTTGGTAACTTAAGGCATGTCTAGACTGGAGAATTTTGGTTGCTCTGAAAATGTTCTTATCTTTCTATATCTATAAAACAGAGGTGTGGTCTTGTATGTGCTCTAAAGGATCCCACACCCCTGGACCGATCCTGCTGAGATTTGGCACATACGTACCTTGGGCTGGAGAGATCAGCACTGTGGGGGTCACAAGCCCTAGGGGGGCATACACCCCCAAAATTGGGAAGAAATTGATCTATACAATGTGTGTGTTTCCCAGTGATGTAATTGACCTGATGTCATAGTCCCAGGTAGGTTGAGATTGTGACATCATCTGACTAGCTCAGCTGTAGCCCTCTGAGCTCAGCTGTAGTTTTCACAGTAAGTGGAAAGTAAATGGGGGGCCTGGTCGGGCCGGCACAGTGATGGTGATGGAGGCCCTTGAGAGGGCCAGGAGGGCGCAGAAGCTGTGGAGGAGGCCAGCCCTCCTCTGGTAATGGCCACCCAGTCTCCGCAGCAGAGGCAGCGGCCACGGTGGGCGAAGCCGAGGAGGGAGGGAAGCTCCGAGGGCTCCTCAACGGCTGCGTGCCGCTCTCTCACCAGGTGACCGGACACATGTATGGGGAGAATAAGGGTGGTGACAGTCGACGGAGAAGCGGGACGGGTGAGGGAAGAGAGAGACAGAGGCAGGGAGACAGGGTCGACCCACGTATACCCCATGAGGTTTTCAAGAGGGAAAGGCTGGCCTACATTAAAGAAATGAAAAACCTGAGCAAAGCTGGGTAATCAGCTAGGACTGTGATAAATATTAGCTCTCTCCAGTGATCACTTGAGCAATCCATCCAGATGTTAAATATGCATTTTTCTGTGTCATAGATTCTGATTTTCAGTTTGCTCCATCTTTTTCCCCCTTCCCCCTGTTTACTTCTTGACCCCTTCCCCACCTTCTTTCTTAGTTTTCATTCCTGTGCCCCCACCCATTCCTTTTTCTTTGAAGCAAACAACACAGCAAATAAGCATGGGATACAAAGTTTTTTTTATAAAAAGGTAAAATAGAAAGGGTTTTTCAGTTGTCTGTTTTATCACACACTACAGATGTCACAGTGCTGTCACCTCAACCACAAATCTGGGACCATCCGATTCATCCACACTGGTTACAGACGACTCTCCTTGGGAGCGATTGAAAAGCAGCCCTATTGATATTCCAGAAAAGAGGACAGTGATGTTTAAAAAGGAAGAGTGGAGCACTCCGGGGGTGGGGAATGTGGAAGCCATAATTTTGAGTGATTCCTGAGAGAGAAAGAGCTCCAGCGAACAAGCTATAGGTCAGTGGTGGTGAACCTATGGCACATGTGCCAGTGAAGACACTCACAGCCCTGTCTGCTGGCATGCACTCACTCCATCACTCCAGCACAGAGTTTACCCTGCCCCTCTGCCCAGCAGCCCAATGGGAGCGCTTCTTCCCTCCCCCCATCACAGAGTCCATCCCTCCTCTCTGTTGGGCACTTGGTCTCTAAAAGGTTCATCATCACTGCTGCAGGTTCTGTCTGGACATGCTCTCAGATATCTTGGACATAGTACACTAGCTCAGAACAAGTATTTTAGCATTGAAAATTCATTGTATCCCTGGAGCAAACTGCTCTCCAAACAATGAGGACTTTCTTTTGTGCTTTGCCTTTCTGGAGTTCTTGGGAGTCCGGAGTGAAATTGACTAAGCAATTATACATTCAAGAAAATTTCATTGAAAACCATCTTTTTATCCTCTTTCTATTCACTAAAATGGTGACGCACATACACCCAAGGCTGTAAAAACTCTGTTCTTGCAACATAGCCCCAAGCAGTCATTTGCTAAAAGGAAATCCCATTCAGAAAGCAGTAGTGGAAGCAATAAAGCAGAAGGTAACAAATCAATACCTCCAGTTTTTGGCTGTTGCATCACTGCGAGGAAGGTAAATCAAGTCTCCATTCTCACTAGAAAGCAAAGTGGCTCAACTGAGGTTATCATAGTTTGAACATAATGTGGGAAGAGAAGACCCACAAAATAGGCAATAGAAGAAGAAGAAACCTTAATATGAGACATATACACACAGAGAGAGAGTTAGCTGGATAGCTAAGTGGATAAAGCATTTGGTTGGAAAGCTAGAGGTCAGGAGTTTGATTCTTCACTGTGGGAAAGCCAGCCAGTGTAACCTAGAAAATGCATCATGGCACCCCCAAAATAAGAGAACAGTAAACAACTTCGGAGTACTCTGTACCTAGAAAACCCTGAAAAATGGTCACCCTGAGTCAGAATTAACTTAACATGATCTGATTATTAATGATTACATAGATAGTTAATCTATAGAGAACTATAGAGAGAAGTAAAATTACCATGTTCTCCTAGAGTAGTTACTACCTGTAGTGGAAAATTCCAGTGCAAAACACTTCCTGATCTGTGTGCAAGCATCTGAATGAATGGCTAATACGCATCTTCTTTATTCTATTCTTTAAAGGGAGACAAAAGATTGGTTAAAATAGCACTAATACCCCAGCTCTTTAGTTAATACACAGAATCTGTTCTGACAGGTTTGCTTCTATAAACTTTTTATATGGATTGCACTCACCTGTTGTTCGAAAGGCTAGCCTGACAGCTCAGTGAGTTGGAAGGCTCAATCCTTTCAAACTCCAAGATCAAGATCTATTGCAGGGGTTCCCAACCTAAGGCCCATGCGCTGGATCTGGCCCCTGGTGCCATTTCATGTGGCCCCCTCCAAGGGCATTCAAAAAACAAAATGGCTGCCCCTTTGAGGTTTTAGGGATAAAATGGCCACCCCCATCATGCAAAATGGGCAAAATGGCCATCTGGCCCTCGAAGCTGACTGAGAGAATGTAACCTGGCCCCCGGCTTGAAAAGGTTGGGAACCCCTGATCTACAGGAAGTGCTGTGAGTTTACTATTTTGTCTTGATACCAAATGGCCGTGTTCAGTATAAGGAGTAAATGTATCATGAATCAGAGGTGAAATATTTGTCCTTGTGCATTCCCTGTAAAAATTCCTGATTAAGTGCAATGTTAGTTACAGCAGCCATGCATCTAATAAATTAGATGCTACGTTTGGTTATCTGCTTATACAAATAAGAGTCTTCATTGTTCTTGCAACATTAGCTATCAGGGGACAAACGTCTGTGGCTTTATCTCAGTCACACTACAATGTAAGGCTTGCTTTGCAGACATTGTTAATAATGCCACTTTAAAGGCACATTTCACTGCTAAAAATGTGAATAAGAGGCGGAAGGTCAGCAGTTCGATTTCCGAATACTGCACGACAGAATCAGCTCCCGTCTTTGCCCCAGCTCCTGCCAACCTAGCAGTTCAAAAGTAAGAAATTGCAAGTAGATAAATAGGGACCACTTCAGTGGGAAGGTAACAGCATTCGATGCGCTCCTGTGTCTAGTCATGCCTGCCACATGACCACGGAAAGGTCTGCAGAAGTAGACAGCGCTGGCTCTTCAGCTTTGAAACAGAGATGAGTACTGAACCCTAGAGTCGGATATGACTGGCTTTCGAGCAAGGGAAACCTTTACTAGCAGCACTTAGTCCATTCTCTGGGTGGTTTACAAAGTAATTAGCATTTTGTCCCCAACATGCTGGGTACTCATTTTACTGACCTCAGAAGGATGAGAGGCTGAGCCAAGTTTGAGCTCATCAGAATTGAATTTACAACGTCTACTGTTATGGCTGCAGTACAACAACTCAACCACTGCACCACGTGGACTCATTCAGGCCCAAATCACATGTTACAATCAAGTGACTATTAAGGACAGAACTGCCTACTTAGACAAGATAAAACTGTTCCAAGATCAAGCAGAGAGAAGCAATGTAGAAGAAGCACTTTTTCTCTGCTTGCAGTTTCCCTTGAACATATAATCTCCAAAATGTCTTTTCATCTTCAATATTTTAAATGAAATAAAACATGTTGTTTGCAGCCTATAGTTATGGTCTAAGATGATCCAGATTCAGAGGCTGGAAGTGTTACCTTTTCAGACTAGAGTCTGCAGAAATCTCTGTGGGATTATTTATGATGTAGCAAAAAAAAAGACAATATTTGCAAGTTCTGCTCACATTACACATTTTTTCAAACAACCACAGATGATGATGAAGGAGCAGGTCCTATACTGTCTGGCTGTTTAACCCCACACTACATGTCCATACATTGCATGGTTTCAGTATGAGAAATGACAGATAGAGACATGCCAGTGATTTTCCATATCCCAATTTACAAGGGATTTGGGAGACGCACAGATTTTTCAAAGGGATGGATACGTGAACCAAGAAAGAAAAGTAAAATCTGAATGAATTCTGGCTTTCTCTGAATTTTAAGGCAAAAGGTTTAGTAACAAATAGTAAACGATAATACATGAAATGGGTGTGTGTGTGTGTGTGTGTTGCTTATATAGTACTGTACTATTAATAATGCTAGGACTGCAGTGGCTCAAGTGGTTAAGACGCTGACTGGAAGGCAGCAGGTCAGCAGTTTGATACCTGGGTACTGCACAACAAAATGAACTCCCGTCTCTGACCCAGCTGCTGCCAACCTAGCAGTTCGAAAGCAAGAAATTGCAAGTAGATAAATAGGAACCACTTCGGTGGGAAGATAAACAGTGTTCCATGCACTCTGGTGTCTAGGCATGCCTGCCACATGACCACGGAAATGTCTGCAGACGCAGACAGCACTGGCTCTTCTGCTATGAAACAGAGATGAGCACTGAACCCTAGAGTCAGATACGACTGGCTTTCGAGCAAGGGCAACCTTTACCTTTACCTTACAATGCAATTTGATAAAGTGAAACACAAAATAACAACAGTGCTTTTCATACTAACTATCCAAGTTAGTTTATCTCTAAAATTGTTTAAGCAAATTGCAATAAAGGTGAGATTAGAGGCTAAGGATGCAAAATTCGTATTCATTTTAAAGAAGAATTTTAACCACAGTTGAGAAACCAGATTCCAAAGTATTGTGGAAATCAGTATTAAAATTTTTTGCTGTCTCCCATTTATAATAGAAGACAGATCTGCTTCCTCTACACATTTGAAGTCATAATTGAATGCAAACTTTCATTTGGAAAGGGTCAGATAAACCTCTGAATTATAATTATAAAGATGTGGATCATTCAGTTTACCTGCAAGTTTATCAAAGCACTGTACCCATTCAAGTCAATACTGATCATAATTGGAAGAAGATTCCTAGTTAGAATTTGCAGCACTTCCAATTAGTAGAAGTACTATGATTCTGCAAACCAGAAAAAGATTATGCAAAGTTGCATTAAGACAAATCTTTCTACTCTACAAGGACTATCCCTATGGTATACTGACAGAATTTTTAGTTGTCTCAGATATCACATCCAAAACTCAATGGACCTCTGACTCAATTATTTGGCCTTTTATAGAAGAAATTATAATAAGAAAATTTTATTTTTGTGTTGTTTTTTCTCATCTTTCTGAGTGTAAAATTATCCTTTCCTTCTGCACAGCTGGCACAGAAAGAAAAAAAAGGCCTTTAAAAGAAGAGCTTCTCTCCCACTTCCAATTGCAGGCTCACCTGGACAGAAGATTGTTCAGTAATTTCACAAGATAAGAAGGAAATTTCTCCTTTCTCCAATAGCTTCTGCTTGCATAAAGCAGTTGGAACAAGCACAGTTTAAATCCTATTTGGTTTCCATTCTGTGCTCTGCTCTCAGGCAAAAAAATAATAATCTGGCATCGCTTTAATGGCAAACAATATAGTAAATTGCCACTGTAGAATTAACTGGCCCAAGGTTACCCACTATGTGGGAGAGGGGACACATTACAATGCCATTCTCTCATGCAACCTACATTTGCATTTAAATACAATTATTCTGCAGGAACACCTCCAGAGTCCAAATTACACCAAGGGCTACATACACAATCTTAGCCAGCTCATAAACATTTCAGCAGCCTGCTGTTATGTTTGGACTGTCAGTATACAGATGAGACAAAGGCTCCAGCCACCACACAAGCAGCTCATGAAGACAGATTTCATACCCTCTTCAAGGAACTATCTCACAAGTGGATGGGTGGATGGGTCCAGAAACTTATCTAAGGGATGTAAAAGACAAGTTGAGTAAAATACTGCCTTGATGTGTCAAGGCCTGGAGGAGACAAGGAAATAAATTCTCTCAGTTTTGTAGAGCTTAGGGGGGAAAACTTAGAACTTGGGGGGGGGGGCAATTCTTTGAATTTTACTTTAACAAAATAACCTTATCAGCCTTACTGAATGGTCTTTCTCAGCCTTGTACCAACACATTCAATTTTCCGATTTATTTTTTCATTCTGCTTAAAGGTAAAGGTAAACGGTCTCCCTTGCTCCAAAGCCAGTCTCTATAGCAGGGATTTTCAACCAGTGGCCCGTGGGCCAGATGTGACCTACGGCACCTTTTCATGTGCTCCTCACCGCCTTCACCACACCAGGAAGTGCCATGTGGTGGAGGAAGGGCAAAATAGCCATCTAGCCCTCAAAGCTGCCTGAGGGAGTGTGACCCGGCCCCCAGCTTTAAAAGGTTGAGAACTCCTGCTCTAAAGGGTATGCCGTTCATCTCTGTTTACAGCCCAAAGAGCCATGGCAGTCTACGTCTGTAGACGTTTCTATGGTCATGTAACAGAACGCTGTTACCAGCAGTACCTATTTATACCTATTTATCTACAGTGAACCCCCAATTAATGACATGTTCGAATAGCGTCATTGTCAATTAACGACGCTACCGATGCCCCCCACGTGATCTCCCGCACAATGACAAAAACGTCATTATTTGAATAATGACTTTTTTACCATCATTGTGCAAATAACGATGTTTTTTTGATGTTCTGCAGGAGATCTCCCATAGGAAACCGCATAACGATATTTTCTGCGTAACACCTGAGAAATTGACATGTTCTCCTGAGAAATTGACAACACTGGGGGAAAGGTGGCTTAATTTTCTTTCCTTTTTATCTCTTTCCAGAGTCTGATGAAACTGACAGACAGGAAGGACTATCCCAATGATGGTGAACCTTTTAGAGACTGAGTGCCCAAGGAGGCGGCGGCAGTGGGTGTACATGTGCAATGTCAAAGTATGCCAGCAATGTCACATGGGTGTGTGAGCATGCCCACCATGGGTACACATGCCCCATGCATGTGCATTACACCCCACACATGTACATGACACTGCTCACAAATGCACATGAACACCCACCCACCCCCACACACACATGTGCCACTGCCACCACCACCACTGGCCCTAGGCGGGGTGGGTGGGTGGGTGGTGTCTGGTCGCCTCACCTCGTCCCCGCTCCCGCCTCCTCCTGGGCAGGATTTCAGCCTCCACTCTCACCTCCCCATTGGCAGAGAGAGAGAGAGAGAGATGGGTGGGGAAGCGGTGCTGCCATTGGTGCCAGCAGTGCAGGGCTTGCCCGTAATGGCATGCGTGCTGACAGAAAGTGCTCTGTGTGCCACCTCTGGCAGGGGGGGACAACAGTAGATATTGGCTATAATCCTGCTGCTTAATATAGTAAGTCACAACTAAAGTAGGCCCACTGAATCAGTGGGGATTTGGCAACTTGACTCCTCTGTAAGTTCAACTAATTCAACATGCCTACTCTAGCCACAACTTACTATGCTAAGCAAAAGAATTGCAGTCATCGGGCCAGTTCCTGTTTTGATATTATTATCATCAAAGATATATAATGTATATCTTTCTGTACCAGAGGGGGCATTCAGAACCCTCTGGGCATGCATGCCATCATCCCAGCACATTCACCCCACCCCTCTGCCCAGCAGCCCAATGGAATCACTTCCTGCATTCCCCCGCACAGTTTGCCCAGCCCCTCTATTCAGCAACCCAATGGGAGCACTTCCTCTCCCCCCCCCCCAAGACAGAGTTCACCCTGCCTCCTGCAGCATGAACAGCAGCCTGTTGAATTTGGGCACTCGATCTGTAAAAGGTTCGCCATCACTGGTATACATGGTCCACCAGATGTTTAAACCAGAGTTTGGAACTCCCACACCTCAATTCCTAGCTCTGGACTGAAGAGTGTGAGGTATCATCTGATAATATAGCCAGTACCTAGAAGTGCTACTCTCTGCCACCGCCCTATCGATATCTTATAAATGCCAACCACATTCAGATGTTGTTGTTGTTAGCCTTTTCCAATCCTGGTCACGAAGAGTGGAGTGGGGTTCAACATTTGTCCTGAAACCAACCAACTAGCTCACTTTATCATCTTGAAGTATGTAGTATAAGCTTTTATGGAGTATAACCCTCTTACAGTATATCTGATTGAAGGGGTTACAGTCCATTAAAACTTATAGCAAATAAATCTTGTCATCCTATAAAGTGAAATAAGACTCTTCATTGTTCTTATCAAAATATTTCTTCCTGTACCAGCAATGGTAAATCTTCAAGCCCTTTTGAAGGATTTATTTTGTTTTGTTGTTTTATACAGGCTGGTAACATTAACAAGACTTCACTTCAACGGTGCTGATTTCACCATGAAGAAAAGACAGAGATGCTAAGAAAAATTATGAAGCTGCAGTAATCCATAGTTGGTGCACTGTAAACTTTTCATAGTTGTGAAAAAGAAAGAAGAACCAGGAAAGTGAGCTATGCCACGCCTGCTAATAGGGAAGGAAGGGCTTATGCACGCATACCATTCATTCTTGCTCACTCTGTGCTGGTAAAAGACTCTTAGTACCAATTAAGCTCATTTAGATTTCTATCCACACTACCCCACGTCTCTTTACTCTCAAGAAATCCACATTTTTAAAGAAATGGATTAAAAATCTTTTTAAAAGCTTGAAAAAAACATTTTATTGTCTTGTACAATGATCTTTCCACCGCCATCCCCATTTAACAGATTGCCTCTGTATCGGAAGACTCTAATGGCAGTAGACATCTGCTGCTAATCTTCTGCTGCTGAATTTTTGTGTCTTTCAGGTTTCTTTAACTCAGATATAGTGTCAAATGAAAATCTACAACACAGCAGACAACCATAGCAGACAACCATTCTATTACACTCAGAAATCAGCTGTCTTCAAAAACTACTGTTTTCCAAATCTGGAGGAAGCCCTAGAAATGATCTTGGGCTGTATCTTAATGGACAGCGGTGCTTTTCTTTAAAGTTGCTCCACTTACAGCTTCTGTTTGGAAAAGCTCTTGCAACCTGTACTCCACCAGCTGTACAAAGGGGATTTTTTAAAAAGAGGCAAAGAAAAAAGACCTCCTGGAGGAAGCAAAGGAACGTAGTGGGGTTTGTCACAATTTACCAGTTTAAGCCCCACAGTGACTGGGCAACATAAAAATACAGTACAGTACTGGGTAATCAGTGAAGTATAACAAATGCTCCATCCAGAATCCAGATGAACACAAAGAGACATGCCTATCATAGTAGAAAGGTTTAAATGCAAGAATAACAAAACTACTGCCCATATATGTGTACACCTATGAAAATACTAGGTAATATATTTTACCTGACATGCTAACACAACCCCCAACACCAATAGCTACCAAAATACTAGCAAGTAAGGGTGGAAATGTTTAGTTTGTACTACCAAAGCAGTTCCATTGATTAAGGCAAAACTCATTTCAATATGTTTCAGTACTACCAATGTCTGATGCAATATCTTTCCAGAATACAGAAGAAAATAATGTTTAGTTAAGATGGGGCAAGGAGGATGTCACACATTACACAAGAGGAAATATCAGAAAGAGAATGTTACATCTCACTTCCTGCACCAGCAACTAATGAAGTGACAGTGCAGTGTTACATGTTGTCTAATTCTGGGTAGAATGAAGTGGCTGCTTTCACACCAGAGGCTGGAAAAGGTTACTTCTTTGGATTGTAGTTCCCTGATGCTAGAGGATTCTGAGAGTTGTAGTAGAAATGTTAACTTTTCCAAGCTCTGTTTTGTACTGCCCTTAAACCTCAAGTATAAAATCAATGTAAAACTATAGCCTTCAGCTGATCATATACAGTGATATCTCATACAAAGTCCAAACTTGGTTCCACAAGTTTTGACTTTAGACAGATTTGGACTTTGTATGAGGCATGCAAAATCCTAGCCGTGATGCTTTATACAATGTCCAAATCCTTGCCGCAATGCCTCGTACAACGTCATTTCCATAGAGATGCATTGTACTGTAACAGCACAGACTTTAGGGCAAAGTCAAGGAAACTGACAGAACTTTAAGAAATCATTGTCTAAAGGCTAAATACATTAGAAAAACATGTCAAACAACCCTGATTGTCCAAGAAACTGAAGAATGCTGCAAAAAACTGAAGAATGCTTCTAAAAATTCTGACGAAAAAATTCAAAAAAATTCCAAAATCACACTCAAAACCACTCCTAAACACTCTTCGCCTTGTGCAAACCCCACAAGAGCAATGCACGCATGTGTCCTGCCTTTTACATTGCCCAGGAACAATGCAACCTGGGAAAAACCCCAATGCCTCATACAAAGTCGTAGTGACTTTGTACGAGGCAACTTTTTTCAAGGAATTAGGTGATGTTGTATGAATTCAATGTTGTATGAAGCGAACTTTGTATGAGGTATTACTGTACTCATGTTTATAGCTCTCCATCCAGCATTAATTTTCTCTTACTCAAAACTATTGCTTAACTAGCTTACAATTTCTACACAGCTCTGAGGTCTATTAGAAGAGAAATCCTGGAGAGGAATTTTGCTGGCAGCTTCTGACTGCAACAACCAGGCAACTTGATAGCAACAGGTTATTGTGGCACTTGATGGAAATAGTAAAGTCACTACACAAGGAAACCATCTGTCTCAACATTGCTACAGATGAATGAAACACTAAAGCTTGATATAGTAAGTACTTGTGCCTGGTGTCATTCATACACTTTATGGATGATTAAATGCATATCACTCCAGTGCTACTTGTGGCATTATGAGCACAGCAAAAAACAAAGTCATTGACGATCTTGTCTTCAAAATGAGAAACCCAAATTTCAAGCATCATTTTAGTGTCTGAAAGCATCACAGTTGAAAAGTGCACAATAGATGCTAGGCACATTAAGTGATCACTTAGATTTTCGAAAGGAAAAGAAAGTTCCTTTTCAACAACGGAAATGCACTTGCAGTTAGGGAACCTTGTTGATTCAGCTACTCTTTCTGGATACAGGTATACATAAAAACGTCTTTTCTGAAGGAAAAAGCAGATTCCTTCATCACAGGCAATTCATAACCTCCATGTGATATACAATCACTGTTATATCTTCTATTGCCATTTGCAGGAAGAAGATCAGAGAGCCAGTGTGGTGTGGTCATTAGAGCAGGGATGGGTAACTGCAGAAGGTTTAAAAAGCATTTTAGCTCTCTGTAGGCTCCACACCTGGGACTGTGGTGGCTTAGTGGTTAAGATGCTGAACTTTATGACTGGAAGGTCAGCAAGTCAGCAGTTCAAGACCTGAGTGCTGCACAACGGAGTGAGCTCCCATGTTTGTCCCAGCTCCTGCCAACCTAGCAGTTCAAAGGCAAGAAAACAATCAATCTTTATTACTGTTCAAGACCAGCATAGTACAGCAAAAAAGAACAGAAGTTAAAATGAGGGTACTTTAAAAATATCAAGAGATAGAAGTTAAAATGAGAGTACTTAAATATATATATATATTAAAAGGAGCATTTCTGCTCAGTATTAAGAAGTAGTAAAATTTGTATTTAAGGTTAATAGTGTTACAACTATTACTAAGCTTATGACATAGCGCTAGTGGTTTATTTAGCTGAAGGACCTGCCAGGATTGTTCTTCTGATCTTACGCACTGCTGTGCAGAACCTGGCAGTGTTTTGGGTGAAGGTGGGGCTTCATCAGATAGTAGCCAGTGCGTGATGTGCTGTTTGGCCAGCCATGATACTTGCAGAGTAGCAGAGATATGAACTTGTTCTTGATGTCTCTATATAAAGGGCAAATACTGTACAGAGAACATGTTCTATGACCATGAAGGTGAACCTTGGCACTCTAGATGTTCTTGGACTTCAATTCCCAGAAGCCCAAGCCCCCTGTGAATCCACATGAATGGGTTTACTACGATTCATCAGGCCCACGCTGCCCTCGTCGCTCCTGGAAGCAGAAGTAAAACATGCCCCTACAGTTAAGACTCTTCTGGGTTAACCCTTCCTCCGTATGGGCATGTTTTACTTCCACTTCTGGGAGCGGCAAGTGCAGTGCGGGCCAGATGAATCGCAGTAAATCCATTTGTGTGGATTCACAGGGGGCTGGGCTTCTGGGAATTGAAGCCCAAGAATGTCTGGGTGCCAAGGGTCATCATCACTGTTTTATGGTTTCAATTTCTCCAGTGGGGTACGGGCCAACATGACCGAAAGCTAACAGCTCAATCCACCAGCTCCTGCCACCATCTGAGTATTTCCAAGCCCCCAAACATGTCAGCCAAGGGCAGACCTCCGCCCAAGAGCAAGAAAAGACAGAGGGAAAACGCCCCTGACATGACCCCCTCAACAGGAAAAATGGGTGCGGCAAGTGTGACAATCCTCACAATTCAGCAAGAAATAAGAAAAGAGAGAGAAAGCAGATTGGAATGGAATCCTTTCTCCAACTGGCAAACCAACAGATGTCAGGAGAAGTAAGTAATAAATATTTTGCTGTTATCACTGCTCCGCCATCAGAAACAATCCCAAATGAGAAAGAAATCTCACCAGGGGAATATTCACCCACCAACACAGGGAAATCTGAACAACAGCCACAGCTGGCAATTACCACAACACAACTGTGAGATGTATGCCTGATCAATCACTTCTTGTGATATTAGAACGTCTCAACAAAATCCAGGAGCAAATACATACCCTTGCACTGTCCCTGGACTTTTCTCAACTCCTAGCCAAGCTACAGCAAGCAGTTAACAACTCAGAAAAGGCCACCACACCCCTCCCTCCAGCTCCTGAGAACATAAATCAGGAGCCATCCATACAAAACCAAGGTGCTGAGAAAACAAGAAATTGCAAGAAGATAAATAGGTGCCACTTCGGTGGGAGGGTAAACAGCATTCTGTGCACTCCGGTGTTTAGTCATGCCTGTCACATGTCCATGGAAATGTCTGCAGGTGCAGATAGCACTGACTCTTTGGCTATAAATGGAAATGAGCACCAAACCCTAGAGTCAGATATGGCTAGCTTTTGAGCAAAGGTGACATTTACCTTTAGGCTGCACTCCATTAACTTCCAGTTTCTTTTTTGAAAAAGAATTATTTGGGGCCTAAATCCAGACGGGGGTAAATAATGTATAAAAGGCCAGTATACTGCTAGATGTTTCTGGGGCCACAATGGGCTGTTTTCTGCAAGGAAATGTGTTTTCGGTATTGGGGGAGAGGGCTAAGAGAACCTCAGATAACCTGGGTTATCTGAGACAACTAATGTGCATCTACCCACTGTTTGCAGCTTTCTCACCCCTAGGTTAGACTGTCATATTAGGTTCAAACTCCTACTAGGCTTATAAAAGCAGAGTGGACAACTTTGTGCCAGTCACGACTTCTTAGCTAAGCTATCTCAGAGGGCCCTTCTGACTTTCTGTTCTGACATTGTTCTGTTATGTTGCTGAGAACAATTCCTGGTCTCAGAATTCAGTAGATGTTTTTGTTTCTGGCATTTTTTTATGAGTGGGTGTTATTTTTGCTTTCTTAATAAAAATAATTTTATTCAACTTGTCTACAGTTTTTAATTGTAAAGATTATTATTATTATTATTATTATTATTATTATTATTATTATTATTATTATTATTATTATTATTATTATTATTATTATTATTATTATTATTATTATTATTATTATTATTATTATTATTATTATTATTATTATATGTTGTACGCCACCCAGAGTGGGAAAATATCCCGGATTGGGGGGGGGGGATATAAAGGTAATAAATAAATGTATCAGATTCTGGATCTTGGGGTTCTGTACAAGATCTCTAGCTATCAGCAATATCTCCAGCTAAACAGACACAGAATCAAGAAAAGAATTCTAGACATATGTATCCAGTTGGAATAGACCAGTTTAAGCAGATGGTAGATTTAATTTAATTTAATTTTCAGATTTCTATGCCACCCACTCAGGCGAACCCGACTCAGGGCGGCTCACAACAGATTAAAACATAAAAACAGATTAAGAAACCCAAATCACCCACCCACCTACCCCCACCCTATTCATAAAAGAAATAAAAGGAATGTGAGAAATAAAGAGGGAGGGACACTCTAGATTAATGCTTAGTTTGAAATGAGCCAACAGGCGGGGGGCATATTTCCATTAAGGCCCCACACCTGCCCCGCCAGCCAGGTTTTCAAACCTTTCCTGAAAGGCAGCAATTCTGTCTGTAACCTCACCTCTGTTGGCAGGAGGTTCCAGAGGGCTGGTGCGGACACGGAAAAGCCCCTTCTTTGTGTGCTAGAGAGGTGGGCCCCTCTAGCTGATGGTACAACTAGGGATCTGGATCTACTAGTACATCTCTGCAGTGGTGGGATTCAGCAGGTTCGCCCCAGTTCGCCAGAACCAATAGCAGAAATTCTGGCTGGCCCCACCCATCCAAGTTTTGAAATAATGCAGGGCTTCCCCCCTGACCACACCCACCATACCATGCCCACAGAGTAGGTAGTAAAAAATTTGAATCCCACCACTGCATCTCTGCCTGATCTTGTAGCCCTGGAACTGTACAGCTTGCCCAATACTACTCAAACTGGTTCTTCTCTCAAGAGGTAAAGTGGGAAACCAAGCTCCCAACCTCCTGATCCACAGTCATTAAAAGCTAATTGTATAAATGGCTCAGCTTTATATAAGGCAGCAAGTTATGTTCTTTAGGAACAGACTAATTCCAGTGGTACCCTGGTGTGCAGCATCATGTCCACTACACTATGCAAAACCAGATATTTTTTGTTATCTATATCTAAGTTTGTTTTGGTGGAGAGTGGACTGAATTGTCCAGATATTTCATCTTAAATTAGTACCTTTTGAGGATTCTTCTGTGGGATGGAAGAGAAGAAAATAAACTTAAAGCAAGACATGGGTTCCCCCAGAGAACATTTAAATTCTGTGCTATGATTGTGACTTGTGCAAAGAAATGGGATGAATATATTGCTGTAAAAATATCTGTCCTCTATGATGTGGCTAAATGTGTCACAGTTACTTTTAAGTCAAATTAAAAAGCTAACACTCCCTTTTAGCTAAAAGGGAGAGGGAAGTTACTTTCTAGCAGATCTGTGCCACTTAGATTCTGTACATAAAATAACAGCTCAGTTTTCAAAGTACAGCAAAATAAAGGTCCATTATAAAAGGCTGTGTTGTAAATCTATTTTCTCTTATTTCCCTGTTTCAGATATGTAGGGGGCAGACATCATACCAGTCTACTGGTGTGAAATCAGCAATATTTTTACCTACTTAAATTTAAAATCTCATTCTTAGCACCTTTGTAAGGTGTAAATATCCTATCAGAGATTTCCAGAGTTCACCTTGCAGGATACACCTAAGAATAATCAAACGTCAAAAATGCATTTACTTAATTCCTAATGGCCAGCAGTATATACTTTATTGATGGCCAGTCTTTTAGCAAGTATGCTGCATGAACTTGGAAGTATGACTTGGTGCATTATATAATCAACACTTATCTGTATGATTCCATTATGTTGTGAAGTTTTGCACCCAGCAGTACCATTAACTGGGATTATTTTAAAAAGTAATTTATCAAGTAACTCATTACAAAGCTCCCTCCATGGGCACTCAATCCATCATGCAGTACCTGGGTCTCAAACTGCCAACTTGCCACCCTTCCAGCTAATAAGTCAAGCTTCTTAACCACTGAGTCACTGCAGTCCCTATTTTTTATAGTACCCTTATACTTCTGTAGTTTCTTTTTTATTCTTTTGGATGAGAAGCTATCTTTTTAAAAAGAAAGGACTTTGACTAAAATGAGGGGTGGGGTGTTATTAAAATGCCCTTACCTAATTTTGTACTCATAAAATGCAACATTTAAATATTAGTGCTTGGGGGGAAATAACCATTCCTCCATTTGTTACATTATTTTTCAAAAAGACCATAGTTACATTGTTGTTATTCTGAAAAGTAACATGCCACAAGTAATGTCACCTGTAAAGTGTTATTTTCAGGTTCTCAACACCCAGTACTAAAAGAGGTAGGAAAGAACATAAACCTAATAATAAATGTGTGTCAGAAGTTATTCTGGGTTGAAAGGATTTTTGCGGAAGAAACCATGCTCAGGGAATGCCCAAATGAGGCTCCTTTCATGTCCCCAAGAGTTGGGACAGAGACGAGCGCTAAATCCATATTCAGTACCCAGGTCTCGAACTAGGAGGGAAAAGGAACAGAGGGAACCTAGGAGAGTTAAAGAATTGCATGTTAAATGCTGACTACAATGGCACACATGCTTCTCAGCTATATCATGCAGAAACTAAAACTCAAAGGAGTTTCCTCCTTCCTGAGCATCATGTTGTCCAAATACTGAAATAGATGCATAGCTATTTCTTATTTCCTTCTCTTTGTCTGGAGTGAAGCATTTGTTTAAGTTCTACCACTCCCAAATTTCAATGAGACGGCACTCCTCTGTTCTGTTATTAGGACGACTCACTTAGGCATGGCTTCTTCCTTGACACATACTCATGGCATTGGAAGAAAAGGAAGGAACCATTTTCCCCTCCCTTGCCTTATACAATGGGTTTAGTTTTTCGCTGCTTCAAGTGCAATTGGAGCACACTGCTTTCAAGCAAGTGATGGAAAGGCTATTTGTGACCCTGGATCCTTAGAACAATGCTGATGACAGTGTGTTCTGAATGCAGGACAGGGTTTTTTTAATAGGCTGCCAGTGGTATTGGGACTGCAGTGGCTCAGCGGTTAAGATTCTGAGCTTGACGACTGGAAGGTCGACAGGTCAGCAATTCAAGACCCAAGTGCTGCTTGATGGAGTGAGCACCTGTCTCTGTCCTAACTCCTGCCAACCTAGCAGTTCGAAAACAAGAAATAACAATTAGATAAATAGGTACCACTTCGGTGGGAAGGTAAACAGCATTCCGTCCCCTGCCACATGTCCATGGAAATGTCTGCAGATGCAGATAGTGCAGGTTCTTTGGCTATAAATGGAGATGAGCACCAAACCCTAGAGTTGGATATGACTGGCTTTCAAGCAAGGGCAATCTTTGCCTTTACCGCTGACTGAAAGGAGGTCAGCAGTTCGATTCCTGAGTACTGCAGGACAGAATGAGCTCCTGTCTTTGTCCCAGCTCCTGCCAACCTAGCAGTTCGAAAGCAAGAAATTGCAAGTACCACTTCAGTGGGAAGGTAAACAGTGTTCCATGTGCTCCGGTGTCTAGTCATGCCTGCCACATGACCACAGAAACATCTGCAAAAGCAGACAGCGCTGGCTCTTTAGCTTTGAAACAGAGATGAGCACTGAACCCTAGATTCAGATAGTACTGGCTTTCGAGCAAGGGAAACTTTTACTTTTACCTTTACTAGTATTGGGAAATCTACCTCTATGAAATTCAATTTGCATTTTGGAGTATCCAATCTAGTGCATTTTTTAATGGATGGGAAATCATGTGACAGGAAATGCAGTAGGTGAAACAGTTCCAGATTGTGAGTTCACTCACTCAAGACCATGTGCTTTGTCTGTATGACTCATGCACAGATTTATATGGCAAGGACATAGGAGGGATAAGGGATTTGAGCCCCCTCTTGATTCAGAAGTGCCAAATCCTATGATACATGGTTATGGCTCTGCTGCTGTTAATCTCTGCACTCCAACCCACATCATATTGCATCTTAAATCTTAATTAGTTACATTAAATTGTAATTTTAATTTAATTTTTGTGTAACTGTCTGAATAATGTAATGGTTTATCTTGAGTAGCTAGAATGGCCAATGATGCATCACTCGCAGTAGGAGAAAACCTCATACATTTCCATAAAATATGAATGTATATGAATTTATGAATAAATATGCTGATTTTATATATAAACAATTAGAAATAATTAGTATAACTTTAATAGAAAAAGAATACTTGTCATCATAATGGCAAAGACTGTGACTGGTTGGCTTGCATGCCTGCTCAGTCCCGTTTTCTAAATTCTTAACTACTGCTGGGCACATCCAAGGCCTGTTTTTCCTTTTGCATATGAATCTATCTTCAAATTGAACTGTAACCAGACTGCTCTTCAAATGGAGGATTCTGATTGTTGTTGTTATGAACTATGAAGTCAAAACTGACTTATAGTGAACTTAATAGGGTTTTCAAGCCAAGATATAGGAGTGGTTTTGCCAGTTCCTCCCCTAACCTATGTGTAGAAAATGTTCATGGAAGAGACCATTTCAGTTTCCTTCAACACCATTGTAGCAATGTGTCCCCCACACTCCCCAAAGCCTTTCTGGAGAACCAGGGGAACTTCCTTATATCTAGCATTACTGCTGAAATTAAGACAGCATCTTTCACCACATATGAAAGCAGTAGGCTAGATTTTAGGAAACCATATACAGTAACCTACAAATAAAGCCACAACTGGAAATGTTGTCATTAGGACAAATGGCACCATCTCCCATTCAGTCAATCTTGAAGCATGAGGCCCCACCAAGGAAAAGGAACAGAATGTGGTACCCATCCAAAGAAAGCAAAGGTTTCTGCTTTCAAACAGAGGAAAGTAAATGGAGTGGGAGGCAATGCTATTTATTTCTCTAACACCTACCAGTAGATTTACCTCCTAATTTCCACGTGCCATACATTTTGGTGCTCAAGCATAAAGGACAGTTGACTTGCCCTGCCTTATTTATAGCCCAAACTACATTCCTCTGACAAGAGCAAGGTTGTCTGGGAGAAGGATCTTTCAGGGAGAGGGATAGTCCTCTTCCCTTAGAAAGGGAAAGGAATCGGGAATCATGATTTAGGGCAGGAGTTCTCAACCCTTTTAAACCAGGGGCCAGGTCACGCTCCCTCAGATAGCTTTAGGGGCCATTTTGCCCTTCCTCCACCACATGGCACTTCCTGGTGTGGTGGAGGCAGTGTGTGTGGCACATGAAATGGCGTCACAGCCCACATTCAGCCCACTCGCTTAACAACTAAATCAGGGTTGCAATCTCCCCTGCCAGAACTCAATATTGGTCACTTACAATGGTGTTTCACTTAAAGAGCAAACTCGCTTAAAGAGCAATCCCGTGGAATGCATTATGCTCTTTAAATGAGGTACCACTGTATAGTTAGATTAAAAAAGAGTATTGTCCATGACAAATGTGCAATATACCATAGTTCTATGAATGCCTACTCATGATTTAGTCCCATCAAGTTCAATAGGATTTATTCTCAAATGACTATAACTCAAAGAGCACACAATACAAAGGACCCATTAAACAGGAAAAGCAAGAGCTGCATTATCAAGCAAATTTGGGGAAATAACATAACGAAACTTTTTTTTCTCACTTACAAAAAGAGCAGTTTTCTGTTCCTGACTATAAAAATCACCAACTATGTTTTTGGATTGCAATTCTCATAATCTTTCACTATTAACTATTCTGGCTGCAGCCAATAGGAGTTGTTGGTCAAAAGCATCTAGGTAAAACGTAAAGGTAAAGGTCACTCTTGCTCAAAAATCAGTCATATCCGGCTCTAGAGCTCAGTGCTCATCTCTGTTTATAGCTGAAGAGCCAGCTCTGTCTGTGTTTGCCTAGACACCGGAGTGCACAGAATGCTGTTTACCTTCCCACCAAAGTGGTCCCTATTTATCTACTTGCAATATCTTGCTCGCAAACTGCTAGGTTGGCAGGACCTGGGACAGAGACAGATCTCATTCCGTCATACAGTACTCGGGTCTTGAACTGCTGACCTGCTGACCTTCCAGTCAGTGTCTTAACCAATTGAGGCACTGCAGTCCTATCATCCTACCAAAAGCATCTAGAAAGCTACAAGTCCTGATTCCTGGATAGTAAGTGAAAGACTGCTGAATATACAGCACTTTGGTCATCTGATCAAAATAAATTTATCAGAACAAGCCCAAAATAGAATTCCCCATGGGCTTCTTCACAATATATCCATGCACACTCATTTTGGCTCTCTATATTGGGAGACAAGACAAAATCTTAACCAGAAAAAGCAGCAAATTGCCTTGGCATCTGTAGCTCTTGGTATGTTATGTTTAGCCTGCCAAACTTTTGCAAGAGGCAGGCCACTTTAAATTAAAATGTACACACAATGCAAGCGCGGCGCCAAAATGGCCGCCGCGCCCTTTGCGGGCCCCCCCCCCACAGGACAGAGAATCCGGGTAGTTAGGGGCGTGGCCACCGCCTTGATAAAAGGGGTGGCCACGAGGCAGCCGTGCTGCCATTTTGCCTCAGCGACGGAGCGGAGAAGTTTTTCCCCCTGCGTCTCCGCCGCTCGTTGGTGCTACCGGGAAGCCTTTTAGTTCCGTTTACTAGCTAGCTTCCCTTTCTGCTGCGGTGAGATGCCTTCCAAAAAGAAGGCTGCTGCGAATGCAGCTCGGGTGGTTCGGAGGCGTAATCCGGGTCGGAGGACCGCGGTGCCGCCTCCCCAGCAGCCACCTTTGCCATCCCCGGCCGGGGCTGGTGGCATGGGGGCTATCGCCCCTTGGCCCGATCAAAGTGCGGGCGCGGAGGGAGCTCCGGCCCGCGGCCCGCGAGCGGTGGGCACCGCTCATCCTCCTGCTCAATCGGTTGGGCCTATTCCTGTTGGGCCGCAGCCTCTCCCGGGGCCCTCTAGCCTTGGGGGGTGGCCCGGCTCCCTGCCTTGGCAGGTTAATCCACCAGCCCTCCCGGGCTTCGGCGGTAGTCAATGGCAATATACGGCCCCTGGGGTGCAGGGACCTGTCCCCATGCAAGGATCAGGTGGGCCGGCCGGCTCTTTACCCATGGTTAATGTGGACTCCTTAATGGCACGTATTGCGGCCCTCGAGGCGTCCTTGGCCCGGGCCAGTCAGGCAGGTGCCCCTTTTGGGGTACCTTTGGAGGCGCTAACGGCAGCAGGACAACAGCCGGCGGGGAGGGTTGAGCTGCTGCAGGCGGGTGGCGCGGCTACGGCCACTGCCTCGCAGCTCCCCAGCCAGCAACCTGGTGCGGGTCAAGCCCCGGTGATGAGCTCTACATCGGTCGTGAGCTCCGACGCCCCCAGTGGGCCAGAACCCCCGGTGGGGGCGGCCCGCGGGGGTGCAGCATGTGAGTATACGGTGCAAACGAGTACATCTACACATATTCCCAATATAGGGGGGGCCTTTCAGTGGCCTTGGCCTCGCTCGGGTGGCGCGGGGACTACCCCTCTGGTGCCCCACCCGGCGACAACGACTGCCACCATGCCCACGGGGGTGGGCCTAGGCTCTTACACTGCTGGTAATGTCTTGGGGGTGGCAGGGTTAGCTCCGGCTCCCTTTACCAGGCCTGTTGTCCCCTTTTCGGCTTTGCCGACGGCAGGGTATTCCTTGCCACTGGGCGATCACTTGGCACAGGCTACCAGAGAAAAGATTTGGAGGGGGGAGTATGTAGATATCTTCTCACTCCTGAACAGAGAGCCCACCAAGGAAGAAAGGGAGGGTCAGGATGAGAAGGACAAGGAGCAGGCACGCCGCCGTAAGCCGCCGCGTACCTGGGCTAACTGGCTCCCCGCTTATTTGATATATATGGCGGTATATTTGAGGGCGCGGCCGGATCTAGCTATTCCCATGGTCCAATATTTGGACAACATATATAGGGCGATGGTAGATTTCCCGGGCCCCTCATGGCTAGCATATGATGAGGAATTCCGTATGAGGATTCCCCTCCATCCCGAGATGAGATGGGATGAGCCCTGCCAGAGACTGTGGCTCTTGTATATGACACCCACACGCCCTGCCCCGGGGGATAGATACCATTGTGGACATGCGGTCCAGCGAGCAGCTCCAGCGCAGGTTACCCGCCAACCGGCGGGGCAGGGGGTTCCAGCCCGCCTGCTGTGCTGGACTTTCTCGTCAAATGGTTCCTGCAATCGAAAGAACTGCAGGTATAAGCATGAGTGTCCCACGTGTTCTGGTCCCCACGCAGCCTCGGCTTGTCCCAAGCCTGGGGGGGCGCGAGGCAGAGGGAGGGGTGGACAGTGGGCTGGCAAGGCTGCCACGGAGGGAACTAGTTCTCCAAAAGGCACCCTCCCCAATTAAGGTGGACATGCTGGAGCGCTGGCTCGCATCGTACCCAAAGGGGGAGGACAGAGAGTATCTCATTCACGGTTTTAAGCAGGGATTTCGTATCCCTTTTATGGGTGTTAGATCACCTCAGGATGCTCCCAACCTGTTATCCCTCAGAGGAAGGGAGGAGGTGGCTGCGGCCAGCATTAAAAAGGAATTAGACGCGGGCAGGGTCGCTGGACCTTTTCCTGCACCCCCTTTTCCCAACCTTAAGGTTTCACCATTGGGTTTGGTTCCCAAAAAGTCCCTAGGTGAGTTTCGCCTTATTCATCATTTGTCCTACCCAGCCGGCAGATCGGTCAACGATGCTATACCTGATGACCTTTGTTCGGTCAGGTATACATCGTTCGACCATGCGCTGCGCATGGTGCGCTCGTGTGGCCCGGGTGCCTTGCTGGCCAAGTGCGACATTAAGTCAGCTTTTCGCCTCTTGCCAGTGCACCCGGGTGACTTTGAATTGCTGGGTTTTAAATTTAAAGGGGAATATTATTTTGATAAGGCCATGCCTTTTGGCTGCTCCATATCATGCTCGGCCTTCGAGCGTTTTAGTACTTTCCTAGAGTGGGCTTTTGTCCGCAGGTCAGGGTCCCGGTCTGTAGCCCATTACCTGGATGACTTTTTATTCGGGGGTGAACGGGGCTGGGACACGTGTGCACGTCTCCTCAATACATTTCAGACGCTAATGCAGGAACTTGGTGTCCCTTTAGCGCCCGAAAAGACCGAGGGCCCATCGACCAAGTTAGTATTCCTGGGGGTTGAGATTGACACAGTAGAGCAGGCTTCTAGGTTGCCGGGCGATAAGGTGTCCAGGATAGTGACCCTTATCTCGGAATTGCTGGCCAAGCGTAAGGCATCCCTGAGGGAACTCCAGGTGCTACATGGGCACCTTAATTTTGCCTGCAGGGTGGTTGCACCGGGCAGGGCTTTTGCCCGGCGCTTATGCGACGCCATGGCAGGGTTATCCAGGCCCCACCACAGAGTTAGGCTCACCCGGGGTATCAGGGCAGACATGTTCGTCTGGTTGCAATTCCTGAGGGAGTTTAACGGGGTCTCATTTTGGAGGTCGGACCTCCTGGCTTCCCCCAATTTCCAGATCCAGTCTGATGCCTCAGGATCCCTGGGTTATGGGATGTACTTCAATGGGAAGTGGGCCTATGGTGGGTGGCCACCGGCATGGGCAGGCACAGGTCGCCTGCGGGATCTCACATACCTGGAATTTTTTCCCATTCTGGGGGCTTTGATGCTATGGGGCGAACAGTGGGCTAATTCGGTAGTGCATTTTTGGTGCGACAATGCTGCTGTGGTACACATTGTCAATGCACAGACTTCTAAATCGCCCAGGGTTATGGATCTAGTGCGCCATTTTGTGCTGCGCTGCCTGCGCCTCAATGTCTTGTTCAGGGCCAGGCATGTCCCAGGGGTTAATAATGATATTGCTGATGCTTTGTCCCGCCTGCAGATCTCCCGGTTCCGCGCCTTGGCCCCGGATGCGGAGGAATTTCCCTCGCCACTCCCGGACGAGATGTGGACTATTGGCAAGGAGAGGTGAACCGGGCGATTGGCCTTTCACTAGCGCCACGCACGCGTAAGGCGTATCAACAAGCACTCAGTTCATATAGGGCTTTTGCCACTCAATTTCACTTGCCAGAGACCTGGCCTATTCCGGTGGACCATGTACTGCGGTTCATGGTCCACCTCCATGCACAGGGCCTTGCACCTCGCACCATAGCATCCAAGCTCTCGGCGTTGGCTTTTATGGCCAAAGTAGGGGGTCATGTGGATACCACCTCTGACTTCCGCGTGAGACACGTTTTGGAGGGGTGGGTGCGCGAGCGCGGGCGTTGCCCGGACGACCGGCACCCTATTTCCCCAGGGGTTCTTACCCAGTTGGCCCGGGGCTGGCCAGGCCTCTGTTTTGATCATTATGAGGCAGCCCTTTTTCATGCAGCCACAACGGTGGCATTTTTTGGAGCGCTCCGCGTCAGCGAACTCGTGATGCTGTCTAAGGCGGATGCAAGTGGTAGGGCACTGGAACTCGGAGATGTCTACGTTGCCAAAGACTGGGCCCAGTTGAGGATTCGCTCCTCAAAAACAGATCAGCACGGCGTAGGCAGTGGAGTAAGACTGCTACGGTGTTCTTTGGCAGACATCTGTCCGGTTGGTGCCCTACAGGAGTACCTGGCACTGCGTGGCTGGCACCACGGCCCGTTTTTCTGTCACCAAGATGGGTCTCCCCTTACTAAATTTCAGTTTTGGAAGGTGACAGCCATAGCCCTCACCAGGGTGGGTTTTTCAGGTGCCCGTTATGGCACACATTCGTTCCGTATTGGTGCAGCCTCTACAGCAGCTGCTTTTGGGTACTCGGGGGCTGACATACGCAGCATGGGGAGGTGGGGCTCACAGTGTTTTCAGTTTTATGTGCGCCCACTCCCGCCATGAGTACCAATTCAGTCACCTTACCTTCCTTTTTTCTCAATTTTATTGCAGACCCTGGGTGTCGTATTACACCGGTGACAGTATGGCTGGTGGGCCACAGCTATGTGCACAGGGCAGCGCGTTACGCTGCGGCGACAGAGTGGGGACCCCGACTGGGACTGGGTGACCACGCCAGTCTCGCATGGCATGGTAAGCCTGGGATGTTATGGCGGGAGCTGAGGCCTTTCCTTTTTTCTGGCCTGGGGGCTGACCCGCCTGACATTCTAATTATCCACCTGGGGGGCAATGATTTGGGCCAGGTCACCGGCTTATCGCTCAAGCATGCGATTTGCGAGGAACTCGCCTACTTGCACTATGTCTGGCCTGCCACAACCCTGGTTTGGTCGGACATTGTTCCGCGCCACTCTTACAGAGGGGGCGTTAACCTCCTTGCGCTTGACCGCGCGAGGCGCGCGGTCAACAAGGCGGTGGCGCGGTTTCTTACCACCAGGGCTTGGGGACGGGTTAGTCATCACCCCGATATTAGTCTGCAAAATTATGACCTCTATGCAGGGGATGGGGTCCATCTGTCGCGAGGAGGTATGGACCTCCTGTTGGGTGACTGGCGAGCAGGCCTGTTGACCGAGCTGACGGTCTGGGGGGGGGCGTCAGGTCTTCTGTGAAGCCCCTCCGTGTGGCGGGTAGCACTGGTAAGGTAAACAGTATGACCCACAAGTATCCGGCAGGTTCGCAATTGACTGGACAACACTAGACAGGAATAAATTAGTTAAACGTTGTCCGGTCAACGACGAACCAGGCGATGGGGTGATGGTGATTGCTAACCAGCATGCATCACCCCTGTGATTTCACGGATACGCGTCAGAGGGTGGGGTCATGAGTTAGTTATTGACTACGGTCAACAATTTGTTTGTTGTTGACAAACAAATTGATACAAATTGATACATTGTAACCAATTGCCGTTGGCAATTTTGGGGTGGTACCTTACCAGTGTTACTTCGGCCTGCTTGCCTTAGGAATTATGATTGGTCGTTTTACCAATACAAATTTATAATTCGGACTAGGGCATTGAATCAATAAATGTGGCCCTTTGCTGTTATCCACTTTCAATGTTGTCTGTGTCCGTTATTGGGGGGGTGCGCCTGCAATGCAAGCGCGGCGCCAAAATGGCCGCCGCGCCCTTTGCGGGCCCCCCCCCACAGGACAGAGAATCCGGGTAGTTAGGGGCGTGGCCACCGCCTTGATAAAAGGGGTGGCCACGAGGCAGCCGTGCTGCCATTTTGCCTCAGCGACGGAGCGGAGAAGTTTTTCCCCTCCACCCCCTCCCTAGTTAACAGTGTGATTATGGTCGCTTCGGGGCCGGGTGGGAATTTTTGGTTGGGACCCATATTGGCTTCGGGTCCTGGCTTTTTTGCCCACCCCACACTGTGGCTATGGTTTGATATAGGGGTCTTTCTCCATTACTACTGTTGACTTTGGTCACATGGGCGGGTAGCACTGGTAAGGTAAACAGTATGACCCACAAGTATCCGGCAGGTTCGCAATTGACTGGACAACACTAGACAGGAATAAATTAGTTAAACGTTGTCCGGTCAACGACGAACCAGGCGATGGGGTGATGGTGATTGCTAACCAGCATGCATCACCCCTGTGATTTCACGGATACGCGTCAGAGGGTGGGGTCATGAGTTAGTTATTGACTACGGTCAACAATTTGTTTGTTGTTGACAAACAAATTGATACAAATTGATACATTGTAACCAATTGCCGTTGGCAATTTTGGGGTGGTACCTTACCAGTGTTACTTCGGCCTGCTTGCCTTAGGAATTATGATTGGTCGTTTTACCAATACAAATTTATAATTCGGACTAGGGCATTGAATCAATAAATGTGGCCCTTTGCTGTTATCCACTTTCAATGTTGTCTGTGTCCGTTATTGGGGGGGTGCGCCTGCAAAGCAGAACAGCACAGATCTAAATTTACCCTACCATCATCTTAAACACTGCTTTGTACATACTTTCAGTTTTTCTAGACAGTTTAACTGATTCTATTAAAGGAATGAATAAATTAGCTGTACAGGTTATAGCTTCTAGGTAGAACTGTAAACCAATCTAGACACTCTTCTATTTTAGCTATACTTTTGATTTTTACGTAGTATCTTTTAGTCAGACATAGTAGGTGTACAGAAAAAAAACTGAAAACATATAAATCTGTAGAGATCAAATATCAATGACCAGAATCCTATTATTTACATTTGGGGGCATAAACCAAGTGAAATAAAAAATAATTGTGAACTGTCACTAATGAAGAAATTGATACAGTACTTGAATTCTTCATTGCGTGAATAAGGAATAAAGGCACTGACTTCTTAATTAGCAACAATTAATGACAGAGGAAACCTTCCAAGTTCATGCTCTCCGAAGCCTCTCTGAGTCCTTCATTAGGTGGCAGTCTTGTTTTCAGGCTGGCAAGAGGGGCTTATGAAATGGAAAGGTACTGTTGTAAAAACTAGTAAAGGTCACCCTTGCTTGAAAGCCAGTCATATACAACTCTAGGGTTCAATGCTCATCTCTGTTTATATCCAAAGAGCCAGTGCTGTCTGCGTTTGCAGACGTTTCCGTGGACATGTGGCAGCCATGCTTCAACACCGGAGTGCACGGAACGCTGTTTACCTTCCCATCGAAGTGGTCCCTATTTATCTACTTGCAATTTCTTGCTTTCGAACTGCTAGGTTGGCAGGAGCTGGGATAGAGACAGGCACTCACTCCACCATGCAGTACCTGGGGATTGAACTCTAACTTTCCAGTTAGCGAGTTCAGTGTTTTAACCACTTGAGCCACTGCAGTCCCCTGTTGTAAAAACTAAGTATGCAAAAAATGACTCTTCTTGCAGTCCAATTGGGTCGATCTCCTTGCAATTAAAAATATTTCAATCATGTACTGAACCTTTGAGGGTAAATGGCTTTTGAACATGGAAAATCAGGAATAAGTCCTTACTGAGGCATGAGATTCACACACTGAACATGGACCAGTCATTCCCTCACTTCACCTGAACCCACTCAGAGGGATGAGGGAGAAGAAGTCGGCAGCAACAGAGTTTCACATGCATGTAAGCTTAATGGAAGATAGTACAGGTAAAGACAGTACAGGTAAACTGGCCGAAAGCCAGTTGTGTTTGATGGGCAGTGCTCATTTCTGTATACAGCTAAAGAGCCAGCCCTGTTTGAATCTGCAGACATTTATGTGGTCATGTGGTAGGCATGACTAGATGCTGAAGTGCATGGAATGTTGTTACCTTTCCCGCCCAAGTGGTACCTATTTATCTACTTGCAATTACTTGCTTTCAAAAAGCTAGGTTGGCAAGGGCTGGGACAGAGACGGGAGTTCACTCCATTGTGCAGCACTTGGGTCTCAAATTGCTGGCCTGCAGACCTTCCAGTTGTCAACTCAGCATCTTAACCACTAAAGCCACCACAGCCACCCTGGAATGGAGGATAAGATACAATATAAATGTAACTGGAAAATAAACACTAAATAGAAGTTATTTCATAGGAATGTTACCTATTCCTCCTCTCACAAAAAAATCACGTCTTAGCTTGTCTACAAAATCTTTATTTTAAAAAAATAATACTCCCCAAGAATTCTTCAGACATTTTGCTTCAACACATATCTTCATATGTCATCACCCTCCTAAAATTTCCTTTGGTAGCAAACTATGGACTTGTAGATCCTCCTTGGGAAACTAAAGTACTAATAGATAGAAGAGTTGAAGAAAAGGAGAAGGTGAAGACAAGCATTAACAGCTTCAAGCTACATGCGTTTTTCTCATACATGCTTAATCATGCACCATTAAACACTCCTGCCAGCGCCTCAGTTGGTTACACATTTCTCTTCTGGGCTCTTTAAGTCAGAAGAAGCTGTTGCTTGAGATCACCTTTGGAGGCTGTGGTAGGATGGTAGTGGTTGCATGTACATATAAGGAGTAGTTGAAAAGGGCCATCTCGCTACCTGTCTTTACCTTTTCCTTCACATTTTTCTCCCACCTCCTTGCACCCACCCTGAATGTTTTCAGGTCAACTTTCCATGTTCCTTCTCGCACATCTTACACACTCCTAATATGTACCCATTCCAGTTTGGGAAGCACTAATATAAAGCAGCACCGAGTGAGAGTGCAAAAAAAATCTCCTACATGTTGTAACACTAACTCTGTAATATCTGCTCAGTACTGAGCACCACCACTTAGGAAAAATGCAGACAACCAGATCAAGGCACTCAACATGATAAAAGATGCTGAATTTATGGTTTTTTTTTAAAAATATATCAAAATTTCCATTTAAGGCACATAAAATAGGATACAAAACAACTCCAATAATTTTGCCATGTTCATTCCTTGCAATTTAGGATATAGTAGGAAAGTAGTAGGTTTAAACTGCAGGAAATTAGACTGAGGCCACACATTTGAGCATAAGAGCGTGCTAGAACAAGATTTCTTGTACAGTACTATATCTTCTATTCCAAATCTCATTAAGAATGCCCTTCACAAACTTCAACAAATGTAGAGCTATTCTTCTCATAGTCTGAATAGGTGAAATGAGTGGTACAGTAAAACCCCGACTTACATATGCCTCAAGTTACATAAAATTTGATTTACATAATGATTTTGTGCTAAAACCATGTCCCAATTTACACGATTTCCTATGGGTTTGCTTTGAGTTACATAAAGATTCTTTTTCCTATGGGTTTGCTTCAAGTTATGTAAAGATTCATTTCCCTATGGGTTTGCTTCAATTTACATAAAAATTTCATTTTTCCTATGGGTTTGCTTTGAGTTACATAAAAAATAATCTTTCCTATGGGTTTGCTTTAAGTTATGTAAAAAAATATTTTTTTTCCTATTGGTTTGCTTCTAGTTACATAAAAAATGATTTAAACAAAAGCCTACAGAACGGACTTTTGATGTAAGTAGGGGTTTTACTGTATTTTACTACACAGTACTGTTCAGTCTGCCCCACCCACAGTGTCTCACTTTGAGGAAGGACTGCTCAACATGAAAATACTCAGGGAGAAGGTTGTGGGAATTAATGGGGACCAAAGATGCTACTAGAAATCCACAGAAGAGAAAGACTTTTTAAAAAAATTACAATTGCCAGAATATCCAAGGTAGCATGACCACTGTTATTCAAGCCCTACTCTGAAGACACCTAAATATCATGAACAAGGGGCTTAAAGATGTTGTCGATAAAGGTTTGGCTTCAATATAGAGCAGGACAATCTATCTGCCTGGGGAAAGGGATGCTGGAAACAATTTCATTCTGCTTACAAAGCTTCATTCAGGCTGGAAAATGGGCTACTATGGAAATGAATGCATAATGCACCCATGATCCTGGGATGTTCCTTATGTGAGATCTAGTATTAGGGTCAACAAAGAACTATCTCCACAAGCTTTGACCCTACTATGTTTTTTCTCAAGGAAGAACCATTTTGTGGTTGGCGACTGAGGAAGAAAGAACCAGGACCAATCAGGAAATATTTTGGGGTGTCAGTGAAATGAAAAGCCACTGTGTCCTCAAAAAAGAAGCTTTCTCCCCTAAATCTTGATTCCTGATTCCTTTCCATTCTTAAGGAAAGATTATCTCTCTCCCTGACCCATCCTTCTCTCCACTGATTCTCCTACTAAGCCTTTCCTGGATCTCCCAAATGGGATCCACCTATGTGTACTGACGGGAATGAGTTATTTGCATCCTTGCATAGGATTAAGATGATACTGTATAATATTTTAGTATTTCTTTTATTCACATTTTGATTTGCAAGGTTTGCTGCCATATCATACAGAACTTTTAGGTCTGCTTCTAAAAGTCAGGTTTGGCAAGTGTTTAGATGGTGCTAGATTACATTTCAATGGGTCTTGGTTTTGCGTGCCATGGAAATTTCATTTAAACAGTCAATTTAGTTTGTTTAGGATCTTATCTCTTGGCAGCTTTGGTGAGAAACGAATCACAGTCTGCTTTGCATGGGAAAGTTTCTGTATGTAAAAACTGATTTGAGCTTTGTAAATATTATTGCTGTCTTTATGGAAAATTGCTGTTCTGACTTCTACTTGAAAATTTTTCATCCTTTTAAGCCAGAGGTTTTCAATGTTTTCCCACCACAGGCGGACCACACCCCCTCAGACAGCTGAGTTGGCCAGACACGTTCCCCCCCCCCTTGCCATAAACACTACCACAAACTGTGTCCGCGGCGTAAAACGTGTCAGAAACATGTTTACAACAGCCGTGGGTGCATTTACAGCACATTTTCAGCTTTTCCCGCCACTTCTGATGGCAGCGGTGGGAATAAAGGTGGTGGGTCACAAGAAATGGTGCCCACGAGCCAGGCCAGGGCCACAAGCCATAGGTTGCGAACCCGTTTTAAACTAACAAAACGCTTTCATAACTTCTCTCTGTTCTTTGTGCTAAACTTCAACAAATCTTCCAAACTATTGTACCTGGAAGCAGCCCACAATGGAAGTTGAAAAGACAGGAACAAGCACACACTGGAGGATCATAGTCATAAATTACTTGTTACCTCTCAATGTTAGTTTTACGCTTACAGGTTTAAGTAATGACAGTGTCCTTATTATCTCACCATGCCCTAGTTTTCTTCTATCTACAAAAGTGCTGAAGTAGATAGACAAAATGTCCTTTGCTTGTTTCATTTACAATCTGATCTTCACTTTCAGAAGGTTTTCTTTCTAAAAATCCACCATAAGCAATCCCGCTCACCTTCAACTAGCAATGCTTAATTTTAATTAACACAAGGGTAATGAAGGGTCCATAACATGCCCTAATATCATTTTCCAAACTTTAAGCCACACTGTCAAACTAGTCTAAGCAAGTCTTCTTCCTAAAGTAAGCCTATTTATGTCATGAAAATTATGGGGTAGAAAGAAGAGCAAACATCAATAAACCAACTGCAGATTAACAACAGCTATTCCATCATCATCTTCGTGCACTACAAATGAATACATCTCAGATGGCTTGATTTAGGATGAAGGCAACAGTGACATAAATATTTTTACAGAGCTGACCAAATGGCTGACAAACCACTATGAAATGTGGCATATAGCATCTAATATGTTGTTGAAGCTAATTTTTTTTTTTCAGGGCACTGAAACAAAATGGAAAGTGTAATGAGAACTGACAGAGAAGTGTTTCAAAATGAACAAACTGTTCTTCTAAAAAAAAAGCATGTGACAACCTTGTAAAATGTTAAGCAATATATTTTCTGGCCCACTCAAATTTGAAATGCCGCCACTAAGACCCAAGAGCCAAATCATGTCCCCTTTATTAGTAGAAACCCACTGCAGGAACACATTTGGACTGAGGTGCACAATGTAGCATCACCCTGAAATGAAGTCACTAAAATTTAACTCTAAAACAAAGGTATTTGATATCTTTTTATATGGTAAAGATGGGGTGGTTTTAGTTTTTGATATTTGTTTTAATACCACAATCCACCTTGTGAAATAAAATATGTTTTTCACCATAGACTAGCAACTAATAGTGGTCAGATGTTAATGTCTTTCATTAACTCAAATAAGGGGCTGCAGTGGCTCAGTGGTTAAGTAGCTTGCCTTGTTAGCTGGAAGGCTGGCAAGTCAGCAGTTTGAGACCTGAATACTGCATGATGTGTTGATTGCCCAGCTCTTGGGAACATGAAAGGACCCTCATTTGGGCATTCCCTGAGCAGAGTTTCTTCCGCAAAAATCCTTTCAACCCAGAATAATTTCTGACACAAAATTATTCTTATTAACTAAAATCAGCTGTTTTTAATTTGAGAGTGCCAAAATAGTAATTCTATAAAATTGTAAGTACAGTGGTACCTCATACAACAATTTTAATCCATTCCATGGGGCTCGTTGTTGTATGAAACAATTACTATATGATACACGCATCGTATAGCAATGTTCCCTATAGGATGCATCATACAACAATTTATTTTGCTAAGTGGTTTTTCCCATTGAAAAATTGTTTTACGATTTTTTCTATAGGGAAATTGTTATGCGGAACACCATTCCCCCCAAAAAAAACACTAATTGTTATGCAATTTTGTTGCTATATGGGGCAATTGTTGTATGAGGTTCAACTGTATAATGCCATCCGACACTCTTTTTAAGGTTATCAGAGAGTAAACAAAACAAAACAAAACAAAAAGACAAAAAACTGTGGCACCTTAAAGACTAACTCCTGTATTTTAATATTAGTTTTTGTGGACCAAGTCCACTTCATCAGATATAAGAGTGGATATCATGGTATACATTTATACATATCTGGTATGGAGACCCAGAGTGGCTGGGCGAAGTTGATTGGACATGAAAATCAATGAGTTATTTACAACTAGTAATAAAAAGTTTTACAGCAGAAAATCTCTGGTGGAAGTCAGTTTGAGGAGTTAGGTTTCTAAAATAAACCTTTTGACATTACAATTCTCCTAATGGATTAATTGAGGAAGCTTTATAGGGTAGGCACAGCTAGGGGTCAACTGCCCAGAAAGACATCCCCCTCCCTCCTCCCCACACTTTTAAGTCTGTTCTGCAAGGTGAATATAATTTGTGGCATTTTTAAATTTGATAATGTCCCAGAAATCCCTGGCTAATGTTTAAAACCTTTAAGATGGGTGTCCAGTATATGTATATACTTTATCTCCGCTGTCTCTCTCTGAATTCTAGTCTTGTAATTTCCCTGTTAAGGGGGTCTTAAAACTATAACTGTAACTAATTATTTTTAGAAATAACTTTCTAAATTCTGCTCTAAAAACTTGCAAACAGATTTAGGTCAGAAAAAGTTACACTCAGGCCAGAAGTAGACATTAGAGCTAGCCTGTAATTAGAGGTGAAACTATGTTACTATTGCAGAGAGGTAAATGACAGTTTTTCTGAATTTGTTGAATCAAGCTTGAAAAGGATCCTATGCTTAAATCTTGAAGCTCAATCACCAAACAGAGTAAGTTTGCATGCACAATTCTGGATGTGAATGTCCCATTGATGTCAACAGAATAGCATACAGTGTGCTCCAAATTAAAAATGTTCTCCAGCTAGTGGATTTGGAATTTGGCAGAGGGTTCCTAGATCTAACATACAAAAGATAAAGGTCTCCCTTGCTCGAAAGCCAATTGTATCCAACTCTAGGGTTCAGTGGTCATCTTTGTTTACAGCCAAAGATCCAGTGCTGTCTTTGTGTGCAGATGTTTCCATGGAATGTGGCAGGCATGGCTAGATTTCAGTGCACGGAATGCTGTTAACATTTCCACTGGAACGGTACCTATTTCTCTATTTGCAACTTCTTGCTTTCAAGCTGCTAGGTTGGCAGGAGCTGGGACAGAGATGGGAGTTCCCTCCATCGTGTAGTACTCAGGTCTTGAACTGCTTATCTGCCGACCATCCTGTCATCAAGCTCAGCATCCTAACTACTAAAGCCACTGCTGGCCTAACTTACAAAAGATACTGTGTGCCAATTCTTTATGTTTTCTCTTCCCTTGGCAGATCTTAATAGTTTAAAAAAAAGATGGGGAAAACAGTGGGAAAACATAAAGGAGCTACAAATTTGAGATCAGCATTCTAGACTCCTTAAAAGAAAACTACACAAATGAGGTTGGGCAATTGCACAACAAAAGCAGCTTTTCCTGGGAGCACTCATCAAAACCACTCGTTCTTCTTCCCTCCCATTCCTGCTATCATTTTGTCAGAAACTGTCCATTTCTTTCTTTTTTTCTTTACCTTGGCCATGTGACAAGTCAACCAGCATGACTGGACAACAAATCGCACTCAGTTTCACCAGGTTGTGTTCCCTTCTTCTATCAGACAGCTTAACCTCCCAGGCCTGTTTCCAGATGCATCCTCTAACTAAGTACCATATTCAATGCATTCCACCTTGTTCCTTCACTTCGAGCAGGAGTCAGCCCACTTGGCTCTCCAGGTGTTTTTGGACTTCAATTCCAGAAGTCCAAGACAGTATACCTGCTGATCAGGTCTTCTGGGAGCTGAAGTCCAAGAACATCTGGAGAGCCAAGTTTGCTGACCCCTGACTTAGAGGATACATGTATCCCCCATCAGCACCATAGATGCTAAGGATTTCTTGTAGTGAGAAAGGGATCTACAAAAGAGTACTAAATTAAATGACTGAAGATTAAGAAAACATAAAGCATATGAAATTAAGAAAGTGAGAAATCATGGTCATGTGATGAAAAAGGAAAGGTGCATTAAAAATAAATGGGAAAGAATGTACAAGAATAAAAAGAGCTTACTGTCTGAAGAACCTGGAGAACTGGTTTGGATGTGGCATGAATCATTGTTTACAGCTACCACATCCAAAGTCTGGATAGCCAAAAAGATACACAACCTCTAGTAGAAGAGGAACTAGTAGAAGATTAGTGAGGACCAACAGTACAGGAAGTTTCCTCAGACCACACTCTCAGGGTTCTTGAACTCAAGAATAAATTGAGAAAGACAAGAGTGGTCATAGCATATGGAAATAGGTTAGACTTGGCTACATCTGTGGGAGATGGGTACAGTTTCCCCTAACAAGTGTAGTAAAAAGAATATACACTGCTGTATCTCACATACCATTGATAACCACACTACACACTATTTCCACAACAGTCAGGCAAGAAACTGATAGAGCTACCCAATGACATTTCCAAAGTAAAGGAAAAGATGGCATCCTCAGCCCTTCCACCCACAAAAGCTGACTGGAGAGGCATTTTAATCTTACTTTCACAGTGGTGGCACTCAACATTTTCCACTACCATGTGTGAAAACAGCAAGCAGGTCCCCAATGGAGAGGAATAGTCAGGGACTATTCATGTTACTTTTTCCACAGCACTGGGCATCAGCTACCTGACTCGACTGCCTTGATTTCCTTTGTGGTAGGGTCAATCCTAGGTTGCCTAGAATTAAACTTCCCTTGAGAAGGTATGTGGGTACAGTGTGATGAAGTTACTGTATATCAAACCATTGATCCATGCTGGTTAGTAACGTCCTCACTGACTGACCGCAGCTCTGTAGGGTTTTAGGTAGAACTCTTAGCCAGTCTTGAGATGCCAGAGAACGAAGCTTCCATATGCTAAGCATATGCTGTACAAATACACATCAGCTCCCTTTCGGCATGCTGCAGACCTATTAAAAGGCTAATTACCTGTAAGTTGTGTCCCTTATTTCTCTACATTTGGAATCTTGCCTTTTATTTTCATTGTATCTCCAGAGTAACATTGAGAGAGGAGGCTCCTCAGACATACAGACATGAAGGGGGATAAATGGTGAATACTGCTGGAAGCTGACCATGAACAGTTAGTTGTTTGTTGAATACCAGATAGCCATAAACAAATACAATGTATGAGACAGCAGCAGTTCAGTTGCAGCTAGGCAACCTTCTCCACGCTAGTGAATCTCTAAATGTTTTGGACTGCAACTCTCATACATCTTCATTTTGCATGGCTAACAGTCAAGAATAAAGGCAACTGTAGTGCGAAATATCTTGAAAGCACTAGGTTGGGGTAGATGCACAGAGTACAGTCACGTCTATGGCAATCAACAGAAACAATTTATTCTTATTATTTAGTACTGTACAGGTATTGACAATTGTTTCAAATTTGTTGGGAGGTTTAGTCCTTCTGTCTTGCTCCTCCTTCTCCCTTCTATCACTGTAGCCATGTTCAGTTAGTGCCATCCAACATTATTGCATCAGGAACAGTGAACAAGTTTTGTTCTGCAACACACACACACACACACACACACACACACACACACACACACACACACACACACACACACACACACACACACACACACACACACACACACACACAAAACTTTCAATGGAAAGTCCACTGCCTGAAAGCATGGACTGAAGAATACAAATAATCTTTGTTATAATGATCCTTTGCTGCTTTGGTGCCTTTCAGGTACTGTATGTTAGACTAAAACTGCAATCCTTCTTGCTGAGGGTGAGAGCTGTGGTCAAAGAGGACTGAATGGTATTGCATTGGGAGAAGTGGTTTCTTACATGAGAAACACAGTTCCTCTCCATATATTTTTGTTCTAGGTCACTGCTTGTCTAGTTCTTGGCTGTCAGAACTCCAACATAGATATTGTGAACCATGCTAGAACCCATACGAATGGTGCTCTGGTTCTTGACTTGGAGTGTGACAAAATGTTAGGGGAGTGAAATGGAGTTGTGGAGTGGTTTATACATTGAATGCTTAGGCCAGGGGTAGCCAAACTACAGCCCATGGCCCATATCTGGCCCACAACACCTAACAATTCAGCCCATGCTGCCCTCGCCGCTTCCAGAAGTAAATCGGCCTGCGCAAAACGCTGCTGCAAAGTACCCACAGTTGTTGTAAACACATTTATGACCGCTGCGGGTGCATTTATGGCAGTGTTTTGCACATATCCGGGAGCGTTTTACTTCTACTTCTGCTGGGAGGAACCACGTGACCAGCCCACTCAACCACATGACCAGCCCACAGCCTGAAAAATTTGAGCACCCCTGGCTTAGGTAGTGAAATGGTTCTGTATGCACCTAGTGTTTTTACAACAAATAGAAGATAAACAATATTTCAATGCCTCATCAAATTCCACAAAGAGCTTTCACCAGATTTAAGCAATGGAGAAGACTATAATGGGAAAGAAAATGGGGAGGGGCAAAGGCAGAGAAGGATGAATGAGAACAAATGCAAGAGCACAGACTTAGAATTTGTTACTTAGCTTGCAGACTCTATACATAACCACCCAAATCCTCACTAAAATGGGTCCAAATATAATGGAGCAAAAGATAGAAAAGCAAGCAAATACAACATGCAGTGTGAAATATGAGTAACTACAGTATTCTATAACCTTTTTTTGTGTACTAACAAAATAAGGGAGAGACCAGACAGCTGCTTCCATTCAAGTTCCCTCAATTCCAGTATTCTGTGCCTCAGCTTGTTTTGATTTTGGTTTCACCACTGAGCTCATAACCAGCCTGTACATCTCTTGGCGATGGAGAGGGACATAATAACCGCAAACAGAGCCTGATCCCGTTGAATGTTAAAACAGTCCTGCAGCCTGCAGTTTGGCTTCTCCTTTCATTCTTCCTTAAGCCTGTGCTGCTTGTTTATCTGAACAGCGTAATGCCTTCTCCAAGCTCAGGATCTCTGGATTCACTAGTGAGAAGGAGATGAGGCGGAGCAATTTGGTTAGTTAGATCCTTTATTTAAAACAAAACAGATCTATCCTAGAGAAGCTGATGTATCATTTCTGTTGTATCCACTGCCTCAAGGTATCAGAAAACAAGCAGTAACATGAATGAAGTCTCCCCTGCAAAAAGACTGTGTTTCACAGCTGCAGGCTCTAGCTAACCAAACCACTGCATATACAACAAAGTTCTTCTTCTTCTCCTCCCTCTCTCTCTCTTACACACACACACACACACACACAGAGAGAGAGAGAGAGAGAGAGAGCTCCAGTTACACTTCTACCATTTCCTGTGGAAAAATGAAAGTTTTTGAAGTATGTGTCTATGATCTGCTGCCCAAACATGAGAAACCTACAAAAATGTACAGGGGTGAAAGACAAAACAGAACTAGTCAGCCAAACATTCCACTGTGAAGTTCACTGGAGATGTTATTGTAAAGCATGCCCAGAGATCCCTCTTATCACATGTATCTCTGTCTTGTCATTGTCCAGCAGTTCTTTTTCTTTGTCTCTCAACTTACTCTTGTTGCACTTCTGAAGTCACATGGAGGGAGGGAAGACCAGAAAACTGCTTTTTATCCTCTTAGCCCAGACATACCTGTCTTGGCTGATTCACATGAGCTACACATCAAGGCTAATAGGGCCTTCAAGGAAAGTGAGAAAAGGAATGGTTCCATTTCCCCAGGGAGCTTTAATGGCCAACTGGAGATTCAAATAATAGTCCCCAGGCCCTAGTACAGGGATTCTCAACCTGTGGCCCATGGGCCGAATGCAGCCCATGGCACCATTTCATGTGTGTGTCCCCCCCCCACACACACACACACACACACCGTCTCCACCACAACAGAAAGTGCCATGTATGTAGGAAGTGCAAAATGGCTGTCCGGCTCCCGAAACTGTCTGAGGGAGCGTGACCTTGCCCCTGGCTTTAAAAGGTTGAGAACTCCTTCCCTAGTGTATCACTCTATTGACAACACTACACTGGGTACCTCCAGACATACCTACACACACAAAAAAAGTATGTCAAAAACTTCCTCCACCAACTCCCCTGCCATCAGCAGTCCTCTCCTTCAAACAATGCACATATATTGGAAACGGCACATTAAAAATGATTCTTATATCTCTCTCATTCTCCCATATTACACCCCTAAATGTGTATGTTTAAAAACTTATGAACAGTCTACATACAGTATACTCAGTGATGGGCATCAGCAGGTTTGCACCAGTTTGCCAGAACTGGTAGCAGGAATTCTGGCTGGCTCCACCCATCCAAGTTTTGAAATAAAGTAGTCCTAATACGGGTGAAATGCAGGGCTGTTCCCCTGGCCATGCCCACCATACCACACCCACAGTGTGACAGGAAAAAATGAGCCCACCACTGAGCATACTTCCTTGTGTCTCACATAGTGATATCTAGGGACTGGGGTCAGGGGATGGGGGGAGATGGAAGAGGATAGAAGTTCAACAAAGAACATTATGTTAATCACAGAATCTGAGGCTATTTCAGTTTAACAGATTAATAGACTTGGAGTTTAGCGGGAGTCTGTGAAAAAGTGAACTCTAAAATAATGATCTCTCTATCCAACAATGCATCAAAAATAAACATCTCAGTTTAATGATCTCCAAGACCCAGAACAAGAAATATCAAGAAAGCTGGATGAAAACTTTAAGACAACTACAAAAAGAAACTGCTTGATCACTACAGAGAACTGGCATTCACTTTCCAGAGGTGTTTTTCCCTGCAAGTTTGTAAATGTGCATGGATTAAGTATATTACAGTTCTCTGAAGATTATACTCACATCTCAATCATTAAGTGCTTTACATGTCAGCTGTCAAGAGGTATGCTTTATATGAAGTGCATTATCAGCACACATCCCTCACTATGTAACCAAAGAGCTGTCTATGCCTTTGAAAGTAAGCAAGTGAAGACATATTGTCTTCCATACTCACTAATGGATATAGAAGGCACACAGCAACTACTGCAGTGGAGAAAAAAAGCAATGGTGTTGTCAAGTTAGGAGCTTTAGCGGTGCGGACTAAAGTGAAAAAAATAAAAAGGAGAGGCCCCAAATGCAGCAGAACTGCTGGCTTGCCACGTTTTGAAGAAAGTGAAATAATCTCTCTAAAGAGGCCTCCCTATAAAACCATTACATCCAAGATCTAAAATTACCCAGCTGTGCTGTTAAAGTCAACATGTGGAGACATGAAATATGAATTATCCTGTATGCAAAACAGAGATCTCTGTTTGTGCATCAGCTACAGTAAACAGTCATCAGTAACAACTCAAAGTATTTTGCAGATGCTTGTGTGGAAGATACAACAAATCACTGATCAGCAACATCACACTATTTTGAGCTTATGCTTGGATTGTGCAAAAACTGCCACCCATCTTCCTTTTGTGCAAAACCTGTTCTTTCTGTTCACCTGAAACACCTCTGGGAAGAAGCAAAACTCTCATGAGATAAGAAGTGTCTTACTGAAAAGCCCCAACAGCTCCATGCTGAAGCTTTGAAGGAGATGGCAGACATGTCTGGTGGATCCAACAGCCTTGTGAGCAGATGGAGAGATTTTTAAGCAGACTCCCTGGAGTAGCAGAGATGCAACAAACACCGAAGGAATATGATGGGAGATGGCAAGAGTAAAGTGGTAAAGTGGAGCTAGCTGGAGATGGTGTGATGTAGTGATTGAAAGACAGGAACTTGGATGATGCTGGTTCAAAACTCCACCCAGGCTAATCGATCCTGTGCTACATATTACCTCTCAAGTGTATCTTGCCTCAGAGGCTTGCTGTGATGGAAAAAAATGGAGATGAGGACTAGTTTTATCACCCTCCTGGAGTACAGAGAAACAGCCTCCTCAAAGATTGTGGTATTCTTGAACCACAATCAGGTTACTCTGGTACACAATCAGGTGTACCTTGTGTTGCTGGCTAATCTTTCTCACACTAGGTCAGGCAAAGAAACTGCAGAATGAACTCACCAAAAGGTGCCTTCATTTTGGCAGTTTCATGTCTGGCCTAGACATGGAGGAGGAGGAGGAGGAAAGTTCGGTTTAACTTACCAGTGATAACTTTCGTTCTTCGAGTATATAGTTTGTGAATACACACTCATGGGTTATGCGCCTGCGCAGAACGTCGATCGGAGGCTTGAAAAGCTATTGGTCAAAAAGTTTTGGCGGTAAGACCGCCCACCGTACCGCCCACCCTGAGGCGCCCGCGCGCCATTTTACCTCAGTTCCATACTTAAGCCAAGCACAGGATAAACCAATTGATCTCATCTGTGCAGCTCAAGAGGGGAGGCAGGGTGGGTAGTGTGTATTCACAAACTATATACTCGAAGAACGAAAGTTATCACTGGTAAGTGAAACCGAACTTTCTCCTTCGTATAGTTTGTGAATCCCCACTCATGGGAGATTAGCAAGCTCACACTTACTTGGTCGGTGGGCAGTCGGATGAGATGATCCCACGATGAATATGATGACGGTCAGGTAGGGTGAACTGTCAAGGGCGATGAGCCCGGAGCCCCCGAGTGAGGACGACACGGCCAAGCCTGGCGTCCGCAGTGGCTCTGGTGTCCACCCTGTAATGCTGGACAAATGTAGAAGGTCTGGACCAGGTGGCAGCCTTGCAGATGTCCTGAAGCGGTGTGCCCTCCAGAAAAGCCGTGGATGTTGCAACCGCTCTGGTAGGGTGCGCCCTGACATGCGGTGGAGGTGGCAGCGATGCCGACTCGTAGGCCAAGTAGATGGTAGAGGTGATCCATTTGGAGAACCGCTGCGCAGAGATGGGTTCACCTTTGGACTTGCCCCCATACGCCACGAAAAGGCGTTGCGACTTCCTGAACTCCCTTGTCCTGCTGGTGTAAAACAATAAAGCTCGTTTGACATCCAGCGTGTGCCAAGTCCTTTCTTGGGCGTTAGTGGGGTTCTGGAAGAATGTAGGCAAGGAGATAGTCTGTGCCATATGAAACTGGGAGACCACCTTGGGGAGGAAGGTGATGTCCGCTTGGAGTACCACACGGTCATTGAAGAATTGAAGAAAGGGTGCGTCTGCCCGCAGAGCAACCAGCTCATCAGCTCGTCGAGCAGACGTGATGGCCACAAGAAAGGCCGTCTTCCAAGTGAGGAGACGAGCATCCGCGGTAGCCATGGGCTCGAAAGGAGTCCTGGTGAGCGCGTTGAGGACGGTAGAGAGTGACCATTGGGCCGTCGGAGTCCTGACCGGAGGGAAGGCGTTCCGCAACCCCTTGAGGAAACGTTTCACCGTTTGGTCGCGGAAAGCGCCAGAAGCGGGCGAGCCAGCCGGAGAGTGAGCCACCACCGCTGCGAGGTGTACTCGGATGGAGGTGATGCTGAGGCCAGACTCCGCCAGATGGAGGAGGTAGGTCAAGACGTCCTGCAGTCCCACCTGTGAGAGGGACGTCTGCTGGGATGCCAGGAACGCACAAAAGCGTCTGTATTTAGAGGCGTAGGACTTCCTTGTGGAAGGGCGCCTGGCTGGTTCTAGGATCCTGGACAGTCTGGGGTTATCCTCCACGCGGTGAGGTGGAGGCTGGGCAGGTCCGAGTGGTGAAGCTGGCCCTGCTCCATTTGGAGAAGCGTCGGTGACTCCGGCAGCATGCGATACTGAGATGACATGTGTAACAGCAGCAGAAACCATGGTTGGCGAGGCCATGCTGGGGCCACTAGGATGGCCCTGGTCCTGTGCTGAAGCATTCTGGTGAGAAACTTCTGGATCAGAGGAAACGGAGGAAAAGCGTAGCAATAGTCCTGATCCCACCGTTTCATGAAGGCATCGCCCTCGGAGTTCATCCCGATGCCTGCCCTGGAGCAGTACCTGTGGCATTTCGTGTTGGACTCCGACGCGAAGAGGTCGATGTTCGGAGTCCCCCAGACCTCGCAAAGCGACTGAAAAACCTCGTCGTCCAGTTCCCATTCGTGGGTCGTCGAAGTGAGGCGGCTGAGATGGTCGGCCAAGACATTCAGCTTGCCCTGAATGTGCACTCCAATCGGGAAAATGTGCCTCTCTAGGCACCACTCCCAGAGTTGCACAGCGAGGTAGAGAAGGGTGATGGATCATGTCCCTCCCTGCTTGTTCAGATACGCCACAGCCGTGGTGTTGTCCGAGGCTACTTGGACCGCCTTGCCCGTGAGCAGGCTCTCGAAGGAACGTAGGGCCTTCCAAATGGCCAGTAGCTCCAAGTAATTGATATGGTGCACCATCTCCTGAGGCGACCAAGGGTTGTTGACCGTGAGAGTCCCGCAGGCAGCCCCCCAGCCGAGGTTGCTTGCGTCGGTCAGTATTTGCAACGAGGGTTGCGGGGGGGGTAAAAGCTCTTCCCCGTTGTCACGTTGAGTGGTGTCGTCCACCACAGCAGCTGGTCCCTCAGCTCCGGAGACGGGGTTAGCCGTTTGGACTGACTCTCCCGGAGCGCGTCGAATTCGTGCAGAAGCCATGACTGCAAGGACCGGAACTTTAACTTGGCATGAGGGACCACCGCCGTCGTTGAGGCCATGAGGCCTAGCAGTCTTTGAGCCTTCTTCGCCCTGATGCACGGTTTGGTGCGAAGGTCGTTCACTCCCTGCGCGATGTCCTGCAAGCGCTTCTGGGGTGCAAAGGCTCTGGTGGCAAGCGAGTCGAGTACCGCTCCAATGTACTCGATGCGTTGAGAGGGAATCAACTTCGATTTGGTGAAGTTGATCCTGAGGCCGAGACTCTCCATGAGGTGGACCGTGAATTGCGTGTCCCGAATGGCCGACGAGCTGGTGGCGGATACAATCAGCCAGTCGTCGATGTATGGGAAGACCCTGATTCCCCGCTGGCGAAGGAAGGCAGCCACTGGAGCAATGCATTTGGTGAAGACTCGTGGTGCCGTGGCCAGACCGAACGGTAGACATCGGTACTGGTACACGGAATCGCCGATGCGGAATCGAAGGAACCTTTGGTGCTCCTCGAGGATGGAGACATGGAAGTAAGCGTCCTTGAGGTCGATGACTGTGAACCAGTCCCCTTTGTTGATGAGGGGAAGGACGGTCTGCAGGGTCACCATCCGGAACTTCCTGGTGTGGATGCACTTGTTGAGGCGGCGCAGGTCCAGAATTGGGCGAAGTCCTCCGTCCTTCTTCTGAACCACAAAGTACCTCGAGTAGAAGCCGTTGTCCCAGTCAGGCGGCGTCACCCGCTCGATGGCTCCCTTGGACAGAAGAGTTGATATTTCTTCCTCCAAATGGGGGGACGAGGTGGTGAGACAATGTCTTCCTACCCGAGGTGCCCGCACGAACTCGATGGCGTAGCCAGAGGACAAGATCTTTAAGACCCACCGGTCGTCCGTGATGCCTGACCATACCTGGAGGAAGTTCCGGAGGGGAAGGTATGGGATGTGGAGCAAGAGAGACTCGGCCGTCACAGCTTCAAACGCGGGACTTGGACTTAGCGTCCGAACGCTTGCCGTGCCCGTAGGGCTGGTAACGGGGCTTGTGTTGGCGCCGTTGCTTGTAGGAGCCAGACCTGGGTTGCTCCACGGGGCCACCCTGTTGTTGCGGGTTTCCCTGGTACCGCCGCGTGAAGGGCTGGAATCTCGGCCTGGCAGGCGGAGCCGGCGTGGTGAGCCCCAGGAACTTGGCGGTGGAGTTAGTCTGCCGCATCTCATTGAGGACCTTGTCCGTGTCCTGTCCGAAGAGGCCTTGCCCGTCGAAGGAAAACTCCTCGATGAGCTTCTTCATAGCATCATTGAGGGAGGTGCCCCTAAGCCAGGCGTGACGACGGAGCAGGATAGCAGACGCCATGTCCTTTGCCGCATAGTCGTTAATATGCCTGGCCGTTCTCATTTGCTGCTCCGCTAAGAAGTCCCCCTCGGATGCCAGCGCGTCGGTCCGTTTCTGGGCATCAGCGGGCAACGTCGCCGTCTCGGCCTTCACTCGCTCCCAGAGGTGGGACTGGTAAAGGCCCATGGCAGCCGAGTAGTTGGCGGCGCGGAGGAAGAGGGAACCGGTGGCGTAGAACTTACGGCCCACCACGTCCAGCTTCTTCCCTTCTGAGGTCGAAGGCACCGGGAATCCGCTGGTGGCCGTCCTGTGTTGAAAAGCCTTGACCACCAGGGAATTTGGCAAGGAGTGAGCTTGCAGGAACTCGACGTTCTCGTCCAGGACTCTGTACATGCCGTCGAGCCTGGACGAAATGGAGTGTGCTGACACCGGCTTCCTCCATGTCGCCTTTGCCGACGTCAACATGGACGGAAGCATGGTGATATGGACCGGCCGTACCGCACGTCTGTCCAGCTTTGCGGTCATTTGGTCCTCCCCTTCCAGTGGCGGCTGGTCCACCTTCAGGTTCAGAGCGGTCCCCAGGCGCGTCAGCATGGCCGTAAGCGAGCGTTGATCCTCACCACGCGGTGAGTCAACCGCGCCGATGGCTTGGTCTGGCGTCCTTTCGGCGTCGACGTCTCCCTCGTCCTCCTCCAAAGAGGCGCTGGAGTCATCGGAGGACGAGGGAGGAACTCTTACATCCACGTCGGGACCGCGCCAGTATGGCCTGGGCGGGCCGGCGGGATGGGAGTCCACCGCATCAACGTCTGGACCAACCCGCGACGATGTGGGTGGGCCAGCGGAGCGGACACTCGACCCTCGGGAGGTCGGAGGGGCCACAGCAGGGCCAACATCCCTGGGGCTTGCGGTGGTCGGTACCGGAGCCGCAGAGGCCGCAGGCATGGAGGTCTTAAACTGGTTGACAAAAGTCTGAGCCATGACCTCAAACATCCCTTTCAGGAGCTCCATCTGGGATGGATCCGGCACCAGCAGGAGCGACGAAACGGTGGCCGACGAAACGGTGGCTGGTAGAATCGGCGACGAAACGGTGGCCGGCATGGTGATTGCCGTGTCGTCGAGCGTTGGGGTCCTGGGCCTTGGGGAGACGGAGGCCTGTCTCATAGGCGAACGGGCCCTCCCACGAGGTGGCGACGGGAGAACCTGAAGTGGGCGAGCTGGAGCCCCAGCCCTGCGTCCTTTTTCAGGCGATCCCGAGGAGGACCGTCCTCCCCAGATGGAAGACCCGGGCGAAGGACATCTTGCGACCGAGTATGGCGGCGAAGGCCCCAGAGAAACAGGGGTGCGCGGAGTAGGCGGGAGCGATCGCCTCTTCTCCGACCCGTGTTTCTTTTTCTTCTCTCCGTTCTTGTCCCTCTTCTTCTTCTTCTTGATGGGGAGAGCGGAAGAAGAAGAAGCAGAAGGCGGAGGAGGCTGAGAGACACTAGCCGAGGTAGACGCGGCCACAACGGGAGCCAGAGAGAGTTCCATCAGATGGGCTTTGAGCCGGTAGCTCCGGTTCTGCACAGCAAGACGGGTGAATTTCTTGCAGTGAGGGCAAGACTGGCTCTGGTGAGACTCCCCCAGGCAGAAAAGGCAAAGGCTATGCCCGTCGGAGGCCGGGAACTTTTTCAGGCAAGCTGAACACTGTTTGAAGGCCGCAGCCATCAAAGAAAAATTCTTCCAACGGAAGTTTCTGGAACGCGGGTACCCCGAAGGGCCGGCCAGCCGCCACCCCCTTGAGGGGGGAAACGGTGACCGAAGCGAGTAGGTAACTGAGTCCACCAGAAGGGAGAAACAGCACCGGGGTGGCGATCCTGCCCGAAGGACAAGATCACCGAAAAAATTGAACGCGAAGTCAGCCAAAAGACTTTCCCTCAGAAGGGCGAAAAAATTGAGGAAGCTCTCAACGATCGTCCTGCTGCTACGGCGGAAAGAAGAGAACTGAGGTAAAATGGCACGCGGGCGCCTCAGGGCGGGCGGTACGGTGGGCGGTCTTACCGCCAAAACTTTTTGACCAATAGCTTTTCAAGCCTCCGATCGATAAATAAATAAATATGTAACAACTAGAGCAGACTGGAGGGGCTCTCTTGTTGTACCGTCTGCTAGAGGGGCCCGTCTCTCTAGCACAAAGAGGAGGGCCTTCTCCGTGTCTGCATCGGCCCTCTGGAACCTCCTGCCAACAGAATTACATTGCTGCCCTTTAGGAAGGGTCTTAAAACGTGGCTGGCATGGCAGGTATGGGGACTTGATGGAGGTGTGACCCCTGCCCTGCCCACTGGCTTATTTAATAAGCAGAATCCTCTCTCTCTTCCTTTTTTAAGTATAGGGTGGGTGGGTTTATGTTTTTAGGGATGGGATGGGTGAGTATGTTAGGGATGGGGTGGGTGGGTTTTTATTGTATGTGAGCCGCCCTGAGTCGGGCTTGCCTAAGTGGGTGGCGCATAAATCTAAAAATTAAATTAAATTAAATTAAAAACAATCTCCCTAAATTCCTATGGGTAGTTGATACATACTGTATATGAACAAAACCATCTTGTGCATTGATCTCAGAGTAACATTTCCTTTTAACCATGGGTTACATTTGAACACAGAGTACACCTAATCCTCTGTACGGCAAAGCTACAGTATTTCACAATGTCTTCTACAGGAGACAATTACCCAGGAGCGTTAAATGTGTAGGTCTTAATCACAACAAGAGTTCACCCAGATGAGATGTATATATCAAGTACTGTACAAGCATGTCCAACATGGTCATGACTGGAAGCATAAGATACTTGGCTTCATTTCCTTGCAAAAGATATTTGGCCACTGTAAAAACGTTTAGTTCTGGGCACTACATGAGCAGGGTATGCAGGATACATCTTTCACAGAAGAGGGATGTGTGCTTATAGTGTTGTCTTCTAAAATCCTACAAATTACAGGGTTGGGCTTTCGCTAGTACCATCTGACAGTTTAACATCACAAACATCTCTCCACAATATACAGCTGTCTCCAAATCACAGCACCCAGTTCTTCAACAAAACATAGACACAACATGCAGTCCTTGCCAACAGTATTACTACCAGATTTACTAATACTTAAGCCTTTTCTAACACAACATATGAAGTATTTTAGTCTGAAAGGGCACTGTTCTACAACAGAACTACCACTCAAATGCTGCATGGTGTAGCAACCACTGTTAACAGTTACACATTAGGCAGAAATTCAGCAGATGTATCTTTTTTTCCCCCTACATAGAAATTCAAGGATGAGCAGCAAATCACCTGTAGCCTGGATGACTGCATCTCAGGCTACATCAGGGGTTCTCAACCTTTTTAAGCCACAGGCCAGACCATGCCCCCTCAAGACAGCTGAGTGGGCCACACTGGTGGTTTTTTCCTGTCTTAAACATGTTTATGACAGCCACAGGTGCAATTACGGATGTCGTAAATGCTTCAGCTATTGCTTTCAGAGGCAGCGATGTGCGCCACATGAAATGGTGTCACAGGCCAGGTCCGACCTGTGGGCCATAGGTTGAGAACCCCTGGGCTACATAGTTATACAAGAGGAAAAAAACGCTGCAGATTCTTCTGTCAGAGGCAAGAAGTGAAAAATATGATCACAACACTTCCAAAACTCCTCCAAAATCCCTGAAGAAATAAAATGCCATTAATTTTCAAAAAGAGCAGATTGTGCAAGCCTGGACACACCTACAGTACTTGGTTACAAGGCCTATTAAGTTCTCTGGACCTGATTCCCAAGTAAGAACAGAAGGATATTTCTGTGCAATGTAATGATTCAACATGACATCAGCTTTTGTACAAGGCAGCCATTTCTTGAGGTGCAGCTAGTCCATACACTTTCCTTAAGCAAGTGTTGTTCTAATTGGCTGGCACAGTCACACCGGCTAGGTGATGGGAGTTGTAGTCTGACCTAAGTGAAGTGTACCAAGAAGGGAGGAGGCCTCACATATTGTTGGGCTGTGACTCCCATCTGCTCCACTCAGCATAATACAGACAGGCTTGCCTGGAGGATGCTGGAAGTGGCAATTCCAAAAGACCTCGCAGGCCAGGCCTAGCCACAAGTTCCACATTCCTGCCCTAAACCAATCTTCTCAACCATGTCCCAAGACTCTTTTCAGTGTAGCTTTGCTGCAACAGACCCACAGAGCCAGCTCTCTGTAGAAGCTGCTCCTTCCTGCCAAGAAAGCATGCCAAACTGTTACTGACACGGCTCCAACAGAAGGGAGCGGTTGATGGTCCTTTCTGTCCACCAATAAGGCGGCCTGCCTGCTTCTATACCAGAATAGGTGAAGGGGGTCCCCTAGATGTCATCCCTCACCACTGGCTGACCAGGCCATGCAGGAGAAGGTGCATCTCTCACAATACTGGCAGGGACATATGTTCTGATTACAAATGTTAACCGGGGATGGGGTATGCCTGCCACCTCTGCCTCCTTTCCACAGGAGGTGCAAAGACTACCCCTGGGGTCTCTCTCCCATCCTTGCACATCCACACACACAAAACAAGTTGACATCATTGTTAATGAATGCGTAGAGTGACAGGATGCCTCAAATCTACACCAGTTGAGAAAATATACTCTCTTGTTGGTATTGCTGCACCTAAGACTGCGATGGCAAACCTTGGCACTCAAGATGTTCTTGGACTTCAGTTCTCAGAAGTCCAAGCACTCTGTGAATCCACACGAATGGGTTTACTGCGATTCATCTGACCTGCGCTGCCCTCGTCGCTCCTGGAAACGGAAGTAAAACACACCTGTATGGAGGAAGGGTTAACTCAGAAGAGTCTTAACCATACGGGCGCGTTTTACTTCCACTTCCGGGAGTGACGAGGGTGGTGTGGGCCAGATGAATCACAGTAAACCTATTTGTGTGGATTCGCAGGGTGCTTGGGCTTCTGGAAATTGAAGTACAAGAACATCTGGAGTGCCAAGGTTCGTCATCACAGACCTAAGATAGGGAGAGAAGTAGCACGAGATGCTGAGACAACTAAGCAAGAGAATGAATGACCCTCGACATCTTCTGAAAGGATCTGAGCCTCAAGTCTGCCAGCTCAAATCCAGGAAGAGCTTTATGGCAAGAACAGACATTCCTGAGGGTAGGTTTAAAGGTTTTCCTTGCCAATCATATCTGACTCTAGGGTTCTTCAGTGCTCATCTCTGTTTAAAGCCGAAGAGCCAGCGTTGTCTGCTTCTGCAGACGTTTCCATGGTCATGTGGCAGGCATGACTAGGCACTGGAGCGCACGGAGCGCTGTTTACCTTCCCACCAAAGTGGTCCCTATTTATCTACTTGCAATTTCTTGCTTTCGAACTGCTAGGTTGGCAGGAGCTGGGACAAAGACGGTAGCTCATTCCGTCCTGCAGTACTCAGGAATTGAACTGCTGACATTCCGCCTCCCAGTCAGTGTCTTAGCCACTTGAGCCACTGCAGCCTGAGGGTACCCTGAGGGTACCCAAGAGCAAAACCAAATTAGAAGACGAGGAAGGAGCTCACTGGACATGGAACAACATTAAAGGAAGATAGAGCTGAGGAGCTCAATCTCCCCTACATCACTTGGGGGACCCTGAATAGGTTGAGGGTTGGAGTCCCTAAATGCAAGACCAACATGCTCAAGTAGGGGCTGCTGACAGACCACAACACGCAGTGTGAATGTGAATAGACACAGAATCCGGCTGATTTGTTGGTCTGCCGGTTACTACCAGAAACATGCACCGATGAGGACTTAAGTTTGGCCAACCACAACGCGAAAGAAAGTGGCTTCGTTTTGGTAGTAGTAGTTCAGGGTTTGATCGGAACACGGAAGTAGCATCACACAGCAGCAGCATCCTCGCTTTCCTCCCTTGCCGGTAGCCCCGCCGGCCAACCTTGCTGCCCCCGTGCCCTACCCCACCCTACCCCACCCGCCGCCCCTGGCACCGCCACAACAGGTGGGCCCCCACCGAGCTTTGCGCAGCCTCGGCCCTTCTTCTTACTCACCGCTGGCGTTTTTCCCGCAAATGAGGTGCTGGTAAGGCTGCAGCAGCCCCCACAGCTCCGAGTCGTTGTGCACGGTCTGCTCCAGAGACTCCAGCGTAAACTTTGGCGCTTCCTGGTGCGCCGGGCCAGGAGCGGCGGCGGCGGCGGCGGCGGCGGCGGCGTTGCTACCGCTGCTGTTGTTACTCTCCCTGTCCTTACAGTCTGCGGAGGCCCCACCGGCCCCGGGGGGCGGCGGAGGGGGAGGCGGGAGAGGAGCTGAGGGGGCGCCAGAGCCTCCGGCGTTGGCAGCGCAAGGGGGGCCCCTGTGGTGGTGGAGGTGGAGGTGGTGGTGGTGGAGGAGGAGGGTGTGTTGTTGTGACTGAGGCAGCGGCTGTTGCTGAGGGGGATTGCTTTGGTGCAGTTGGTGCGTTTGTTGTGTCTGCTGGTGCGTTTGTTGTGTCTGGTGAGGCAGGGGGTGGTGGTGAGGGGGAGCGGGAGGAAGAGGAGGGGGAGGAAGAGGCGGCGGGGGCCCGGCGGTGGTGGTGGCGGCGGCGGCGCCCCCCACCTGCAGGACCCTGGCGCAGACCTCCCGGAAGAGGCTCTCCATGCCGGCGGCCAGGTAGATGGCGGCGTGCTCGTGGATGCGGACGGCCACGCGGCTGTCGACCATCCAGCGGTAGAAGCGGCCCACCGAGAAGGTGAGGCCGCAGCGGGCCGACTTGCCGCGGCTGAAGCGGTGGTCGCCGCCGCTGCCGCTCATGTTGTAGAGGGAGAGGGCGCCCAGGGCGGCCGCCGTGCAGCTCGAGGCCAGGCTCCAGCCCAGCACGATCTCCATGGCGCTCTGGACCTCGTGCTTGGTGCACTTGGCGAAGCGCAGGCTCAGCCGCTGAGCCTCCCGGGCCAGACGCACCAGCGCCCGGCTGGCCAACGTGGAGAGGCGGGCCAAGGCATCTTGCGGCGGGGGGCTGATCCTGCCACCGGCCCCACCGCTGCTGCTGTTGCTGCTGATGGTGGTGGAGCTGCTGGCGGCACTGCTGGAGCTGGCGGCCACTCCCGCCCCCGCCGCCCCCCCTGGCAGCCCCCGGGGCTCCTTGCGCTGCTGCTGCTGCTGTCGAAGGAGGAGGAGGAGGAGAGCCTCCACCTCGCCCAGGCTCCAGGGGACCTCGTCAAGGTCAGGCAAGAGCCTGGAGCAATGCTGCCCGCGGCCGGAGCAGTCCAGCACATCGGCGTCTTCCACCAGGGCAGTGTTGACGGTGTCGAAGCTGTTGTGCCTGCTGTGCATCGAGTCAGCTAGATGCGGCCAGCCGTTCCCTCCATAGGGTGGGTGAGCCGCGTAGGGGGAATCGGAGCAGCACAGCGACAAGTTGGAGGAGCGCACCGAGTCCGCCGCGCCACCATACCCCGAGTCCAGGGTCAGATCTTCCAGGGTCCTCGCCGCCGCCGTCTTACCTCGCCTTGCCATCGCTGCACTTCATACTGCACCGGCAGGAAACTTTTAAAAAAGCAAAAACAAGAGAGACCGAGAGAGATCGCCGTCTTTCGCTCCTCCTGACTGCGGCCGATGATCTCCTTCCTCACGTACTGTATTATTATTTTTGGGGGGTGGGTGGGTGAAGGTGGTCTCGGTCTCTCTTCACTTGGCAGCTTCCTTCTTTGGCACGCGCACAGATCCCATCACGCACCCAGATTAAAAGCAACACAGAGAACCACCACCATTCCCCCAGGTTGGAGGATCCGCGTTGGCAAAAAGGACGCAGCGCGAAGTCACCGCAGAGGCTGCTCTTCGAATCAATCGTCCCAACTTGGTGGAGGAAAAGCGGCTTTTCCCACTCCTTCCTCCGAGCCTGCTCCGTTCCCTGCTTCCTCCACTCCAGTGCTGCACTAGCCCGCAACAAACCCAAAACCAACCAGAGGCGGAGAGAGGGGGCAAGGAGGGGGGGGGCGGGGGAGGCAGAAGAGGCGCGGCTATGCAAAGCATGTAGGAAAGAGAGCCAATCAGAACGCTCAGATTTATTCCCTCGCTACCTTTCCCCCTCTCTCATCCCCCCCTTTCTCCCCCCCCCCCGCACATTCTTTTTAAAAAGAATTCCTCCAGGGAGTCTGCCGCTTCCCCCCCTAATTAGCTTTCGCCGCGCTATAACCAAAGCCGGATGGTGGTTTGGTGGTGACAGTTTCTGGTTCTGGTGATGTCGTCTGCGTTGGTTTTATATTTGGGGGTGAGGGGTGGGGGTAGAGAGAAACCTGCAGAGTAAATGTTGCGGATCTAAAAGAAACGACTTGATTGCTCGGGCGCAGAAAACAGAAGTGATCCTGGGAACCTGGCTGTAGATCTTCCAGCCTTTCTGGCATTCTTTCTGAAACAGTAAAAATAATGATCGTCAGAAACCAAATTTAAAAAAAGACAGGCTGCTACAACTGCTGCTCAAGTTACCGATGTATTGTTTCCTCCACGGTGGTGAAATACTCGTATATATTCATATGCGCAAGCGGTGGGTGGGAGCCTCACAAGCAAATCTTTTGGAGCATTGACTATCTTAAGAGATGAAACAGGGAGAGACCCAAGGCCTGCCTTGAGTTATTATTCCGTGTTCCTTCTATCAGTGGTTTTTGAGTATTTTTATAATTTGCATTATTAAAGGTAAAGGTTTCCCTTGCTCGAAAGCCAGTCGTATCCGACTCTAGGGTTCAGTGCTCATCTCCGTTTCAAAGCCATTATTATTATTATTATTATTATTATTATTATTATTATTATTATTATTATTATTATTATTATTATTATTATTATTATTATTATTATTATTATCATTATCATTATCATTATCATTATCATTATCATTATCATTATCATTATTAGAAAGAAGAGAAATGAGACAAGAAAGTAATGTCATGCTTATCTCCTAATGAACAGCAGTAATAATACTAAAGCAGATCAATTTATCGAATGCAGATAAATTAGGATAAACAGACTATCTTTTTCACTGCTTCCAGATATGGAATTCGTGTCTTGTTTAGTGAGGCTCTGAGAGCTACAAGTGAATTGTGATGTACCCCACTGACAATTCCTGTGCTAAAGACAAAGGATTGTCCTTATGAAATAAATGGAGCCTTGTTTTGCTAAATGCAGTCTGAAACAAGCTTGTGATAGAATAAGCAGTCTTCTCATGACATCTCTGCTTCTAATCACATGCTACATTTATTATCTAGTGTGTCTGGAAGGGATAAAAAGGCAGTCCAGATATGGATGCAAGATTACATAGTGGAGCAACGCAAACTTGAAAACTGGAAGCGTGGTGTAGTAGTGCAGTTTAGTATTGGTTAGGTATGGTGTAAAAGTATGGATTTGTGTAACAGCTTGTTTATCTGCCCTCCCTGTGCCACCAGTGAAACTAAAGTACAGATTTTTGCAGAGCTTGAAGAGGGTGAGTTTGGGGTTTTTGTTTTTTTTATTACAGTTCCCAGAATCTCTTAACCTGAGTGATTCTGGGAGTAGCAGTCTGAGAAAATAACTCTTCCAAACTCTGGGATTTCTGTTCCCTTAAGATGCAGAGCTCTTGCTAATGTCACAATCTTTTAAGTGAGGTAGTTATTTATCAAAATTTTGTGAGAAGAAGTAGAAAACCTCTGGCCTTGGGGATCTCTGAATTTTATTCCATCAACTGCATGCAGCATGGTAAATGGGAAAAGGTTATAAGAGTTGGAGTCTAAATCATTTGAGATGCCATATTATGCCCATCCAGCTTGGCTCACAAGCATCTTTTTTTTTTTTGCCCCTAACCTTACCAATCTATTTCTAGAGCCAAGAAGCTCCATATTAGAGACAAACTAAATAGTATGTGCTGACTGGCTCCTAACATTCATGTGATACTTGAGCCTTCTCTACCAATCTTAGGCAGTTTGGGGATGGCTTGGACTGACAGATGCTATTTCTCCTTGTGGGGATTGTTCTGAAAGGCCATAATAGGTACAACCAAATCTCCTTCTACTAATTACCATTCATCCTGTCTGGGAATGGCAAGAGCTGTAATCCAGTGCATCTGGGGGGTGTCAGGTTGGCAAAGGCTGGAGTAAACAATGCAACAAAGAGTCTTGAAGCTTCATTGGGAAGCCTGTGGCCATCCAAGTGTTGCTGGAAAACAAAATGAACACACAGTCTTGACTTAGTATAAAGAACTTCTTATATATTTCATTTGTATTTCTCCATTTTGTTTGCAGCACTTGAACAGCCTTCTGCCTTTTTGTATTGTATAAGATTTAGTTCTATCTTGCTTAATCATATGGAGTGCTAAATACCTTGTACAAGAGTAATTAGTAATGAACAATGCCCTTGGCAACCAAAATTGGGTAAGGATGTATATATAAGAAAGTTGGCTCCCTGTGTCAGGCGACTTCATATCGTTCACAGGCATGTACAATACATCAATGGACGGATAGTCTCAGCTAGAGTAGATGCATTAATGTCTCATTCAGCAGTTGCTTCCATGGGTCTGTTTTAGCTGGAATTACTGTCAGATCCTTTTGCAGGAAGGATTAGGAATGTGCTGCTCTCACCCAAGCTGATTCATTTCTGCAGCTCTGACATAGCAAAGGAAGAAAGAAGGGTCGTGAGATACTTGGTTGGATGACTGTCTCCCAAAGTTTATCTCCAGGAAGTCAGTTTTGAAGTACTGTAATTTAATATTGACCATGATTGGAAAGCTCTAACTCAAAACAATCAAACAAAAAATAAAAGGCATCAAGGATGCACAAAGGAAGAGAAAAATTAGAAAGCAAAGATGTAACATCGCAACAACTCAGTGAGTCTAGGACCAGCTACCCTATCCCACTGTCCCTGTATCTTTCTGGGCTCATATTGAGCTAGTCCCGTGATGGCGAACCTTGGCACTCCAGATGTTCTTGGACTTCAATTCCCAGAAGCCCAAGCCCCCATGAATCCACACAAATGGGTTTACTGCGATTCATCCGGCCCGCACTGCCCTCTTTGCTCCCATACATATGGGCGTGTTTTACTTCCACTTCCGGGAGTGAAGAGGGCGGTGCAGGCCAGATGAATCACAGTAAACCCATTCATGTCGATTCATGGGGGCTTGGGCTTCTAGGAATTGAAGTCCAATAACATCTGGAGTGCCAAGGTTTGCCATCACGCAGCTAGTCTATCACCAGCAAGCTACTGTTCAGTCTTAACCACTGGTTTTTTTCTCTAAATGATAAATCTGAAGGCAATAATCTTTTTTAAAAATGAAGGATTAACTACATATCCTTACAGCAGGAGTGAAGAGCCTCTGGTCCTCTAGAGATCTTGATGAAACACGAGTTCCATTGTCTCTCATCCCAACCAAATTGAATGGAATTGATGGGAATTAGAGTCCAACAACAACTTGGAGGGTGGGGGAGCACAGGTTTCTTATCCCAAATGTAGAGACCAGAGTGTTACACTGTAGTTGCACTAACAACGCTGTTGGCCCTGCAATGTACATCACCCTGGTAAGATTGGCATAAGTAAAAAGCAACACAAAGGCATCTATCTAACAATAACAAAGCATTTCAAAGGCATGTTCTAATAAAATTAGTTGAATTCCAAAATGGGAATACAAAAATCAAACTCCCCCCCCCTTTAAATTATAATCAGTATTTAATTACAACAAAACAGCCAAAACCCTATTGCATAGTTATGCCTGTAGAAATCAAAAAGCATAATGGTTTTTGTTGTTTATGCCAGCAAGATTCAAGAATGAATGGAGGGGAGCAACTTTGTTGTGTTAATATGAACAAAGAAGGTGAAAAATAGCAAAATAGAAGGCATTAAAGAAAACAGAAGCTGTAGCAAATATTTGAAGCTGAGACCCTAAGAATTTTTTTGGTTTTTTAAATAATTTAAAATTATTGTTAATCAGGATTCCATCTAATGTATATTGCTTTGCACATTCCCAAGCAAGCACTAGCAGGAGACAGATAAGTTATCTCAATAAAGGTACTTTTGACCAGAAGAAAAAAAGCCAAATATTTCACAAGCATCAAAGCATCCAGAAGCAAATGGGGTCAATTTCCACACAAACCACATCAGGAAGAGCATAAGTATCTCTTATGTATCATTGTTTGGTCAGGGGATTGGGAAAGACAGGATGGATAGAGAGAGACACGTCCTGAAAAGGAAGTGGGTGGATAAAAATGAATGTTGCTAATGGTTAACTCCCATCCCTACACCAAAATAATAACATAATTGTAATATTAAATAGAAAGGGGCCAGCAAATCATACTGGCTGAAATCATATTGCTTAGGATGATGAAATGGAACTGGAAAATGCTCATTCAGTCAGTGGAATTTATGAAGGAATGTATTCACCAAATCCTTTTTGATTCAATGAGCCTAATCTAGTTGTGCCTTACTATGTTAAACAATAGTATTTCATCAACTATGTGACAAACAAAACACTTGTTCTGGTGAAGATTTTGCCTTCCCATTTTCAATAACTTCTGAATGACCATTGGCTTTATTAACTCATAAGCATAATATTTTCATAACTCTTATAAAAATCATCTTTACACTGTATCCTATGGTGTTATTTTTTTTAACCCCACAACCTTCTTTTTTAGATGTTGAGTAAAATTATTAGAAACATACAGAGTTGTGCTATTTGAACTACAAGTCCCAGGATTCCCCAGGCTGCTTTGAGCATTTTGGGACATGTATTTAAAAACAATCAACCTGTGCACCTCTAAAATTAATAATTTCTAGTAAAAATCAAACAATGTAAGAGAGCATGCCTTTTTATTCAGCAAAATTGTACTCCTTCCAACTTGCTGGAGATGTATCTCTGTGGGGAAACAAGACCAGCATTTGCTGGACATCATGTTCCCAATTATTTTTGTGTTACAACCTTTGGTTGATGGAGGAGAGGCAGAGAGAAATGGCCAAGATAGTCCCAAAATATCATCTCTTTCATACTGCAGAGACTTTATTTCTGCACTTGTGCCTCTGCTGAAGCACCAAGGTGGGATACAATAAAATAAATATTTCTTAAGCAGGAGCAGGTTCAATAAAATCATGGCAATCTAAATCTCTCAAAATAACTGGATTAGTTTTAAAAACTGACAGAGTTCATGGATAGTTCCAAATGCCATTTAGCTCTCTGCCTAATCAGAGCTGAGAATTAAAGAATTAACACTTACCTGTATCAAATTACCTGTTTTGGCAACAAGGACATAATGCAGGTTTATTTCAGAAATAACACACTGGCTGAAATCCTGTTGCTGAGCAGAGTAAGTAGACCCAGTGAATCAATGGGATATCATGAATCAACTCCTCCGTAAGTTTCATTGATTCAAATAAGCTTATTTTAGTTGCAACTTATTTAATATATTAACTTTCAAGTTGAATAGGCCCATTGGAAATTATAGAAGAGTTGATTCACCAAATCCCTAAGCAACAGGATTTAGCCAAAGTGGATGATTGTCTCTCTTGATGTTTCAAGTAGTATATTGAAGGTTGGGGGAGGGGGGGATAGAGCGACTTGTTTAGATAATTGAAATTTTATGCCATTTTCTATTTTAAAAATCCATAGTGTTTGCAGAATGAATAAAATGGCATACCTGTTGCTAAGATCAATGAATTGGAAGGTAACTTTTCAAGGAACAAGGAACAAAACGTGCCACATCTAAGTGATAATGTTATTGAAAGCATTTTTCATCATTTTCTCTGTAAGTCCTAAGGGAGATAAATTGTTTTAGCCTATAGCTATAGGATAGCTGTAAAAGTTTGAATCCACACTATCTGAAGGGCTACATTATCCCATATGTTTCTACCCATGCTGTATAATTGTCATCAGAGGGGCTGATTCAAGTTCCCTCCTCTGTTTTAAAGTAGATAATGACAAAAATCCTGTTATACTCCATCAATTGGCTAAATCTGTTGGCATAAATTTCAATAGTCAAATGCCATGCTCTGGGTGGTGCCTGCGCCAGAAGGGCAGGATATAACTATCCCAATAAATAAAAATTAAGAATTTTTAAAGTTGGCTTTTACATTTATGTCATTAAATGCATGTGAATTTTAACTAGCAGCAATTTGCTGCTGAAATTTCTGCCACTGGTGTAATTCTTCAATTGGATTCTGGGCAGCACTAGTTACATTGCAGTCCCTGCTACTTTTAATTGATTGTTTTATGATGATACTGTTTGTTGTATACCATATATCTGTATAATATATTTTGTATATGGATTTTTAAATTTTTGTTTTGTAGTACTGTGTATCAGCCTGAGATCTTCAGGATACAGGTTTGCTAGCAAATCAACAAATAAATAAACGGCAGAATATGCTTTCTTGAGCTAGAAAAAAAATTGTTTACCCAATTGCAAATTTAGCCAGCAGGTTCACTGATCAACTAAAAGTCATTAGTTAAAATTTATTCACACCATAATCCTATACAGGTATAGGAGCCAGTGCTGTTTGCATCTGCAGATGTGTCCATGGTCATGTGGCAGACATGACTAGATGCTGGAGTGCACAGAACACTGTTACCTTTCCCGCCGAAGCAGGAAGCAAGTATTTATCTACTTGCAGTTTCTTGTTTTTAAACTGTTACAATTATAAATCTCACAGAGTTCTAAGGCAAATGTTTTTGTGTAAAGGGGAACAGCATTGCAAGTATAATCAGATTGCAGTTCTAGATAAAAAAAGGGCAGGACAAAAAGAACAAGACAGCACATGTGCCTACAGAATGTGATCACATGCATTAGACACCTGATCAGAGTTACAGTTCCTCAGATAGCTTGTTTTCATTCTGTCACAATCTTTCACAATTTGAGGATGGGATCTGAACATCTGTGTGTACATTCCACAAACGCAGCCATTCTTCCTCCCCCCCCCCCCCCCCCATCCACAGCAAAGAGCTTTTGAACATTCTCATCTCAAACAGTTTGAAGATTAAGCCAGAGAGCTAAACAACAGGGCAATGGAAGAAAGAGAGGAATATGCAGTGGATGATTTCTGTCCCTTAGTAAAGGCTTCAGGCAATGTCAAAACCTATCCCACCCTCCGATTCCCCACACACACACCAATAGCAGACAAAGTATTTAAAGTATGGGAATGGATTGTGGTGTATTCACTTTACACAGCTGGTGTCTTAAATGGGGCTTCATGTACTTTAAGAAATATGATCTACCAACCTGTCACTTCCAGTTCTTGTAACTTAAATATTCCTCAAGTCTGTAGATGCCTAAAGGCTCAGTGCAGAGCGCTCGCAAAGTAGTGTTGTATGTGCCGTGCTTTAAGGGAAAGGAGATACTTTAACCTTTGCAAGACCAGGTCTCCCAAAAGAGCTGTACTTGAAATAAAAGCCTGTAGAACATAACTCTCTGCTGGTCTTTTAATCATGCCTTCTTGAGACAAGAGGCTGATACAGTTCAATGTGGCAATACTCTAATGTGCAGACATGCTTTCACGTCCAGGGCTGGCCCTACAATGAGGCAGAGAGAGATTACTACCTCAGGCAGTTAATACTTCAAGGCAGAAAGCAGCAAGAAGTTGCTGGAGGGCTGAGCTGTTTGTGCCATCCAGTCTTCCTTTGGCTGCTTTTATGGCCTTCAGGTTAGAACTCTCAGGTCCCATTCCCTCGGGCTTCTGGACAAAAATTGGAGTGCAGAGGGTAGGCCCTTAAGGTGTCATAGACACAGTCAATTTTTTTCTGCAGAAAAATGTGCCAGTACTTTTAGATTACATTTCCTTGAGCGTAGATGGCAATTAAATTATAGTGAAGAGCATTAAAACAGTGGACATAGAATAGAATGGGTGTAAAAACTGGACTGTAAAAAAATCTGACAGGGGAAATAATTGATTAATTTGAAATGTGGTCTTGGAAGAGAGTTTTGCAGATACCCTGGACTGCTAGAAAGATTTTTTTAAAAAAGTGGGCATTAAAGCAAGTCAAATCTGAACTGTCTCTAGAGACAAAAATGAAGAAATTGAAACTGTTCTACTTTGGGTAGATCATGAGAAAGCAAGACTTGTGGATGTTACACAGTCACAAGGAATAAATAGTCAACCACTTCTAAGTTTTAACATCAAGATTCCTGGAAAAGGTTGCCATAATCCAGAATTAGCTGGATATCACATTCTCATTATTATGGCCACAACAAATACTGGGGGAAGAATTTGGCCACCCATGTCCACTGAGGTCACCCATCATGGGTACTGCAGTGGTCCCCAATTGCAGTGGATGGTTGAGCTCCCCATGTATACTGTAGTTTCTGAGTTTCCTGATGATGTTGTTCCTTGTACTAACTCTGAATGGATAATAAGGAAAGAACCTGCTGCTTTCCTCATGATGAAGAAAACCTGCTGAAACCAATGGCCATTCCACTCTCCCTAACAATAGAGCTGGCTCTGGTTTTCATACATAAGGAAGAGTAAGATTTTCCTATCCCTATTGAGCCTGAAGTATTATCTACTTTTGCTATAAAGTCACAGCTAAAATATAATAAAGTTCTTCACAACTCAGAGCAGATCACAAAGATAGGGTGTCATTCCACCCACCATTTCTGACCCCCAGCTATTGTTGTTGTTGTTCAGTCGCACAGTCGATTCCGACCCTTTGCGACCCTATGGACCATCGTTCTCCAGGCGCCTCTGTCCTCCACCATCCCCCTCAGTCCTCCCAGCTCTGTGCCCATTGTGTCTACAATACCATCTATCCATCTCATCCTTGGCCTCCCCCTTCTTCTTTTGCCCTCCACCTTTCCCAACATCACGGCCTTCTCAAGTGAATCCTCCCTTCTCATTTGATGCCCAAAGTACTTTAGCCTCATCTTTACTATTTGACCTTCCAATGAGCAGTCAGTGTTGATTTCTTCTAAGATTGACCTATTTGTTCTCCTCGCTGTCCAAGGTACCCTCAAAACTCTCCTCCAACACCACATTTCAAAGGCATCTATTCTTCTGCGTTCAGCTTTCCTAATTGTCCAACTCTCACATCCGTACATTACCACTGGGAATACCATTGCTTCGACTATTCTAATTTTTGTTTTCAAGGTGATGTCTCTGCTTTTCACTATGTTCCCCAGGTTTCTCATGGCTTGTCTCCCTAGAATCAGCCGCCTCTTTATTTCATGGCTGCAATCTCCATCTGCAGTGATCTTAGATCCTAAGAACGTAAAATCTGTCACTGCTTCTACTTCTTCCCCGTCTATTTTCCAGGAACTGATCGGGCCTGTTGCCATTATCTTGGTTTTCTTGATATTGAGTCTCAAGCCAGCTTTTGCACTCTCTTCCTTCAAACCGATCAGGAGATTCTTTAGGTCTTCCTCACTTTCTGCCATTAGGGTGGTGTCGTCTGCATATCTCAGATTGTTGATGTTTCTCCCAGCAATTTTGATCCCATATTGTGATTCCTCCATCCCTGCATTGCGCATTATGTGCTCTGTGTATAAGTTGAATAAGCAGGGTGACAGAATGCAGCCTTGCCTTACTCCTTTTCCTATTCCAAACCACTCTGTCATTCCGTGTTCTGTCCTAACTGTTGCTTCTTGGTTCATGTACAGATTTCTCAGGAGGCATATGAGGTGCTCTGGTATTCCCATCTCTTTAATCACTTGCCACATCTTGTTGTGATCCACACAATCAAATGCCTTAGTGTAGTCAATAAAGCAAAAATAAACTTGTTTCTGGTATTCCTTTGTTTTCTCCATGATCCAACGTATGTTGGCAATGTGGTCTCTAGTCCCCCTGCCTCTTCTGAAACCAGCCTGCACCTCTGGTAATTCTCTTTCCACGTGCTGCTGAAGTCTATCCTGTATTATCTTGAGCATCACCTTGCTGGCGTGTGGGATGAGCGCAATTGTTCGATAATTTGAACATTCTTTGGCATTGCCCTTTTTTGGGATTGGAACATATACTGATCTTTTCCAGTCCTGTGGCCACTGTTTTGTTTTCCAAATCTGCTGGCATATTGAATGCAGTAATTTGATGCCATCATTTTTTAGAGCTTTGAAAAATTCAACTGGGATACCATCATCTCCACTAGCTTTGTTGTTTGCAGTGCTCTTTAGGGCCTTTCTGACTTCACTCTCCAGGATGTCTGGCTCAGGTTCAATTTCTTCATCATTGTGACTATCAGGAGTGTTGAGTTCCTTTTTGTAGAGTTCCTCTGTGTACTCTTTCCATCTTTTCTTAATCTCTTCTGCATTAGCTAGCTCCTTTCCGTCTTTGTCCCTTATCATGTTCATTTTTGCTTTAAATGTTCCCTTGATTTCCCGGATTTTTTTGAAAAGATCTCTGGTTCTGCCTCTTTTGTTGTTTTCTTCCATTTCTTTGCACTGTTCTTTTAGATAGTTTTCCTTATCTCTCCTTGCTTTTCTTTGAAATTCTGTGTTCAAATGATTGTATTTTTTCCTTTCTCCTTTGACTTTTGCGTTCCTTCTTTCCTCTGCTATTTTAAGAGCCTCATCAGACAACCACTTTGCTTTCTTACTCTTCTTTTCTTTTGGTATGGTTTTCTTTGCTGCTTCCTGCATGATGTCCCTCATCTCTGTCCATAATTCTTCTGGCACTCTATCTGTTGTGTTCTAATAGTGTAACCTTATTCATGTGATAACAATGTATCTTAACAATGTTACCCTTCCTACAAGTAACAATATAGTCGTCAGCTGTATCACTATAAACCCTGTATTAGGACGCGAGCTAATGACCACCAGTGGGCAGCAGCGAGCGTCCAAGCTCTCTTGGTCCATACTCATCAATAGCCACAGCGCGGAGTTTCCCGCCACTACCTACACCTGGACAAGAAGGGCGTGACCAACAATGATGTCACACAGACAATAGCCAACCGGCTATCGTGGAGCCACATTCGAATGTTGACCACTGTATATATAGAGCTTTGCATCCGCCATTACCTCATGTTCCCTCTGTCCACCATGCAATAAACCTGAGTTAAACCAGCACATGGCTGTTTCCTGTGTCTTGGTTCTCATACACTAAATTGGCGACGAAGGTGGGATGATGGATCCCCAAGGAGCCAGGGCACAGAGCGGTTTCAACATTACCAAACCGCAAGACTGGGAGCTCTTTGAGATGGACTTCCAGGCGGCACTGGTGGAACTCAAAGTCAAAGACGATGAGGAAAGGAAGAGGGCCATCCTCACCAGAATGCTTGGGATAGAAACCAAGCGAACGCTGGTGAGCATTATTGCACCGAGGAAGATGAGTGACTTCAAAGCCGAGGACATTATGAAACTGCTGCGTGACCGGTTCCGACCCTCGAGGGCAATGTTTCCCGCTCGGAGCGCGTTTTGGAGGCGAGTCCAAGCGCCGGATGAGTCGGTTGAGACCTTCGTAACAGCCATGAGAATAGCCGCCGCCCCCTGCAGATGGGACAACCTAGAGATGGCCCTAAGGGACGGCGTTCTTTGTGGCCTGAAGGACAAGGAGGTGCAGCGCAGCCTGATGAACAAGGAGCCGCCACCCACGCTGGCAGAGGTTGTGGAGGCCGCGGAATCCGCGGAATCCACGAATGCTGGGGTAGACGAAATGCACCAGTGGCGTGAGTGGCGTCCTAGGGCCGGCAAAGCGGAAAATTCGGTGCACGGCAAGTCCGGACAGTCGGTGCACGCAACCCGACGAACCTCGAAGTCGTCTACGGAAGGCAGCGACGGCGAGGAGGTCCAGAAGGTCCGAAAAGGAGGGCGCCGCTGCGATGGTTGCGGAGCGGCCCATGAGCGCGCGAAGTGCCCATTCAGAAAAGCCGAGTGTTACAACTGCGGCCGTCGGGGGCACATCGCCAAGGCGTGCAGAAATCGGAAAGAGGGCCGGAGGCACTCACAAGACCGTTCGGCCAGACCGGACCGTCCAGCGAGGTCCAAAGATGGCGCCCGGACCACGAGGAAGCAGGACGGCGTGGGCCGCATCTCGGACGACAGCGAGGACGACGCCCCCGTGTTCAGCGTGTCCGCGGGACAACCCCATTACTTCGTCGAGGTACTAGTACAAGGGGCCCCTATTAGGATGGAAATTGACTCGGGGTCCTCCTATTCTATAATTCCCCAGAGAGAGTTCTTGAAAATCGACCCCCACGTGCGGCCCAAACTTAAAACGTTGAGGTCCACGCTACGAGACGTGCAGGGGAACAGCATTCCAGTGTTGGGGGTCGGGAAATTTCGGGTCCGTTTTAAGAAACATTCTGCGGAACTCCCTCTAGTTGTTCTCAAAGGGGGAAATTGTAGCCTCCTCGGGACTCAGTGGTTTCAGCCTTTGGGTTTGTTCATAGGGGGGGTGCATGCTGTGGGTGCGGATCCAATACAAGCGGTGTGCGACGCGCACTCCGCCGTTTTTAAAAAAGGACTGGGAAAGTTCAAGGGACCCCCTGTAGCCTTCGACCTAGACCCGGAGGTCCGCCCGATAAGACTCAAACCACGCAGGGTGCCGTTCGCACTAAAGGACAAAATAGAGGCGGAACTGGACAAACTGGTGGGCCAGGGGATTCTTGTTCCTGTTGATTCCGCGGAGTGGGAAACTCCAATTGTTACAGCACTAAAAGCTAACGGGGAGGTGCGCATTTGCGCTGATTATAAGTGTACAATTAACAAGGCAATCCGCCCTAATGCATACCCGGTGCCGGTGGTCAGCCACCTTCTGGCCAGGCTGAATGGGGGAAAATGTTTCGCTAAGCTCGATTTAGCACAAGCCTACCAGCAACTCCCTGTAACTCCCGCCACGGCAGCGGCACAAACTATAGTTACACATAAAGGGGCGTTCCAGGTGTCGCGTTTACAGTTCGGCGTGAACTCGGCACCCGGCCTTTTTCAGTCGATTGTGGAACGCCTCCTGAAGGGGCTGGAGGGAGTGTTGTGTTATTTTGATGACGTATTGATAACAGGGGGGAGTGAGGCCGAACTGGCAAAGAGATTGGATAAAGTACTGACTGTGTTCGAGAAAGCGGGGCTGCGACTGAGGAAAGACAAATGCGTATTTTTCGAAACAGAGGTTGAGTTTTTAGGGTTCCGTGTCACACCCGAGGGAATTAAGCCGTCCAAATCCAAAGTAGCCGCCATCAAGCAGGCTCCTCGCCCCACATCCAAAACCGAACTACAGTCATTCCTGGGGCTCCTAAATTTTTACCATACCTTCCTTCCACGGAAGGCGTCTGTGGCCGAACCGCTCCATCGGTTGCTTAAAAAGGAGGAAACATGGCTGTGGGGTGACGAGCAAGAGAGGGCTTTTAAAGAGTTAAAGCAACTCCTAACATCCGAGGCAATCCTAACTCATTTCGACCCCAAACGGCCAGTGGTCTTAGTTTGTGACGCGTCCCCGGTGGGGGTGGGGGCGGTGCTTTGCCACGTGTTGGACGACGGAAGGGAGGCCCCGATAGCGTTTTATTCAAGGTCCCTGTCCCAAGCAGAACGGAATTACGCACAGACCGACAGGGAGGCATTAGCGATAGTAGCGGGAACCAAAAAATTTCACGATTTTCTGTATGGTCGCCCGTTTACGATCGTGACCGATCACAAGCCTCTGTTAGGAATTTTCACTGCAAATAAGCCCACGCCACAGAGCCTGTCCCCGAGAATGCTGAGGTGGGCTATCTTCCTCAACGCATACCAACATGAGTTGGAATACCGGCCCGGAAAGGAGATCAGCCATGCAGACGCACTCTCACGGTCTCCTCTGCCCTTGTCGGGCGACCAAAAGGCAGGGGTAGAGAGAGACCACCAGATATTGTTAATAGAGGTCCTAGATTCACCCCCAATAGTACCAGCCGACATTGCCAGGGCGACAGGCAGGGACAGAACGCTGGAGAAAGTAAGCTCATGGGTACAGAAGGGGTGGCCGGCGTCCTCCCCAAGTACGGAATTCGACCCATTTTTTTCGGAAGAAAATAGAGTTGTCCATAGAGAGGGGGTGCCTTTTGTGGGGCCAACGGGTGGTAGTCCCTACATCCCTGCGACCGAGGGTACTCAAACTGTTGCACGTCAGCCACCCGGGGATCGTCCGTTCCAAGGCGCTGGCCCGGAGTTACTTCTGGTGGCCCCAGCTGGACACAGACATAGAGCACATGGTCGGCACTTGTGAAGCATGCCAGGGCTCCCGACCAGAGGCGGCTCGCCTCCCGCATAGGGAATGGGACGCGGCAAGGGGGCCGTGGTCCAGAGTGCACATAGATTTTGCTGGCCCGTTCCGAGGAACCCTTTTTCTCCTGGTAGTGGATGCGTACTCCAAGTGGCTTGAGGTGATGCCCGTAAAGAGCACGTCCTCCACCACTACAATTAACCATCTAAGGAGAGTCTTTTCCACGTTCGGTTTACCCGACACTCTGGTCAGCGATAACGCTAGTTGTTTCACGTCCGCTGAGTTCAGGGCATTCATGGAGGCAAACGCCATTCGGCACGTCACATCCGCGCCGTTTCACCCGGCCACGAATGGCCAAGTGGAGCGGCTGGTGCGGACAACAAAGGATGCGCTGCGGCGCATGGGCTCGGGGGACCTGAATCACCAAGTATGTCAGTTTTTATTAGCGTATAGGGTGACCCCCTTAGCATCCGGATACTCGCCGGCAGAGCTGCTGATGCGGAGAAAGCTGACCACGATTCTGACCAGGTTAGACCCAACGAGGGTCGAGGACAAAGGGAAGAACATAGGGGTAGCGGTGTCGAAAGGTTTCGCCGCCGGTGATCCTGTGCATTGCAGGAACTACGCCAGCACAGGGCCAGCCTGGGTACCAGGGAGAGTTGTAGAACAGACGGGACCAGTGTCATATCGGGTGGAAATGAGCACCGGTCTACTCTGGAGGCGGCATGCAGATCAGCTCAGGAGCCGGGTTCCCAGGAAGCATTCCACGGACGGCATGGAAAATGCCTCAGCGTTAGGGTTCTCCTCCACCCGCTCAGCCCAAGGAGGAGACAACGAAGGGCAACAGTCCCAAACAAAGGGGGGAAGCAGCGGTCCCGACTCAGATCCTTTTGACACGCCAGCTCTATCCGATTCCGGGGAAGAGGGTGAGGAGTTTGCGACTGCTGCCCCCGAAGAGTTTGCGACTGCTGCCCCCGAATTTGATTTTGCGTTACCGAGCCGGGGGGTTTTTTGGGAGTGTTCCCCCACCCATCCAAGCGAGAAGAGGGGTTTTTCGTTAGCCCCCAGTGCCCCCGGTTCTTCCCAAATAAAGCACACACCTCCCAAAAAAGCCGCAGAACCGCGGCAAGTCACTAACAAGTCTCCCTCTCCAATTACAGGACAGGAAGCCAGGGGACAAGGAGAAGGTAGCAAACCCGGGGCAGGGCAGCCCGCACCGAGGCCCCAGCGTGTTCGAAATAAGCCATCTTGGCTGAGAGACTTCGTCTCATCCTAGGGGGGAGGAGTGTTGTGTTCTAATAGTGTAACCTTATTCATGTGATAACAATGTATCTTAACAATGTTACCCTTCCTACAAGTAACAATATAGTCGTCAGCTGTATCACTATAAACCCTGTATTAGGACGCGAGCTAATGACCACCAGTGGGCAGCAGCGAGCGTCCAAGCTCTCTTGGTCCATACTCATCAATAGCCACAGCGCGGAGTTTCCCGCCACTACCTACACCTGGACAAGAAGGGCGTGACCAACAATGATGTCACGCAGACAATAGCCAACCGGCTATCGTGGAGCCACATTCGAATGTTGACCACTGTATATATAGAGCTTTGCATCCGCCATTACCTCATGTTCCCTCTGTCCACCATGCAATAAACCTGAGTTAAACCAGCATATGGCTGTTTCCTGTGTCTTGGTTCTCATACACTAAACTATCTATTGAGTCTAAGCCATTGAATCTGTTCATCACCTCCACCGTGTATTCTTTAGGGATGCTGTCTAGGTGATATCTGTCTGGTCTCTTTGTTTTCCCTATTTTCTTTAGTCTAAGCCTGAATTTTGCAATCAGTAGGTTGTGATCTGAGCCACAATCTGCTCCAGGTCTTGTTTTTGCTGACTGTATGGAGGTTCTCCATCTTTGGCTGCAGAGTATGTAGTCAATCTGGTTTCGGTGTTGGCCATCTGGTGATGTCCATGTGTAAAGTCGCCTCTTGTGTTGCTGGAAGAGGGTGTTTGCTATGACCAGTGCGTTCTCTTGGCAGAACTCTATCAATCTTTGCCCTGCTTCATTCTGTGTTCCAAGACCGAACCTGCCTGTTATTCCCTCCACTTTTTGATTGCCTACTTTGGCATTCCAGTCTCCTAGAATAATTTGAACATCATTTTTTGGTGTTTGTTCTATGAGGTGTTGTAAGTCCTCATAGAACTGGTCCACTGTGGCTTCATCTGCACCCGTGGTTGGTGCGTATATTTGGATCACAGTAACATTGAAGGGTTTGCCCTGAATTCTTACTGACATCATTCTGTCATTTTTGAGGTTGTATCCCATTACTGCTCTTCTCACTCTTTTATTGACAATTATGGCTACTCCATGTCTTCTAAGGTTTTCTTGTCCACAGTAGTAGATGTGATGGTTTCCAGAGCTGAATTCGCCCATCCCTGTCCATTTGAGCTCACTGATGCCCAAGATGTCAATGCTTATTCTTTCCATCTCATTTTTTACCACTTCCAGTTTACCTTGGTTCATTGATCTCACATTCCATGTCCCTATACAGTATTGCTCCTTACAACATTGCATTTCCCCTCCCCCTTTCCTGTCCCTCCCCTTTCTCCCCTCTGAGGTGTTAAGCATTCTGTATCACCTAGCCTGCCCTTTTGTTTTGTCTTTTGTTTTGGTCCATAGGGTTCTCTTGGCAAGCTTTGTGGCGTGGTTTGCCGGTTTCTACGCCATTTTTTACCTCGCATCATACATCATATCACAGTTTTAAAAGTTTAAAACAGTTTACACAACATATTATCATGCATAATTATCACACTCTAAAACACAGTCTCTATGTTAATTGCTATATTAAGTCAGTATGAAGTCTCTATGTCAGTCGCTATATTAATTCAGCTACATTTTTCACATCAGCTACTTATCCTTGTGTCCTCACTCCCCAGGTGGGGTTGTTGTCTCTGGGTCCCTTGCTCCAGGGGCATCGCAGTGGCGGGCAGTGGATGTTTTCCCTGTGTCTCAGCTGTTCCTCTTCCTCTGCCTCTGGCTGCAGTGGTGGATGGTGACCTTCTCCCTCCAAGGCCTCTGGATGGTGACTGGGCAGTTGGGGCCTGGTCTTTCTCTGCCTCTTTCTTCCTTACACCCAGGTTTTAGGATGGGGTGAAAGGGAGGGGCCGATTCTTCACTCACCTCCCACCAAGGTCTCTGGATGGTTTCTGGGCAGTTGGGGCCTGGTCTTTCTCTGCCTCTTTCTTCCTTGCACCCAGGTTTTAGGATGGGGTGGGAGGGAGGGGCCGATTCTTCACTCACCTCCCTTTCAGGCCTCTGGATGGTTTCTGGGCAGTTGGGGCCTGGTCTTTCTCTGCCTCTTTCTTCCTTACACCCAGGTTTTAGGATGGGGTGGGAGGGAGGGGCCGATTCTTCACTCACCTCCCTTTCAGGCCTCTGGATGGTTTCTGGGCAGTTGGGGCCTGGTCTTTCTCTGCCTCTTTCTTCCTTACACCCAGGTTTTGGGATGGGGTGAAAGGGAGGGGCCGATTCTTCACTCACCTCCCTTTCAGGCCTCTGGATGGTTTCTGGGCAGTTGGGGCCTGGTCTTTCTCTGCCTCTTTCTTCCTTACACCCAGGTTTTGGGATGGGGTGGGAGGGAGGGGCCGATTCTTCACTCACCTCCCACCAAGGTCTCTGGATGGCTTCTGGGCAGTTGGGGCCTGGTCTTTCTCTGCCTCTTTCTTCCTTACACCCAGGTTTTGGGATGGGGTGGGAGGGAGGGGCCGATTCTTCACTCACCTCCCACCAAGGTCTCTGGATGGCTTCTGGGCAGTTGGGGCCTGGTCTTTCTCTGCCTCTTTCTTCCTTACCCCCAGGTTTTAGGATGGGGTGGGAGGGAGGGGCCGATTCTTCACTCACCTCCCACCAAGGTCTCTGGATGGCTTCTGGGCAGTTGGGGCCTGGTCTTTCTCTGCCTCTTTCTTCCTTACCCCCAGGTTTTAGGATGGGGTGGGAGGGAGGGGCCGATTCTTCACTCACCTCCCACCAAGGTCTCTGGATGGCTTCTGGGCAGTTGGGGCCTGGTCTTTCTCTGCCTCTTTCTTCCTTGCACCCAGGTTTTAGGATGGGGTGAAAGGGAGGGGCCGATTCTTCACTCACCTCCCACCAAGGTCTCTGGATGGCTTCTGGGCAGTTGGGGCCTGGTCTTTCTCTGCCTCTTTCTTCCCCCCAGCTATATCACATTATACCCCCAGCTATATCACATTCCATAAAAAAAGAGATTCATTCTTGACTAGAACAAGTTTGGTTCACAAGAAAACTTTCCATCTATATCTTGAGCAATGCTCCCAGCAATTAAGAACATACATACTGCAACAGAAGAAAAAGGTCCCCATGTAATATAAATTCAGTTCCCAAGCTGTGAGGATTTGAACAAACTATACCTTCACATCAAAGGAATGGAGATCAGGCAGAATCAAAACACTAATGATTCCCATAAGCTTTCATCGCAGATGTTTCTTCATTAATATATATAACTTCCAAGTTTTTCAGTACAGTATGATGCAAGCCAAATTGCTTAAACAATGATCCCACAACCAGGATTTTTGTGGTGCTGTGGCCAGAATAGTAATAAAAGCTTAACATGCCAAGATTTTTTGATTAGCTGGGATGGTAATATCATTTGTGATCTGCTGGTCCCCTCTGAATTTAATGGAATTTTCATGGGGAGGGGAGGTTTTCTGCTATATTTTCACTATATGTTCTTATTTGTTACCAACATTATTGAACCCAAGGCTTTCGACCCATCCTACAAAGGTCGACCGTAGGGGCTCTCTGATGGTCCCATCAGTGAGGGAAGCATGCCTTGTTGGGACCAGGAGGAGAGCCTTCTCGGTATCTGCCCCGGCCCTCTGGAGCCTCCTGCCAACAGAACTGCGCCTCCAGGCAGAGTTGCCCCCATTTAGGAAGGCACTAAAAACTTGGCTTTGCCAGCAGGTGTGGGATGTATCTGGCACCACAACCCAGTCCTGCTGGCTGATTTAGCCCTGCCTGGAGTTTTTAATGAGGGTTCAGGGTTTTATGGCTGTCTTAATATTTTATAGTTTTAACACTAGGTTGTATGAGGTTACATTTTAGATTTTAAATTGATGTGAGCTGCCTTAAGTTGCTGAGGCAAGAAAGGCGGCAATATAAATTTAAAAATAAATAATAAAATTGGGTTACTTTAAGTAGTAAGTCACACTAGAATAGCCTCATTGAATCAATTGGGGTTTGGTGTGTCAACTCTATTATATATTCCATTGATTGAAATGGAGTTACTCTAATTGTGATTTATTGTGCTATAGTAAGTTACAGTTAGAGTAGGCCATTTTAATCAATGGAACCTATGGAGGTGTTCACTCACCAAATCCTTATTGATTCAACTGGCTTGCTGAAGTGTTTTTTTACTAAGTTAAGCAACAGAATTGTGGCCAGTATGTTCTTGTTAGGCATCCCTGTCGTATTCCAGAGTATTTTGAGTTCCTGAGATGATCATGTATGTGTAATTAAGGCCTACTCACTTTACAAAAGACAAAAACCTGTTAGAACTAGTTTCTTGATATGATAAACATAGCTGTCTTCATTTTTTACTCCCACCTCAGGCACAGTAATAGGGGCTGTCATGATCAGCATCTGCTTTTCAGCATTTATGGTGACATCATTGGTTTTAATTTATTATACAGATATGCTGAAGATTTCCCATGCTGGAGTGGCCTGAGCAGGATTAAGCGTCACAAAAAATCACTGCAGATGGGATAGAAGTGTAGGTTACCTTCCTGTAAGTGTCGTTCTTCGAGTGGTCCACTGAGCATTCATACTAATGGGGTTGTTCACACATATATGCAATAGGCCGGTTCTTCCAAGCTAGCTTTTTTCTAAGAAGCCCCATCCCATCGTACCTAGTGCTAGCGCCCCACCCACCAACCCTCCAGTTCCATTTGTAACACCGCCGATGGAGAGGACGGGTCTACAATGACACAGAGGGGAAGTAGGGTGGGACATATGAATGCTCAGTGGACCACTCGAAGAACTACACTTATAGGTAGGTAACCTACCCTTCTCCTTCATGGTCCCTGAGCATCCATACTACTGGGTGATTCCCAAGCTGACTTACCGGAAGGAGGGCGTGTCACTCTAGAACCGTGGAGAGGACCCGTCTACCAAAGGTCGCCTGCCGGGATTGTCTCACATCCAGCCAGCAATGCCTCACGAAGGTGGAGGGTTGAGCCCATGTCGCAGCTTGGAAGATATCATAGAGGGCGACACTGCTGGAGAATACAACTGATGTGGAGACAGCTCTAATAGAGTGGGCACAAAGACCTTCAAGTGGATCCAAATTTTGTAATCCAATCCTCAATATAATTTGTCCTCTAAAATTCTAGCACTCTAAATAAACTGAAAACAGTTTAAACAGTTCTAAACAATTAACTAACTAGGTCTAAACAACTGATGAACTAATAAGAAAAACAAAAGATTCCAATATACAGTAGTTACAACACTTGGGAGCCTGGAAGAACATGACCGTAGGGGTGGGTGGAGAGTTGAGAAACAGGGAGACGGACTGGCCCAGCAGCTGCTGATGTTTCCTCCGCTGATGAGCTGGACTCCATCTGCGACTTGAACTGTGCTCCGTCACCTGGGGATTTTTGAGTATTGTAATGTTAAATGATATTGATGTTGCTCTGTATTGCTATATTGTATATTGTGGTTATTATAATAGTTTATAATGTAACTCATTATGTAGTTTTTGTATTTTGATACCATGCTTATTTGTATTGTTCGCTATTGTATATTTATTGTAACTCTGTATTATTATTTTGTTATTTGTTTGTATATGCTGTTAGCCGCCTTGTGTTGGCCTTTGGCCGAGAAAGGCGGGATATAAATTAAACTGATTGATTGATTGATTGATTGACCGAACCATGCAGCAGAAAAATAGAACTGGAGAGATGATGGGCAGGACGCTAGCGCTAGGCATGATGGGATGAGGCTTTTTAGGAAAAAGCTAGCTTGGAAGAACTGGCTTATCATGCATGCACATGAACAACTCCATTAGTATGGATGCTCAGGGACCAGAAAGAAGAACCAGAGCTTAGAAAAGTTGGTTCATGCACTAGAAGCTTCCAGTTTCTCCTTGGTAGTGTCACTATGATGGTTAGGAGATTGTAGGAGTTGCTGTCCAAACACTTTCTGGGGAATGTGTGTGGCCATTTTCATTTGTTGCAGGAAAACAACAAAGAGTCATGTTACACTGTAGAAAAGTTGTTGCTGCTGCTGCTGCTGCTGGTGGTGGTGGTGGTGCTGCTGCTGCTGCTGCTGCTGCTGTTGTTGTTCAGTCACACAGCCCCGTCCGACCCTTTGCGACCTCATGGAACACTGCACACCAGGCACCCCTATCCTCCACCATCCTCTGCAGTCCGCTCAGCTCTATGCCCATTGTGTCAGCAATGCCATCTAGCCATTTCATCCTCTGCTGCCCCCTTTTCCTTTTGACCTTTCCCAGCATCAAGGTCTTCTCAAGTGAGTCCTCTCTTCTCATTTGCTGACCAAAGTAGTTTAGCTTCATCTTCAATACTTGTCCTTCCATGAAGCAGCAAGGGTTGATTTCCTTCAGGATTGACTTATTTGATCTCTTTGCTGCCCAGGGTACTCTCAAAATTCTCCTCCATCACCACATTTCAAAGGCGTCTATTCTTTTGCGCTCAGCCTTCCTTATGGTCCAGCTTTCACAACCATACATTACTACTGGGAACACTATTGCTTTGACTATGCGGACTTTTGTTGGCAGGATGATGTCTCTACTTTTTATTATGTTAAGCTAGTCTTGTTTAGTATAAAGTTCTGTATACTGTCCTCCATTTTGTGTGTGTGTGTGTGTGTTTGTGTACTAGAGACTACAAACCCATATGCAAAATAAAATTTGTTTTTAAAGTGTCCATAAGATTCACTGTATTGGAATTCATTTTAATTCAAATAAAGTAATTTTTCCAAGTTGGGAAATATATTTTGCTGCTCGAGCAAAAGCATAAGAGCCACGTGTATCAAATCAAAGATCCATGTGTTTCCTATACAGTGACTAATCAGCTACTTACTAAAAAAAACACCATGGGAAGGACTTAGATGCAACAGTACTCTCTTACATATATACCCTTGTGATAGAAGTATTCAGTTTCTGGAAATAAAGTGGAAATTCTATATTTAATGGCTCCTGGGGCAAGATCTGGGCAATTTTGTTCCTCTAGCATTGTATTCTTGTGCATGTTACAAGGGAAACATGGTCTGTCTTTCTTAGGATATCATGGTATTCTGACTGTGCAGCAGGAGTGATGTTAAATTTCATTTAGTCTTCAAATCCATAGTAATCCAAAACCATAAAAAATCATTCCAAAAAAATTAAAAGCACTCTAACAGTTAAAAATACTAAATTGTCCATATTTTTTTAAAATCTTCCTTAGCATGCAGTTCAGGTCTTTCCATCTAAGTCAGTAAACTGCAAACTACATTTTTCCAGGTACAATACCGAGAACACAGGAAAACTGCTAAGGAGATGCCTAGCCATTGTTTTGCATGGAGGACAGTGTTTCATTTTAATATAGAAAAATTTCTCCATAAATAATTAAAGAGAAATTTTAAATATTGTATCTCTGAACCTCCCTTGACACCCAATGAGGTAAAGAGGAAGCATAGCAGAGATCTCTGAATCAGAGTCTGAAAGTGTTCCCTTTCCAGACTACATGTGGCCGTGTCTGTGGGAGATGACTAGGAGTTGTGATTGGAAAAGGTACCTCTTGCAAGCTCTACTGTAAATATACAGCAGCAATTAAAACATTATGAAGATTATCTGCTCTTGAAAGAGGAAGAATTCATGTTTCTTTCACAGTCAGGGGAAAGCAGTGAGATCATTAGGCATTTAATCGTCTTCAATTGCCATATCCATTCCGAATATTGGCTATCTTCATGCTGATAGTCTTCTTGTTCTTAACTCCTCGTAACAGTTCTTTTGAAGAAATTCCACACCAGTCTCTCAGGTTCTTTAGCTATGAAGTCCGTCTACATCCAGGACCTCTCTTCTCAACGATCTCCCCTTGTATAACAAGTTGGAGTATTCTATACTTCATGTCATCCCCCATGATATGGCCAAGGTATTGGAGCTTTCATTGTTTAATGGTCTTTAACTGTTCTTGTTCTTTATCCATGTGGTGTAACACTTCTACATTAGTCACTTGGTCAACCCATGATATCCTTAGCAGCCATCTGTAGATCCACATTTCAATTACTGCAAGTACTGCAGGACGGAAATGAGCTCCCGTCTTCATCCTAGCTCCTGCCAACCTAGCAGTTCGAAAGCAAGAAATTGCAAGTAGATAAATAGGGACCACTTCGGTGGGAAGGTAACAGCGTTCCGTGCGCTCCGGTGTCTAGTCATGCCTGCCACATGACCACGGAAACGTCTGCAGAAGCAGACAGCGCTGGCTCTTCGGCTTAGAAACAGAGATGAGCACTGCACCCTAGAGTCGGATACGACTGGCTTTCGAGCAAGGGAAACCTTTACCTTTTACTAATTTTTCCAAGTTGGGGTGCAGCAATGTTTCCAAGTTTTCAGAAAAGCAATTTTTCTAAGTTTTGGATAAAAAGATAAGAATAGTTAGGGATACAATATTTTTCTCGATTCTACATGCCTGGATATCAACTGATTTAAACTCTTTTTATTAATTACCATATGTACTCGAGTATAAGCTAATTTTTTCAGCACCAAAAATGTGCTGAAAAAAGCAGACTCGGCTTATACTTGAGTCATCTGCTCTATTTTCTTGGCTGCACAATTTCTGGTGACAGCTATGTTTAAAACTCACTAGTAGCTGCTGCATTTCTCATCCTAGGGTTATACTTGAATCAATCAGTTTTCATGGTTTCTGAGGTAAAATTAGGTACCTCGGCTTATATTCAGATTGGCTTATACTCAAGTATATAAGGTAAGCAAATTAGTTTAATTGCTTAATTATGTATATATTGCCGTATGACTAAATTAATAGTATTTTTTTTAAGAAAAACTTTATTTTTAGATTCATACTGTCACTCTCACATGGAAAAATGAAGAATAAATATATTTTATGAGATGTTTGTGGTCTGCAGTTTTATAGGTATTGATGTTCAGTCACACAGTCAAGTATGAATCTTTGTGACCCCATCAACCACAGCACACCTGTGCTGACCCACCTGAGCAGGCACTACACAGAGAGTCTATTTGAAGAGAGTCCAGATATCAAAGTCCAAAAGGCAAGCCAAGGTCTGTTTACCAGTAGTTGGAGCAAGCATCTAATCCAAAGGGTATCCAAGAATGTCATCAGGGTTGGCAGAGAAGTCAGGGTCATGACAGGCAGGTCAGGGTCTAGACAGGCAGTCTGGAGTCAAGCAGGGTGTCAGTCTTCACATGAGAGGTATACCGACACTAGCAGGCTGCAGAAAGCTTGCTTATAAGCCTCCCAGCTAATCAGTATCAGATGGGAGCCTTCTTTTGTCCTTTGCTCTAGCCTGCCTGCATCTCAGGTGTAGCTCTTTTCTGGACCACTCCCTGACTGAGGGCTGATCACTGTCAGAGCCAGATCCCTGATCTGACAGATCAGTTGTCAGGGGGAACAGACTTGGACCAGGTGCAGGCTGAGATCCCGGGCTCAGGACATCCTCAGGTTCGGGTGCAGGTAGAACTGGGCTGGGCATAGGGAGTTCCCCCTGATCCAGGCCATCCTCAGAGTCTGACGAGGACTGGATCACAACCTCAGGCTCCTCTATCATCTGCCATCCTAAGTTTTATAAGTATTTATACTTTTTAAAAATCAATTAGAGATGCAGTCTGGACCTTTTTAAAAGATCTGTAATAGAAACACAGATAGCATACTGGTTCAAGGTTTAGTATTCATATTTACATGCACTTTGGGGAAGGGAATTGTAGCCCTCTTGATATTTTGGGACTACTGGTAATGTTGGCTAGGACTAAGGAGAGTCCTAGGTGCAAAACAAAGAGGTCCACAATTGCCTACTCCCCTAGAATAATGTTCTTCTTGGTGAGGTGCAAACCCATCAAATTAAAATTTCATTCAAGCCTGAACATATAGCTCTACAGATGTTGCTGGGCTCCAGATCCCATCACTCTCACTAGCCTGGTCAGGAATGACAGAACAACATTTAGATTGAGAGCCAGGAGGATATGGCCCTCCAGAGATTGTTTAACTAGAATTCATAGTGCTGTGATGGTGAACCTTGACACTCCAGCTGTTCGTGGACTTTAATTCCCAGAGGTCCAAGTCCCTGTGACTCCACATGGATGGGTTTACTGTGTGTGCCCATTCATGTGGATTCACAGGGACTTGGACTTTGGGAATTGATGTCCAAGAACAGCTGGAATGCCAAGGTTTGCCATCAGTGTCAAAGTGGATGGAAGCTGCAGTGTAACAACATCTGGAGATATGCTTGTTACCTACCCCTGACCTGGAAGGCCACCCATTCCCCACTCCTGCCATACAGGATGCACATTTAATATTTTAGCAATTGCTTTCCTGAAGTGTAAGACTACTAATACTGTACTGATCTTCCTTTGCTACTAAAGCCATCCGGGTTGGAGATATGCTGGTGGAAAGCCACAAATTAACTGCCTCTCGTACAATCGTACAATCTAGTATTAGAGTGGGGAGCAGAGGAGGCAGCAGTGTGAACAATGAGCTCTCTCAGCCATGCTATTAGGCTGTTCTCTGAGTGATCCCTGTTGAGGTGGTATTATACCTTTCCCTCTGGCAGTATTATAAGGCTCCAAATCTAGCTACTGCAGGATCTAAGATGATAATAAGGTAAGAGGCCTGCAACCTTTGCAGTGAAATAAAATAGTTTAGCAAAGTTAACACTCTGTCTGGCTCATGCTCAAAACCCAAAGGCTCAGCATGAGCCAAAGCGGTAATGGAGCCAGCCACTGTGACATGAGCCGCCTACTCCCTCATTCATTAATTTGTTGCCATGCACTATCTTGTGAAAGTTAAGCAAAGCATCAATTTCTACCTAGGTGAGAACAGAGTGAAGATCCCCAGATACAATTCTATGGTTTAATTCTTTCTAATCCAAAGCTATCACAGCGTCCCCAAATAGCAACCATTAAAACCGTTCCTTTAGAAACGAAAAGTGAGAAAAGGCAGATCAAGGCAGAATTATCTGGAGAAATGTCATGCCACATCTTTTGACATTTAAGTGCTCAACCACTTTTAACATACTTTTGCACTTAAGTTTCCATAAAGAGAACTAAAACAATTAAGGTAGGCCACACAAGCATTGTCTGGGAAAGTAACTTTTCTGGACAATAACACAGATTTCACTAATCAGCCTGGCCAGTCAACATGGATTCTGGGAGATGTAGCTTTCAACAGATGCACAACCATGTGCACACATACAATTTTTAATCCAATCATTCATACCATTCTGTTAGAGACACACTTTCCATATGGTTCCTATATTCTTTGCTGTGGGAAATTGGAGGTAACACTCAGATTAAGGTAAAGGTAAAGATTTCCCTTGCTCGAAAACCAGTCGTATCTGACTCTAGGGTTCAGTGCTCATCTCTGTTTCAAAGCCAAAGAGCCAGCGCTGTCTGCTTCTGCAGACATTTCCATGGTCATGTGGCAGGCATGATTAGACACCGGAGCGCACGGAACGCTGTTACCTTCCCACCAAAGTGGTCCCTACTTATCTACTTGCAGTTTCTTGCTTTCGAACTGCTAAATTGGCAGTTTACATACATCTTAAAACTTAAACTTATAGTAACACAACTTTTTAAGCCAGCATACGATGCCATCCTATCCAAAGTTTACAGGAATAATGGAGCTACTTTAAAGGCTTCTTGAGAAACCACTTGTTCCGGTATATGCTCACCCCAGTAGTTATCACCATCATCAGCTGCCCATCTCTGGATGCCACTGGCATGAGATGTTAAGGAAATGGTATTTCGTGCTATTATGTTACCTTGATATTATAATGTTTTCTTTCCAGGTGTGCAATAACTTCCAAGCCCTGTCCTCAAGCAATCAGACTTACAAATGCAACCCTTGCTTACCACCCAGTAAAGCAAACTAATATGCAATATGTGAAGTGAGGCATGCATAGGCTAGAATAAACAGGTGTTCTTCACCTGTCCTACTTAGAGGACAGGCTGAGGGGCAGAGTCCCTAAATGCAAGACCAACCTGCTCAAGTGTGGGCTGCTGGAGGACAACATACGGTGTGAATGTGGAGAGATACAAAATCCAGTTCATTTATTAATCTGCCGATTACTGCCAGAAACATGCACCAATGGGGACTTAAGTTTGGCCAATGACAAAGCGAAGAATGTGGCATCATTTTAGCAATCCATGGTTTGAAGAGGGAAGAAGAGGTATGAAGATCTTCAGTGAAAAGAAGAGCCCACCAACCACTCTAGAGCTTTTGCCATTATAATCAGTACTGTGGTCAAACTCCCTCACTATTGATATGTTCATCCAAATGTTGAAATGAGATCTACCCTTTTTTAACTTAAGCTCATCAGATATAGTCATATACTCTACAGCAACCTAGAAAAAGTCTTTGCCACCTATGCTGTTCATCCCAGTATCGTAGGAAGCTGTCAGATCATTGGCTCATGCTGTTTGCTCATACAGCTAATGGTTTTTGGGGTTCTAAGTAAGCTTTTTCACAGCCCTGCCTGGAATCCTTGGCATTTCCTAGTGGTCTCCTCTTTAAAAACTTATCAAGAGTGCGCCTGCTCAGCTTGTGAAATCTCACAAGGCCAGGCATATTCACGGTAGTATGGTGATGCTTATCTTCTTCTGGATGAACATACTCAGTTACTTTTCCCATTGTAGGGCTAATTTTTCCTTTCTCTTGTTCCACATACTGAAATGTCTTGTGTCTGGATGAAGGGCCTCCTAGCAAACTAAATCTGATAAAATGACTCAAAAAGTCCTACTGTTGCGGTTAATGTTTTGAGTTTCAGAGGCTGTAATTATTATTTACTATCAAGCTACATTTGATTACAGTTTCCTCTTGTGAGTTGGGACGCGGTGACATAAACTGCTATCTTTGCCTATGGCAATCACTATAGTAATAAAATATGCAGAGACTTTCTGTATTTTCATACATTTGGTTGATAGCTAATATAAAGATAGGCAAAAATAACGAAATTCTAGCACTAGTTGATTTGCCAAAGCTGATATAAACATAAATTTCCAGTGAAAACAATTCACTTTAACATGCTTGGCATTGTAATAAGGATGTCATATATATCGAAATAGGCATCAAGTTTCTAACAGTGCATTTTTCAGCCTGAAGCAATTGGCTATATAATTTTGCTTTGGATTATACCTAATTAGCTTTTGTATTCAGCAGGAGTTTTATATAAAACATTCAAACTAAGATTCCAACAAAAAATAAAATAAAGGAAAGGGGCAAAATGGACCTTAGTTGTTTATTTTCTATTTCCTGATCTAGTACACCTTCAAAGATACACACACACACACACACACACACACACGCACGCACGCACGCACGCACGCACGCACGCACGCGCGCACACACACACACACACACACACACACACACACACACACACACAAATTAAAAATCGAATTGCCCTCCTGTGGGGTGTGTGCCCCAAGTTGGGAATCACAGTCTAAACCAGAGATTATCAACCTGTGGCCCATGGGCCAGATGTGGCCCATGGTGCCATTTCATTTGGCCCACCACCACCACCACCACCTCCACCACACCCAGAAGTGTGATGTGGTGGAGGAAGGGCAAAATGGCCATCCAGCCCCTGAAGCTGTCTTAGAGAGCATGACCCAGCCCCTGGCTTAAAAAGGTTGAGAACTGCTCTAAACCAATGGAAGCTAGTACTTCTTCAGACTACTTGAATAGTGATATGATAAAGTTCAGACTCAAGCAGAGAGAGTGAATTCATGAGCCTTATGGAATTGAAGTTGTTATCCTCCACCTGTCTAATCAAAGTATCAAAACAGCATTAAAGACCCCAACCCAGAGAAAGAAAAATGGGCGTTGCATTGCCAGCCAAACCTGCTTCTGGACAGATTTGCAGTCACTTCAAGTAAACAGGTCCCAAATCAGATCTGCATTTTCCTGAAATCTGATAAAGGAAAGCTACATATTTAACATGGAACAAATGTAATATCTAAATCCAGCTGCAGGCAGAACAAGGGAGAGCACAGCAGCACAAAACTGGTAGGATTCAATTCTAGTTTCCTTTTTGGTTTTTTTTCATGCAATGCCTCCTACAATAACTTAGATCTGTGGTGGCCAGATTTTCTGCCATTATGAAACTTCCTTCCAGCATTTGTATGTGTATTTTTATTAGAATACAAACCAGAATACCTTCTAGTTCACAAACAATTAACATAGTAACCTAACCAAGCTTTTGTTAAAACACAGCCTGGAGGTAACATGTTAAATATCATAATCACTCCTCATGTTTACCTATAAAATCGAGGGTTAACCGTTGGAACTTCGCATAGGCTCCTTAGCCAGGCCCCACTAGCCCGCACCCTCCATTCGTGCACATGTCCGAACTGGGTACGCAGGTAAATGCAGGATTGAGAAGTGCACCAGTGGGGCAAGAGCCCCACAAACGTGAAGAAACAAAAACAACTTCAATACCCAAAATCTTGTGCGCTGTTGCGAGCTCCAGCCAATTAGGATGAGTGCAACCCCTCAGCCAATCAGTGCAGAGGAGGCTGGGAACGTGCGTGCTGACTTAAAAAAAAAAAAGGCTGGGAGCGGGAGGGAAAGCCTTTGAAAGACTCAGCTGGAGGCAGCCAGGAAAAGGTAAGTGCTGTTGGAGTGGGTGCTGGGTCCAGAAAGGTTGGAGGGCAGACCCCTTCCCCCCCCCCCAATCCTTCTGAAACCAAAAGACCCAGGAAAGGAGAACGAGACCAACCCTTCCCCCCCCCAAAAAAAAAACCAAAAAAACAAAACCACTCCGTTTTTAAAGAGAAGAAACCGCTTGGCTTCTTCTCTTTTAAAATGGAGGGTTTTTTTTGGGAGGGGTGGGAGGAAACCATCCCCTCTCTGCTGGCTCTGGAATGGTTGGGAGACACACCCCTTCCCCCCAACCCTTCTGGACCCAAGGGACCTGGGAGAGGAGAACGAGTCCACCCCCACCCCAAACACTCCGTCTTTAATAACGGGGTGTCCTGGGGGTGGGAAATGCCCTCTCTGCAGGGTACCTAGGTTGGGGGGGGGTTTCTAGGGACAATACACACACACACAGCTTCTCTTTCTCTCTCTCTCTCTCTCTCTCTCACACACACACACACACACACACACAGAGTCCTCTTCTGCACCTTTCCCTAATGAGCTCTCTTTCTCTCTCTCTCTCTCTCTCTCTCTCACACACACACACACACACACACACACACAGAGTCCTCTTCTGCTCCTTTCCCTAATGAGCTCTCTCTCTCTCACTCACTCACTCACTCACTCACTCACTCACTCACACACACAGAGTCCTCTTCTGCTCCTTTCCCTAATGAGCTCTCTCTCTCTCTCTCTCTCTCTCTCACACACACACACACACACACACGCAGTCCTCTTCTGCTCCTTTCCCTAATGAGCTCTCTCTCTCTCTCACACACACACACACAGAGTCCCCTTCTGCTCCTTTCCCTAACGAGCTATCTCTCTCTTTCTCTCTCTCTCTCTCTCTCTCTCTCTCTCTCTCTCTCTCTCTCTCACACACACACACACACACACACACACACACACACACACACACACACACACACCACTCCTGCCTTGCCAGGAATTTTTAATGTGTGTGTTGGTGATCGGAGTGGTATTGTATGGGTGCTGGTGGTTGTGCACACCCAAAACCACCCTTAACCACCAACACACACTTTTTTAAAAAAGACACATTCTAAAACATTATTTGTTTAAATAAAAAATATTGAAAAAATTATATCATCCTTTGTTCTTTTTTAAATCCACAACACACACACACACACCAAAAAAACCTGATCACAGTTTATAACAGCCCAGCAACACCGGGCAACCTCTGCTAGTTACTTTTATAAATAACAAAAGCCAATGGCATTAAATTTAGCAGCACCAGAATGAGCTGCTGAAGCATCACATTTTAGTGCAACAGAGTAATGCTATTAGGTGCATTACTATTACACATTAATAATGTAATTGTCACACCTTTAGCAATATTCTGACTGACCTTTGAATCAAAATCCAGAGTTTTCTGAATGGGACATACTAAAAGTTGTCATCTAAAAAGTAATTTTCCCTCAAACTCTGAGGCAACCTGACCTGGCAGTGATTGCAGCTTCCTCTTTCTCCTTTACTCAGTGGCTCAAGTGATTAAGACGCTGAACTCAATGACTGGAAGGTCAAAGTTTGATTCCTGAGTACTGCATGACAGAGTGAGCTCCCACCTCTGTCCCAGCTCCTGCCAGCCTAGCAGTTTGAAAGCAAGAAATTGCAAGTAGATAAATAGCTGCCATTTTGGTGGGAAGGTAAACAGTGTTCCGTGCACTCCGGTGTTGAGGCATGCTTGCCACGTGTCCACAGAAATGTCTGCAGATGCAGACAGCGGTGGCTCTTTGGCTATAAACAGAGATGAGCACTGAACCCTAGAGTCAGATACAACTGGCTTTTGATAAAGGGTGACCTTTACCTTTATCCAGTGTCTTCAGTAGCCATCCTCCTAGTTCACAGCCTGAAGCCGTTGTGTTGGGTCTAAACCTGCCTAAGTGATGGCAGGTGCTGGAGGCACTGAAGAATAGATTTAAGCCATTGGTGAACTCCCATCTCTGTCCCCAGCTCCTGCCAACCTAGCAATTTGAAAGCAAGAAATTGCAAGTATAGTAGACCCTCGCACAATGATGTTACTTGGTTCCCCAAGTAGCGTTGCTAAGCGAATTTTGTTGTTATGTGGGTTTCTATGGAGTTTCTCACATAACAACGTTTTTAGCATCATTGTCCAGTTATTTTAGCGTTGTTGTCCAGACAATGACACTAAAAACGTTGCTATGCAGGGGAACACGTGAGGCATAACGATGCGTTGTTAAGTGAAAATGATGCTATACGAACGCGTTTTTATGTGAGGGTTGACTGTAGCTAAATGGGTGCTGCTTTAGTAAGAAAGGTAACCGTTTTCCATGTGCCACATGACCACAGAAGTATCTGCAGTGCAGACAGTGCTGGCTCTTTGACTGTAAATGGAGATGAGTGAGCACCATCCTCTAGAGTCGGATATGACTGGCTTTTAGGCAAGGGAGACCTTTACCTTTATTAGGCACTGGAACCTTTGCCAAGGACACAATTAAAGGAAGCTTACAAAGATGGGTATGCCCTACCTAGGGGTAGAGAGCACAATCAGATAATTTCTGCTGCTTTGGTACTCCCACTTTTTAAGACGTTGCTAGAGGATGAGACAATCAAGCACAAAAGGGTGGAACAAGAACCCTTTGATTTAGCACAGTCTGCAATCAGAATGTCAGAACCTGAAACTGTATTTTTATAGTCTACTTCTGCTTCATTGACTACACCAAGACCTTTGACTGTGTAGACCACAAAAAGATGTGGCAAGTGATTAGGGAGATGGAAATACCAGAACACCTTATATGCCAGATGAGAAATCTGTACATGACTCAAGAATCAACAGTTAGGACAGAGTATGGAATGACAGAGTGGTTTGGAATAGGAAAAGGAGTGATACAAGCCTGCATTTTGTCACCCTGCTTGTTCAACATACACAGAGCACATAATGCTCAATGCAGGGATGGAGGAATCACAATATGGGATCAAAATTGCGGGGAGAAACATCAACAATTTGACATATGCAGATGATACCACCTTAATGACAGAAAGTGAGGAAGACCTAAAGAAGCTCCTGACTATGTTGAAAGAGGAGAGTGCAAAAGCTGGTTTGAGACTCAGCATCAAGAAAACCAAGATAATGGCAACAGGCCCTAAGTCGTGGTATCGTGGACACAGTAGGCACAGGGCTGGGCGGGATGAGGAGGGTGGTGGAGGAAAGGGGTGCCTGGAGGGCGGTGGTCCATGAGGTCGCAAAGAGTCGGAATCAACTGTGCGACTGAAAAACAACAAAAAGTATTTTGACATAGTTGCTAGTCTGTGTGTTGTTGTTGTTTTTTGGGGGGCTCTGGTTCATTCCACTCAGTGGGGCCCTACATCTGTACCCCAAAGTCCAACCCTAGTGGCATTAATGTAGATCAGTCACAGCTGCAATGATAAGTTATCCTGCTGGTACCTTTATGCTGGTACTGATGCAAGGGAAAAAGGAAAACGGCTGGGGTGTGTGAACACAGGAGAAAGAGGAACACCCTCAGAAAAGATGAAACAAAACAATAATGTGAAAAGTATTTAATATTAAAACCACAAAGTCCCCAGAGAGTTGACAACAATCTAAGGTAGATTACAGATGCTGAAAATATATGACGTTGCAGTCCATGGTCATAAACCGTCAATAACCCGTAAAGTCCAATGGTAATTAATGGGAGTCCAATACAAAGTATAGAAGAACAGCAAAACAGGAAAGACGGGAACCAGATGGAATCATAAGGAGCAACCTATATATCAGCGGCAAATAATAACTCCAACAGGAGACGATGGGCGAAACAGTACTCAGTTTCGATATCCATCCGCGGTAATGGGATATTTCATTGACTTCGTCAAGAGCCTGAATAAAAGTATTACCCTATAAGATTGACCATACCAGAGGTTGTATTCAGCGCAATAATACTTTTATTCAGACTCTTGACGAGGTTTTCTGTGTTCATTATGTATTCCTGTTTCCTTTGTCTAGTTTCAGAGACTTATTTCAGATGCATGCTTATAAATGATTTATTCACATCTGTATCAGTTGGATATTTTAATATGTACTCCTAATTAAAAGTAGATAAAGAGGAGGATCTATAGCTGTCCATAATTATGCCCTTGGACATGACTCAGTTACCATTTGCAGACTTGGCTGGGTCTGAGCTAAAGAAATAGACCTAATGCTTTCAATTCCTCTTAATTACGTAGATTGATCTGGAGGTTTCAGTAAGGCATATATTGTGGTTTCTCCCTCAAAATTGTATTTTCCATGCACTGGTTGGTCCTTACGGATGAGCATAGGCTAACTCTTCTTGTGGCTTTCTTTCTCGATTAAAATTACCGATCAATTTATAAAATTGCTAGGAAAAATATGATGCCTCAGCTATGTCCAAAGTACAGCATAGTCACTTTAAAATGAATCCAGCTGATGGAGTAGTGATCTATGCCACTTTTCTTGATGGCAGCATGAATTTCTTTTTGGACATAGGCATTTGTTTTCATTCAGACTAAATTCTCTCCCAATGCACGTCATTAGTACAGTCACAGTATCAGTGCCCAGTCATAGACATTACCAAGAGCTAACCAGTTCAACAGATAATTGCCCCAGTCTAGCAAAAAGGATCTATCCATATCTAAAACTGAGGAAATGTGTATTGGTTTGAATGTTGAACTGGAGGATCCAAGACCTCCTTTAAATTCATTGATTAGGCATGATCTATAGCTGTGAGAGCTGGACCATAAGGAAGGCTGAGTGCAGAAGAATAGACACATTTGAACTATGGTGTTGGAGGAGACTCTTGAGAGTCCCATGGACTGCAAGGAGATCAAATCAGCTCCTTGGAAGGACAAATACTGAAGCTGAAGCTCAAGTACTTTGGCCACCAAATGAGAAGAGAGGACTCACTGGAGAAGGCCCAGATGCTGGGAAGATCAAAGGCAAAAGGAGAAGGGAATGGCAGAGGATGAGATAGCTAGATGGCATCTTTGACATGGTGGGCATAGATCTGGGCAGACTACGGAGGATGGCAGATGACAGAGGAGCCTGCTGTGCGGTGGTCCATGGGGTTGCAAAAGGTCAGACTTGACTGTACAACAACAACAACAACAACAACAACAAAATAGGCATTTATAGCAAGAAGTCTCTCAGACTGACCTATTTCACAGGTAGAAAGTATAAAGTGGTAGAAGCATGGTTATGTTGTGTATCTTGAGTTCTGTTGGGAAATGGCAAAATATGGGTGTAACCAAGAAATATGAATGTATATTCCTTATCTAAGCCCCATTGTCATAAGGTACTGAATGACTCACAGGATCTTTTTAGTCTACCAAACTTCAGCCCTCTGATTTATTGCCTTAACCCAGACTGGCCACAGGATCCTTCTGTGCAGGGAAGAAATATCAAATGCTTCCTTTTCCCATTGAGTTTCAATAAACAGAGAGATCTTCCTGGGTGAAGTTTTGAGGGTTTTTGTTTCTTTAGTAGTTAAATAGCAGGTTACAACATTATATCCAGTCCATCATCCAAAACCTCACAGTAGCTCATAACATACTTCCATATTTGTGAGAGCATGACTGGAACAAGCTGAGAGTGACCAAAGCCTTCTATACCCCACTGTCCTATAGACACATCGTAACAAGCAAGACTTATGGTTGGATAGGACAAGGCAGAATTGGTGAGCATTCTGCTCTCTAGAGAAGTGTGAGCATCATGTGGCCATCTAAATGTTCTTGGACTGTATTTTCCATCATCTCACAGCATTAGGCATCCAGGAACTGATGGAAGCTGCTCATTAGTCAGCCTATTTTTGACCTTGACTTACTCAAAATCCACTTGAATCTCATGAGAGTTTTCCCATGTAGATAAATAAACAAGAACCTCTGGGTACAATTTGGTGACTGCTGTCAGATCCATAGAATGTCATGCATTGATTAAAAGTTCAAAGCCCAAAAGCACTTCTTCCCTAGGCAAGCTACAAAAAAAACATGCTTTCTTATCTATCCCAGTGCTTTTCAGATAGTTGCCACCTTTGAATATAGTTACATACTCACAAGTGAGAAGAAAGTACAATATAAATAAATTTAACCACCAGACTTCATCAGTTTCTTTTCTTTTCCTTTCCTTCCCTCCCCAAAAATTTCTATGTGTGCATGTGCATCATAAGTCAGAGACAACTTGACAAAAGGTTTCTCCAAACAAACTGGAGGACAAGGAAAAGTGCATTATATCCATAACCCAAGTTGATACAGAAGTAAATTTCATAATGCTAGATAAAATATGCTCAAAAATTTCAGTATAAGAAATGAATGGTGCAATCCTATGCATTCTACACAGGAGAGAATTTCTCAACAACTGAACAATGTGTGATTGTCACAACGGCTTACAAATTAGCATGCTTTATCTTTATACTAAAAGATCTACCTAGATCAGTGATGGTGAACCTTGGCACACCAGCTGTTCTTGGACTTCAGTTCTCAGAAGCCCAAATTCTCCCACAGTAAACTCATTTGTGTGGATTCACAGGGATTTGGGCTTCTGGGAGTTGAGGTCCAAGAACAGCTGAAGTGCCAAACTTTACCATAACGGACATAGATTGTAGTCTCTGATGCATGTTTAGCTGTATTGAGAGGTTATCTGTAGCAAACATGCCAAAATCCTATTGGTGTATGTGAAAGAATTGCATAAGTCACCATAGTTAATGAGGCACAAAGCCAGCCATACAACTAACATGCTTTCAGAATCTTGCCAGTTACCCACTATTCGCTGCTGAAGTTTGATCCTCAGTTGAGTGATAGAACTGTGTGTTAAAAGTGCTACCTTTGTGGATTTCTTCAGTGTCAATGCACCCAATCAGCAGCACTGATCACAAGAATTTGCTGAGAACTTACCATGCCATCTACACTGGCCCTTTGAATGCAGTCTGTATTGGGTTTAAATGGGTTGCTTGAGGACAGAGGGGAGGAGTTAAATTATGTTTAGTCCACTTCCCCCATCTAAACAGCAATTATCTGTATTGTGAAGTAGCTGAGAAGCTGCATCACAATGTGGGCACATTGAACACTTCCCTTGACGGTCCAGGGAAGTACATTTATTTTTTATTTTTTTATATTATTTTTTTATATTAAATGGTTGCTGTGCTGATGCAGCACTTTGATGACAGCGGGTGTAAAGGATGCATCTACTGAACATTACACACAGCAATCACCTATCGAGTAGCAGTGCGTAGCTTCCTGGATCACCAGCTGTTCCATGACAGTGTGGCTGTAGCTACCAGATCAGTGAAGAGCTGATCAGAGATAGAACCATTGCTGATGAGCTAGTGATTCTGTAATGCATATGCCATTGATTGGGCTACTGCAGCCATGTTTTTTAACATTCAAAAAAACATTTTTTTTTCCAAAAAAAAAATCTTTTGCATGAAAAGTAAATAGAGTTTCTTTAAACATCGTCAAGGCAAGTACTGATCATCTATCACAAAAATGTGCTTAATTTGATAAAAATGTCTTGTCTTTATGAAAATGTCACAGCCTTGTACATCTCTTTCGAACCACTTCATGCCCTATTGGAGGGGGCATGTTCCCCACACACAGACACATTTGCACTCCAATGGTTCATTTTGAAAGTATATTTCACAGATAGAAAATCACATTCATTTCTGAAATAGCAATAACAATTACACTTATATACCACCCCATAGCACTTAGTGTACTCTCTGGGTAGTTTACAGATAATTAGCATTTTGCCCCAAACATACTGGGTTTTACCAACCTTGGAAGGATGGAAGGCTGAGTCCACCTTGATACCCATGTCAGGATTGAACTCAATGTTTTGACTGCAGTACAGTGATTTAACCACTGTGTCACCAGGGTTCCTTCATGAATTTAAGCAGATGCCTCTATTATTTAAGTTCCTCGAAGCAAGTTGTCCCTTTGTCCTTTATGAGCTAGGGGCTCTTTTGTAATACTGGGAAGCCTGTGCTTTCAGTGTCACAAACTAGGGCCAGCCCAATAAATTTTTCTCCCTCAGGTGAGAGACACAGTAATGCCCTCACCCATACAGAGGCAACAGCATTGTTGGTCCAATCTTATTTCAGTGCTTACTTCAGCTCCTGCCTCATTCTGCCTAATGGGAGTGCCAGTTCCAGTTAAATCATATACACTTTTCTCCAAACGCTGTTTTGTGACAGTAACTTGGCAGTCATCTCAGGGGTTGCCTCGGTACACACAAAATCGATGTCAGTTGGGTTACAATAAGTAATAGTAACCTTTTTAAATCTTCACCACTCTTTTCTAATCTCCCTACCTCTCCTCAGAATTTCCTCACAATGTTTTTAAAGGTCCCCTTAATTTAATTGGATGTGTTCCAGATGGTATGCACCTGCACAAATCAACACTAATTAGGATGTACACATAGAAGATTCATGTAGACAGGAGAGAAGGCAGGAGAGAGAAAATTCTTTTCTGTATTTGTTAAGACAGTTGTAAATCCTCCCAAAGCAGTTCCAATAGTTGTATATTTAAGTTGTTGCTTAAATGTCATTTTCTTTTTCACAAAATAAAACTTGACTATTAGCAGAGAGTGAAAATTGGAATAGAAAATGCGAGGCAGCTACCACATCAATCATTGGTCTAGTTGCCCAAAGGCGATTCCTTAGATGCTACAAACAATTTATCTACACCAAGGCAGGGCAAAAATGCTTGCAATCATTGGAATGTTTATCCCAGGAGTGGGTAACTGTGGACTTCTATTTGCATTTCACCTATAACTCATTGCTTTTTAGGCAACTTTGGCCTTGGTGAAGAATCAACAAATTTGGGAGGCAAGCAAAACCTATTCAGAGGACCATATTTTCTCTACCTGTATTCTTGATCTGGCCAAAGCTTGGATGTGAACACAAGTAAAATAGAACAAGGCCAAATGTCATCTTGCTTTGGAGATCCACAGAATAACTTATTGAGGCTACACCACCAGGAGTTGGTACACAAACAGGTACCGCCAATTACCTATTTGGCCCAGGTCCTGGGAATACCTTCCAGGTATTGCTTGTCCATCATTCTTCCCATGGGTAGGTGCTTTCCAAGCACTCTAGCCAAGGTCTCCTGATTAACAACTACCTTGTTACCTTTAACCAGAAATACCAAGGTTTGAACCAGAAAGCTTTGGATGCAAAGAAGAAGTGAGAAGGATCAGTATACTGTAATTCGAAAAGCCAAATAAGTAATTGCTGCTGCCATGTAGGAGTATAGGTGAATGCAAATTTCATTTCAGTTTATTTCTTACCAAAGTTCCACACAATTTGCACATCTCACAATGGGTGAGAGCCAAACTTAGAGATTTATCTTCTCTCTTGGGAACATGGGTGAGAATTACGTTTCAGTTCATTTGAAACAACCTTCTGAATGTGAGGTATAGTGAATTTGACAGAATGTCTCTAGCCCTACTTCAAAATCGGCTACACTGAACTCAATGCAATTTATTTGGAAAGAAACATTTAAGAAACTTGTGCTGGGTTTGACACGAAACTGCTTTGTACCAAGTCAGTTCATTCTTCCCTCTCAACCAGTATAATTTGCTTTGATGAGTAGGTGTCCTCAGAATTTTTTTCTCTAGCCTGTTTAGGTCTTTTGAACTGACAGTACTACTGACAGAATCTGGGCCGTTTTGTAGGCAACATATGCGATCTGCCAGTGAGCAACAGTTCTCTTATTAGATTTAAAATCTGGAGCCAGGGCCAGCCTTACTCTTGGGCAGATGAAGCAGCAACATGGAAGGTCAGAAACTTGTTGGTTACATAATTGATTAGTGCTGTATTTTCACCAGAACTTCGAAAAGGAATTTTTCTAAATATAACTCCCAAACTTCCTGGGGGATTCTTCTAGTTAATTGTCCAAAAAGTAACATTTCTGAGTTATTTCCTTTTCCTTTTTTTAAAATTATGAGGCTGAGGAAAAAGTGCATGTGGGATTTTATATAATAACTTGGCTGGTTTTATATATCATGCATTTTGATTTGGAAAAATAAGGCAGATCGTTCTTATTCAATCTTAGACTGCCAAATGTTTTTATTTTTGGGAATAGTAACCTGCCAACCTAGCAGTTCGAAAGCAAGAAATTGCAAATAGATAAATAGGGACCACTTCGGTGGGAAGGAAACAGCATTCCGTGTGCTCCGGTGTCTAGTCATGCCTGCCACATGACCACTGAAACATCTGCAGAAGCAAACAATGCTGGCTCTTCGGCTTTGAAACAGAGATGAGCACTGAACCCTAGAGTGGAATACGACTGGCTTTCAAGCCTTTACCTTTACCTAACCATGTTAGTCTGTGATTCAAGCATATCAGAGATTAAACAAATCAAAATAAAACAAAAATGTTTTAACACTTTAAAGCCTAAGTGCTGTTTTTTAATGTTAGCTTTTGTGGATCAAGTCCACTTCGTCAAACATAGGAGTGAGACTTCACGGCATCAATTTATACACATCACGTACAGAGTGATTGGTTAACATAAGAGAGAAGTATACAAATCAATATGCCTTTTTACAACTGGTAATAACAGATAGTCTCTGGTTGTTATTCGAAGTAGTTGTAAATTTTCACCCTGTTGAATTGCAATAACCAAAAATCATCTGCTTCTAACAGCATACCTGTCAAGTATCCCGTATTGGCCAGGATTTCCCATAATTCAGCGCCGCTTTTTCTACTTTCCCGGCCAGACCTGCTGTCATCCCGTAATTTGACGGTGGGGAAAAGTAGTTACTGCACAACCCCTTCTGCGCAGAACCCTTCTACGCATGTGCAGAAGGGGATGTGCAGAAGCCTTCTGTGCATGTGTAGAAGGGTTCTGCGCATGCACAGAAGGGTTCTGTGCAGGTCCCGTATTGTACGGAGCCATGCACGACAGGTATGACTAACAGTTGTAAAAAGACATATTGATTTGTATAGCAAATCAACCTAGCTGAATCTTAAGGTTGATTTCTTTCAAGCCTCATGTAAGTGTCTCTTCCCAGAGTAAGTGTGTAAGGAATGTGGCCCTCAGTAGGATTCCCTGAGGATCAGAGTTGCAAGAATATTCAGTATTTCTCCCATACAGGGTAGTGGCTTAGTACCAACCCAACAGTAATTAAACAGAAATTCACTATTCTGGTTAACTCATATTAGGTTAAAAACAGGAAGATCTATGCTTATTTTAGAAAGCCAATTCAGAAGGAAAGCAAAACATCTAGGCTCCAGCCAGGGAGAAGAAGACAGTAATGCAATGTATTTATTCATCAATAGATGGTAATTTAGGGGGGGGGGGGGGGTTAGAAGGAAAAAGAGACCCAAGCCCACCTGATTATCTGCCCCCATCCCCATTGGTTATTGGCCACATAGACTGAAGTTTTTTCTTCTAGCAACAGCCAACAAAATCTCCTCCTCACTTCAGAAATGCTTCTTTTTTTATACTTGTCATCTTCCATCACTGCACTTTCTTTGCCTTGCATTTCTAGAACATTCTAGGATTGTGCATCTCAGTGTTCTTTCATTTAAAATAAATAATTACATAGATCTTCTTTGTATTTCACTCCCTTCACAAAACATTCACATCTCTCTTTCATCTTTCATATGCACCTTTCATACCTGACCCCATTTTCTGTTTGCTATCATTACTGCTATAGCTTATGTACTACTTGACAATTGCTTTCCTGCTCCAAGGAACCCTGGGTCTTTTCAGAAGATCTGGTTCCAAAGCATATTCTGCAAATGGTCCGAATGTTTTGCTAGTCTTCATCAGGTACCACTACAGCCAACTACCATTTTCACACAATGAGAAGAGAAAATAATACCTTGATTTCCTGCCTAGACACTGGCCAGATGTTATACAATCCAGTCGCCCCACAGCATAAACATAGGTTGTGTTTCCCAGCCTGTACTACAATCCACATCATCACAACTGGCTAGGGATGATGGCAGCTCTTGTCCAACACATTTGATAAGTGCCAGACCAATCTAAGAACTTTACACGTGTTCAGATGTTAAATAATTGCCTTTTCCTCCTTCTTGGCACTTTAGAAAAGGAGAGTACTGTATACAAACCTGTGTGCTAAATTTTAGTTATTAATGTTTTTTTACCTTATGTAGTTATAAGCTTTCAGCAATGTTGGAACAAAGCATCAGTGCTTGTAGCAAAATATCTGTTTCAGTAAGATAACTGTAAAGGTCACCCTTGCTCAAAAGCCAGTCCTATCCAACTCTAGGGTGCAGTGCTCATCTCTGTTCATAGCCAAAGAGCCAGCCCTGTCTCCATCTGCAAACGTTTCCGTGGTCATGTGGCAGGCATAACTAGACACCGGAGTGCACGGAACACTGTTAACCTTCCCACCAAAGTGGTCCCTATTTATCTACTTGTAATTTCTTGTTTTCAAACTGCTAGGTTGGCAGGAGCTGGGACAGAGATGGGAGCTCACTCCGTGGTGCAGCACTCGGGTCTCAAACTGCTGACCTGTCAGTCATCAAGTTCAGCATTTTAACCAGTAAGCCACTGCAGTCCTCTCTGCATCAGTAGCAAAGGACAATAAGCCCTCAGAAAGAAACAAGATGTTTCCACTCATTTCTCAATCCATGTGTTGATTGGTATTCTAGGCTCCATTCTTCTCTAAATTAGTTTCCTGCTTCTTTTCCTCCTTCATCTTTTCTAGACAGACAGACAGACTGGTACAGATGTAAGAGGATTTTTAAAAAACTATATTTATCCTTCTGCCTAAATAAATGTCTTAAGATAATAAACAGTAAGTTTCCTTTTTTTAAAAACTTTTCACTAGCTTCCATAGTAGGTTTTCTTTTTTAAAAGTCACAAGACCAGCACTAAATAACTGCCTGATATGTACTGAATGATCTTAACAATTAAAATCCTCTAAGATTTTGCTTTGGGTCCAATAATCCCTTTCTAAGAAATAAGGGGAAGGGGGGAAAGCACACTGAAGTCTTGGGAAGGAGTCTGGAATTCTACTTGTACCTGCATAGTTAAGTTCAGATCAAACTGCTTGTTGTTGTTGTTGTTGTTCAGTCGCACAGTCAATTCCGACCCTTTGCCACCCTATGGACCATTGCCTGCCAGGCACCATACTCCACCATTTTCCTCAGCCCGCCCAGCTCTGTGCCCATTGCATCTACAATACTATCTAGCCATCTCATTTTTGGCCACCCCCTTCTTCTTTTGCCATCCACCTTTCCCAGCATCAAGGCTTTCTCAAGTGAATCCTCTCTTCTCATTTGAAGTCCAAAGTACTTTAGCTTCATCTTTACTATTTTACCTTCCAATGAGCAGTCAGGGTTGATTTCTTCTAAGATCGACCTATTTGTTCTCCTCCCTGTCCAGGGTACTGTACTCTCAAAACTCTCCTCCAGCACCACATCTCAAAGGCATCTATTCTTCAGCGCTCAGCTTTCCTAATGGTCCAACTCTCACACCCATACATTACCACTGGGAATACCATTGCTTTGACTATGTGAATTTGTTTGCAAGGTGATGTCTCTACTTTTAACTATGTTCCCCAGGTTTCTCATAGCTTGTCTCCCAAGAATCAGTCGCCTTTTTATTCCATGGCTGCAATCCCTATCTGCAGTGATCTTTGATCCAAAGAAAGTAAAATCTGTCACTGCTTCTACTTCTTCCCCATCTATTTTCCAGGGACTGATAGGGCCTGTTGCCATTATCTTGGTTTTCTTGATGCTGAGTCTCAGGCTACCTTTTGCACTCTCTTCTTTCAACCCAATCAAGAGATTTTTTAGGTCTTCCTCACTTTCTGCCATTAGGGTGGTATCATCTGCATATCTCAAATTGTTGATGTTTCTCCCAGCAATTTTGATCCCATATTGTGATTCCTCCATACCTGCATTGCGCATTATGTGCTCTGTGTATAAGTTGAATAAGCAGGGTACAAAATGCAGCCTTGTCTTACTCCTTTTCCTATTCCAAACCACTTTGTCATTCCATATTCTGCTATAACCAAGTAAATATATTCTCTGACTTCAGTTGGCTTGCACCAGTGGCACCCACCACAATTTTTGAGTATATTTTTGCCTTTATTTCTTTTTTAACGTATGACATTGCCTTGTACTGATTAATGTCAAAGGGAGCAAAGGCTTTGAGAGATGACATAGTTCTTCCTGTCTTCTATCTGACATTGTGACTTCCATGCTGAGGAATTATGGAAGCTGTCATTCAAAAAGCACGTTGTTGTAAGTTCTTCCTTTTAGCCCAGCACTGTGTTCTGATTGGCAGTAGCTCTCCTGGCACATTTTAGACAGTTTTTTTTGTCTTACCAAATGGTCCAGGAAGTTCATTTTGTTATATTATGAAGCTGCCAGTGATTGACCCTAGGAGTTTGAAGATGCAAAGCAGTCATTATAACAAAGAGTGTGGTTCCTACCCAGAATCAGAAAACAGAAGCATGTACTGTACTTTTATTTCCTGGCTGGCTAAGGATTTGGAGGGTAAATATCAAAAAAAGTAACTTTGGCAAACACTATTAGAAGCTTCCGTCTGTGAGATTGCATAGATGATTTTGCTTGGATTTAGCCGCAGGAATGTTGTATCTTCAGTGGAATCTAGTCTGCTTTGATTAATAATTGATCACATTTTTCCCAGGCAAATATAAGGGAAAGTTCTTGTTCTTGATCTGTGAGCCTCAGGTAAATGAAACCAATGATATGGCTGTGACTCTGAGCATTGCTTTAAAGAGAGAGAGAGAGAGAGAGAGAGTGTATATCCCTCATCATCCTAGGATATCTGAGATGGCACTGGTGTACTAAGCTCAACAATAAGAACATAAGAACAGCCTTGCTGGAACAGGCCACAGCCCATCCAGTCCAGCATTCTGTTTCACATAGTGGCTCACCATTTCCTTCAGGGTATTCCCAAGGAGATGCCTTCACCTGCTTAGGATTCCCTGGAAATGGCATTGAGAGATATCCTGCCTATCTCTCCAACCTGGAGGTTGTCCTTAAGTATCCATAATTATAGCCATTGATACCCTTGTCCTCCATGAACTTGTCTAATCCTTTCTTAAAGCTGTCAAGACTGACAGTTGTCACCACTTCTTCTGGCAGGGAGTTCCATAGACCAGTAATCCTCTGGGTGAAAAAGTACTTTCTCTTATTTGTTTGAGAACTAGTACCCAAAAGTTTCATTGAGTGTCCCCTAGTTCTAGTGTTATGCGATAGGGAAAACAGTTTTTCCTTATCTACTTTGTCCACACCGTGCATGATTTTATAAACTTCAATCAGGTCACCTCTTAGACGCCGTCGTTCAAGAGTGAAAAGGCCCAACCGTTGCAGCCTCAGGTGGTAAGGAAGGTGTTCCAGTCCCCTAATCATTTTGGTTGCCCTCCTCTGCACTTTTTCCAACTCCATAATATCCTTCTGGAGGTATGGCGACCAGAACTGTACACAGTATTCCAGATGGGGCCTCACCATAGATTTATAAAGAGGCAAAATGACACTTGCTGACTTATTTTCTATACCCTTCCTAATGATACCTAGCATTGAGTTTGCTTTTTTCACTGCTGAGGCACACTGGGTTGACACCTTCATTGAGTTGTCCACCAGGACACCAAGGTCCCTTTCCTGGTTTGTCGCAGACAGTTCAGAACCCATCAGTTTATAAATGTAATTGGGTTTTTTTGCCCCAACATACATCACTCTGCACTTACTAATGTTGAAGCTCATTTGCCACTGTTTTGCCCACTCCCCCAGTGTCAAGAGATCCCTCTGGAGCTCCTCACAATCTCTCACAGTTTTCACTACCCTGTATAATTTAGTATCGTCAGCAAATTTGGCTACCTTGCTATTTACTCCTACCTCTAGATCATTTATGAAGAGATTGAAAAGCAGGGGTCCCAGTACTGAACCTTGGGGGACCCCACTCTTTACTTCCCTCCACTCGGAGAAGTGTCCATTGAGTGCTACCCTCTGTTTCCTGTCCCTTAGCCAGTTGCTGATCCAGAACAAAACCTGTCCCTTTATTCCATGACTGGCAAGTTTATTCAAGAGCCTTTGGTGCGAGACCTTGTCAAAAGCCTTCTGAAAGTCCAGATAAACAATGTCAACTGGATCCACCTTATCCACATGCTTGTTGACACTCTCAAAAAATTCCAAAAGATTAGTGAGGCATGATTTGCCCTTGCAAAAGCCATGTTGGCTCTTCTTTAGCAGCGCCTTCGCTTCTATGTGCCTATTAATTCTATCTTTTAGGATGGTTTCCATCACTTTACCTGGGACACATGTCAAATTGACAGGTCGGTAATTTCCTGGATTCTCCCTGGATCCTTTTTTGAAAATTGGTGTTACATTCGCTACCTTCCAGTCATCAGGCACAAAGCCTGATTTGAGGGAAAGATTATATATTTTGGCTAGGAGATCAGCAATTTCATCTTTAACTTCCCTGAGAACCCGTGGATGGATGCCATCTGGTCCTGGTGATTTGTTAGTGTTTAGTTTAACAAGACATGCAAGGACCTCCTCCCTGGTTATTTCTATCTGGCTTAATTCTTCGGTTTCCCTCCCTACGAAGATAGGCTCTGTTTTGGGCATGTGGTCTCTGTCTTCTTCAGTGAATACTGAAGCAAAGAATTCATTTAGTCTCTCTGCAATCTCTGTTTCCTCTTTAATAACCCCTTGCCTTCCATTGTCATCTAATGGTCCAATGGCCTTCCTAGTTGGGTTCTTACTTCTAATGTACTTAAAGAAGTCTTTGTTATTTCTCTGAGTATTTTTAGCTATACGCTCCTCAAAGTCTTGCTTTGCTTTCCTGATTGTTGCCTTGCATTTGTTCTGCCAGTATTTATGTTTCTGCCTGCTGTCCTCATTCGGACAAGCCTTCCATCTTCTAAATGAGCTTTTCTTGCTTTTGATCTCTTCCCGAACAGCTCCCGTAAGCCACATCGGAGTCCTCTTGGACCTGGCAGTGCCCTTTTTCCTTTTGGGTATGCATTCCAATTGGGCCTCCAATTGGTATTAACAATACTAATTTTTGAAAAATGGCTTCATCTAGATCAGTAGTACAACAGGGCTGAATATTATGAATAAGACCCCATGCTGTAGGCAACATCAGTTCTTCTTCTGTGTCTAGGCCAAACATGAAACTGTCAAAATGAAGCCACCTTTTGGTGAATTCATTCATAGTTCCTTTCGCCTGGGTATGCCTGATTGTGGTGCAAAAATACCACAATTTTTAAGGTAGGTTAATAGTTTCACCACACATTAAAGGCAGTTTTACTTGTTTGTCTGCCAATGTGATTTATGCCATCTCTTGCCAAAAATGCCCTTCTGCGCTCTATGTAGGACAAACAGGGCAATATTTGCGCAAAAGAGTTAATGGACATAAATCATACATCCGGAGTGACAACACAGAATAACCAACACTCTATCCAAGTCCTAAAAGCTGCGATTCTGGAACAGAGAAATTACAAGACTAGGATCCAGAGAGAAACAGCAGAAATAAAATACATCCATCTGTTGGACACCCATCGCAGAGGTTTGAATGTTAGCCAGGTGTTTCTAGAACATTATCAAATTTGACACACAGGCTTTTATATGCTGCTATATATATTATATTTCATTATATTTTACCTCTTCTCAAACTTTCTTGTAAAATTCTCTTTCATGTCTCAGTGTGCTCACACAGTAACACAAAGGTTAAACTCATTAACAAATGTTCAATTAGCAAATGTTGCTGGGAGTAAGAATTTGCTGGAAGTAAGAAGTTTTGCATTCCACTACTGTATTTACAAAAGAAAAGGAAACAAGTAGAGCTAATCCGAATAACAACCAGAGATCATCTGCTACTGCCAACTGCAGGAAGCTGCATTGATTTGCATACTTATCTGTCATGTTGATTAATCACTCTATGCATCTGTATCTGGTGTACAGTATATTTATTTATACTGTACGTCTCACTCCTGTGTCTGATGAAGTGGACTTGATTCACAAAAGATCACATAAAAATATAGCAGTTAGTCTTTAAAGTGCCGCAAAGTTTTGTTTTGTTTTCTGACAATTTTCAATGAGGTTCTTCCTGTGTACCACAGCAATGTCAGTTGCAAACAGTTATATTTGCTCTTCTGGATGTAGGCAAAAAGGACTGTTGAGTGAAGGTTCTTAAGCAAAAAGCAAAGGTAATAATTAAAAGGGGGACTTCATTAATTTCTTGCAATTAATTATGAAGATCTTAGAGAGTTTTATGTTGGCCAGAGGGTTTGTCAGGCTCCCCACCCCAAGTCTTCTCTAACTAGCTGTGAAGTCATTAGCACATATTAAAAGATAATAATCATGGAAATATGGATATTATAATTACTTTGCATAACTATTCATACTCTTGATCTCTTTTCTCTTAACCACAATAATTGATTAACAGCTACTTTAATCCAATACTGCCACCAAGGCAGGATTTTAAGACAGATATCTAGGGCAGTGTAAAGAGCAGGAGAGTCTTCAAACACAACTGGGGTGGCTTATCATATCTTGTCGGAAGTGCAACAAGATGCATTAACGTCTAAAGAGTGTCCCTGTTTCATAAAGCCTTTGCATGAAGCATCTAAAATGTACTGTATATGCTGCCTTACATAATCTGCATAATTAAATAATTCTAGTCTTTAATTTTGGAGAAGAATATTTTGCATTTTTAGCATGCGCAATTAAATCCAAAAGATGTTAAATAGATGCTTTGATCACTACTTAATTATTTTATCTATTACTACTAGCATTGTCACCATCACTGGGGATAGTGCCCTAAAGGAAAGGAGGTCAGGCTTCAATATCTGTCACAATATTGACATTTGTCACAATGTTATCACTGAACACTTTTTAAATAATAATAATAATAATAATAATAATAATAATAATAATAATAATAATAATAATAATAATAATTTTGTTGTTGTTAAGGTTTCAGCACCATTTACCCATGCTCTGAATGACATAGCATAAGGTTCATCTAGGGTGGCAGAATGTGGCCCCTTCCCTGTTCATAGTGAAGTCTGCCAGTAGACATTCTTTACACTGTGGTGGCTTAGTGGTTAAGACACTGAGCTGGAAGGTTGGGGTTCAATGCCTGAGTGCTGCATGACAGATCTTGGGGACATTAAAGAAGCCTCACGCAGGCAGCCCGAGCGGAGTTTCTCCAGCAAAAAACCTTTCAACCCAGAGTAATTTCTGACATGAAGTTTGTTTATTTAATAAGATATTTGTCCTTGTTTTCTCCTTTTGAAAAGCCAGATTATCTCTAATTCAAAACTAAATACTTAAACAGCTCACAGTAGCACTTCACCTCCAGCCTCTGAAAGTCACTCACTCTGGTCTAGAGTTATCATGGTTTTGCCCATTTATTCACTGAACTGAAAGGGAACATTTTGCTATTTATCTTCACTCTGCATTATACTTTTCCCTACTTTTTTTGGTGCTGTAAGAGCCAGGCTCTATCATTAGACAGGGTGAAGCAGCTGTCTCAGAGGAACTAATTTTAAGCACCATGAAATTGTCATGATGGCTGTATTTACACTGCTAGAGAGGAAATGAGCTTCACAATAGTTTACCAAATAGTTAATAAATGACTACTAACAAAGAAAATGTAGTTGTCTGTGAAAAAGATGGAAGAGTAAGAGGAACAACTGGTCCTCTCTACAAATCAAAGTGTTTAGTGATAATACTGCCTGGTTAATTGGCACCTCTGAAAGACACTGTTGCTTGTTGCATAATAATGAGAGGCCTGGATAAAGTACATTTTTCTCCTTTCATTTCCAGGTTAGACTTTAAACTGCCAAAATGAAGCCACCTTCTCGGCTTTCTTGTTGGCCAAACTTAAATCCTCATCAGTACATGTTTCTGGTAGTAACTGGCAGACCAGCAAATGACTCAGATTCTGTATCTTTCCACATTCACAGAGCATGTTGTTATCCACCAGTAACCCCCACTTGAGCATGTCAATTTTACATCTAGGGACTCCGACCCTCAGCCTATTCAGGGTCCTCCAAGTGATGTAGGGAAGGTTGAGTTCCTCAGCCATATCTTTCTTTGAAGTTGTTCCTTGTTCAATGAGAACCTCCCTCCATCTTCTAATTTGATTTTGCTCTTGTGTACCCTCAAGAACAGGGATTCTCAACCTGTGTCCCACGGCACCATTTTATGCCTCCCCCCCACTGCCTCTACCACACCAAGAAGTGCCATTTGGTGGAGGAAGGGCAAAATGGCCGTCTGACCCCCAAAGCTGAGGGAGTATGACCCATTCCTGAGGAGATTCCAGCTCATAACCAAGACAGTTTTGTTCTGTTATGGCCTTCAATCTTTTACACTGCTTTTAAAATTGCTTCTTGAATTGTTTTAAACCTGTTTTCACTGAATGGTGGGATTTTAACAATTGACTATTTTTTTTCAAAAACATGTTAATCTGTTGTTAAATTGCTTGGGAAAAACTTAGCAGCCTGCAAAGCAATGTTGAATACCCACTGTTCAACAGGTGTGGCCTCAACTAATAAAAGAATGTGTATTTCTGTTTCTCATTCATAGTGTAATCTTTATCTCTACTAGGGAAAAAATATTTCACAGACACGTTTTCTCTTGTATTCAAACTGCTTTAGGCCATGTTTCTATCTTGGTCTGTTTTGCAGGGCAAGCTGAATCATGCAGCCTACACCAATCTACATTAACTGGGTCATTTTCTACTAACTGCCTCTAATGCTAGTTCAGATATTTTTAATATCTTGCTGGCCCAACTGTAATATCATGGTGAACATGCTCCAGGCATGTTCCACTTGGCCTGATAGGTAAAGGTAAAGGTTGTCCTTGCTTGAAAGTCAGTCGTATCCGACTCTAGGGTTCAGTGCTCATCTCTGATCTGATAAAGAATATTCAAACTCAACATAGGTAGGAAATATACTCCAAAAATAAACAGAGTTTATCTGATTTGGATGTGTTTTTTTACCTCATATGAGTTTTCAGTTTATTGGGGTTGATTGGGTCAATTTTACCTATTATATTTTGAAAATATTTATATACAGTATGTATTGTTTGGATTTGTTGTTTGATATTTGTTCTGTTATGCTGCTTGTCTTAGATAGGTCCTTTAGCCTTATTTGATGTCTTTGTAATATATTTTCCCATACTATTTAATTTTAATTTAATAGTTCAACTTATTCACCGCCCACTCAGGCATGCCTGACTCAGGGCGGCTCACAAAATTTAAAACCCCATACAATAAAAAGTGAAAATCCCTACCCCCAATTAAAAACCCACCCACCTCATGCAGGAGAGAGAGGGTGCATTTTATAATACATCTTATAGTAAAAGCCATCTTATGGTAAGAGACAGCGGGCAGGAGCCACTTTACCCTCAGGGCCCCACACCTACCCTGCCAACCAGGTCTTAACTCCTTTCCTAAATGGCAGCAACTCCATCTGTAACCGTAGCTCAACCGGCAGGAGGTTCCAAAGGGCCAGTGCGGACACGGAAAAGGCCTTTTCTTGTTCCAGAGAGGTGAGCTCCCCTAGGTGATGGAACAACTAGGGAGCCTCTCTGGTCCTATTGGTTTTGTTTAGGGATTTATTTTGTTTACAGTTTGGTTGCTATGTTGCCTATTTACATATTGGTTTTAGCCTTATTAGGGGGTTTCCAGATACTGTGAAAAAATATTATGTCCATCCATCCATCTAAAGCACCTAGGGAGCATATGGAGACAGGCCCCTTTGGATGTGAATTTAATTGCAGCAAAAACTATGTCCACTTGTTATTTTAACACAATCTCAGGAACTGCAGTCAGATACAGTCATGTGTAACCGTTTTGCAGCAGTCTTTCAATCTACAATTGTAATCACCCAGAGGGACCATGATGAATCAGCAGATCAAGTTGAGACATCCAGTGTGCCATCTTGGATTCATTTCAACTGGTAACAACTGAGGTGGTTAGCAGGGTGCTTGTTCGCTATAGAACTACCATCTCACTCCTTGATCCTGGTTCCATCATGGCTGTTGAACTTTGCCAATTGTATGAGTCAAATGAGCTACATATGATTAATTTTCAGCATGTATGGCTGGAGCATAGACTTGAAAATGGCGATACTGATCTGTTATACTTATATATGTTTTCCATGGTGTCTGATTGACATTTCTCAGTCAGACCTTGCATTAGGCCGACTGCCTGTACTACATCTTGCCTTAATATGAACATTATTCATATTAGATCAAAGCCACCACTAGCCTGCCTCTTCCTATCAAAAGCTGACAACCATGTTCATTACAATTAATGAGAGATTACAACATTTGATACAAGCAGGTAATTCAACATACAAAAGACTAGGAACTGAAACACCCACTCTGCTGCAAAGAACATATTCTAACTTAGGATGAAAACCTGTTTTTATAAAAGATTTTCCCCATGACAAACCTGTGACATGTTTTTCAGGAGGAAAAATATTTAAGAATTCCTCTCATCTGATTCCCACTTAGGCTGGAATTTCACTTTCTTGTCAGATGTAGCTATTTACCATTAATGCATTCTTTTTTCTATTTCAGTCTCTGAATGTAAATTATGGAGTACATAGCCTGAACATTTTTGTGTACAAACCTGATTATTCTAGGAAGTGCAGGAGAACATTTCAAATCAGCTGTCAGAGCACCACCTACAGGCCAAATTGATAAACGAAACAGATAAAAAGGAGCAGTTTCTTGATAGCCAGTAACATTTAAGAGTGGTTTACCATTCTAATCAAGATAGAATACAGTACTTTAATTTAGTTTGTATGACCTCTTCCAGACAATTCATATGGGGTTTATATATATATATATATATATATATATATATATATATATATATATATATATATATATATATATATATATATATATATATATATATATATATATATATATATACACACACACACACACACACACACACACACACACACACACACACACACACACACACACACACAGAGAGAGAGAGAGAGAGAGAGAGAGAGAGCCAAATGAACTAAATATTTCAGAAGATCTATGCCAGCTGTGACGAATACTGGATTTAATCCATGAACAATGAAGACTGCTCTTATAGACTTATTTCCAAACAATTACCCTAACTCTTGTACTCAAGTTTTCTGGACAATGTAGGTGAAATTACTATGAAACCAGCACATGCCACAGCATTCTATGCTGTCCTCCAAGATTTTTAGAATTGGTTGTTTGCAAATCTTCTGGTTTTCATTGCAGCAGCAGCAGACTGATGCGTGGACTACAAAGCGCTAGTGACCTACCTTGCTTGAAAACAGTCCTGGAGTCTTGACATTGTGTGCATGAAACTCTACTCTCACACATTACTTATGTCTCTACATCTCTGGATTAAACTGCCAAGCTATACTTATCCTACAGCAATGCAGCATTTTTTCAGAAATAACGTGTGCATAGCATTGGTAATTTTATCTATCCAAAGGAGTTCAGAATTCCCCTTCTTATAAGTAATCTGAAAATTGTCTAGTATTATGAAAACTGAAAAGTATGTACAGTGGAACCTCATACAACAATTGCCCCTTATAGCAATGAAATCGAATAACAATTAGGTTATGTTGTTGTTGTTGTTCTTTTGGGGGGATGGTGTACACATAACAATTTTCCCTATGGAAAACATCGTACAATTTTTCAATGGGAAAAACCACTTAGCAAAAAAAAAAAGTTGTACGATGCATCCCATAGGGAAAATCACTATACGATGCATGTATCATATAGCAATTGTTTCGTATAACAACGAGCCCCGTGGAATGGATTAAAATCGTTGTATGAGGCACCACTGTATTACTATATTAAAAGTAGTAACAGAAGCTGCAGTTCAAAAACTGAATGGAGCTACCTATTCTAAATACTGTAGTTACTTGAGGGAATAAGAAGCAAACACTTAAAATGTATCAATTGTCACCAGAAGTTATAATTAATTATAGGATGTACTGATTAGACCAGCAATGAATCATCATAAAATAAAGTTTAAGTGAAATAATCTGTATATACATTTTATTAACAAGAGTGTTTTCAATGTGATCGAAGGAGACAATGAGAAGTACAAGGATGTGACATATTACATGTCAATTTTTTAGTTTACAAAAAAATTGTATTGGGACATATACACAAGTATACTATACCAAATAGCAATATCTCTAATATATTCTATACACAAACATAAAATAACTGAGTTTTTCAATAGACAGAGACTAGATCATAAAGAGATCAAAAAGTCCTGTCCAAAAGCTACAAATATTAAATCTAAAAAGGAACAAAGATTACCACTGCCTGAACAGTGGTATACCAATCAATTAAAGCCTTCACTGAAAGCCATACATGAAATATCAAAAATATATTGATGAATCTATCACTAATAATGAATGCTTATATTTACATTAAATTACCAAACTCATTTTCAAATGCTTTATTTACAGATCTTTATTTGCCCTTTGTGAAAGTCATTAAAACTTTTAAAACCACAGAAATGGCTGTTAGAAACAATGCATTCCCCCAAAACAATACTTGTTTACAATGATTCAGAATACAGTATGTGGAAATAAATGTATGAAAATGCACATTTTAATACAAGTACTTTCACACAAAAATTAATTTCAAAATGTGTAAATAATTTTGCCCTGAAATTTTGGGATGTGAATCCCTTTCTTTCAATAATGCTACAAGACAGAAATAAATCAATCCGTTAGGAATAAAAATTCAAGAAATCCTCATTTTTAAATAATTTTTTATAACTAGTGTTGCTGCACTCCCTGTATCTTCTTGGTATCCTAGTATTTGTTAATAGAATCTTTATTTTGACTGATCTGTATATGCTGTCGGCAAATGATAATAATAGGCTAAAGCAGACTGTAGAAACTGGGTTGTATAAATTGGGGGGAAGCAAGAAGTAGATTGGGGGAAAACATTTAGGGATTTTAGGTGACGTATGTCAAAACTATCCCAAATGGTAATAGTGCCAAGATGCAAAAGATGGCTGGCCTGAAATATGGGAATTGGAAGATAAACATTAAAGTCCTTTAGATGTATACTCAGCTATAAATGAGGCTTAATTCAACTGGACTAACTTCCAGGTAGGTACGCAGAAGGTGGTAGGCAAGGAGAGTGAAATCCTATCATACAATTCCACAGCAAAACAGGTTTTCTTGCAGGATTTTAAAAAAATGAGATGAATGGATATTTATATGTTAAGATTCGTCTTTTAGGACTGCCTGAAGTGCCTGCGGCATCACCTACACATTCCACCCAATGCTGTATCAAACTTCCTGCATAAGGAAAAAAAAACTCTTCAAAGCAACATTCATTTAGAGCAGTTCTCAACCTTTTTAAACCGGGGGCCGGGTAACACTCCCTCAGACAGCTTTGGGGGCCGGACGGCCATTTTGCCCTTCCTCCACCACATGGCACGTCCTGGTGTGGTGGAGGCAGTGGGGGGCCATATGAAATGGTGCTACGGACCACATCTGGCCCATGGGCCGCAGGTTGAGAATCCATGATTTAGAGACCCACCATTATGTGCTATTAAAGGAAAAAAATAAGATCACCCATCCCTGGCCTGGAAATCTAGAGTTTAGGGTGCCACAGGTTAAAAAGAAGAGAATACGCAGAGAAGAGCAGAAATTCAGCAATGAAGAAATAATTAACTTCTTCAAGTTTCTTTTCTATCCTTTAAACAGGAAGCTGCTGATTTGGGTAAAGGGGGGGGGGGGCACAGATTCAGTTTTTGCAGACAAAACAAAAGTGCACTTTGACAATCTGCTAATTCATAATACTGGCTTCATAGTGCATTACAAAGGTTAATGCCATCGCATTTTAAGCAGAACTAAGTACTGAATTTTGTTCTAAATGCAAGCCTGATAGACTTACTATCTGAGCAGTGTTAACAACTTCCAAGCAGCAGAGAAAAATACTTTAACCTACCCCTGAAAATCCATATACAAAGCAGCTACAAACTACTGAAAATTCATATTCTTTGTGGGAATCTGGATATTCTCTTTTAAGATAAAGTGATCAGAATATGGATACAGAGCAAGGGTGAGCAAAGCACAGCACTTTGTCTGAAAGCAGCTTGCCAGGCATACTTTTACAGCCCTTGGTGCATCAGATTCCCCTGCCACCACCATCCCAACAACAAAAAGGTGAACTACTAATCCTTGATGATTTCTGGAACAGTGATTTTTCTTCCAAATACATGGCAAGCCCTGCTCCACCCCCATTTTTCAAAACCAGAAGTGGCCTTTCTTATTTCCCTTCCCAGAAACCTTTGGTGTATGCGTAATCCAAAAAGAATACTCCCCCTCCTCCAGACTGCGCAAAATTGTCCAAACAACATGAAGGAAATATTCAGCTACAAATGGGATTAGGATCATATGGCTAATGCAGCTTAATGAAGAAACAAAAATGCCATTTTCAAAAGGTCATCGAGTAGATAAAATGTAAAATAACATTTAACTTCCCATAATAAAAATTACATAGCACAGAAAATATTCAAATAAAATAAAAACTCCTCTCACAAGTTGCACAAATGACTGGTGGGTTTCATGACTATCACTTAACAATTCAAACACCAGTTTAATTTACAGTTAACGGGGATGGTGGTGGGACAGAAGTTAAGCATAGCTGAACTGTGAACACAAGTCATACTCATGTTATCCTTACATGACCACTAGAAGCATGAAATGAATGACAGGGGGCTCTTGGCCATTCTTAGGTGGGTAATTAAGTACAATGATGTTTGGTCCACTCCTCCACTGGAAATCATGTTCTCAGCTATGCAGGAGGTGCCTCTAACCCTTTTGACACTGGAATAGAGCATTTAGTTTTCTTTCAACCTTCCTTCAAAATCCTCATTTTTACTAAGTCAATTACTGCTCTGTCGCTGGACTTTGGGACCAACACTCTGAGTTTCCTCTTCTGGGTTCGGACGTTTTCCAGTGCATACCCCAGCAGCAAGTGATGTTCTTCCTGCAAATTGCAAACAAGCATTTATTTTAAGAGTCTTTTTAACTTTTTATGTTACATGAGTGCCATCATGTATGTTTTCAAACCATACCTTGCTGGACTAAGTGTGTTTTCTGACTGTCCCCATGGGCATAATGCAAAATGCCACTCCCTTGAGAATAACCTATAAAAGAAAACGCATTCAATTTAAATCAAAATCATTTTGAAATTTAAGAGTAGCAATATTTACCTTATTTTATTTCAAGCATATTTCCATGATTTACAATAAAATTATATTATGATGAAACAGTTTAAAAGTATTCAAAATATCTAAATATTCAAAAAGATTAAAAACTTATAAAACATTTTCCAAAAGAAAATTGTCAAAAAAAAACAAAGCCCCTTTGTTATAGTGCAGTTTTAGATGCCCATCAGAAACTGAAAGTGATAGCACAAACAAAACAGATTTATACAGTTAAGATACTGCTACTGACAAAACTGTCTTGCTTATCCACACATCCAGTCTCTCATGCCAGCAGCGCAAGTAACAGGACTTTTGCTAGGAACCTCAAACTCCAAGCAACATGTGTGTGCAACAGAGTTTTCTAATATCCTAACCCCAAGACATTATGGCCTTACAAAACAATACCAGCACCTTGAATTGAAACTGCAAGCCAATGCAGTTAGTGCATTATCACAGTTATATGTAGGGTGGTGGCCCTATGGGAAGGTCTTCCATTTGAAGAGCTACAAGAGGACAACCCTCTTTTTGAAGATGTCTTCCATTTGAAAAGCTGATTTAAAAGCTAAAGAATTTTAGGGGAAAATCAATTACCATGAACTTGCCTATCACTGCTAGGCCTCTGAACAGCAAACAGTAGACAAATAGATTATCTGGTTGCATTTTTCCACACCCAGGCAAGGTGCAATATGAAATTATGTTTAAATTATAGCAATCATTTCTATTTCCTCTGATAAAACTATTTGTTTCATAGCTAGACAAGAAAACTTCATTGAACTCTGTTTATGTCAACCTCTGGAGGTTTATTTGACAGAATTCCAAGAGACCATCTCAGTTTCTTTCAAGTCCATGAGACTGCAAGCCCTTCCATCCCCTCTTAAAGTTCTCTTATTTTTTCAAGATTTTTTTCTGTCAGGGCAAAATGTATGCGCTGGTTTTAGACTCATCCAAGATGGAGATTTCAATGTGGGAGAAAACTTTTTAGAGCATACCAGAATGTGTGAACATGCTGGCCTCGTGGGTTGGAATAGATAGAGCCTACTGTGTGATGGAAATGTCATGCTGTATGATCATTGGCTGGATTCCTTTAGGGGAATGGCAAGGAGGTGGACCCTGAGGGAGGAGATATAACCCAGAGGAGGGACAAGATGCTCTCTTGATCCAATGCTTTTGAGCTAAGGGTGATCGGCAAACATGTAGTTGCTTTAGCCAGAAGAGGGGCCCCTGGGTTTTCCCCATAGAGCAGCTTTCTTTGATATGCTTTGTGAACTTTTGATGAACTTTCTTCTGTAACTTACTATTACAATATACAGTACTTTTAAAATACCCAAAGATGCCTGGAGTGTTTAATATACTATGCGCTACACCTTGCTTACAACCTGGATTCAGATCAGTAGTGAGAAGGCAAGCTTTAAAAGCCTATGCTGTTCAGCCAGGAGAACAGGCAGTATCAGGTGAGATCCCATTACAAGGATCTTGTAAGAGGATCCCGACATTTTATTCTTCTAGCCTGATCTTAAGCATGCAGACACAGATACAAGGTAACCAGGTTTGTGCAGAAAATTAGTGCTCAAAGCATATAAAAGTTGAAACCTTATCTTAAAGATCCCAATTAAAATTTTCTGGATTCAGCATCTAGCCATAACAAGTCTTAAGAACCCTATCCCAAAGATACTAAAGCACATGGTATCCACACTATGAGGAACCTCTCATGTCTACTCATCCAAGTGATAGACGCCAAAGCATTACCTACACAAATAAACCCAGCACATGTAAAAATGAAGATATTTGAGGAAATTAATTTTGTGAACCTGAAAGAATGCTGTAGTTTCCTCCTGTTTTACCTTGCTGCTGAATGCCACTCATACCCGTATGAGATTCTCCTAGGACACATGACTGAACACTTGCTGCATGGCCTTCATTGGTTGCCATCTGAGATCCTGCAGTAAAGCAATTCATATTATTAGCTCTTATTATCAAGAAAAAGAATTAACAGGACACCAGATATAGCTTTCCCCTCAAAACCCACTATGGAGCAGCAAAACAAACTATACAATTTGATAAAGCAATCTTCTGCAAATATAAAAGACCAAACTAAGGAAGACACAAACAGATGAGTGCTAAGCAAAGCAATTACACTTATATACTACCCCATAGCGCTCAGTGCACTCTCTGGGTGGTTCACAAGTTAATTAGCATTTTGCTCCCAACATGCTGAGTACTCATTTTACTGGCCTTGCAAGGATGGAAAGCTGAGTCAACCTTGAGTCCTTAGTCAGAATCGAACTCACAACCTTTTGGTTGCAGGAGAACAGTTTAACCACTATCACCAATTCTGTTCCATGTATCATTACAAATTTGTTTTCAGAAAGCTGGTCAGATTTGTTAAAACATTACATTGCTAAACTCTTAAGTCAACTTTGATTTTCCCCTACCCCATATATACTCAAGTATAAACCGACCCGAATATAAGCCGAGGTACCTAATTTTGATTTGAGAACCCAGGAAAATAGATTGACCTGAGTATAAGCCAAGAGTGGGAAATACAGCAGCTGCTAGTGAGTTTCAACAATCAAAATATATGAAAATATGGTAAAACTAATTAAATTGTTGGCACATCTCAAACCGGCATGGTCTTAGGACCCTTGTGGTTACTGACCCAAGTATGTCAAGTCCCCTTTTGGAGCTCAAAACTCGTCTTATACTCGAGTATATACAGTACAGTGGTACCTCGGATAAAGTCCGATTCGGATAAAGTCGCGTTTTTCATGCACATGTGATGCATCGCATAAAGTCCAAAATCACTAAAAATGGACGTTATCCAAGTTATTTGGTATAGGAACATCAGATAACGTCCATACTTTGGACGTTATCCGATGCATCGCCCATTTGATTCGAATAAAGTCCAAAATCAGACAAAGTCCAAATTTGTGGAATGGAGTTTGGATGTTATCCGTGGTTCTACTGTACTTAATTTTTTATTAAAGCAGGAATAGCTTACCACTTGTACTGGCAGAATTAGGGAGGTTTTCACCTGAAGAATACCCCATTAGGCCATTATTCCCATTTCCGTTTCCATTAGAAGGCACGAATGCAAGGAGTCCTAATCAAAAGAAAATGTGGTAACATCAAGATAAAGAGCATGCATTTCTGTTTGGTAAGTCCATTCCTCATTCATTCATTCATTGCATAATATTCTTTATTTTTCTTTGTCCCCAGTAACAGGACAAAATTGTCACTTATGGAAAAAATTTAAAATATGCATATCTAAAATATTTTCATCCAGCAGATAGATAACTTCCATTCTCCATAAAGCACACATCTCTTGAAATTTATCTTTGGGCACAGACTGCACATTGATAAGCAGATAGTCCTCAGGAGTCATATATGCTTTAAAAGAGATGTTGGATATATGAGTCCTTTGACACATTGCCCTGGCCACTGGTCATGTGAACAAGCCAACATCTCCAACTTTGCTGCGCCGCCGCCGGGCAACCACCCCCAGCCGGGGAGTGAGGAGGAGAGCCAGCCAGCCGGGAGAGCGAGCAGCGGAAGGGCCAGCCACGCCGCCGCCGGGCAACCACCCCCAGCCGGGAGGTGAGGAGGAGAGCCAGCCAGCCGGGAGAGCGAGTGGCGGAAGGGCCAGCCGCGCCGCCGCCGGGCAACCACCCCCAGCCGGGGGGTGAGGAGGAGAGCCAGCCAGCCGGGAGAGCGAGCAGCGGAAGGGCCAGCCACGCCGCCGCCGGGCAACCACCCCCAGCCGGGGGGTGAGGAGGAAAGCCAGCCAGCCGGGAGAGCGAGCGGCGGAAGGGCCAGCCGTGGCCGACGCCGAGCTACCACTCCCAGCCGGGGGGTGAGGAGAGCCAGCCAGCCGGGCGAGCGGCGGAAGGGCCAGCCGCGGACGCCGCCGGGCAAACACCCACAGCCGGGGGGGAGAGGAGGAGGAGGAGAGCCGGTTGAGCAGCGGAAAGGCCAAGAGAAGACCAACTGAAAGACGGGAAGAGGGCAGAGGAGGAAAAGCAAGGGGAGAGACTCAGAGCCCCAGGCAAAGGATAAGTACCTGATATGCAGATGTAGAAGACTTAACATAGAAACTGACATAGAGACTTTATACTAACTAAATACAGAAATTGACATAGAGACTGTATATAAAGTGTGATAATATGCATGATAATATGTTGTCTAAAATGTTTTAAACTTCTAAAAACTGTGATAAAATGTATGAGGAGGGAAAAATGGCGTAGACACCGGCAAACCACGCCACAAAGCTTGCCAAGAGAACCCTATGGACCAAAACAAAAGGCAAAACAAAAGGGCAGGCTAGGTGATACAGGATGCTTAACACCACAGAGGGGAGAAAGGGGAGGGACAGGAAAGGGGGAGGGGAAATGCAATGTTGTAAGGAGCAATACTGCATAGGGACATGGAATGTGAGATCAATGAACCAAGGAAAACTGGAAGTGGTAAAAAATGAGATGGAAAGAATAAGCATTGACATCTTGGGCATCAGTGAGCTCAAATGGACAGGGATGGGTGAATTCAGCTCTGGAAACCATCATATCTACTACTGTGGGCAAGAAAACCTTAGAAGAAATGGAGTAGCCATAATTGTCAATAAAAGAGTGAGAAAAGCAGTAATGGGATACAACCTTAAAAATGACAGAATGATGTCAGTCAGATTCCAAGGCAAACCTTTCAATGTCACTGTGATCCAAATATACGCACCAACCACTGGTGCAGATGAAGCCACAATGGACCAGTTCTATGAGGACTTACAACACCTCATAGAACAGACACCAAGAAATGATGTCCAAATTATATTAGGAGACTGGAATGCCAAAGTAGGAAATCAAAAAGTGGAGGGAATAACAGGCAAATTTGGTCTTGGAGTACAGAATGAAGCAGGGCAAAGATTGATAGAGTTCTGCCAAGAGAACACACTGGTCATAGCAAACACTCTCTTCCAGCAACACAAGAGGCGACTTTACACATGGACATCACCAGATGGCCAACACCGAAACCAGATTGACTACATACTCTGCAGCCAAAGATGGAGAACCTCCATACAGTCAGCAAAAACAAGACCTGGAGCAGACTGCGGCTCAGATCACAACCTACTGATTGCAAAATTCAGGCTTAGACTAAAGAAAATAGGGAAAACACGGAGACCAGAAAGATATCACCTAGACAGCATCCCTAAAGAATACGCGGTGGAGGTGATGAACAGATTTAATGGCTTAGACTCGGTAGACAGAGTACCAGAAGAATTATGGACGGAGATGAGGGACATCATGCAGGAAGCAGCAAAGAAAATCATACCAAAAGAAAAGAAGAGTAAGAAAGCAAAGTGGTTGTCTGATGAGGCTCTTAAAATAGCAGAGGAAAGAAGGAACGCAAAAGCCAAAGGAGAAAGGAAAAACTACAATCATTTGAACACAGAATTTCAAAGAAAAGCAAGGAGAGATAAGGAAAACTACCTAAAAGAACAGTGCAGAGAAATGGAGGAAAACAACAAAAGAGGCAGAACCAGAGATCTCTTCAAAAAAATCGGCGAAATCAAGGGAACATTTAAAGCAAAAATGACCATGATAAGGGACAAAGATGGAAAGGAGCTAGCTGATGCAGAAGAAATTAAGAAAAGATGGAAAGAGTACACAGAGGAACTTTACAAAAAGGACCTCAACACTCCTGACAATCACAATGATGAAGAAATTGAACTTGAGCCAGACATCCTGGAGAGCGAAGTCATAAAGGCCCTAAAGAGCACTGCAAACAACAAAGCTAGTGGAGATGATGGTATCCCAGTTGAATTCTTCAAAGCGCTAAAAGATGACGGCATCAAATTACTGCATTCAATATGCCAGCAGATTTGGAAAACAAAACAGTGGCGCCCAGGTCCCGCTGCCGCCGCCGCTCACCTGCACGCACCCGCCGGGTCGAGAAGGGAACCCTCCGGGGGAGGAGGGCCGCGGCGTGCTCCGCGCCTACCCGGCGCCGGCTCCTTGAGTCGCGCGGCCCAGGTAGGCGTGGAGCACGCCGCGGCCCTCCCCGGAGGGTTCCCTTCTCGGCGGGTGCGTGCAGGTGAGCGGCGGCGGCAGCGGGACCTGGGCGCCTGCCCAGGTCTCGCTGCCGCCACCGCTCACCTGCACGCACCCGCCGGGTCGAGAAGGGAACCCTCCGGGAGAGGGCCGCGGCGTGCTCCGCGCCTACCCGGCGCCGGCTCCTTGAGTCGCGCGGCCCGGGTAGGCGTGGAGCACGCCGCGGCCCTCCCCGGAGGGTTCCCTTCTCGGCGGGTGCGTGCAGGTGAGCGGCGGCGGCAGCGGGACCTGGGCGCCTGCCCAGGTCTCGCTGCCGCCACCGCTCACCTGCACGCACCCGCCGGGTCGAGAAGGGAACCCTCCGGGAGAGGGCCGCGGCGTGCTCCGCGCCTACCCGGCGCCGGCTCCTTGAGTCGCGCGGCCCGGGTAGGCGTGGAGCACGCCGCGGCCCTCTCCCGGAGGGTTCCCTTCTCGGCGGGTGCGTGCAGGTGGGCGCCTGCCCAGGTCCCGCTGCCGCCGCCGCTCACCTGCACGCACCCGCCGGGTCGAGAAGGGAACCCTACGGGAGAGGGCCGCGGCGTGCTCCACGCCTACCCGGGCCGCGCGACTCAAGGAGCCGGCGCCGGGTAGGCGCGGAGCACGCCGCGGCCCTCCTCCCAGGCGCCCAGGTCCCGCTGCCGCCGCCGCTCACCTGCACGCACCCGCCGGGTCGAGAAGGGAACCCTACGGGAGAGGGCCGCGGCGTGCTCCACGCCTACCCGGGCCGCGCGACTCAAGGAGCCGGCGCCGAGTACGGTAGGCACTGCTGAGATGCACCGTCTGCCCCACCCACGGGCCCAGGGGCGAGCGGGTGGCGGGATCTGATTGGGTGGCGCGGGAGACGAGGCGTGTGAAAAAAAATTTTATACCAAGATTTCATGGAAAATTAGGGGTGCGCGTTATACACGAGTGCGCGTTATACTCGAATAAATACGGTACATATGGAAATCAAGATATATCATCATACCTAATCCTCTGTATCGTGAGAGCTGTTGGTAGATTTGTTTCATCCTCTCAATATTCAGGCGACTTGCTTCAGCATGATTTACCATAGGTTTGGGGTAATTCACTCCTATTATACATTTTGCTGCTTTCTGAACACCTTCAGGGGCATTCCAAGGATCATATATGTATTTTGCAGGAAAACCTCTAAGTACAGGCAAATAGCGTCTTTATTAAAAGAAAAGAAAAAAGTTTAAATCAGAGTTCATATGATATAGCCTAGGGGTGGCGAACCTATGGCATGTGTACCAGAGGTGACACTCGGAGCCCTCTGTGGGCACCCGTGCAATCACCCCAGCACAGAGTTTGTCCTTCTGCCCAGCAGCACAATGGGGAGCGCATCCTCCCTCCCACAACATAGAGTTCACCCCACCCCTCTGCCCAGCAGCCCAATGGAAGCAGTTCCTCCCTCCCCCAACACAGAGTTCACCCTGCCCCTCTGCCCAGCAGCCCAAAGGGAGCATTTCCTTCTTCCCCTGTTGCTGTGTTGGCACTTTGCGATAAATAAGTGGGTTTTGGGTTGCAGTTTGGCCATTCAGTCTCTAAGAGGTTCGCCATCACTGATATAGCCTGATCAACTCATTAGATGTTTAATTCCAGTAGTACTTCACCATTGTGTTTCACCTGATATAGTCTCCATTAGGATCAGTTCTCCTTCCAAAACCCACAGGACAATAGCAATGGAAAAATTGTTGGAAAAAGGAGCTACAAGATAGCCACATCCAACTGCCTGCATTCACACTCCAGTCAGCATCCAGAAGCAATTCTTCAAAAACCTACAAACACAACCAAAAGTTAACTTGAACAAACACATTTTGTAATGTAACAAAGACCTTTGAATGCCAGACACTGGAAACCTGTACAAATGTATGCTGGCTTTCTTCTGTTGAGTTACTAACCCTAGGAAAGTTCACTGAACACTGTGATTCCAAACACCACTGAGACAAATTATATACAAATTAATGGCACACAATCCTTTCAAATTTTTAGCTGCATTAAATCAGCAGGCATAATTCCACTTGTTTAAGTAACCAATCTGCAGCACAGGATCACATAGTTTACGTACATAAAACAGGCAAGAAAGAAAGAAAGCTATGTCAACTTCAGGGCGGGTGTCACTTAGTGTAAAAATCTACTTTGTTCCTGTGTTAAAAAGAAGCTTATGCATCATCTGCTTAGATTCTACCCTCAAACACTGACATTATAGTCAGCAATAAAGATATAAGGTCTCTTAACTAAATGTTAATGCATCAATAGGTATGTCGTATTCCTGAAAACTAAAACAACAATGGAACAATAATCTCACTGCTGGGAACAGTACTAGAATTAGAAGCACTGCAACACTGACAGTTGACACTGCTGTGACTATATTCAATTTATAGGATCATTGTCAAGTATGTTATTCTGAACTTTCATGTGACATGCTATAGTGCCACTGAAGGACTCTGGGAGAAAAAGAGCAGAATGTCTCTGCACACATGTTAAAGAAAACAAAAAATTACATGAAAGACTGAATGAAACATGTACATAAGAACATAAGAACATAAGAACAGCCTTGCTGGAACAGGCCACAGCCCATCCAGTCCAGCATTCTGTCTCACACAGTGGCTCACCATTTCCTTCAGGGTATTCCCAAGCAGATGCCTTCACCTGCTTAGGATTCCCTGGAAATGGCATTGAGAGATATCCTGCCTATCTCTCCAACCCGGAGGTTGTCCTTAGGTAGCCATAATTATAGCCATTGATAGCCTTGTCCTCCATGAACTTGTCTAATCCTTTCTTAAAGCTGTCCAGACTGACAGCTGTCACCACTTCTTCTGGCAGGGAGTTCCATAGACCAGTAATCCTCTGGGTGAAAAAGTACTTTCTCTTATTTGTTTGAGAACTAGTACCCAAAAGTTTCATTGAGTGTCCCCTAGTTCTAGTGTTATGCGATAGGGAAAACAGTTTTTCCTTATCTACTTTGTCCACACCGTGCATGATTTTATAAACTTCAACCAGGTCACCTCTTAGACGCCGTCGTTCAAGAGTGAAAAGGCCCAACCGTTGCAGCCTCAGATGGTAAGGAAGGTGTTCCAGTCCCCTAATCATTCTGGTTGCCCTCCTCTGTACTTTCTCCAACTCCATAATATCCTTCTGGAGGTATGGCGACCAGAACTGTACACAATACTCCAGATGGGGCCTCACCATAGATTTATAAAGAGGCAAAATGACACTTGCTGACTTATTTTCTATACCCTTCCTAATGATCCCTAACATTGAGTTTGCTTTTTTCACTGCTGAGGCACACTGGGTTGACACCTTCATTGAGCTATCCACCAGGACACCAAGGTCCCTTTCCTGGTTTGTCGCAGAGAGTTCAGACCCCATCAGTTTATAAATGTAATTGGGGTTTTTTGCCCCAACATGCATCACTCTGCACTTACTGATGTTGAAGCTCATTTGCCACTGTTTTGCCCACTCCCCCAGTGTCAAGAGATCCCTCTGGAGCTCTTCACAATCTCTCACAGTTTTCACTACCCTGTATAATTTAGTGTCGTCAGCAAATTTGGCTACCTTGCTTTTTACTCCTACCTCTAGATCATTTATGAAGAGGTTGAAAAGCAGGGGTCCCAGTACTGAACCTTGGGGGACCCCACTCTTTACTTCCCTCCACTTGGAGAAGTGTCCATTTAGTGCTACCCTCTGTTTCCTGTCCCTTAGCCAGTTGCTGATCCAGGACAAGACCTGTCCCTTTATTCCATGACTGGTAAGTTTATTCAAGAGCCTTTGGTGTGGGACCTTGTCAAAAGCCTTCTGAAAGTCCAGATAAACAATGTCAACTGGATCCCCCTTATCCACATGCTTGTTGACACTCTCAAAAAATTCCAACAGATTAGTGAGGCATGATTTGCCCTTGCAAAAGCCATGTTGGCTCTCCTTTAGCAGCGCCTTCTCTTCTATGTGCCTATTAATTCTATCTTTTAGGATGGTTTCCATCACTTTACCTGGGACACATGTCAAACTGACAGGCCGGTAATTTCCTGGATCACCCCTGGATCCTTTTTTGAAAATTGGTGTTACATTCGCTACCTTCCAGTCATCAGGCACAAAGCCTGATTTGAGGGAAAGATTATATATTTTGGCTAGGATATCAGCAATTTCATCTTTAAGTTCCCTGAGAACTCGTGGATGGATGCCATCTGGTCCTGGGGATTTGTTAGTGTTTAGCTTAACAAGACATGCAAGGACCTCCTCCCTGGTTATTTCTATCTTGCTTAATTCTTCGGTTTCCCTCCCTACGAAGATAGGCTCTGTTTTGGGCATGTGGTCTCTGTCTTCTTCAGTGAATACTGAAGCAAAGAATTCATTGAGTCTCTCTGCAATCTCTGTTTCCTCTTTAATAACCCCTTGCCTTCCATTGTCATCTAATGGTCCAATGGCCTTCCTAGTTGGGTTCTTACTTCTAATGTACTTAAAGAAGTCTTTGTTATTTCTCTGAGTATTTTTAGCTATACGCTCCTCAAAGTCTTGCTTTGCTTTCCTGATTGTTGCCTTGCATTTGTTCTGCCAGAATTTATGTTTCTGCCTGCTGTCCTCATTTGGACAAGCCTTCCATCTTCTAAATGAGCTTTTCTTGCTCTTGATCACTTCCCGAACAGCTCCTGTAAGCCACATCGGAGTCCTCTTGGACCTGGCAGTGCCCTTTTTCCTTTTGGGTATGCATTCCAATTGAGCCTCTGTTATTGTTTTTGTAAACAGCCTCCATGCCTCTTGGAGTGTTTGGACTCTCTCAATTTTCCCTTTCAGTTTCTTTTTTACTAGTTTCCTCATCTTTGGGAAATTTCCTTTTTGAAAATTTAAGGTCTCTGTGTTAGATTTTATCAGTGACTTGCGGTCTATGATCAAGTTAAACATAATTGAGTTGTGGTCACTGTTCCCTATTGGATCAGTCACATTAACATCTTGCACCAGATCCTGAGTATTACTCAGGATCAAGTCAAGGATTCTTGTACCTCTAGTTGGGTCTTCAACCATCTGTCCCAGGGAACAATCATTGAGCATATCTAGGAACTTTATCTCTTTATCATGTGCTGAACAACAGTTCACCCAGTCTATGTGAGGGTAATTGAAGTCCCCCATTATAACCAGGCTTCCCTTCCTGGATGCCTCCTTTACAACATTCTCCAACTGCCAGTCTCCCTCAAGAGTTTGGGTCGGAGGCCGATAGTATATGCCTACTGTTAGACCATCCTTGTGGCCTGGTACTCTTACCCACAGAGCTTCTAATGGTGACTCCAAATCACCTAGATATTCCAATTCATACAATTTTATCACTTCTTTGACATACAAGGCTACACCACCTCCTGTTTGCCCCTTCCTATCCTTCCTGTACAGTTTGTAGCCTGGGATAACTGTATCCCATTGGTTATCATCCGTCCACCAGGTTTCAGTGATACCAATAATATCAATATTTTTATCTATTGCTAAGTATTCCAGCTCCCCTATTTTGTTACGGAGGCTTCTGGCATTTGTATACAAGCATTTATATATCCTTTCCTGATACAGTCTTTTGAGTCCAGTTGCATTGTTAGACTGCCTCTTGCATCCTTCTGCTAGAGTGCTGGTGACTAGCTCCTTGCTCTGCTCAGTAATTTTTGCATCCTCCTCACTACTCAAGTACACACTTTCCCGAACCGGATGCTGCCCAGCTCCTGTCGGCTTTCCCCCAGTTATCAGTTTAAAAGCTGCTCTGCAGCCTTTTTGATGTTGAGTGCCAGCAATCTGGTCCCATCATGGTTTAAATGCAACCCATCCCTCCTGAACAGATTTGGCTTGTCCAAAAATGTTCTCCAGTTCCTGACAAATCTGAAGCCCTCCTCTCGACACCACCGCCTCATCCACGCATTGAGGCTTCTGAGCTCTGCCTGCCTGGTAGGTCCTGCGCGAGGGACAGGCAGCACTTCTGAAAATGCTACCTTGGAAGTCCGGGACTTCAATCTTCTTCCTAACAACCTAAATTTGGCTTCCAGGACAGACCGCTTGGCCTTCCCAACATCATTAGTACCAACGTGTACCATGACAACTGGCTCGTTCCCAGTTCTCTCTAACAATCTATCTAGATTTCTTGTGATGTCTGCAACTTTTGCACCTGGCAGGCAAGTCACCATACGGTTATCATGTGCATCACAAATCCATTTCTCTGTATTTCTAATTATTGAATCGCCTAGTACAAGGAGCCTCTCTCCTGCAATCTGTTCATCTACATGCACCTCATCAACCATATTAAGGGAGAGAACCTCAGTTTGTTCCTGTTGTTCATCTTCCTGGATCTCATCAAGTGTGATGAAGGAGAGATCATCAGGTGGAACCAGTTGTTCCTCTGTGTGTTCCTCATCAGGTGTGATAAGGGAAAGAGCCTCAAATTTATTCTGTAATTTCAGACTCTCAGAGTGATCCCCTACTCTTCTCCTCCTTTGAGTCACATTCCTCCAACCATCTCCCTCCTGAGTTAGTGAAGGGCCTTCTCCCTCAGAACTGTGCCCTGTCACTTCTTTGTCCAATTGTAATGTACCAATTGTCCACTAGATGCTGATCTTTACCTAAACCTGCTAAAGTTATATAACGCACAATGTTTACTGTTTGTGACTAAATTTCACTCTCTCCCTCATTTATTTATTCACATTTATGCCCTCTTATTAGAACACAATTCTATGTATGTTAACTCAGAACTAAGTCACAGAATTCACTTACATGTATGCTTAGGATTGCAGTACTGTATAAGGGTATTTATTTAAAGGTGGGCAAATACATTCTTCTCTCACTGACATTTAAGCAACATGGTTTACTAATGGTTCAATAATATCTATATGAATTGGCTGAGTAAAACATTTATCTCAAAGTTATTCAGAAACATTTATACAACTGCAATACCAAACTGAAAAATGGAAAGAACAGCGTACCTTCATTCCTTCTTCCCAACTAATCCATAGATCACCGCGGGTCAAAAAGCATGCCACAGCATGTCTGGCCAAATGGTGAATCCAGCCTTCCTGACGCAACTGGGTCATAATGGCATCAATCCAAGGAAACCCGGTCCTGCCTTCTGCCCATTTTGCCAAAGCCTCAGGGTTCTTGTCCCATGGAATCTGTACGCATATGGGATTGCCTTCCATTTTATCAAAACGTGGATTGTTAGTTGCTGCTGTGTAGAAGAATTCACGCCACAACAACTGGCCATAAAGTGAAAGTGGAGGGGAACTGTTCTTTTTTACCTGAAAAATCACAGCATATGAGAAACAATTCATTTTAATATATATATTAAAATGAATTTATATATTTAAATTTATATATTGAAATGAATTTAATTTATATATTAAAATGAATATATATTCCAGTATAGATAAATATTTAACAGCAGTTAAAGGTGGCCAGTTCATACCTTTTTGTACAAGTCTGTTAATTTGAAATAAAACAGACGACAGGATAGGCATCCAAACCGGAGATAGGGGCTAAGTCCTGTAGGACTTGCAAGAAGAGAATTGGCATTCATTCGTGGTCGTTCAAAGTTTGCTACCCAAGCCTTAAATAGGAAAATAAAACAGTTAACTATGTCAATTTTTTGCTTCTCAAAATTAACCCAAGAATGAAAGCTGAAAATAGCTAGCTCCACATCTAGCACCTTAGATTATGGGAAACACCTAGCAATTTCAATTTCTTTACTTATGATGAATTCTAAAATATTGTTCGTCCTACATAAAAGGTGTTACAAAAGGGTAAGCTGAACATAGTAGCAAAAGAAGAACAATTTTACACTGACTTGCCACCAAAGGCCAGCATAAGTCAGCCAGTGTTTGAATTAGTGGTATAAACAAGCCAGTGGTGGGATTCAGCAGGTTTGCCCCAATTTGCCAGAACCGGCAGCAGAAATTCTGGCTGGCACCGCCCATCCAAGTTTTGAAATAAAGTACAGTGGTACCTTGCTTAAAGAGCATAATGCGTTCCACGGGACTGCTTTTTAAGCAAGTTTGCTCTTTAAGTGAAAACACCATTGTAAGTGACCAATTGTGACTTCTGGGGGCGGGGGCAGATTGCAAACTCCAATTTAGTTGTTAAGTGAGTTTTTGGTTGTTTTAGTTGTTAAGCGAGGCGATCATTCAGAGAAAATTCTGCTCTTTAAGCGAGTTAGTCTCTAAGCGAGGCGCTCTTTATGCGAGGTTTTACTGTAGTCCTAATTGAGGTGCAACACAGGGCTTCCCCTGGTCATGCCCACCATACCACGCCCACATAGTAGGTAGTAAAAAAATTGAATCCCACCACTGAAACCAGCTTCTCCTCAGCTTTACATTGGCCTTTGAACGCTATCCCCCCTCCCAAATATGCCCAACTCTTTGAAACCAATTTGGAGACTTCGGGAGGATGCAGGGAAAGGGGAAATTCTAATTTTTCCCCAGTAGTGGAATGACATACTACTCACGATGGGCAAAATCCTATTGGGTGCAGTCCATATATGTAATGGGAATGACAGCAACAGATTGCTAGTGATTAAAGGCTTCTTTCCGTAATGTTATGATACAAGTGACTTCACTGCATTGTATATGAGCCATGTGTATCCCAAAAATTGCAAAACAAAGACTTTAATTAGAGGCAATCTGCTGCTGCTGCCATTATTCCTGTTGATAAAGGACAAGAAGATTTTGGCCAGTTTGTAGTTTGCTCCCAAGATTTAAGACTAACATTTGCCCTACTGTTTATCTTTTACAAATAATTTACAAAAGAAATAACTTCCATCAAAAGTCATCATAAATGATAAAGCTTTCAAAGTTCTTTGCAATAAAAAATGGAACATTTCAGATCCTGAGAGATGTTTAAACTATAGAGTTGTATCATGTAACTTTTACTAGAATTACAGATAATTTCCTTCAGTTCTACAAAGTCTTCAAATTAGTATCTTTTTCAAAAGCAGCAAAGTTCAGCAACATACCTTCCTTTCTAAATGTCTTTCCAATCTTGTAAGGGCTTCTGTTTCTCCACCAGGCCAAACAGCAGAAGGTAATCCATCTGTATCAAAGCCTGTAGGACATGACAAATACATAATTTGAGGAGAGTTGTTGTCAGATGGCTAGGAGCTGTACACTCCCCATCCCTGGACCTTGAAGATCTCCACCCACTCACAATAACACCATGGGGATAGCTATTCTGAAGGCTCTCAAAACATTGCAAGACTATTTTCCAACAAAAATTTAAGTCACGAGTATGCATTTGCGCCCTTAATTGGGTCACATGCAGTCAAGAACTACCTATTATCAATCCCTGATAAAGATACTGCGGCCAAACATTTAAAAAATCAGTTTGCCTAAGTGGGAAGTTGTGCACTGGCATACTAGTACAAAGAATGAAGACTGAGTGAGGAGGAAACATCAATTATAATTACATTTTCTAGGCTTCAGATGTTTTCTCTGTGCACACATTTGCAAAAAAAGGTATACAGTATAAATCTTCTAACTCTTTGCTAATTAATAGGAATAAGTGGCCTAAAGGTACATTTCTTTGAATGAATTTTCCATTTGTAGAAGTCTTTGATCTACTGGAAATATCTGTCCACAGAAAAAGGGGATGGCAGTTTGTACTATTCCTCCTTCAACAGTGCCTATCATAGCATTTCCAATGCTATCTGGGAGTGAAATTACATTCACTATAACTGTACAATAATATTGAGGAGGTAATTCCTCATTTCAAAAATCATTTCTGACATAAAATCAAAGCTGGATATAATAAAGAGCTTGGATACACTAAATGAATGGCTACAAGACAGATATAATAGAACACAAAAAGTTATACCTGGCCCATCAAGACAATGGATTTGAATGTACATTCATTCTGTCATGCAATTTACATTTACATTTAAGCCAATTTAGGGGGAAAATATTCAGTACTATATATTGTTAAATACTGAAAATTCTCTCTGGAGATTTCAGCATCAACATCCACACATTTTGTAGCCTATTTTCAAAACTAAAATGGCTAAGAACTTGTTCATTGATCACAATGGAAGCAATAGTTCTCTGGAAGACACATTTAGCACTTTGTATTTCTGCTTTCATGACAGCCAGACACAACATAGGCATGCAAGTCTACACACAGCTCAGTACTAAATATTAATATATGTAGGAACCAGCCATTAAAAGATTTTTACAACCAAAATATTTTTGTATGCATATTTTTAAAGCTTCATTATTTCCTATACTACCCTCCTATTGCATTATATAGTAAGAAAACAACAGCGCTTAATTTCTTTATAAATACATCTGCTTTCTAAATGCAATCCCACATTAGACAAGAAAAAGACTTTCTGAAAACACAAGGAATAATGAAGAATTCTTCCAGATTACCTAATTCTTCCAAGGATGGAACACCATATTTCTCATCATGGTCATCAGAAACTGGAGTCATGCATTTTGACATTACTTCTGCAGTAATAGTTTCCACAGGCATTTCCAGTGGTTCCATTCTACTTATCAGAGTCTGGAATCTCTTGTAGGTAAGGGGTGGCTGGCCTCCATTTAATTCTATAATCCTAGATACACAGAGGTCAATATTTAATTTCTTTTGTACAATATCTGTTTGAAGGGCAACTATAGTTGCAACCTGAGTGAATATTTTTAATTATAGTAACAGTAGTTGATTTCTGAATAAGAAATGTAGGAAATCATAATGGTCACAGTCAATAAAATTATTTTAGCCCACCAACAACCAAAACAAAAAAATAGTATATAAAAGAATTTGAATAAGATGCCTAGGTGAAGTCTACAGGAGGAATAAGACACATATTGTAAAGAGACAGATCATAGGCATCATTATAATGTTAAAGACTTAGATTTGTTATAAAAAAATTGCTGCACGAGTCCAGGGCTAAGACAAGTAAGCATTATAACCATCAATGTGTTTTATCAATATTTTATTCTTTTAATGGAATGTTAGCAAGCATTTTCATGTGGTCTGTGAGAGGAAAAATGAATGAATGAGTATTGCCTACCACAATCTGAACTGGATTTGTGATGCAGTTAAATAACCATAGTTACAAGATGATATCCAAGTGGTTAGGATCACAGCCCACCACTGGCCAAATTAAAGTGGCACCAGAAAGGTTGCAAATGCCAACAAATCAACATGGAGAACAGCAAAAGAAGAAGCGAGACTTTCACCCCCATTTTCATGCAAAGAATATTCAAAGATTACAGAAGACAACAAAAGCTTTTATTGCAAATTAAGAGAATGATACAAAGAAAGATTTCGCAGATATCAATACCTGAAACAGAGCTACAAAAATGGTGGGTTTATGGCCATATGGCTGCACAAATCCTCCCTTCTCAGAAAAAGGAAGCACAATATTTATTTCAGGGACAATCCTTGTTAATACCTGGAAGTACAGAAACTAGAATGGGTAGATGGATGTTTGTATTTTATGTGTGTGTATTTATGGGAAAGGGTTTACATATTCCAGGAGTTCTCAACCCTTTTAAGCCGAGGGCTGGGTCATGCTCCCTCAGACAATGGCCGACAGTCATTTTGTCCTTCCTCCACCACATGACACTTACTGGTATGGTGGAGGTGGTGGTGGTGGGCCACATGAAATGGTGCCATGGGCTGCATCCGGCCCACAGGCCACAGCTTGAGAATCCCTGACATATACATAAGTCTTTTCAAAAACACAAGGGTTTTTTTATGAAAGCAAAGTCTTGGATTCTGTTAGAATTACATAGATCTGTTCTGAAATTTTAGATTGCATATAATAATTAGTATGCTATTAAAAGGCATTAATATAGTAGGGGGAAATATTGAATTCCTTAGAGCAAAAAGAAATAGATTTTGTTTACTAGAAATAAATTGACTGTAATAAAACTAAATACACCACACTAGTTTTGTTTTGTTTTTTTAAATCTAGATTTTCTAACCGCTACAATTAGATTAATTGAAAAAGTATGTTAGGAAAATAAATAAGTAAAATAGACTGAGTGTCCTTTAAATGATATAATCAATACTTCGCTTATTAGCTATTTTACTGGATTACCTAGAAATGCTTTACGACATACTTATCGCACACCCCTTACACTGTTTAATGAAGAAGCAAGTGGAGGCTGCCAGATTAGACTGGCATGGGATACACTCATTATGTTACTAACTTATTTTACCAAGAAATGCGTTTTACAAATCAGACTGTTTGCATTGGAAAAATACAAGAACAGAAAACTTCCTATTGCAGTACACCTTCTCTTCCAATGTAATTCTCAATAATTAAGTAAATGCTTAAAACATAACAGAAAATGCATCTATGTTTAGAAAATGTTAACTTACTTATCTAAGTCATATAAAGTGTGTGAAATTCGTACAATGACTTCCACTCCAGCTTCACTAGCCAACTTCTTAATGGCTGCATCTCTTTCCTTCCCAAATGGCTCAGAGTCATATTCAATAGACAATTTTGCGATGTTCCACTCCTATAATTTTGAAAAAGGCAATATTTTCAGAAGGACAGTGCTCCAGGTGATAGAGAAAAAAAAGATGACAAATACAAACACTGTGAAACAACAAAAAAGGCCAATGACATTAAAAAGCAGAGGGTGGGCCCCACAAATTTTACATCGCTGCAACTGTAAACTTGATTGATATATTCTATTTTGAAAAGCCCTTTTATTTTAAAAGGGCTTCTGTATGCTGAAGAAAATTGTGTAGATCCCATTACCGCATGCCATTTTTTTTTTACAGTCTGCTTGGGCTTCTGGGAATTGAAGTCCAAAAGAAACAAAAAAGAAAATGGCGGCTGTAACTTTATTCAGCTCCTTTGCAACTCTAGGGACATCCGAGGAAGGCAGCAATAGCTCGAAAAGGTCCTACAAACCTTACAGAGGCTGCACGAAGGTAGGAGAAAACTTCATCCTTTTAAAATGGGTGGAAAAACCTCCGTCATGATGGAACACACACACACACACACCCCATTTTGGGCTCTGCTGCCTGTGCTTCCTCTCTGAGACTTGGGGGCCCTTATCCACGCTGGTTCCGATGCCCGACGCCCACCTGGGCAGTGGGGCAAGGCAAAACGCCAGGGACGACGACTCCTTCTTCGGATGGATCTGGCCCCCAGCACCCCAATACAGTACTTCATACAATGTCCAGCGACGGTGTATGAGGCAACTTTTTTCACAGAATTGGGTGACGTTGTATGGATTTGACGTTGCATAAAGTGGACGTTGTATGAGGTATCACTGTAACTTAAAGATCAATGGATGTTGGGTTAAAATTGTTGTGCAACTACATTCCATGTGTTGCCTTTCCCCTTCCAAGAGCTACAAGATATATGAATGATCAATCAATAGATAGATATACTCAATCATAGTAAGGAAGCTAGGATGAAAATTGAAGAGGTACATATTTTCATCTCCTATTCTCTTGCAGCAAGAACTTGTGTGGAATTTCACACTACATACTTTCATTTATCATTTTCCTCCTCAAGGGTCAGGTTCATGTGCCTTATCTTCAAGTACCAGCAGACTTGAAGAAAAGAACAACATCGGAGCCAAGTACTGGTATTGTAAGTTTTGATGAAGCTACCCTACTTGAACAAAACAACTGGGATCATTGTTGAATGTAAGAAGGTCTTTCTTTCAGGAGTCTGTACATGCTTCACCCTTATTTCTGCTTCTATATGCATCTTAATGGACTAAATAAAAAACTGTCTTAACTATAACAGTGCCACTTGAATAAATGGCATTTAAAATAGTTATAACTAAAAGACCCATTCATTCAAATGTATCTACTCAAGGAAGGTTTAGCATTGGGTTTAGATATATAGCTGTGCTTCAAATGTACATTACATATACTCAAAACATCAAACTGGAAAGCCAGTTGAATATATATATGTTTTGATAATAATTCTCCATGTTTCAATATATATACTCCAAGAATACATATACAGTACTGTATATACTCGACTATAGTCATCCCAAATATAAGTTGAGGTACCTAATTTGGACATCTAAAACTAGGATTATAAGTATAAATTGAGGGTGGAAAATGCAGCAGCTGCTAGTGAGTTTCAATAATTAAAATACATGAAAATACAGTAAAATTAATTAATTTAGACATTTGTGTGGGCATGTTTTTGAGTGTTTACATTGACCAGAGTATACGTCGAGTCCCATTTTTGAACCTCATTTTGGGGGCTAAAAAACCCGACTTATACTCAAGTATATATGGTACTCCATTTTTCAAATTTAGTCATACTGTTCAAGTCAGCTGAACTCTACAAACCTGAAGTGGTTCATCTGTTCCCATAAACTTCAAATCAGCAATTCTATTACATTCCAGAAAACTCTTGATGTCACAATCTATTCAAGAGCTTTCCAAACCGAGCATGAACACAATGAAATCAACACAATAGCTCTTTCCATTATGAGATTGTTCAACATAAAAAAACTGCACAGAAACAACATGGAGGGAAAAGGGGATATTGCAAATAAACTTCCTAGAATATGTTTACCTTAAAAAGTCTAGGAAACACATCTGCAGGCTGTCCTCGAATCACAAACAAACGGGAATTTAACTTTCTTAAGTTTGCATCCAAATCTTCAAGACACTGAAGTAGGAACCTATAATGAAGGAAATATAAGACAGGAACAGTTACTTTCTTTTAAAATTTCCTTAAGATTTTCTGAACAAACATGATCAATTATGCAAGTTCTAAACAACATTCAAATACACATTCAAATGCTTATACATTGTTTCTCCCAAGTGCACTCAGTACTTACAATTCTTCTTAATCTTTGTACCACTGTGAAAGAGGGAACAGTAATGCTAGCCTCAAAATGATGGAAGGGTAAGGTCCCAAAGACAATGGCTTGCTTAAAGCTATCCAAATGAACTTATGGCCTTATCCAATTATGACTCAAATCCTGCCATGGAGTTATGCAAATTTCCTAATGTTTAGACATAAACTACCATAAACTGATAATCTCTAAAAGATTATCTGCTGTACACAGAGTCGCGTGACTTAACATGCAAGAAACAATGTCAATGGAGATTGCTTAACTCATGGCAATTAGCTTCTAAGTTACACTGTTTCCATAAATGCATAATAAGATTTGAACCAAAGAATTACTAGACAATAATACACAAGGTAAATGTTTTCAACTAATTTGGAACAGTAATTATTCCTTCCACTTAAAGAAAACTATACTATACAGCAAATCTCCAGTCAAAAATCAATATCTGAAAAAGTACCAGTGTTTTTTCTAAGTGAACAAAAAGCCTCTTTTACTAGTACAGTGGAACCCCGGGTTACAAATGCCTCAAGTTGTTCAAGGGTTAGAGGACCTTTTTCACACTATTCCTGCCTTCCTAGGACATCCCTGGGCCACACAACAGCTGAAAATGCATGTAGTGGCCATTTTGTTTAAAAAACAAAATGGTGGCCACACCTGTTTTCAGCTGTTGTGCGGCCCAGGGATGTTCTAGGAAGGCGGGAATAGCGCAAAAAACGGTCCTCCAACCCTCCCAAAGGCTGCAGGGGAGGCGGAGAGCCCGAAACATGCACCCGACGATAGTGATTTTTTGTCCCCAAACAGCGTGAAATGGTAGATCACGTCTTCCTTTTGTGGGGGTGGGCATCTGGTGTATGAGTGCTCCATTCGGCGACTGCCTTTCGGGAGCACCTTTGCAGGCTGCCTTTGCAGGCGGATCAATCCACGGTTCCCTTTCCTCTTCAGAAAGGGAACCAGGTTTTTTTAAAAAACGTTATACAATGCATGCATCGGATAACGCTAAAAATCAGATAATGCTAAAACTTGTGGAACCAAGATTTAGCGTTATCTGAGTTATTACTGTAATTTTAAAAAGTCTTTCTTTTTTTGTCCACTTGTAGGGGTGTTTGGGGGAGGGGAGGGGTAGGAGAACCAGACATGGACAGTTAATGTCAAGAACTGGTTAGAATGTTAAATGGTTAAAAGGCACAGGGAATGTTGCTCCCAATCTATATGTCCAATATTTGGGTATAGATTAGGTTGAGCAAATTTAACAAAATTTACACAAGAACAATTTATAATTAATCTAGACTGCAAAAACAACCAAAACATCAAAAATTACATAGATATAGCTCATTTTTTCATCTACCTGCGGGAGGAGATAAGGGGCCATTCAACAATTACGTGATCCTCAAAGGGGGGAGGGGGTCTGCCATCTGAATTACGAAAAATTACGTGGGGGGGGGGAGTTTCAGTTCAAAGATTACGCAATCCATTTGGAGCTGTTGTGGTTTTGAAACATGGCGCTTTTTAGGTTTAAAAATTATCTCTGGGAATTTTGATCCAATTTGAGATTATTGAATCCTCGCCGATACGCTCTGCATTAGGCACCAATAGTGAAAAGCTCTAAAAATTAGAGTTTCGATACAAAAACTCTGGATTATGTAATTTTAAGGAGGGTTCAAAGCAAAAATTATGGTTGGATTACATGGGGGAGGGGGGTCAATTTCCCCCAAAAAATGGATCACGTAATATTTGAATGGCCCCTAAGAATGGCAGTCAACAGATTGGATCTATTGGAGACTTGAAAAAAATCAACTGTAAATGGTTCATTGCCTATTAAGAGGGTTTGGGGTGTGTATGCACACACTGAAGAATGTATTCAATATAGAGTGCTGTAGTCTTCCAAATAGATTCCTCCACAAGATCATTTTTTTAAACTAATCTACTTTTAGATTACTAGTTGATTACCCGGCTTCACTTGGGTTTTTCTTTTTTTTAACATAGGCCAGCCTTTCCCTCTTGGAAACCTCGTGGGGTGTATGTGGGTCACTCCTCCCTCCCTTCCTCCGTCTTTCTCTTCCATCACCCATCCCGCTTCTCCATCGATGGTCACTTACCACCCTTATCCTTCCCATACCTTATCCTTCCCATACCTCTCCAACTGGTGAGAGAGCAGCACACAGCCGTTGATGAGCCCTCGGACCATCCCTCCTTCCTCGGCTTCACCCACTGTGGTCTCCACCTCCGCTGCGGAGGCTGGGTGGCCATTTCCAGAGGGGGCCCAGCCTCCTCCACGGCTCCCGTGCCCTCCTGGCCCTCTCAAGGGCCTCTGGCACCACCACTGTGCAGGCCCGACCAGCCCCTCCCCCATTTGCCTTCCACCTACTGTGAAAACTACAGCTGAGCTGAGAGGGCTACAGCTGAGCAAGTCAGATGATGTCACAATCTCAACCTACCTGGGACTATGACATCAACTCAATTACATTACTGGGAAACACACACATTGTATAGATCAATTGGGATGCAATTTTGGGGGTGTATACCCCCCATGGGGCTTGACTCCCACAGTGCTGATATATCCGGCGCAAGGTACATATGTGCCAAATTTCAGCAGGATTGGTCCAGGGGTGTGGGAGCCTTTCGAACACATACAAGACCACTCCTCTGTTTTATAGATATAGATAGATGTGGTTGATCATCACAATGTGAAAATTTGGCTTTCAACTAAATGAACTGAACACCTCATTAAAAAAGCTGATTTGTGATTATTTGAAATCTTCTAGCAAGTTCCCTTATTAAAATCCTAGCAAAATCTGACACTGTAATGACAGTCTAAAGGCCAATGTCTGGGAGCTACTTACTTACTTATTTACATTTATACCCCCACCCTTTTGGTGCAGGCACCACTCAGGGCGGCTACTGATGTCTGACATTGCTAACAAGTACAATAGAAAAAGAACAGCACCTCCTTTCAGGATTCTAAGGGCTTTCCCAAGAATAGCAACTCCTTTCAGGGTTCTAAGATGAGGCTCTGTTTTCATTCTCTCCACCTTCCATTAAATGTTGCAAGATTCAAAATTCAAACATATAATTATCTTGGTTTTACACAGAGGTGAGGTGGGTACCACGCTAAATTGATGTGTTGTGAAGACCTGCTCCACATTTTTCAACTTCAATGATGTACAAAAGCTAAAGTTCAAGACCTGCCTTTGATATTTCAAACAAGTTGGAGTTTCTATTTAACATCCAAAAATACAATATAGCTTGTTCTGAACGGCAAAGAAAGGTTTTAATATGTACTTCTCAAATTAGAAGATATAATGCTAAACCTTGTCTAATCTTTGAGATGGCATTTTTCCTAGTTTTGCAATTCTTGATGTATTGTATTCCAAGCTATCAGAGTGGATTTGTTTTAAATTATGATATAAAATCACGTCAATAAGATTCAATTTAAATAATTATTTTCTACTCAAAGGTTCATTCTAACAGGGTGTTGTAATCTTAATACAATCAAGATGAAGATTTAATTCTCAGAATAACTGTAAGCTATTAGAAAATTAATGATTTTAGATCTCATGTTGTTTCATTTGGGCTACTATGCATTTTGCATAGATTCCGTTCATGCTTATTGGTAAAGGAAATATTTCCAAACTAAGGGCGCAATTCTAAAAGTAAGAAAGACTGAAGTGGATTTGGATAGGGCAGGGTTCCCAACCATTTTCCACCGTGGGCCCAACCATGCCCCCTCCCCGGAAGTGGGCACATTTACGAATGTCGTAAATGCGGCCACTTCCGCATTTATGACAGTTGTGGGTGCTTTTACACATGCAGGGCCCGCATATGAGTAAAAGTGTCTGCTTCCACTTCCGGGCCATAGGTTCAGAACCCCTGGGATAGGGCATAAACCCCTTGTGCCCTTAGGCTGGTCTAATCCCTTGTCCGTGGTTGTTAGCTGCTGATTGGTAGCTATCAACTCAGTTTCTGGTCTTGTGCTGGTCTTGTGGTTTTTAATCCCCCACCCCTTGTGCTATTTTCCCCTTAGGCCAACCAAAGTCCCTCTCCTTCTGACTGGGAGGAGTTTGGATACAACATAGCCTCAGAGATTTGAAGGCCCGGGGAAAAAATGGAAAAATTCAGAAAAACGGTTTTTCCCTTTTTTTTGGAAACCTTTTTTGTTTTATTCTGAAAAATTGAAAACATTAAAAATATATTATGGAATGTTTTATTTTAACATGATGAATAAAATATTTTAAGATAAGGCCGGATTCAAATATTTTATAAATCATTTCTTTAAAAATATGTATGGTATCATTATTTACAATTTTTCCAAAAAATTTCATTTCCCCCCCCGGGGGGGGGGGACGGGTTTTCTGAGCTTAAAAATTTCCGGAAATTTTACACCTCTAAGCCTCATTCATCCTAAAGTTAGCCTAGAAAATTAGGACTGTGCCCTAAATCTTTTTTACAACCTGTTACCATTATAGGTTTTCCCTTTAAGGGAGGGAATAATATAATACATTTCAGGCTACGCTCATAATGATCAAGACTTCATAAGTATTTTGCTCAAAGTCTAATTCTCAGTTGTACTGCCTGCTCCTCACTCCCTAAACATAGCCTGTAACATCTCCTACCTTGGCCAGATCTATTCTACCCCAAATAATCTTCTATTCACAAAACATCTTGAAACTCAGCACTTAATAGGAATAGAGATGACTATGTGTAGGTAGATCTGCAAAAGAAAACTAAGATTAAGGTCTCTTTTGCATTTTTACATGTGTATTTATGTATTTTAAAACATTTTATGTTGCTAAGGAGAGGTATGTCATCTCTGCAAATATAATTCAGTTTTGAGAATTACAAGACCAAGCATCTGTGACAGTATCTCCTGGACAGAAAAATTACCCAAAATGATCTTACAGAAATTTCTAGGAGATCGTGGCATTGGGGTCCTAATAATGGAATTGAATTCATTTATAATTTTTAAAAGCATTACATACGGCTACATAATTAAAAATGAATTATTATTTAACTATGTAAAACCTCTGGCCTATAATCTATTTTAGAGAAAACTACCTTGTTTCCAAAAATCCAATTTAGATTTTTAAAATCCGATTTCACTTTTTAAAAGCTTGCTTATTAAATTTATTTTAACCAATCTGCAAACAAAACATATATCTCTATCAATCACTTCATAAACTGATAAAGATTTGAGTCATAAGTTACATTTTAAAACAAGTCATGTTCTGGGACAAGGCTGAAAGTTCTACAATTTCACAGTATAACAGAGGGAGAAAACCCTGGATGGCCAGTTGCTAACTTCAACATAGCAACTACTGTATAAGTGTCTGTGAAAAAAACCAACAGATTCAGATCTATCTAAGAATCTCACAAGGAAACACAAAGAAAATTCTCATCTTCCATGTTCCAACAAAAATAGAATCAAATAAAGTGAATTTATGTCTCTGACATTAAATAAGCCCTAAATCTCATAAGTCAAGAAAATGTTATCTACTGAACTGTAGTCTACAGCTTTAAATGGTAAGTTTCTGTCAAACTGGGTGAGTATGTTGGTCACAGACGAAACTGGGAATAGCCAAACCTCTGTTGTCCAAGGAAAATGTTAATGTTGCATCATACTTTTCTTTTAAAAAGACTGCCAGAAGTATATAGAATGGGACCAAGACAGAAATATGGTAAAACATACAAAAAGATATACAAATACTATTTCTCTTGTAGCCCTCAACAGGGTAAAGGGAAGGGGTTTTAAAAAACCTCCAGTTTAACAAACCTTTATTAGCACTGACTGAACAGTTTATTTATTGTTTGTTTGTTTACATTTATACCCTGCCCTTTTAGTGCAAACACCACTCAGTTCTTAACCATTTCCTTTTAAGAATTCTAAAGGATTGTTTTAATATGAATCAACAGGAGCAGATTCTTAAATAGGTCGTTGCTGTAACAACCAGTGAGCTGTTTGTGACGGGAGTAGTCCCATGACCTACTTTAAAGATCATGCTACAACACAGTTTCATAACCAGTATTTCAAGTTCATCACTGCAACCTTTTACTTCCAGCTGCAAACAAATCAGATTTTTAGGAAACAGAAAATGGCATCACCATGAAATATCATATACTCTTCTTATGGCATAATGAGGGATCAAAGTGCGGGGGGGGGGGGAGTAGTTAAATAAACAAGCATATTTTGAAGTGTGAGAATTCTTCGGTTTTGCTCAGAAATATCGTTAAGCTTGGCTACACATGATTTAAGCCTGGATAATGAAAGGTAACACATATATGTAATTAATTCCATTTATGAGAAATTTTTATGTGGGGTAAGGATAACTTCTAAACTATTTTTACTGCATTCATTAATTTTTCTAGTATATCTTATGTCTTAAAGAATTAACTCCAAATAATTATATCAAATCTAAATATACAGTTTACTTCTCCAGAGTTGATAAGGAAAGTGTTTTATTTCTGTCACACAGAATATCCTTTCCCTCCAAAATTGTGGGTCCTATTCATGCTTAAAGGCCGTTTCACAGAATCACCATATATAATACAAACTCATATGTCAAGTGCAGAAGAAATAACTTTCCTTAACATAGCATCTGTTTTGCAGGAATATTGCATTTTCAAATCACCACAGCCAGAACAACTATGTTTCTCTAGACAACCTGTACTTTGCCATTTGTAATTACTGTATAGCACAGAATGTAGCTGAACAAGTATCATGGGTATTTACTAAAAATAACCTGTGACACAAATCGCAAGAAACAACAGAATTTTTTTTGCTACTAAATCATGAGAAGTAAATGTTACATTTTAAAAAAAAGTTCAGTTTTAATTAAACCAAAGCATCTAGGTGCCACCTAAAACAGCTTAATGTAGAATTACATCTGAATGCCACAAAAATAAAAACTAAATTCATGATCTCTTAAAACTAAATCCATAGCACTTTCACAAACACACCAAGTTAGAGGAAGCTAGGTTTAAACTGCTCAGCCATGAAAAGTCACCGCTAATGCCGCTAACAAAACCACTGCTTAAACATCTCACATAAATTGAAACTCTATTGGGCTCACTATAAGCCAGGGGTGACTTGATGATGCAAAACGCATAATCACATATCCACATGCAGAGAGGTAAAGGCAGGGGAAAAGATACTACGTAAAGACTATTATCTTCCCACCACCCCACAGTCTCAAACTGGTGTCCTAACCATTATTATAGGAATACCAGAACAGACTTCTACAGATTTTTTCACCCAGCATCCAGCTAATAAACTAGAGAGTGGGAGGAAAAGTAAGGGGATGAACTAGGAATGTCCAAGGTCATGTGCTCTCAAATTAAAGGTTTTTCATCTATACCTCGAGTTCTCAATTTACGGCATGTGGGCCAAATCCAGCCCACGGCACCAAATAATCTGGGCCCTGACCTCACTTCAGCCACTAATTCCGCCACTGCCAGAATCAGCCACCGGCTCATTTACAACTGTTGTAAATGTGTTTACGACAGCCGTAAATTAGTCCACAACCATCAAAATGCATTTATAACAGCCAGAGATGCATTTATGGTGGCATTTATGGCGGGGAGGAACCACCAGTCTGGCCCACTCAGCTGTCTGAGGGGGCACGGTACGGCCCACGGCTGAAAAACATTGAGAATTCCTGACCTACACAGAGGAAAACATCTAAGGCAAGAGGCCATAAAGGTAATAGTAAAGGTCACCCTTGCTTGAAAGCCAATTGTATCCGACTCTAGAATTCAATGCTCATCTCTGTTTATAGCCAAAGAGCCAGCGCTGTCTGCATTTTGCAAACGTTTTCGTGGACATCTGGCAGGCATGCCTAGAAACTAAAGTGCATGGAACACTGTTTAAGCTTCCCACTGAAATGGTCCCTATTTATCTACTTACAATTTCTTGCTTTTGAACTGCTAGATTGACAGGAGCTAGGACAGAGACAGGTGCTCATTCAGTCATGCAGTGCTCAGGTTTTGAACTACTGACCTTCTGCCTCCCAGTCAACATCTTAACCACTTGAGCCACTGCAGTCTTATCTATTAATGTTTAAATTATTCACAATTAGACTTCCAATAACAAATAATAAATAGACGGTTCCTCATATTGGGGCCTGAAATGTTCTTGGACTACAACTCCCAGAAGCTTTCACCATTGACTCTGCTGGCCAGGATTTCTGAAAGCTGTAGTTCCAAGAACATCTAGGGCTTCAAGACTGGGAGCTACTGATCCAAGGCAAAAGTTTAGATCAGGGGTGCCTAAACTTTTCCTGCCATGGGCCAAAACATGTCCCCTCAGTCATCTGACTAGAAAGGAGGCATGGTTCCTCCCATGGCAGTGGCACGTGTATTCGCAACGCGTTTTCAGGCATTTTTGCCACCTCCGCTGCTTCCCATGGCAGCAGGAGCAAGAGCGGCACATTTCCACCGTGTTTTTGGAATTTTTTGCAGTGTTTTCGCTGCATTTCCGGCACTTCCAGCAGCGGCAGGGCTCTTCCGGCAATGGCAGCAATCTGGCCCACAGGCCAGATGAAATGGTGCCACAGGCTGTAGTTTGGGCACCTCTGGTTTCGACTGTTAATTGCATTTTAAGACACATACATATGTCACTTTCCCTGAGAATAATTTGGTTCATGGAGAGTAACAAACAGGAACAAATGAATTAATAAACAAATAATCAATGTTGCCAAAATCTGAAACCGATCTCATTCATAGATTCACCATGAGCCAGAGACAAAACAATAGCACATAACCAAATATGAAACAAGTGACCCACAGCAAGTTCAACTGTCCTTCTCTTTATGTATTTTAAATAAACTCTTTTCATATTACTCCTGCAAGCTTTTTTCAATGAGTCATTGTTTTTCTTCAATCTACTACTATTATTTATTTTCAGAGAGCTATTTTTATCAATTTGGTTTAATAGTTATGAATTATATATTTTTACATCTTAGGTTTGATTTTTTCCCCCTCTTAAACCCATTTATAATTTGAACTGTAGTGGACTTGGTCTACGAAAGCTAACATTTAAATACAGGAGTTAGTCTTTAAGGTGCCACAACATTTTTTGTCTTTTTTTGCTGTTCTGTTTGTTTAATCTCAGATATGTTTGCACAGACTAACACAGCTACCACTTCAAATATATCTCCCATGAAACTCTGTTATAAATATAATCCAAATGACCAGATAAGAACACAACTCAATTCTATACAGTTATGTGATCAGATCAGTTGCTTTGAGTATTTAACACAAAAATATAGTGTGGCTGTCAACTTGTATCCAGATCTAAATCTTTCTTTTGTTGCTCAATTTGTCTAACAGAGAAAAGGATCTCCAGGCAGTCCTTTATTAGTTTGCTCCCCCCTCAACAGAAAGAGCAGTGTGTTCCCAATGCACGCCAGTTTATCCTTGCAAATCTAATAGGGGGCTCTCTCTGCCATTAGCAAGAAAACTTAAAGGCTGTTGGGAGACTAAGAAAAGCATCACTGCAAGGAGAAGCTTAGCCTAGCACCGTCCACTGGTGCAATTATACTTTCTTCTTTGTTCATCCTTCTATTTCCGGTTGATATCACTCCTTTCAGATTGTGAGTCTGTGGGCAATGACTGATTTATATTTTAACATCTGTGTAAGCCGAGTGCTGCACGATGAAGTGAGCTCCTGTCTCTGTCCCAGCTCCTGCCAACCTAGCAGTTAGAAAGTAAGAAACTGCAAGTAGCAAAATAAGTACCATTTTGGTGGGAAAGGTAACAGAGTTCCGTGCGCTCAGATGTCTACTCATGCTTGCAAATGACCACAGAAACATCTGTGCTAGCTCTTTGGCTGTAAACAGAGGTTAGCACTGTACCCTAGAGTCAGATATAACTAGCATTCGAATAAGGACTAATCTATGCAATCTTTTATAATGCTATCAGTGGTTTAGGTATCTGGCTACCGTGCCAGAGGTTGGGAGTTCAATTCATCACTGTGATTCCTGATATAAGAGCCAGCCTATGTAGTTTTGGCAAGCTGCACAGCCCCAGGGTGCTCCCAGAAGGGAACGGTAAACCACTTGTGTATTATATTCCTAGGAAACCCTGAAAAGGGTCACACAATTTATCATGTTAGACTGCATATTGCATCATTCCTAACAAACAAGGTCATCAGTCTTGAAAATGTAGGTCTTTCAACAGATTTGGAGTGTAGCAGGTTAAAGAAAACTATTTCAAAATTGACAGACTGAAAGCTTTCCATATAGTATGCTTCCTTAACAGCTAACACAGTAGTATTTAAAGGTGAAATAGCATCATGATTATTTCTTGTCTTTCTTATCAAAACTGCTATTAGTACTATTTCACCTGTACTGTTCATGTCTACAGATCTCAGATGTATAGTACACTATGGTACTGCTTCTAACTAGTTATTATTACGATGATAATCTATCTTTCATTATTTGTCCAAAGCCAACTGATTTTAGGCTAAGGCTCACTGTATAGTTTAATTAGAAATCAGGACCTTCCTGCACTGTTAATACCAATTTGAAGCAAATAATTACCTTTTAACTGATGCTGAAAACACTAGCCTAGAGCAATAAGTGTTGTGAATGAACTATTACTATGTATTAAACTGTACCAAATTAATGCAAGAAACATGGCATCAAACACATATTGTATTGTCTGCAATACAGATACTGTATGCTTAATACTTATACCAAACAGTTTATTCAGTAAGAGATCAGACACATATGTGAATAAGATGCTTACGTCTACTCAATCTACTCTTCTGTGAATAGTGGCCTGCACTTAAATTTTAAGTTATAGCTTCTTCTTCCGTGTCTAGGCCAGACGTGAAACTGCCAAAATGAATGGACCTTTTTGTGAGTTCATTCTTCAGTTCCTTTCGCCGGACATACTGAGAAAGATTAGCCTGTAAACAGTTAAACTAGGATGATATGAAATAAAGCAACACAGCAATTAATAAAGAACTATTATGTTAGTGCTTTACGAGCTCCACTGACTCTGGGTCTGTTTCTAATAATAATTAGGTCTTGTCAAGTCAATCCTGACTTATGGCAACCTTTATAGAATTTTCTAAGTACAAAATACTCAGAAGTGGTCTATAATTCTCTTCTTCTGGAAAAGTGCAGCTTACACAGGTTGGCTCTTCTATCAATTGTCATGTTCAATCATGCTTCCACCACTTCTTTTGTTTTCCTCTGCAACATTCAAAAAAAATTGTGCACGTTTTCACTACATATTTAAATCCAGACCACTGTGCTTTAGCATCATCATTTAAATGCTGTAATGCTTGGAATCAATTTTGGGAAACACTGTTTTAGACAAATATAAGTCTGTGAGTTGCAAGGTTATTTTTTGGAGTGGGGAATTTCTGAAATACTCTGAGACAGGAACTTTTGTAAATAATACCACTTTTCATTCGAGAAATTTGTATTTTTAAAATGTTAATTACCTGTCCCATACTCATTTTTCTGGTCAGAGTGGAAGAAATCCTATTCCTTAGTGTGGTAAGTCACAATTAAGTACGTCCATTTGAACCACTAGAGAAGAAGACTCCCAAAACACCACTGATTCAATGGGCCTATTCTAGTAAAACTTACTACGTTAAGAAACAGGACTTTAGCCAGCATGTATTTTATGATTGATCAGGCCTCATAGCAATCATTCTGTCATGGTGCCAACAAGTTTTTCAAAATTCCAAGTATGTTCAAAACACCTCTGTAAGACATAAATACCAGCAGACTATTCATTTCACACACCTTGGAATGGATTTCTATATTTATTCTTCTCTACAGCAAAACAGAACTAGTTGATTTTAATAATTCCCTACCAAAAAAAACAAAAACTAGGCTGCAATATAAGATTTATAGAAAACTCATAACATATAAAAAACTGAAAGAGGCAGGACATGACAATATTGTTCTGAGCTCATATTTATCTTTAGAGTTTTCCTTGTCAGTTAAATGAAGTACAAGCAAAAGATTACACAGTAATCACCTTGAGACAATTTTAAAGCTTGTTTATCATGGACACTGTAACAAGTGCACAAAATGAGACGGCCAAGAGAAAGGAGGTCAAGAATGTGATGTCACAAGCTTGACTAGCTATTATGTATAGCATGTCAGTAGGACAACTGTAGATAATCTCATTCATATGTATAACATATTATTTACAAATACAGTAGAACCCTGCATAACGAAAAAACTCAGTTCTGCGAGTTGCTTCACTATGCGTTTTTCCCCATTATGTGAAGCTAATGGGAGATGCCCCGGATAACAAACAAAAAATTTGTTATCCGGGGTTCCCATTGACCGGGTATACCCTGGTTACCAGAAACCCCACATAACGAACGTTTTTTCATTATGTGGGGTATCACTCTTGCATAACAAATGCTTCGTTATGCGAATTTTTCGCTATGCGATGTGCTGATTATGCGAGGTACCACTGTACACATTATTGCTTCATTCTTCATGTATGTATAATTCTGAGCATCTTCATCTTTCATATACAGTGGAACTCCGGATCATATCTGTCAAGTTTCGGGAAATTTCTGTCAACCCCCCGTATTAGTTAGACTGCAATTAGACTGGAGTTAGACTGGAGGCCAGCACAGGATAAGCATAGCTGTCCAGTATCCCATTTTGGCCAGGAAATTTCCCTTATTTGACAGAAATTTCCCAAAACTTGACAGGTATGCTCTGGATAACATCTGTTCCTGATAACGTCATATCCGGCTAACGTCCCGATTTTTGGCCAAAAGAAGTTCATCGGATAATGTTCTTTGGACGTTATTCGATATGGACGTTTTTCTGCACGCACACGCTGCCACTGCCATTTGGGACTCTCCGCCACCCCTGCCGCCTCTGGGGGGGTCGGGGGACCTGACGTCCCCCAACCTTGCCGGGTGGTGCTGTAAGGCAAAACCTGCAGCCGGCCAAGATTTCCCCCAGCCTTTTGCCTTGCAGCAGCGCCTGGCAAAGTCTGGGGACATTGGAAACAGCACAGATCGGATCCCCCAAACCCCCCCCCAGAGGCGGCAGGGGTGGCGGAGCACTCACCCCCGCAAAAGGACATGTTATGTTCTCCTACCTTTTCACGCTGTCTGCCTCCCTGCAGCCTCGGAAAACAGTTGCGGCCGCCATCTTGTAAGAACCTTTTTCTGGATTTCAATTCCCAGAAGCACAAGTAGTCTGTAAACAAAATGGCCACCACATGCATTTTTAAAGACTGCTTGTGTTTCTGGGAATTGAAGTCCAGAAAAAGGTTCTTACAAGATGCCGGCCACAACTGTTTTCCGATGTCCCCGGACCTTGCCAGGCGCTGCTGCAAGGCAAAAGGCCGGGGGAAAACTTTGTCATCGGTTGCAGGTTTTGCCTTGCAGCACCACCCAGCAAGGTTGGGGGACATTGGAAACAGCGCGGATCGGGTCCCCCGACACCCCCCCCCCAGGCGGCAGGGGTGGTGGAGAGCCCAAAATGGGCAGAAAAAATGTGTCATGCCTGGGGGGACTCTATCTGTGCTTTTTAAACATTGTCCGATCAATGCATCGGACAAGGTCCAAATCCAGTTAACATCCGGACTTGTAGAACCAAGTTTGGATGTTATCCGGAGTTCCACTGTACTTTTATTATGTCCTCTCACCAGACTTCTTCAATACTCTTCATAGAAATCCTAACTTCGGATACAAAGTTAATTTAATACTAAATGAGTAATATATCTCTGTAAAGATCAAGTCCAGTTATAAATGTGAGCAAGATTTCCAAGGTGCCATGGTCAAGAAATTGTTAGCGCCCATTCAAAACACTACACATTTTAATTTATGCAAACTAAAAGATATACTTCCTGTTCTCTCATTAAGTGGTGCCTGCCACTGTTATCAGACACTTTTATTCCAAGGACTGACCAGCAAGACTCCAATTATTCCTTCATCTGTGAATGGAAAATTGACCACATTCACAGCTGACTGAAAACAGTCAGATTACCTCTGGTTAACTTCCTCCACTGGCACTACACCAGACAACCTTAATTATGGGGAGAATACCCACTCTTTTCGCTGGTGAGGTATAGTCTTACATTTGTCAAACTATATAAAGATACTGTACCTTTATTCATTTAAGAATACTGTATAGGAAATCACCATCTATTGAGGTAGTCCATAGATCAATCTAACTCAATATCATCTATGTTGCTTATCAGTAGCTTTCTGATATCTCAGATAGCAGCCTTCCTCAGATCTGAAGGCAAAAGGATTAGACCTGGGGTCTTCTGCACAATACACAAGTAATTTCTGCAGTCCTTCCTCAATGTTTGCATTGTGCCTGTTCTGTAGCTCAATGTCACTATCACAACTCTCACCTCTAAAACTGTTTATATTGTCCAGTTTTTCAGCAATACTTTATGGCAAACACAGCCCACTACATATGAAAATCCATGTGCAGCTTAAAAACTTTATTTTCACTAAGGTTTTTTCTCTGACATATCCTGTGATTGGGGAAATGAGCACAGCTCTGGTTGTGAAACAGCCACATGAGCTGATGGTTTTGTTTATTTTATATAGCAACAAAAGGGACTACACATGTATTTGTCTCTGTGCTGCCAGTCTCAGAAAGAGTCTAGAAAGAATCTGGTTAAGAACAAGTCATGGCAAGCAAACAAAGATAGGTCAGCAGCATTATCAACTATATAACTGATAATTGGATGACTGACTGTCTATGGCACAGCAAGGGCAACAATTTGAGAGTCAGGATGCAAGATCACATTGTCAAAGTTCTGGTTAAGAAATACTGTATAAGAGTTTACGGTGAGATCTTTGGCAGATACTATTAGCACTTTTTGTACTCAAAGTTGGTTAAGGGTGTTATTTTCACTGAATTAGCTAGAATAGAGCACCAAGCCTGGAAGAGTTCCACACATTACTGCCATACCTGTCAGGTTTTGGGAAATTTCTGTCAAATCCTCATATTTTACACTATTTTCCGCCACCATCCCATATTAGTTAGACTGCAATTAGACTGGAGGCCAGCACAGGATAAGCATAGCTGTCCAGTTTCCCGTTTTGGATGGGAAATTTCCCTTATTTGACAGGAATTTCTCGAAACTTTACAGGCATGTACTGCAGCAGTACCAATATAAAACAGAATTGTTTTCACAGCTTTTTTAAAATTACTACTCATCCCTTCTACACGCAGTAAGGAAAAACGAGCAGTTTTTAGTCCTATCAATCAGCCACTCAGCAACAGGTTCTGCTGAATTTAGCAGGGCTTGCTTCAAAATAAGTGTGCACAGAATGGCAGTCTTTGAATAATTAAGGAAGCAGAACACGCCACCTAAAAAAATAATGATGAATGGGACAAGGATGCAGAACAGGCCGCCCAAGAAGACGAATGACAAGAAATGACCAAAATTCACCCTCCTATGACGGCTGGTGTGGCAAGACGGATGGATTCACAGGGTGTTACGAAGCACCACCTTGCCTGGATGTTGTATAACCGGCAAGCCAGTGCGCCTGCGCAAACAACCCAACCGCTCTTTCCACAGGGATTAATAAAAGGACGGGCTGCAAGTTAAACCAAAAGGGTCGCCGGCCTGCCTCCCTCCCCACCCCCCGGCCCCCCAACTCACCTCCAGCGGTTGATCCCCACGTTGGAAGAGCCCGCGAACCAGGGGTCCAGAATGTAGACGCAACGGACGGTGTCTGCCCCTTGGATCACCTCCCTCAGCGCCGGGTTGTCGTGGAGCCGAAGCCCTTTGCGGAACCAGTGCACGGCGTTTACCCCCATCTTCAACGGGGCGTGTGTGAGAGAGACAGACTGGGGGGTCGCACCAGGGGCGGCGGCGGAAAGAAGGAAGTGGGAGGAGATGAGGCGGAGACCCGGGAAAGTGAAGGACGGACGTCGTCGGCCCTTTTCAAGAATTAGCCAAGGCGAGGTCGCGGCGGGTCATGACGACGGGGCGGAGGTCCGCCTTTGAGGGGGTTGGAAGCGGGTAGACAGAGTTCGGACGCGGCTTCTGAGGTGTTAACCGGCAACTAAGACCCGGTAGAGGAGGCGGTGGGCGGAAGCAGGAGCAGGAAGGTTGGCGGAGGAGGCCGTCAGCGGGAAACGCATCACCACCCCCTTCTTTTCCTTTGCCCCCACACCCTCCCTCAGTCCCCCGCGCGCGCACTCTCACGGTCAGCGGAGGGTCGGTTCGGGAGGGCCTCGCGGAGTGACGGTTGAGGTGTGTGGCGCGCGCCGCGTGCCCACTCCGCCCTCTCCTCTTTTCTCTCTCCCTCACCTCAGCGCGAGGCCTCGCGCTCTCTCTCTCTTCCTCGCCACCTGCCCTGTGACTAACTAAACATCGCAGCAGCTCGCCTAGTCGTGCTGCGTCGTCGTCCCAACTGACGAGAGCTGCTGCTGCCCCCGCCCAGCCCAGCCCCCTTTCGCCCTCATTGGCCACCGCCTCCCCATGTGACCTCTGGTCCCTCACGTTTCTGAAATGTGGTCTCTCTCTTTTTTTTTTACTGTCTTATGACAACGATAAAAAAACGCCAAAAAAATAAATAGACGACAACGTCACGACCCGCTAATAACCCTTCCCTTCCCGGCACAATCAGTAAGTCGACGGTTGCCACAACGGCCAGGCCCAGCAGGCTGGAATTCAAACTCGTCCAAATTAGGGCAGGCTGGCACGTCGTTGGGGGAGGGGGAGAGAGAGCGAGAGCGGCAGAAACGCATAGAGGAAAAACCCGGCCCACAAGGTGGAGGGAGGAGCCAAGCTCGCTTGGTTTTATAGCCACACCCCCTCGTCCCTCTCCGACCGTGATACCCGGATGAGCACGGGGCTTCCCAGGCGGAGGTTTTCTTGTCTCGCGCGCTCACGAGAGAGAGAGAGAGAGAGGCCGGCGTTGCCTTGGTGTTCCTTGGCCAGCAAGGAGGTGAACGACGGCTGCAGAAGGCAGTAAGCGAGAACGTGCGCATGCGCATATACGACGGGTGAGCGTCCGGCTCGTGGTCAGCCAGGGAGGCGCGCGCCGTCAAGAACGTGCCTCCAGCAGCTGCTGCTCTTCTTTGACAGAGGAGGCAGCTGCGCGTGCGTGCACGCGCCTTGCCCGAGCGCGCGCTTCCCGACCCGCCACCCCCCTTCCTTCCCCCTGCTTTGCCCTCCTCGTCCTCCTCTTGTTTTCGCCCAGTTGGAGCTTGGCCTGGACGTCTTCACTCCAGCCACCACCACCACCACCCGTCGTAGGAAACGAAGCGGCCTCCCCCGACCACCCTCTTAACTCGAGTCTGGGTCCTGCGTAGTTTGTGAGGCCGTTACTTGATGGTTGGATTGGGTTGTTATGTAACTGAAAGTCTGGCCAGGATATCCTGCTATGTTAAATGGGAGTAGGCCCGTGATGGCGAACCTTGGCACTCCAGATGTTCTTGGACTTCAATTCCCAGAAGCCCAAGCCCCCTGTGAATCCACATGAAGGGGTTTACTGCGATTCATCTGGCCCGCGCTGCCCTCGTCATTCCCGGAAGCGGAAGTAAAACGCACCTGTACAGTTAAGACTCTTCCAGGTTAACTCTTCTTCTGTCCAGGCACGTTTTGCTTCCGCTTCCGGGAGCGTCTAGGGCAGCATGGGCCAGATGAGTCGCAGTAAACCCCTTCGTGTGGATTCACAGGGGGCTTGGGCTTCTGGGAATTGAAGTCCAAGAACATCTGGAGTGCCAAGGTTCGCCATCACAGGAGTAGCCCCTACTGCCAGTAACTCAAGGCTGGGTGTCAGGCGGCAATTAACTTACCTGACCACCCTGAGGACTAGTGTGCTTGGGTGGCGAAGCCCTCAGGGATGGGCAATGGTCCCCAAGTGGATTGAATCCTACTTGAGTCCATCTTGATGGACGGCAGCAGCTCCATCAATACTGGCCTGGGGCCAATGAGGACTTTGTGTCCCAAAAGGGCTCAGGATCAGAAAGTGACTCACAGAGCTGGATCAGTGGTACAAGTGTCATGCTGCAATGCAGAAGGCAAATGGAAGGCCACAGCATTATATTCCCAGGACAATCTTCATGGCTGATTGTCATGATGATCACCAATATTCACATACAGAAGAATGTAGCTGAAGCACGTGAAGCGGCCCGTTTGTAAAAAGAGATACCCTACGATCCCTTCACTCTATTTCCGTCATCCCTCTCAAAGAAGGGGGAGAGGCCTCTAATGTGGCCTGTTATTTTTAGAGACTGGTCACGTGAGGGACCTGACACATTGTCTGTCCCTGCCCTGTTGAACTTAATTCACCTCCTGTGCCTTGCCTTCCAGATTTCAATTCCTCTCTGCTGGCATCGCACAGCTGTGGAAAACGTACAGTACAATGTAATATCCAAAATAGACCCCAGTCAATAATGGGGAAGAGGAAAAACCTGATCCATGCCATCTCTTTATGTTGCAGAAGAAACAGCAAGGTCTCAAGAAAGTCTCCTCGAAGATTGTGGTAGTTTTGAACCGCAATTGGGTATATCCTGGGCAAAATGTCAGGTGCATGATCATTCTAACCAGAGTAATTGATTAAAATATATCTGCTAGTTTGTCAAACCAATGCATGTCTCATGCTAAATATGGCAAAGGATTAAAAAGTTCATGATTGTTTATGCCCCTAGCTAGGAAGAACTGAACTACCCGAGTTCCCCTGTCATTTCTTCCTTTTAAAATATTAAATATTTTTATTGTTGTGAGCCGCCCAGAGTCAGGTTTACCTGATTGGTCTGCATAAAAGTTTGAATTTAAATAAATAAATAAATAAAAATTAAATACTTGTAGCCCAATCCTATATGTTTTTAATTTTTACAGTTTTTAAATATAAAGACACTTGGAGACTTCAATAAAAGTTAAAAGAGGAAGAGATGGCATAGATACTAGTGTAATCGGGCTTTTCCCTAGTATTGACTGGCACTCTGGGTAAAAGAAGAAAATGGATCTCACATAATCAACATGAATTGGCATTTACAGATTTATTTCTTTTTTTTAAAAAAAATATTTTATTTCACAAATCTTATACATAATACATCACATTACAATACATAAAAAATTAAATAACACAGCAACATAAAACAAAACATTCACCACGTGTTATTTACATTGCCATAGAAACGGAGTTACCTCATTTTTACTAAACTCGTTTCCAAAATGTAAGCTGATCAGGCATTGGCTTCTGTCTTTGCTCATTATTCAAAGTATAATCTAAAAAGCAGTTCCACATTTCCTGAAATTTGTTTTCTTTAATTAATCCTTTTCTTAAATTTAATTCCCAGGTGAGTTTATCATTTAGTGCGATATTCCATAACTCATTGTACCATTCTTCAATTTTTGGGGTAACTTTATTTTTCCAATACCACGCTATACAATGTCTGGCACTTGATAACATAATTGCCAATAGTTCCCTTTTACAACAATCAACTTATCTGTTAGCAATACTGTAGCTACATCCAATTTAACCTCTACATTCAATATTCTTCCAATTTCATGCTCTACTTTCATCCAGAATGGCTTCATCTTCTTGCACCCCCACCACATGTGCTCATACGTTCCTATATCCTCCTCACACCTCCAACATACATTTGATTTTGTCCTGTCAAATAAATGTTACCGCACAGGGGTCATATACTATTTCCACAGTAGCTTATGACTATGCTCTTTAATTCTTACAGATAAAGTCTTCATAATCCTTTTTTTCCCACTTTCCATTCCAACATTCATCTGTAATTTTAATGTTTAGGTCTTGCTCCCACATTGTTTTTAATGCTCTCTGAGATTTATCTGAATCATCTAATATTTTATATATTTTGCTTACTAAGCCCTTAAATTCTATTTGGTCATTCCTTAATTTATATACTAACTCCTCAAATTTTGTCATATCTCTGCCTAAACTTATTTCTTCCCTGTATTTTTTATTCCAATTGTTCAATGTTGCAGTTTGAAGCCAATTTAATTTCAGTTGGTTACAAATTTCTAACATTCTTTCTTTGTCCTTACAAGCTGCTAACCAGTCCTTTAGTAGAATTATTTTATACCCAACCATTATTTCTTCAGTCCTACAATCCATAGCAAGTGGAAATGACTTTGAATCCTTCAATTCTGTGATCGGTGATAACCCTGGAGACAATTTGTTTTTCAATGTTATCCATGTTTTAAGAAGTGGTTTAAAACATTTTGTTCACAGCATTAATTTTAACTTTTTCTTTACCTAGAAACATTAATGTTTATCTCCTAATTTTTCCCACAGTTCAACTTCCCCCCAGATCGATTTTTCCCTTACTAAGATTTTACAAATATTCTTCAATTGAAATGCCCAATAATAATTTGTAATGTTGGGGATTCCAAGTCCACCCTTTTTCTGGGAAGAGTACCATAATGTTTTTGATATTCGGGCTCTTTTTCCATCACTGCAATAATTATTTATTAAATTTTGGAATACATTTAATTCTTTCCTTTTAATATTAATTTGGAGGGTATCAAATAGAAAATTTATTTTAGGCAGTAATTTCATTTTACATAGCGATACATGCCGAAACCAAGATAGATTTAGTTTTTTATATCTTAATATCTTCTCTTTTAACTCCTTCTCCAGCTTGTCATAATTCAGTTTCTTTATATCATCATACTTGTTTGAAATGTTTATTCCTAAATATTTGATATTATGCCTAATTTGTAAATTAAATCTAGTTTTTATACTTTCCTGTACTTCCACATTCTCATTAACAAAAATTGCCTCTGACTTGTCCCAATTGACTTTGACTCCCATTAACTTACGAAATCTTCTAAATGCACATATACTTTTTCCAGTGAGTTTCGAGGATTTTTTATTGTTAGTATTGTGTCATCTGCATATTGACTGATTTTTATTCCCTCTACACCTATCAATTCCGTATCTTCTCTTATTGCATTAGCAATTACTTCTATAATCATTGATGATGACAATGGGTCGCCTTGCCTTGTGCCAGCTTCCAAATTAATTTCCTCTGTTCATCATTTACTTTAACTCTTGCCGATCCCCGCAGATATAATTGCCCAATTACTTCACAAAATTTTGATCCGAATCCATACTTTTCTATAATTTGTTTTATGGTGATCCACTGAATTGAATCGAAGGCTTTAAATATTTCTGTAGCCTCAGATATGCTTCCTCTACTCAGGCTGGAGGAAATGTAATAGGTCTGCGTTTACAGCCTTCACATTTAATTAAGTCTGTCCTTTGGGCATTTTCATCCTCTGCACAATATTTACATTCTAAAATGTAAATATGATCAAGAATAGCCTCCTATGTTCTTCATTATAAACAATGTTATCACTATGACAGAAATACATCAGTTTCAATTAAAGAATTATCCTTTAAAACTGCTTTCCAACATGGTTGGCTTATAAGAGTCCTATACTTTAAACAATCGTATATTTATTATGCTTTCATAAATGTGTTAGATCCAGTGGTGGGATTCAAATTTTTTTACTACCTACTCTGTGGGCGTGGTATGGTGGGCGTGGCTAGGGGAAAGCCCTGCGCGTTATTTCAAAACTTGGATTATTATTATTATTATTATTATTATTATTATTATTATTATTATTATTATTATTATTATTATTATTATTATTATTATTATTATTATTATTATTATTATTATTATTATTATTATTACAGTATTTATATTTATATACTGCTTTTCTTGTGGGCGGGGACAGCCAGAATTTCTGCTATCAGTTCTGGCGAACTGGTATGATCCTGCTGAATCTCACCACTGGTTATATCTCAAAGTATTATAAAACTCCATTTTTTTTTTCTTCAGTATACTTCACGCAGCTAGCCTGGAAGTTATTTCTAGGTTTTCTAATAGAGTCCAAAAGAAGAAGACATCAATCTAGTTTTCTATTATGGACAATCCTATTTATTCATCTGTTCCATTTATATATAGGATTGTCAACACTGGATTACAAGGTTCTCCTCTGGTGCCTAGTAAATTAGGCCAAACTGCAGACATTATTAACTGATTGTGCTTATCTCCATATCATCAAGGTACCTGCAAATTTCTATAATTTAGCTAGCTGTAAAGTGGCTAAGACCCTGACTGGGAGGTGGAAGGTCAGCAGTTCGATTCCCAAGTACTACAGGGCGGAATGACCTCCTGTCTTTGTTCCAGCTCCTGCCAACCTAGCAGTTCGAAAGCAAGAAATTGCAAGTAGATAAATAAGGACCACTTTGGTGAGAAGGTAACAGCGTTCCGTGCGCTCCGGTATCTAGTCATGCCTGCCACAAGATGACGGAAACGTCTGCAGAAGCAGACAGCGCTGGCTCTTCAGCTTTGAAACAGATGAGCACTGAACCCTAGAGTCAGATGCGACTGGCTTTCAAGCAAGGGAAACTTTACCTTTAAAGGCAAAGAAACAAACCAGTCTTCTGATCATCAAGCAACTATTTTTATACCATTTTTCCTTCAGGAAGTTTAGCCTACATTTTAATCCTTACATGACTAATAGTTAAAAGATCAATACAGAACTATAATTGCACTCATTTTATCTACCCCCCCAAAAAAAAAAAAATTCAGGAGGATGGCATGTTGTGGACTGAGCTGTGCATATGTTGTTTTCATTCTGAAAGAAAGGTAATTGAACCTAGAGGTCATCAGTTCGAGACCCAAATGCTGCACGTCATAGTGAGTTCCCATCTCTGTCCCAGCTCCTGCCAATCTAGTAGTTCAAAAGCAAGAAATTGTAAGTAGATAAATAGGTACCATTTCAGTGGGAAGGTAAACAGCGTTCCGTGCACTCAGGAGTCTAGTCATGCCTGCCACATGTCCATGGAAATGTCTGCAAAACGCAGACAGTGCCAGCTCTTTGGCTATAAAAAGAGATGAGCACTGAATCCTAGAGTCAGATACGACTATTTCGAGCAAAGGCGAGCTTTACCTTAGAGACACCTAGGCAGAACATGGAAGACTTTTCTTTTTTTACTACTGGACTTTCTGGCTGAGCAATTACTGGAACTATGGTTCCAACAAAGTTGTGTTTCTTGGATATTAAACTCGAAACAGTTATCAGGCAGACAACGTGGCAAAGGTTTTTTTTATTACTGTCTTAATAGTAGATATGACTGGATGGATAACTCAGTGAATTGGGTATCTGGCTGCGGAGCCAGAGGTTCGGAGTTAAATTCCCTAATCGAGTCTCCTACGAGTAGAGGCAATTTGTATGGATTTAGGAAAACTGCAATCCCAGGAATCCTCCCGTAGAAGGAAATGTTAGATCATTTCTTAGTATTATCTACCTAGCAAACACTTTAAAATTGCACACCATAAGTCAGAACTAACTTGTCAGCACATGATTTTTTAAATATTACTTCAAACTGTACAGCATTCACATATTATTTGATCTCCACTTTTCCAACATGTTACTGCTTGAAGCTTATGAAACTACAGTCCCTGAGCTACAAGAAGAGAGAAGCAAAAGCAGATGGCTAGAAAAGATGGATTTATTCAGGCTTTCATTAACTGGCGATTAACTGTCTGCTGAGATTTGAATGTGTGTTAGCCAATGTCTTGACGAACACACGTAGACTTACTTGCCTGCATCTCCCCTTTTCATCATCTTCCCCTTCCCACCACATTCATATGACTGCTATCTATAAAGACATGAAGTCCCATTGTAATATTTCTGCCTTTATTACTCCTCAAAATAATTTACTTCAAGGAAAAGAGCTAACAAGTGTTACATAAGATAATTTTGAAAGCCCAGGAACACACAATGTGATGTAGCAATACTGAGACACTTTGCAAGGAGACAGGTGGTAAGGAGGAGTTGTAAGTTATTTCTACCATCTGAGGTATCCTGCATAGGAATGTGTTTTTGCAGCTGTAGTGTTTCTATTGACACTCCTACCTCCAATGGATCTGTGATTTTCTGAAATAAGACACAACAATTTTAATTAGAACCATTTTTGTAGTTGGATTAGCGGTGGAAAGATGATCAGTTTTCGGTTTGTGTATCCACTTGGAATAAAGATGCCTACAAAATAGTCACTTTTACTGTTAAAACTTTAAGAACATAAGAGGAGTTAGATCAGGGGTTCTCAATCTTTTTTGGCTATGCTCCACCTAAGCATCTCTAAAATCCTGATTCCCTCCACACACACACATATATAATTCTTATTATTCAAAAACTGAACTATTCATGTGGAGGAAGCCTAAAAGGCCATTAACTTAGTCTAGGTAAAGGTAAAGGTTTCCCTTGCTTGAAAGCCAGTCGTAGCCGGCTCTAGGGTTCAGTGCTCATCTCTGTTTCAAAGCCGAAGAGCCAGTGCTGTCTGCTTCTGCAGACGTTTCCGTGGTTATGTGGCAGGCATGACTAGACACCGGAGCGCATGGAGCGCTGTTTACCTTCCCACCGAAGGTATCTACTTGCAATTTCTTGCTTTCGAACTGCTAGGTTGGCAGGAGCTGGGACAAAGACGGGAGCTCATTCCGTCCTGCAGTACTTGGGAATTGAACCCCCCTTAAAGTCAAATGGTCCCCAATATATTGGCTGATCGTTGCTTTGGGGAATTGACTTAGTCTTTTGGAAATTGAAGTCCAAAAACCAAAAGTTGGGAAACAATGAAAGACCAATGTTCTTTTCCTATAGTGGCCAACTGTATGTCTAGAAATTTTGTAGACTGAAAAGAATACCTCCCTAGTTTTAAACTGTTCCCTATATCCTGATTGAATGCTATATCCCTAGGCTTGCAATATATACAGAGACTCTAGGCCTGGAAGTAACGCCTGAAATAGTTATAATAATGAGAATTATACTCCTAGCTCATCTTATTGACCAACTATTTGGCAAAAAAGTTCTCAGAATTCTAGCCTATACAAGCAACTCAATATCACTTAAGCCAAGGACACAGAGCCCTGGTGGTGCAGTGGTTAAACTGCTGTACTGCAACCAAAAGTTTGTGAGTTCAGTCCTGGATAGAGTTCAAGGTTGACACAGCCATCCTTCTGAGATTAATAAAATGAGTGCCCAGCATAGGTCACCCTTGTTTGAAAGCCAGTTGTATCCAACTCTAGGGTTCAATGCTCATTTTGTTTATAGCCAAAGAGCCAGTGCTGTCTGCGTCTGCAGACGTTTCTGTGGACATGTGGCAGGCATTCCGTTCCTCTGGGGATGTGTCTAGAAAGTAGAGCTTTAATATTAAAATTTGCTGAAGCAGATAGTTGGGTTGTTATTGATCATATCCATAGATGGGTCTGAACTTCATCTTTTTCCTCTTCTGTTATCAAATTGTTCTGTTAAAAGCAAATTCTTCCCTCCTGTTTAAAATAAGAATTTTTTGACAGCAATGGCATCTAAAAGCTTTCCATCTGGCCAGTTTTTGATCGGGACACCCACGCTCAGTCCTCTCTGTTGGAGATTAAATTAATAGATTTACTCTCGTGTTCTGCAGATAGATTAATGAGATGTGATATGATCCTTTTTTGTGTATCTGAAATCTTTTTCTCACTGACAAAACATCTATATGCTGCTTTTTCTCTCTCTTCTTTCAAAGCCTAACTTAAGATATTCCTTTGCTCCCAGAGTAACAAATCTTGTGTTTCATTGTTGGTCTTCATCTCACTCCTTCCTTCCTTTTACCTTTCTCTGCTAGAATATATGCAGTAGTGGAGACGTTATAAATGTTTCAATACCAGCCTCGGAGGCTGCAGCTGGTCCAGAATGCAGCGGCACGGGTAGTGATGGGGCGTGGGCGTTATGCCCATGCCTCGCCACTGCTCCGGGAGCTGCACTGGTTACCAGTTTGCCTCCGAGTGCAATTCAAGGTGCTGGTTATGACCTTTAAAGCCCTATATGGTAGTGGGCCAGGATACCTAAGAGACCGCATCGCCCTAAGAACATCTGTCCATCCAACCAGAGTGGACCGGAGGGGCTCCCTAGTTGTTCCATCATCTAGGGGAGCTCACCTCTCTGGAACAAGAAAAAGGGCCTTTTCCGTGTCTGCACCGACCTGAGCTGCTGCCATTCAGGAAAGGACTTAAGACCTGGCTGGCAGGGCAAGTGTGGGGCCCTGAGGGCAATGTGGCTCCTGCCCGTTGGCTTTTTCCATAAGAGGCACCTTCTCTCTCCTGCATGAGGTGGGTGGGATTTTAATGGGGGTGGGGATTTTAACTGTTTTTATTATGTGGGGTTTTAAATTATGTAAGCCGCCCTGAGTCTGGCTTGCCTGAATGGGCGGCGAACAAGCCGAAAAATTAAATTAAATTAAAATTAAATATTACTGTAATACATTAAGCAATGTGCACATTAGCAACCTACATTATTAACAACATCAAAACATTTTTTACATAAATTGACTTAACAATTTAGAGTTGCGTCAGCTTACCTCTATAAAGCCCCTTACTAGCATGAGAAAGACAAATTGCAAAAGGTCTCCCAGAATCTTGTTACTTCATGAATAGCCTAAGGATTTTAGAGGTTTTTAAGCTGCGGGTGCGAGCAACTTACTCTACTGTAGGATTGCATAATGCTTTAATTGGAAAACTTGGGAACTTTATGTCCGGGGAAAAGCCAGGTTGTTCGAAAAGCAAAGATGTATAGATAGAATATGTGTCCTGGAGCTGGTCTGAGGACTTATCTAATTGGGTTTATATGGAGCAAGCTGGTGCAAAATAATAGGGTTGCTTAAGGTTGGGTAGATTTCCTTTGAAGTGTCAAATCTAATCTTAGTATTGGCCATGTATTTCTACAGTAAGACCTCGATGTAATTGATTTAGGACTCTCTTGGAATGGAGGCATGAAAACTTTCCAAAATGTGAGTTACAAACTGATCATAGTTCTTTTTTTGAGGTACAATTTGAAGCACGGTTGCATCTGGCAATGTTGCAAACCTTTCCAAATTGAGTTTTTTAGAAATTATATCTCCTATAGAATGGTATGGATTGAGGTCAGATGGCTGAGTAGATCTCCTGGAATGGTTCAGTGTTAAGTGTTTGGGATTGGATCATCTATGCTGTTAATCCACTGTTGAGCGATAGGCTCACTAACTAAAATTAGATCCGTATTGTAATCTGTCTGCCACCTGCCACTGTTGAATTTATTTATTTATTTATTAAATTTCTATCTCGCCTCATTCAACACAACGTGTGACTCGAGGCAGCATACAGCATAAATATATCGTACAATACAAGTTCAATATAGTACATAGCACATTACAATTACAAATAGTTTAGGATTATGTATAATGCACATTGAATGGGATTCTGCCCATTTTATAACATCTTTGACATTGTCGTCATCATGTTCTTAACTCCAAATGTTGCTATGGCTGTTGAAATCTGCAACTAGAAAGTGAGTGTTTTGGCTTTCCATAGTAGATAGTTGCTTAATGCACAAAGGTGGGTTATAAATCAATGGTACTATACATCAAGCCAAATGTTTCCATAGTATGTGGCAAGCATGAATAGACACCTGAATGCATGGAATGCTGTTACCTTCCTACCAAAGCAGTACCTATTTATCTACTTGCAATTTATTGCTTTTGAAAATACTGTTCTTACAAAAAATGGCACTTCTCTATTGTTTGTGGGGCATCTCAGCAACTGGGCACATCCAAAAAACTTTAGGTCAATACTGATCAGTTCCTTTGTGAGTTTCTTGGGCATAAAAAGTCACCTTTCCACTTACAGCAAAGTAAAGCTAGGAGCTCCTCTTTAGATGAAGAGATGCCCTCTATATTAATAGAAATTATTCTCATTTGTGGACCTTGAAAGGACTCTTGAATTATTTTGCTCATCAGCAAGTTTATAGTGCAATCCTTCTGAATAGCTGCTTACATTATATTTAACACTTTGGCTCTTTTGGGAAGGAGGAAATATATGATTTATACAGTGTGCAAATTTTTACCCTATACAAATAATATATAAATTACAGAGTCTAGGTATGGACCACTGGAATATAACAACTCTACCTATAACCAGTAGATTGTAGAAGAATTCAAAAATAGTCTTTAAATGTTCAAGCAATCCTCTGGAAGCTTTTGGGAACATGCATGGTCATTTTTAGGCCTGAACTTGCAGGCTACCTAAGTCCCAGCCTTAGTTTAGACAGCCGAGAAAAACTTTGTTAGGAGTGTAATCACACAGAGAAATAGATTGCAGTTCGGATCACATGAGGAGTGGTTTATGCCTTGGATCACATGACATACAGGAACATTCATTGGAGCCCGACCCATATAGGCTACTATATTTGGGGTCCAGGCTGGAGCAATTTCTCAGTAGACAAAATGGTCACTTAAAAAGAACTTGCTCCCATTATATATAACCTCAGAACTGTATTGCTGGAAGAGACTCTATGGATCAGGGATCAGCAAACCTGGCTCTCTAGGTGTTCTTGGACTTCACTTACTAGAAGCCCAAGCCAGTACACCTGCTGATCAGGGCTTCTGGGAATTGAAGTCCAAGAACATCTGGAGAGCCAAGTTTGCTGATCCCTGCTATCATCAAGGAGGAACAGTGAGGAATCAGACTTCCAACCTCTGGCTCTGCAGTCTACACCCAGAAATCTAAACCTTTCCAGTGTAATCAGGCACACATATCTGCAGCGATCTCACTGCACATTCACTTTGGTGTTGAGGTTCCATATAAAATGCAGTGCATTTCCCCCTTTTGTGGGGCTTAAATATACTATACAGTAGAACCCCGTATAACGAAAAAGCTCTGTTCCATGGAGCACTTCGTTAGATGAATTTTTCATTATACGAAGCGTTCGTTATACGGGTTACCACTGTATTGGGGAAATGCAAAACTTTTGAAGAGAAATAAAACTTTGGGCTTTTACTGCAAACTATAAAGACAGCCATGATTATTTTTATTTTTAATCTTATCTAATCCATTTGTGATTTTAAAATCAGAACATTTGATATTTTGCTTTTACTCTGTAATTTACACAGTTTAAAAATAAATACATTGTATAACTTACTGAAAATGAGAAATAAAGATAATTTCAGAGTGTCTTTTTTGTGTTCTACTTACAGCCTTTGTCTTTAAACCATTTCCCCAAGGCTTTAGCTGCTGAAATTTTCACCTGTAGTGGTAAACTTATGTAAATTCATTTGCAAGGCTATCCTCATGCCCTGGTTTTTTTAACAGATTTTAATGACTTCCACTTTAATCCAATTGTCAAGGCTTAAATGCTGGGCTGAGGATTCCAGGTCTGAGCTGTTTGTGTAAGAGAAGGTCCAGGTGAAAATAAGGTTATTTAAAATAACAAAATCTAGGAGGGAGAAAGTATTGAAACCACCCTGTCTGATTCCTAAGGGAAAAAGAGGAGACACAACCCATGTAGAATAAAAGGAGCAATATTTTTGTATTAGTACGGTATTATCAAGCGTTTTAAACATTATTTTCATTTGAGAGATTGTTGTTTTTCAGTCACACAGTCTGACCCTTTCTGACCCAATGGACCACAGCATGCCAAGCTCCTCTATCTCTCAGGAGTCTTCTGCCTAGATCGACACCCACTGCATTAATAATAATAATTTCATGTCAGAAATTATTCTCGGCTGAAAAGATTTTTGCTGGAGAAACTCTGTTCAAGGGATGCCCGAATGAGGCTTCTTTCATGTCCCCAAGATCTTTTCCCACCAAAGTGGTCCCTATTTATCTACTTGCAATTTCTTGCTTTCTAACTGCTAGGTTGGCAGGAGCTGGGGGCGCTCAAACAGTCATGCAGTACCCGGGTCTCAAACTGCGACTTGCCGGCCTTCCAGCTAACAAGGCAAGCTTCTTTTTTAAAAAAATTTTTTATTGAATATAAAAAGATAAACATTACAAAAAAGAAGAAAATACAGAAAAGAGAACACGTAATTTAAAAGAAAAAAACATATTCAATTTTTATCGAATCCAATTACATTAAACATAACATAAACTACTAATAATCACCCTGTGTATTTACAAGTTATAAGAGCCTGCAGGATATTGCCTTTTTTACCATTTCCAAAAATATATATAATCTGGTATAAGGCTATTGCTCTGATCTCCATTCAATGAGTATTCCACAAAAGGTTGCCAAATTTTCCAAAATCTATTTTCTTTAATTTTTCCCTTATATTTGTTTATTTCCCATGTCAGTTTGTCATTCAATGCAAGATCCCACATCTCTTTATACCATTCCTCTACTTTTAGAACTCTATCAAGTTTCCAGCTCCTTGCTATACACATTCTAGCTGATATCAGCATAATAGCTTAGTTCCTTATTGTTTTCATTTACTTTCAAATTCTCCACATCTGTTAACAACACCATATTTAAATTCAATTCACATTCTACCCCCATAATATCACATATCTCCTTCTCAATTTTTCCCCAATACTCTTTTACCACTTTAGAATTCTACCACATATGTTCATATGTTCCTAAAGAAAGGCGAGCTTCTTAACCACTGAACCACCACAGCCTGCCGATCCTCTGCCATCCCCTTCTCCTTTTGCCTTTGATCTATCCTAGCATCTGGGCTTTCTCCAGTGAGTCCTCTCTTCTCATTTGGTGGCCAAAGTACTTGAATTTCAGCTTCAGTATCTGTCCTTCCAAGAAGCAGTCAGGGCTGATTTCCTTCAGGATGGACTGGTTTGATTTCCTTGCAGTCAGAGTACTCTCAAAAGTATTTTTCAGCACCACAGTTTGAAGGCATCTATTCTTCTGCACTCAGCTTGCCTTATGGTACAGCTCTCAGAGCCATACATTGCTACTAGGAAGACCATTGCTTTAACTATGCAGACTTTTGTCGGCAAGGTGATGTCTCTGCTTGACATTATACTGCCTAGGTTTGCCATAACTTGCCTCCTATGGAGTAATCCTATTTTTATTTCATGGCTGTAGTCACCATGTGCTTGGGATCTTGGGTGCCAAGAAAGTAAAGTCACTGCTTCCTTTTCTTCCCATTCAATTTGCCAGGGAATTTTGGCCAATGGCTGTGGGCGGATGAGCCCCTTTAGGTGGGATATGGTCCCCCTCAGTGAAGGAAATGCCACTGGAAACCATCCTATTGGGCCCAGCGGCAAAATGGGTGGAGGAGGAACTCTGATTGCCAGCGGCCATGGAGGCGGAAGAGGCCATGCCAGATGGACTGGCTGTGAAGTGTTAGGGGATGTAAGTCTTAGCCTTACATCCTAACTGGTTGCAAGGCATATTGTGTCTGTTTCGTGTTCAGGGAATGAAGAAGCAAACGAGTGAAGTAGTGAAATTCAGCTCTTTATTAGTGGGGTTTGAACACAGTTTGGATGGGGCAAAACTTGGACTTATATACACTATAAACAGTAACAGTAACAATAATACAACAAGCCCATTGGCTAACAGAGTTTGCACGCTTTCGATCCACTTATTTGCATAAGAATAGATACATGAGAAAAGATACATTCCGCTCCTGTCAGAAAACACAGTTAACATACATAACAGTCTGTGATGCCTTTAAGACCCTACTGCAGGGGCACACAGGTGCTGGGACTTTTCCCTGATGTGCTCCATGGGCCAGTGTATTTAGGTCAGAGCAGGATTGCAGACTTCCAGCTACAATGCTCAACTTGCCTGAGCTTTAATGCTCACCTTCCTCTGCTGGTAGTCTGGACGAAGATTCATGCGTCTTCCAGAACCTGCTACGAGGACTGGATCTTTGCACTGTTCCTGATGATGGGTTTTGCCTGATATGCCATCTGTGCTTGCTGGGCAAAGAAGGTAGGCCTCCACCAGAAGGACAGAAGCTGTAGAACTCTTTGCCTTTGTCTGTAATTACAGCTTGCATTTACCCTGCTGGACTGGACTGCTACTAAATGTATGGACTTGTATATAGCACAACTGAACTGCCTCAGTGAGGTCAAATGAGCAGCCCAAGAGAATATATCTGTTTTGTGTTACAGTTGTTGCACTGTATATACTTGCACCTTTTTACTTCTGGAATAAACCTACTTTGAGTTCTCTTCTGCACCAAGATCTGTCAGTCTGCCTGTTTTTCTCACAAGGGACCACCTTGCCAGGTGCGAACCTCTTGCTGCCCACTGCATACCACTCTGCTAACCGTTTTTTACATCAACATGAAGGTGCACCTTATCAATATCAAGGCTGCGGCAGTCCATTGCAGTCCGGGTGTTGAATCCTGCACGCCTCACTTTATGTGTGCTGCAAGGGATTTTATTTTAATTTAATTTTTCAACTTGTTCGCCGCCCACTCAGGCAAGCCCGACTCAGAGATTATAGTGTGTGGGTCACTTCATGGCAAGATGGGATCCACTTTAAACAAATTAATGCCAGTGACATTTTTCCTGCTTGGGGGGGGGGGGGGGGGGAGGGAATGCATTATCAGATAAGAGTTGCAGTCGACAATGGGGTGGATGCCTTGGTCTTGGTTTTTGCTAACCCATTAATGATCATATTTGTTATTTTTCCTTTGCAGTTAACTATAGAGAAGCAGCACAAAACCAGGCTGTACAATTCCTAGTCTAGGGACTTCAGTGGCTCAAGTGGCTAAGACTGGGAGGTGGAAGGTCAGCGGTTCGATCCCCGAGTACTGCAGGACAGAATGAGCTCCTGTCTTTGTCCCAGCTCCTGCCGACCTAGCAGTTCGAAAGCAAGTAAATAAATAGGGACCACTTTGGTGGGAAGGCAACAGCGTTCCGTGCCTAGTCATGCCTGCCACATGACCACGGAAACGTATGCAGAAGCAGACAGCGCTGGCTCTTCGGCTTTGAAGCAGAGATGAGCACTGAACCCTAGAGTCGGATACGACTGGCTTTCGAGCAAGGGAAAACGTTCCCTTTATGATTCCTAGTCTAGGTTAGAATAAACTATGAGTTTGGGTCCAATCTAGGTTTAAATACTTTCAGTAACTCCTCCATCGCCGCCTTCTTTGTCTTACCCCTCCTTTTTTTACTACAGTAGTCAAACTGAGGAAGAAATGGTTTGTTCCAGCGCCATTACATCTCCCCCTCCCCCCCCCGCGGGATTTTGTAGAGTGGTATATTCTCATCGAGCAGGAAAGTGGCTGGCGTCTGAGATCAGTCCTTCGGTGAGGTTAAGGCGCTTACGGGGGGGGGGGGGGGGGGGCTTCTGCTCTGGCCAGTGCGAGGTGACCGAGGTCAAGCGCGGGCGGGGGGCGGGGGGGGCGCTCTGATCCCGGGGGTGGAGACAAAGCGCAGTCGCTGCTGCTAGGCGAAGGTAAGAGGACGAGAGAGGGCCATCCAGGACTGGGACCACGTGGTCCTCCTGCCTCTCCCCAGAAGGGCTGGACCAGGTCCAGTCGGTCCAGGCCTTGAATCCCGAGGTCTTAAAAAAGAGAGATCCAAACCACTCTCGCATCATTTGAAGGTTGTCCTTTTCGAACTACGCCTGGGCTTCTGGGAATTGAAGTTCCAGACCATCTGGAGGACTAGGCTGTTTCCTCTACCTCCGAGAGGGCGAACCTTGGCACTCGAGATGTCCTTGGACTTCAATTCCCAGAAGCCCCCTGTGAATCCACACGAAGGGGTTTACTGCGATTCATCCGGCCCGCTGCCCTCGTCGCTCCGGAAGTAAGACACGCCTGTACGGTTAAGACTCTTCCGGGTTAACCCTTCCTCTGTCTGGGCATGTTTTACTTCCGCTTCCGGGAGCGACGTGGGCAGCGCAGGCTGGATGAATCACGGTAAACCCTTTCGTATGGATTCACAGGGGGCTTGGGCTTCTGGGAATTGAAGTCCAAGAACATCTGGAGTGCCAAGGTTCGTCATCATAGTTCTAGAAGGAGCTGTGATTTAGGGTTTCAGATAGCAAGATTGGGAAAGGCTACTGCTAGGGATGCTGCCTTGAGGAGAGCTTGGGCTTCTGAGAATTGAAGTCCCAGAATATCTGGAGTGCCAAGGTTCACCATCACCTACCTAGGGCCTCCAGGTGTACTTGGACTTCATTTTCCAGACGCACAGGCTTCCCTCAAGGCCACAGGTTCCCCACCCATGGGCTAGAACTACTGTTCCCGCAGAAGTTAAGGCCTTTGCTACTTGAGCGGCAGAGAATGAGATGGCTAGATGGTATTGTTGACGCAATGGGCACAACTGGGCAGGTTGAGGAGGGTGGTAGAGGATAGGGGTGCCTGGTGTGCGATGGTCCATGGGGTTGCAAAGGGTCAGACTCAACTATGCGACTGAACAACAAGAAAACCTTGGTTTAGGCAGTAGAATTTCAATATGTTTCTACAGGAGGATCATTGGAAGGATGAATCCACATAGTGATCATGCACATTTGCATTTTATTTTAGGGATTTAGAGAAACTGTGGAACTGATTTCTCAATGTTTTAGATGTCCTACTTCAGTTGATAAATATAACTTGAACTTTATTGTCATTTGGTTTCAAAGAACATTTTGGATATTAATTTATTTTGTTTAAACTAGTGCTGGTGAAAAGAACTTGGGTGTGTTCAGTTTGTAAAGGTAAAGGTTTCCCTTGCTTGAAAGCCAGTCGTATCCGACTCTAGGCTGCAGTGCTCATCTCTGTTTCAAAGCCGAAGAGCCAGTGCTGTCTGCTGCTGCAGACATTTCCGTGGTCCTGTGGCAGGTATGACTAGACACCGGAGCGCACGAAACGGTGTTACCGTCCCACCAAAGTGGTCCCTATTTATCTACTTGCAATTTCTTGCTTTCGAACTGCTAGGTTGGCAGGAGCTGGGACAAAGACGCGAGCTCATTCCGTCCTGCAGTACTTGGGAATCGAACTGCTGACCTTCCGCCTCCCAGTCAGTGCCTTGTTATTGTTGTTTGTCATATAATATTTCATGAAGTTTTTCTTTTTTTGCAATACTGTTAGATAAGTAGATAGAGCCAGATAATGTTAAACTTACGGACAAAACTTTTATTACAGGATAACCCTGCATCATTCAATGTTATAGAGTTTCTTCAGTCTTTTTTTTTTAAAAAAACTGATGGGGAAAAAAATGGGATAGCTTCCTAAGGTATTTTAATTTATGGCAATAGAAACCATAAGATTCAGTATGTCCTGCCACCACCCATTTGAGAATGGTGTTAACACAATACTTCTTCCCTGTCTAGGCCAGATGTGAAACTGCCAAAATGAAGGCACCTTTCAGTGAGTTCATTCTGCGGTTTCTTTCGCCTGATCTAGTGTGAGAAAGATTAGCCAGCAACGCAAAGTTGCTGTTACCAGGGTACACCCAATTGTGGTTCAAAATACCAGTCTTCGAAGAGGCTCCTTCTGTGAACCCCGTTAACACAATTACTTATGTGTTTTGATTTTACAGGTGTTTTTTTAAAGACAGCCCTCAACTACAAGGTAAAATGACCCAGACTGTTCCAAAGCTGTTTCTGAAAACCTTGGCTAGATCTCGGCCTTACTTCGTATCATCTGGTCTTTTGACATTACAGAACCAAAGAAAGAATGGCAACTTTTTAGAACGATATGCAACCAATTTCACACTAGGAGAAGAGAACAAAGCCACTGTGGATAATCTCACCAAATTGTTTGTGGATATCCAGAAGGTCCGCAGGCTGAAACCATGGTTGCTTTTTAGGAAAATGACATATGTCAAAGAAACAGCTAACATTTTGCAAAAATTGGGAGCTGATGAGGCTTCTGTAGCATATATTTTTGAATGCTATCCCGAAGCAATCCTATGTTGTCCTAAAGATATTATTCGTCAAAGAGACCTTTGGTTATCTGTCTGCCAAAATGAAAAGCAATTAATTGAATTAATAAAACAGTTTCCAGACTCCTTTTTCACAGTTGAACACTATGAAAACCAGAAAGCCAATGTTAGATTCTTTAAAGATTTGGGACTGAAGAATAGAGTTATTAGTAGGCTCCTAACAAGTGCATCAAACATTTTTCACAGTCCTGTGGTGACAAACAAGAACATGATAGAAACTTTACAGAGTAACTATCTATGCCTGGGTGGTTCAGAGGAGAATATGAAGACATGGCTGCTAAAATTACTCAGTCAAAATCCATTTATTTTGTTAAATACAACTTCCACTGTCAAAGAAAACCTGGACTTTCTTCAGAAGAAGAAATTTACTGATTCAGAGGTATTAAGTCTGATGACTAAACTCAAGGGCTTTATTACACAGCTTAACCCAAGCACTATGACGAACAGCCTGTTATTCTCAAAGAACATCTTCAAGTGTACAGATCAAGAATTAAAAGAACTAATAATAAAATGCCCTGCCCTTCTTTATTACCCAGTTCCAGCACTGGAAAAAAGACTTGAGGATTTATTAAAGGTGGGGATTTCTCTAGGCCAAATTAAAGACACGCCTGCAGTATTAGAATTGTCAACAGAAATAGTGCAATATAGGATTGAAAAATTAAATTCAATAGGATTCAATTTAAAGGGTGGAACTCTAGAATATCTGAGTGGGACAAAAAAGGACTTTGAAGCTAATTGTGGAAAGATACAAGCAAAAGAGGAGAGACCATTATTCAACCCAGTGGCTCCTTTAAATATTGAAGATTAATTTATAGATTAATTTATGTTTAGACAAAGCTATTTTACTGTGTTGTTTCTTTTGTAGTTTTGATTGTTGTATCTTATTTGGAATACTATTTTTACAAAAGAAAAGTAGAATGTAAATCTTCCAAAATAAATGAAAATATAGGAGAATTAGGACAGTGAAAAATTTACTGACTTTCCTTTCAGGACTGAAATAATCTGCACTTTACGAGTACTCATGAAATAAACTTTCATTCAGACCATATATTATCATTCAAGATTAATTTTTAGTATCGGGGACCACCATGAGTATACAAGCTTCACCTACCTGGGTGCCTGCATATCAACAGCCATATAATGTTGCCTTTAGCAATAGTACTGGTACTGATTGCATACTGGCCAACAGAAAAATAAATGGGTAAAATATTGTACATTGTGCTGTCAAATAACAGGTTTCAAAATAATGTCTTATGGATTTCCTGTAGGCAACTGGCTACTATAACCGGAATGGTACACTTGGCAAGGCTTTGTACTTAGGCATAATGACTCTTCTTATGACAGAATTACATCCAAACAAGTTCTAGGATAAAACTATGGTCTTCCTGTTATACTCCCAACTGCTATCAGCTCAGCCAGGACGACCAGCTGCTGGTGATAATGGGAATTGCATTGAACCATCAAGAGAGCTACAAGTTATTTTAGCTATGTACTGTAATAGTATCCTCTGGGGCATTTTAGGATTAAATGTTTGAAGAGTTAAGCTTTTGCATGCCCATATATTCTCTGTATTAGCCTAAGTTTGTGAACTAATTATAAATAAAATTCACAAATGTACCTTAAATTAACCCATCTCTTATGAAGAATACTCAAGTAACTTGGAAAAACATTTCTAATGAAAGGAAGGTATATTTTCCATATATATGCTATTACAATATATACCATAAAATCTATTCTGATTTACAATAATCCATGGCTTCTCTTAATTATAAAGGACTCTGCGTTACCAGTCCCTCCTCTTGATAAGTGTTTTGGGACTGTGCATTTTACCAAAGGCAGCACAGGTGGTGGGGCATATAATCCCATCAGATACATTTGCTCTGGGTTGATTCTGGTTAAATCGGTATTAAAACTCCCAGGTACTCTTAAGGCACTGAGCATACCACATACTGTTGTTGCTTAGTAAATTACACTAGAATAAGCCCATTGGATCAATGGAAATATGATGAGTCAATTCCTCCATAAATGTCATAGATTCCAATGGGCCTACTTGTGACTTACTTTAGTACAGTAAGTTGTAATTAGAGTAGGCTGATTTTAATCAAGGAACTTTCAGGTGAGTTGACTCACTAAATCCCCACTGATTCAATGTGCATATTCTAGTGAAATGCTAAGCAATAGTATTTTTGTCACTATATGTTATTAGGAACCTATTATTTCCTCATTGGGGAATGGCTGAACAGCAAAATGATGTGAATACCTGCATGCTTGTCAAAACATCCCCTCTTAGAAGCTTCTTACAAGCTCTCAGCTACTAGTATATGCTTATTTTACTTCTTTGTTGCCTGATTTAATATTGCTTTCATAAAAATCCTTATTCAAGCAGAAATAAATTCTCATGCTTGGACAGCTTAATGGAACATATTCTACACCACCTTTTTACAGAAAAATGGGTCACAAAAACAGGCTTAACTAAATGTAGATCTTAGGAACATATAAAGCTGCCTTATGTTGGTCAATCAGAGCAGACATGGTTGAGCTAGATGGACAACAGCCTTTCAAGGCCTTGAACATAGGCCCTTCCCGACCCTTGTTACTACCCATTAATCTTTTTAATTAGAGATGCCTGCAAGAGCTTTGTGTGCTCTACCATGAAACTGTTGGCAGCTGAAACAGAAATAGCAACATCACAATCGTGTCAGACAGTTTAATTTACAAAACCCTAGTAGCCAGAATAAGCAATTCTAGACAAATGATAGCTTTCGGATGTCAGTTTTACAAAAACACTGCCCATAACCACTCTGACCAGTCTCACAGGCTTGGATTTGTTCCCCTTTTATTTTAACACACACATTTTAGGAAATACTGCATACAGAATATTCATGTGAACTTCAGCCACTTTTTACAGGCTATAAAAATGCTACAAAGTCAACAGGAACATGCTGGAGTTTTCAAATGAATCTCACAAGGCGTAAACCTAATTCATCCACAAAATAACCCACTTATTTGAATAAATCCATTTTAGGGTTAATGAATTGGAAGCAAAGAAAAATAATCCTGCTCAGGAAATCTTGTGACTCTGTGATAAACTGATGTTTCTGCAAACATGTTATTTTTAAATTACTTTGATTTCAGCATTGGAAAATCTTGGGAGGTGGATTTTATTTTTCTCCTCTTCACAAGCCTCTCCTATTAGTAGGAGATTCTTTATGTTGTTATACTGAAAACTATGAGAAGTCTAATTCATTAACAACTGCTGCTTCACAGCTCACTTTTTTATTAATTACAATGAAGTTAATGGTATTTTAGAGTCATTTGTACTGTTTTAGATTTTAAAGTCATTTGTACTGTCAGCTATTAATTACATAGACTTGTATAAACTTGGGCTTACATTTTAGTTTGAAAAGCGGGACAAAACAATGGATTTTGATTTTGCAGGCGAATGGATAGCAGTAAGCTACACCTGAGATTTAGCAGTCTTCTTGAGTTGGTATCAAGTTTTTTCCTTTAAAAATATGTAAAGCTTCTTCATAGACTGTACTGAAATGAGGGACATTACAAAATCTTTATAGGATCACTAAGTAAAAATAGATTGTTCTTCACTATAAGGCATGAATGAGTTAATATACATTTATATATGCTCACATACACACACACACATACCTTGTGACAGTAGTCACCATTCAAAAAATTTAAGTGTATAAAAATAGTTCCAAAAACAAAGATATATGAAGACCTTTTAGGCAGTTCAATGATTCCTTATCCAAGAACATACAAGAGCCACAGACTTGTATTTAGAACATCAATATATTTATAGTACTGCAGAAGCTATCAACTAGTCTAGTGGCACCATCCGGACAATATTTAAGCACTTTTAATGTTCAACCAATTTAAAGGGAGACTTAAACACATATTTAAATCCCTCCCACTTGAACCAAAAGGACTTCAAAGTGCTTAATTTTGTTAGGCCATTCTCTCCATTTTTATTTTCACATTTTAGTTCAATACTGGGTGGGAAAAAATCCCCTACAGTGAATTAATATTCAAATGTGAACCGTCCCTTCAGATCCATGCACCTGATTACATTATACATGTGATCAAGTCTTAACATTTCACTAGATGAGTGTTTTCAAAAATCTAAATATTTATAGTTCGACACCAAGTTGCTTCTGTCCATTTCCTATGGAAGTTATTAAAACAGTTCTTCAGGCGAGTCTTAAAATCTGTGGCTTTGTAGCAGTCCAAGTATTTGCAGATTTTAAGACATGCAGACACGTCCGTCCTTCACACATAGGTCTTAGCGGCAGCCTTAATCAGACTTATCCTTTTTCTTCCCAGTTAAAGGCACTTTACTTGAAATAGCAGATCCTACAGCTGTAACGCCTCCTGTCACAACAGACACACTTCCTTTAACCAATCCTACTCCCATCGAAGGCACAGCTGTAACTGCTGTTTTGGTCACTTCATAGCTTTTTCCTCCTATCCATGCCACACCACCAATTGTGGCACCAACAGCTCCCTTTGTTATGCTGAAGAGCCCACCGGTGACTCGAGAAAGCATGCCAGGCTGCTGCTGTGGATGATCTTTTAATGGATCTGAGAATAAGAGAAAAAATACAGTATTCAGAACTCATTCAAAAGTTCAATAAACACAATATTTTTGTGACACCACATACATTGTACAGTATGTACAAAAACATATTGGCCAAAATCCTGTTGCTTAGAGTACTGAATTGCGAGGAGTTCTCAACCTTTTAAAACCAGGGGCTGGGTCACGCTCCCTCAGACAGCTTCAGGGGCCAGACGACCATTTTGCACTTCCTCCACCACATGGCACTTCCGGGTGTGGTGGAGGGCCCACATGAAATGGCACCGCTGGCCACATCTGGCCCATGGTCTTCAGGTTGAGAATCCCTGTATTAAATCAAAGGGGATTTGGTGAATCAACTTCACAGGTTCCACTGATTCAAATGAGCCTACTTTAACTTACTATGTTAGTTATAGTAACTCAGTTATTTTAGTGAGCTAATCACACTCTCAGAAAGTAATATTACTGTTCTCACATTCTACTCAGCCAGATACAGCAAGTATTTTATTTGCTAAATCTAGTCCCAACTGTAGTAAACTCATTTCAGCCTCTGAAATCCAGTGGTATTGCAACTAAAGTAGATCCAATGGATCAATGGGATTTATACTGTTGTTGACTCACCAAGTGCACACTCATTCAATAGTTCTACTCTAGTTGCAACTTGCTGCTAGGTTTCAGCCTCTGAATCAATGGGATTTGCATAAGTATTGATTCACTAAATCCCATGGTGTTTACTGTAGCTGAGATAGTTGGAGTTTTCCATATACAGTAAAACCCGGGTTATGATGGAGGTCCATTCCAACAGGCTCCGTTGTAACCCGAAAAAATTGTATACCGAAAATCCATAGGGATGCACTGAAAAATAAAATGTTCCTGACTTGATCACTGTAAACCGAAAAAATACATTAAAAATTTGTAAACCGGGACGGCATTTCCATAGGATTTGCCATTGTAAAATGTGGGCGCATTGCAGGGCCGTAGCCAGGATTCTAGATGTGGGTGGGTGAATATTTTTTCAGGATGGGCAACAATGTCATATATATAAGCAACCAAGAGTTTGAGGGTGGCAAACTGCTAACTCAGGGTGGGCAACGCCCACCCTGGCCACCCCCTGGCTACGGCCCTGGCACGTTGTAAACCACAGCAAACTTAAACCGAGGAGGTTACAACCCGGGATTTTACTGTATATCGTAGCAGTATGCCCTGGTGGGTTTTTATATGCCTGGTTTTCTTACGGTATAAGGAAAAATGTTTATATGGCATGATCTCAACCGAATTAGATTCCTACCTGTTGTAGGCAATTTAGTATGTGGCTATTTACAACCTGGAAATCAGTGCTTATCACTATTCATATTTCTGACATATAAAGTCTACAAGCAGTGGTCCCTGATATTAAAAAAAAAGTATCTCAAAGATTTTACTTTCTGATGGTGGAGAAAGCAGACCTCAGATTTTCTCCCCGAGTTATCTGCACTGCTTTTCTATAGCAAAAAGCAGGGGTACCAAGGATGTGACTGGACAAGCTCTGGCTTTCTAGCCTTCATATATGTCCCCAACTATCTGATCCATGCCAGCTGTAGGGCTTATATACCGTATTTATTCGTGTATAACGCACACTCGTGTATAACGCGCACCCCTAATTTTCCATGAAACCTCGGTATAAAATTTTGTTTCACACCACGCATTGTAATTGAATGCGTGGTGAAAAAGCTTGTTCATAAGAGCTACCTTCGGGCCACGCCTCGTCTCCCGCGCCACCCAATCAGATCCCGTCAATTTCTTCAAAGCCACACCCCCGCCTCCCCTTCACCCGCCGCAGCAATAGACAGCCGACCCAATTCTAAAAAGGAAGTAAAAGAGGCTCGCGACGGGGGTGGGACTCCAGGAGTGAGGAGGCATATGGCGGGAAATGGCTGGAGGCGGAGGCCACGCCCCGTTCTGCTGGAGAAAACCACGCCGGCGCCGTCCTTGTAGGGTGGGTGACGTCATGCGCTCACTGAGTCTCCCGTGTGGGCGAGGAAATGAAGCGGCACAACCCTATTTGTGATGCACACTGTACACGACAAGGTGACGTGAACTCGCGGGAACTCACCATTCGTGCCCTCAAGGGTCCGGCCGCCACTGCCACACCAGTCCTCGTTTATAACGCACACCCCAACTTTGATTTCTTTTTTTGGTATAAAATTTTGTGCGTTATACACGAATAAATACGGTAGATCAATTCTCTTTCTCTCATTAAAATGAGTAGGATGGAATTCTTTCTCTTTATAAAAACAAATTCAAGGAGTGGCGAAGAGGGCAGAAATGATTGCTTATTCCTTCACATCAATATCTTATGAAACAAATTATTTAGTATCAACAAAATAGGTAAGAAATAAGGTAATGTAACTATTAAGGGAACAACATGTAAGCATAATTCTGAAAATATGTCTTGATCAATCTGTGTATTTTAAGTCAACTTTCACTGAAGTAAAGCAAACTAAACCCTTTAATACTGACAGTAGCTAGTGTTCAAGTTTGAACAAAAAAAACCAGTGCTTCCTCTACTGTGAAGCTTTCCACACAGCAAGTATTGGTTTAAACAGAACAAAGCATGTACTCTCCATAATTTTATAAATTATAAATTTTATAAAGAGAAAATAATTAACCGTATGGTAATTGCTATGAATAGAAGGCCTAAGTTTCAGTCCTGACACTGCATCAGTTGGTTCTACAAGTACCCGTAGTCAGAAATCTATTCATTGAAGTAATTTTGAACTAATACCCATGTACAATATCATTCCAAGACATTTTAACACCATCATCATCATCATCATCATCATCATCATCATCATCATCATCATCATTATTATTATTATTATTATTATTATTATTATTATTATTATTATTATTATTATTATTATTATTATTATTATTATTATTATTATACTCTTATAGAAATTTACCTTCTGGTGGCACATCATTAAGATATGGGGGAACGTCCTGTTCATTTTTCTCTGTTTGGTTCATTATTGCCTAAAAATAAAAAACAGTTCTCATAAGTTATACAGTCCCATATACAATTACTGTATTAAATAGCTTGCCTATTGTCAGGATGTTTGTGCTATCATCAACATTTTGGTGAATAGACAATATTAATAATATACTTATCATTGTAAACATTTTCTGCATTTAATCTAATGCAGACAACACTGTCTGCACCCTCACTCACTCCCATATGTACTAAATATATACCCATTCGGAATGAAATAGAAAAAATGTTGTGGCACCTTAAAACCATTATATTTTAGTGTGAGCTTTTGTGAATACTGTATACTACTTCTTCAGACATATCAGAATGAAGCAATACCAGACATTGTAATCCATAGAAATGGCACATCAAAGCAGGCTACTCCTTCAATATGCCACAATTTTTTTTGTTTTTGTGGGAGGGTCTGGCTATGCTTGCATAGACTAACACAGTGACTTCCTTGAATATTTATCTGAAAATACTAGATAACATTTCATACACCTGCCAACGTGGTCTGGAGTTCATAAAAGTCCATGCTACAAGGCAGACTTTTTGTATGATTGCTGCATTCACAAAATAGGTCCACTGAGTAGAATGACATTTATGGTAAGAAGGTATCTTTCTGCAAGTGTAAGCCTCATTTTCACAAATAGGTCAGCTTCACAATCTCTCCCTGGATAATGAAGGCAAAGCAAATCTACTCCAGGAAGTGTTTTGCTCTGCTAGCTGTGAACAGGATATCGCCTTAGTCTTTAAAGTGCCAGAAAGAAAACACTAAAAATAAAGGTTTATAATTAAGGAAAATTTAGCATTAGACTTATGTGGAAACAATATGCAACTTGTTACACAGTTCTGTACTATAAAACAATTCTATATGAAGTATCTGTTTTTTAGGTGAAATGAATATGACTATAGCAGTGATTCCGAACCTTTGGTTTTTTGTATGATTTTTTTCCATAGGGAAAATTGTTATGCGGGACACCATTTCCCCCCAAAACCTAATTGTTATGTGATTTCGTTGCTATATGGGGCGATTGTTGTATGAGGTTCCACTGTACTTTTAATATATAATTCTAAGTTGGAGATGATCTTATAAGCCAGGGGTGGCCAACCTTTTTACACCACAGGCTTGACCACACCACCAGACAGCTGATTTGGCCTGACCACATCACCTGGAAGCGGACACATTTACAGCTGTTGTAAATGCGTCCACTTCCACTTCTGGGTGCAACAGAGGCAGTGATGGGCTGGATGGAATGGTGCTGTAGGCCAGGTCCGGCCTGTGGGCCGTTATAACCTGTCTCGTAGCAGACAGTATTAACTGTATAATCAAGGAAGCACTTCAGCATCCAAGGACAATATCAGTGAACTTGTCAGGTGTTCTTAGCAATAGGAACTCTACAAAAGGGATTTCAATTCACAGTTGCTAAATTACATTGTGTGGTTTACATAGGGACATAGCCTAAAAATTATTCCATATGTGTATATCAGTTCACCAACACAAAGATGTCAGTGTTAGCATCCGGCAGATTCCTGTGACTGCTAAGACAATGGTGGTGAATGGATCTTCAGATGGTCAACTCTGAAGATTGCCAGTGAACTTAAGGGAAAGACGTTCTGTTGCACTCAGTGATACACTCGATTTAAATATCAAACAATCTGAAAAGGCAAAATCTAGTAAGTGTTGTGATTATGTTCTTTACTACTCTGCCACCACAGTAACGTATCCTGTAATATCTAAAAAAGAAAAACCCTCAAACTACTTAGTTTGACCTGGACAGGATACTAATGCAAAACCTGAAACAGGCTACACATATAATACACTAACTCACCATGTTGAAGCACTAGAAGCAAAACTGCACTCACATCTACCTTGACACAACAGAGTTAGTTCATGAGGGACAAACTGCACCTCCTGAGGTGTTCTCTGATTTTTAATTAGGACAGTCAAGATCATGTGGAATTTTTCCAAGAGATCTGTGACCTAATATTCCATTTAGGACAACCACCTACTTCCTACAGAATTAGCTAGTTTCAGTATTGATCTCCCCTTTCTGCCTTAGCCCACAACATTATCAAATTGTTTTTGGAAGGTGCCATTTTTAGAAGCAGCAAATGTATGTGTACTTTAAAGACAGCAAAAATTAACAAATGTCAAACACTGATTTGTTAAAAACCTGTTTTATGCAACACCTCCCAAACTTTTGCCTCAGGGTAAATATTCTCTCTGGATATTACTGACCACTGAGTTTCACATTGTGGAGATATTGTGGAATATGTCTCTACTTCTCTCCTTTCATAAGCATCAGGATGCTTGAGCATCACACCGTTTTTAGCACTGTTAATTATCTGCAACCCACAGATTCTGTCATTTTAACAGAATGTTCCCTATTTCAAGTTTTTAAAACAAACATATTCAAAAACTGAATTAAGTTAAATATTGAAGTAAAGTACGTAGCCAATGTATATGCCCTGTCACTGAAATATGATTTTCTGCAGCATTATAGAATTAAACAGGTATTATACATGAAGTACATACCTATATAATATTCTGTTGTACAGCTTCAAGAAGCCAAAATCAAGTTCTCTTCTTTCTTCTAATTAAGCGACATCTACAAAAATACACACGTTGTTAAATTTCAGAAGGAATAAACATTACCTCAATTTAACAGACACAAAAGCTGTACAAGTCTAAGATATTTCTACAAGGGAAAAAATAGTTGAGCCTATTCAAGAAACATGTACAGTATGCTCAAAGGGTAATACTCCTCTCTGAGCACCATTCAATGTCTTATAAAAAGACATTGAGCATTTTTCTGGATAATTTTAATGTGCACCCTTTGTTAATACTATGCAGCCTCAATGTATACTCATTTTTGAGCTGTTGCAAGTACATTTTTAACATTGAGAATTCTGGTTTAAAAAGCTGCATGATGGCCATGTATGTATGCAACTATTTTGTCAGGACAGCCTGTCATCTACTGAGTCTTCCAGATATCTCTATAGTCCTCAGAAATGATACTGTACCAGCGTTTCCCAAACTATGTTCCGCAAAACATTGGTGGACTTCAATTCCCAGAAGCCTAAGTCAGTACATTGGCTGATCAGTACTTTGGAGAATTGACTTAGGCTTTTGGGAATTGAAGACCAAAACCCAAAGATTGGGAAACACTAACTCTGACTGAACATAACTTCTTAATGTAAAGCGTTGTCCTGTAGCACGGGAGATTGATTCATGGCCTTGAGTTTGCCAAAGCTGCACAGGGCTGTTAATGACAGGGCATTTTGGAAAGTACTCATTCATAGGGATGCCACGAGTCTGAGGCAATTTGACAACATACAACAATACTACAGAATGACAAATGTTAGACTACAACTCCTATGAGCCCTAGCCAGCAGCAGAGCCCAAAGGTTTGGAATTATGAGAGCTACAGTGCAAAGACTTGTAAAAGGACACAGATGCCCAGCCATTGGAAATCTTTCACATTATCTAACTATGATTTCCATCATATAAAGGTATTATTTCTTCACAAATCAGTCATTGCAGTTATGAAGGAGCAAATAGAGCCCAGTGACTAAATATCTCAGGTTATGAAACAAATAATCTGTTTCAAGTCTTGCCTCTGTCACAAAATAAGTGACACTAGATAAGTCAGCCTTTATCATCCTTATTTCCTTGCATCATTTATATATAAGGACAATGCAACAATCCTGTACAGTGTGTTATAAAGGATTAAAAAGATAATTCCAAGTGCTCAGAACACTCAAGATGTACCATACAAATGCCAAATATTGTTACTATTTTCAGACAGCAAAGTTTTTTTTAAAAAAAATAATACAGTGGTACCTCATACAATGATTTTAATCCGTTCCATGGGGCTCGTTGTTGTACGAAACAATTGCTATACGATGCATGCATTGTATAGCGATTTTCCCTATGGGATGCATCGTACAGTGGTTTTTTCCATTGAAAAATTGTTGTATGATTTTTTTCCATTGGGAAAATTGTTATGCAGGACACCAAATTTCCCCAAAAGCGAATTGTTATGCAATTTCGTTGCTATACGGGGCGATTGTTGTATGAAGTTCCAATGTACCTTTTTAGTGTCCAACACTTACAAGATCATACCTTCCTTTATACTGACAGACAAGTATCATACTATTTTGACCAACTCTGGGATATTCTGAACTAATTGCCTATTGCTCCAATGTGAACAATGCTACTGCAGATGTTAATCTGACCTCAAAGCAAGACCATATTCTATATGGAAAATACCCACTACATTTCTTCATGCAGACTGTTTTCATGAAGGGGCACACACAGAGAATGCAAATACAGTAGAACCCCATATAATGAAAAAACTCCATTCCACGGAGCACTTTGTTATACGATTTTTTTCGTTATGCAAATCACTATTGCCAATACCCCATATAACAGGGGAAAAGTTCATAATGCAGGGAATACCCTGTATAACGAAAAAAATCATTATGCGGGGTATTGCCAATAGCACAAAAGCGCTTCGTTATACTAATTTTTCATTATGCGGAGCATTCATTATGCGGGGTACCACTGTACTGTATGTGCATTTCAGCTCCTCAAATCCATTCTATGGCTGGAATCTTGTTGCTTAGCATAATAAATCGCACTACATAGGCCAGGGATTCTCAACCTGTGGCCCGCAGCACTATTTCATATGGCCCCCCACCGCCTCCATCGCACCAGGAAGTGCAATGTGGTGGAGGAAGGGCAAAATGGTTCAACTGGTTCAAAATGGGGTGATAGTGTGTGGGCGTTATGCCCATGCCTCTTCCCTACTGCAGGAGCTGCATTGGCTACCAGTGTGCCTCCGGGTGCAATTCAAGGTGCAGGTGATTACCTTTAAAGCCCTACATGGTAGTGGACCAGGATACTTAAGAGACCGTATCACCCCAAGGACATCTGCCCGTCCCACTAGAGCAGAGTAGAGGGGCTCCCTGATAGTTCCATCTGCTAGAGAGGCGAGCCTCTCTAGCATAAGAAGGAGAGCCTTCTCTGTGTCTGCTCCGGCCCTGTGGAACCTCCTGCCAACTGAGCTTCGTCCCCAGGCAGAGCTTTTATTCCTTCGTAAAAACCTTAAAACCTGGCTGGCACAACGGGTGTGGGGGGCGGCTGGGGAGATAGCCACTCTTGGCTAGCTCGCATAAATGTCGTCCGAGCTTCCAGCTTTTAGTGTTAGTTTTAATGTTGGTTTTAGAAATTTGATGATTCAGCACTGGGGAGGGCTTTTTCAACTTTAAACAATTTACTATTTTAACATTTTTAGCTTAATGTTATTGTAGAATTTTATCTGTCATGTCTATATGTGTAAGCCGCCCGGAGTCGCCTCGGTGATGGGGGGCAAGCGGTAGAAATGTGATTTAAATAAATAAATAAATCCAGCCCCCGAAGCTGTCTGAGGGAGCATGACACGGCCCACAGCTTAATAAGGTTGAGAACTCCTGACATAGGCCCACTGAATCAGTCAGGATTTGATGAGTCAACTCCTTCTTATGTTCCAGTAATTCAAATGTGCCTACTCTAGTTGCAACTTAGTCACAACTAAAGTAGGCCATTTGGATCAATTGAACTTACAGAGGAATTGACTTGCCAATTCCCCACTGATTCACTGGGCCTACTATAGTGCAACTTACTACACTAAGCAAATGGCTTTTAACCTATGTCAGGTCAAATTCTGCAAAACGTTAAGAGTGGCCTAATGTTGTTAACATGGCCTCTCTGCTGCTGCCTTCCTTCTAACACACAATTACTAGATGACAAAAAAAACCACTATTGACCTCTGCTACTTTGTAGAACAGTGGTATGGCAGGTTCCCAATTGCTTACTAATGGTCTAAGCACCCTTCTGAACTGTACTTCTGGGCACTCAGAACAGTGCTGCAGCAATGTTCTAGGCAGAGCATTTGCTGCATGATCTCTATGCATTGCTAGTGATATACAGGAAAGTGCTACACATGAAGGGAGTTAAGTAGTAAAGAGTGCAATAAACAAAACTGTGGGGTGAAATTTAGACAATTTAGAAAGGAATTATTTTTAGATTGGGGACATGAGGACATATGTTTTAGATAACCTGATGGCAATATAAAGTGGAGATGGAAGGAATGCTGTTTCAGCCTTTCCTGCTATGGTACATGAATCACTATGATTATAGGAATCGTCTCTGCCAGCTAAAGAGAGCACTCCTATCAGGCCAGTTCTCAGAGCAGGAAAAACAACTGGTTGTTCCTCTCTTCAATATTTTTGTACAAAGGTAGATAGGGACTGCAGTGGCTCAAGTGGCTAAGACGCTGACTGGGAGGCGGAAGGTCAGCAGTTCAATTCCCAAGTACTGCAGGACGGAATGAGCTCCCGTCTTTGTCCTAGCTCTTGCCAACCTAGCAGTTCGAAAGCAAGAAATTGCAAGTAGATAAATAGGGACCATTTCGGTGGGAAGGTAACAGCGTTCCATGCGCTCCGGTGTCTAGTCATGCCTGCCACATGACCATGGAAACGTCTGCAGAAGCAGACAGCATTGGCTCTTCGGCTTTGAAAAAGAGATGAGCACTGAACCCTAGAGTCGGATACGACTGGCTTTCGAGCAAGGTAAACCTTTACCTTTACCTAGGTGACTTGAATCATTGAAAAATACTCTCTTCTGCCTTATCCTCTTCTTCTATTCATGACATTCTTGATCTTCATATGCCAGTATGGAGAAATACTTACTAACTGCTACTGCATTTGAAACTCCCACTCTGATTTTCTTCAGAAAACCTAAGAGAGTAATATGTTATTAACATTTATATACAAGTGTCTCAAAATTCCAATCTGAATTATATTTCATCTGTAATGACCCCTTGAAGAAATATTAGTACTGTATAACATATTTATGTAATTCATAAAGAATTATAGTTACTGCAAAGCTTTGAACATTAAATCTTCTGTTTAAACAATTTTTTGCTTCGATTGACAAGTTCCTATACTTGAATTCAGGAGCTATTTATCAATCAAGTCAAAATTAACTTCAGTTAGAAGTACCTTCCCACATGACAAGCCAAGAATGTGTGTGTGTGTGTGTGTGTGTGTGTGTGTGTGTGTGTGTGTGTGTGTGTGTGTGTGTGTGTGTGTGTGTGTGTGTGTGTGTGTGTGTGAGAGAGAGAGAGAGAGAGAGAGAGAGAGAGAGAGAGAGTGAGTAAATCTCAACCCTGTAACTCCACTGTACTGAATGAAAAAGACAAAAGAACAAGGCACCTTTTAGTCAAGATTTTGGATGACATGCTGAAAAATATCTCAGAAGAATGCTTGTTAATACTATATGGCGGGGGGTAAGCAAACTATGGCCCATGGGCCAAATCCTGCCCGCAGTGCTAAATCAAGCAACCTGCACCCTCGCTCCAGCTGCCACTGCCAGAATCGGCGGTGGACTCATTTACGGCTGTTGTAAACGTGGCAGCATCTGGCCCACTAGCCTGGCCCACCAATTGTCTGAGGGAGTGTGACCCGGCCCCTGACTTCAAAAGGTTGGCAACCCCTGTTATGTGGAGATGAGAGTTCACACTTCCATCTCTGCTTTAGAACAGAAATCGCCAACACACAGGCACAGATCCTGGAGCCACACAAGCTAATCCCCACGTGAGCGGCTGGCTAGTCTCTTTAAAAGACTGGTCAGCCATCATCAGTCATAGTTTAAGTATGAGGCACACACTTTCAGGAACAGCAATACTTAATATACATTTACATATTGCATACAAAAGTAAGCTTACATACAAGGTCAACCGCTAAAACAAGAAAAGAACTATCATTTTGCATAAATATTTTTAAATTAATCACTTTTTTAAAATCACAAATAATAACAACCCAATCAACCCACAACAAAGCAGCTTTAAAACAAACTCACAGTAGATCTACATGCAGCAGGTTAGGAAATTGTGGCAACTACTTCTATTACATGAAGCTGTTAAGTAGGGACCAAGCAAACACAAAGAGAGAGTTCATGGATGGATCACAGCAGTGACGTGGCAGGGCTGTAATCTAAAGGGACGGTGCTGTTGACATGCCTGTCTCAGCTCCAACATCCTTGAAGAGTGTGCCCACGTCAAACATAATGCTGTACACCTTTCCACCGAAATGTGCTAGGCATTTCCTGCCAGAAAATACTGGCGACATCTAGCATAATCTTCACAACCTCCCAATCCACTTCATTTCTAGGTCTTCGTGCAGTTTGTGCTTTGAATGTCTACCTTGTTTCCCTGCCTCCCATCCTGGGAGGTTTAACAGCTCTGCAAAAGGCAGGTTGCCAAGGGAAAGATGGTGCATAATTTATGCCCTGAATGAGTGAGTACTCCTCACAGCTTCCTGGGGCTTTTGGATGCCTGCCTTCACCCACCCACTGGATTTCCCTGCTCTGGTCTAAGGGGACCCCTTTAGAGATATATATATTTTCCCCTTCTCTTCCAGGCTGCCATCCTCTGCACCCTTTTACTCAGGAGGAGTTCAGTCCTAAAGGAGCCCTGGACAAACCTAGCTACGTTGCTCTGAAAACCGTTTTTAAAGGCAGGAAAGGAGGAGGAGAACAGCTCCTCCTAAAGCAATTCCTTTTTTAAATTTAATTTTAAAGGCTCTCTGTCTCCATTCACCAACCTCTGTTTCCCCTTCATATCCCCCACCCCACAAAACTGTGAAATTATAAACACACAAACAGAAGAGGTGTGTGTGTGAGGGAGAGAGGGAGAGAGAGGGAGGGGAATTGGTGGTGGTGTGGTGTGAGTGTGAGAGAGGTGGTGTTTGTCTGTGTGTGTGTGAGAGAGAGAGGAGTGTGTGTGAGAGGGGATTTTGTGTGAGGGAGAGAGGGAAGTGGTGTTTGAGTGTGTGAGCTGTGTGTGTGTGAGAGAGGTGTATGTGTATGTTGAGTGAGGTGCGTACATTAGAGGGGTGTATGTGAGAGAGAGGATGTGTTTGTGTTAGAGAGAGGTGTGAGAGGTGGTGTTTGTGTATGTGTGTGTGTGTGAGAGAGAGAGAGAGGGAAGTGGTTTTTCAGTGTGTAAGCTATGTGTGTGTGTGAGAGGTGTGTGTATGTGAGAGTGAGGAGGTGTGTATGTTAGAGGGGTGTGTGAGTGAGAGAGGATGTGTTTGTGTTAGAGAGGTGTGAGAGGTGGTGTTTGTATGTGTGTGTGTGAGAGAGAGAGGTGTGTGTGTGTGTGTGAGTGAGTGTGTGTGTGTGTGAGGGAGAGGGAGGTGGTGTTTGAGTGTGTGAGCTGTGTGTGTGTGAGGGATGTGGAGGTGGTGTTTCAGTGTGTGAGCTGTGTGTGTGTGTGTGTGTGTGAGAGAGAGAGAGAGAGGTGTGTATATGTATGTGAGAGTGAGGGGGTATGTATGTTAGAGGGGTGTGTGTGAGAGAGGATGTGTTTGTGTTAGAGAGGTGTGAGAGGTGATGTTTGTGTGTGTGAGAGAGAGAGGTGTGTGTAAGTGTGTGTTTGTGTGAGGGAGAGGGAGGTGGTGTTTGAGTGTGTGAGCTTTGTGTGTGAGAGAGAGAGGTGTGTGTATGTGAGGGTGAGGTGTGTATGTTAGAGGGGTGTGTTAGAGAGAGGTGAGTGTGTGAGTGAGGATGTGTTTGAAAGAGGGTGGTGTGTGTGTGTGTGTGTGTGTGCGTGTGTGTGTGTGTGTCCTCATGTGTGTGTGTGTTCTCCTCCGCCAGCGGGGTGGGCAGCAAGAGAAGAGCCCCTTGCCTCCGACCCTCTCCCTGCAGCGAATTATAGGCCGCACTCGGCGGCGCCCCCTTTCCCCGCCCGGCCCGCTCTCCTTACCGCTCGGGGCCAGCCTTTGGCGGAAGGCTCGCCCTCCGTCCGTCCCCTTCAGGAGCAGCCTCCCGGGTGGGTCTCGTCCGAAGCGAATAAAGCCCCAACCTCTTGGCTGCGGCTGCGGAGGGCAGCTGCTGCTTCTCCTCCTCCTCCTCCGGTGCCTCCTGCCGACGTGGCGCCCGACGCGCACCTCGCCCTGCCCCCGCCCGCCGAGCCCGCCTCAGGCCGGCCCCCACCAGCGCCCCCCGCCGCTCGGAGGGGCGCGCAGGCGCTTCATCAGCCTAGGCCCGGCCCCGGGCCCGTTGGCGGTGGTGGTGGGTCCGGCGGCGGGGGAGAGTTTCCCCCATATAGGCTTCCCCCACCCAAACCTGTGACGGCTGCTAAGCAGCCAAGTAAAAGAAAAGGCTCGGCTCTTATGGCAGAGAGTGAAGAAGGTTTAAAGCACCTCTTGGTCTTTCTTTCTTTTCTTTTTTTCCAACACAGACAAGCGCTGGCTCTTCGGCTATAAACAAAGATGAGCACTGAACCTAAGAGTCGGATACGACTGGCTTTCGAGCAAGGGGGTGACCTTTTGCCTTCCTTTCTTTTCTCCCTCCCTCCTTCCACTTCTTCTTTCGTGTCCAGATCACACCCTGGACTGCCAAAACGAAGCCACTCTTTTGGTTTTGTGGTTGGCCAAACTTAAATCCTCTCTTCGGTACACGTTTCTGGTAATAACTGGCAGACCAGCAAATGTGCAGGATTCTGTATCTTTCCACATCCACACTGCATGTTGTTGTTTGCCAAGCAGCCTCCACTTCAGCACATGTTGGTCTTACATTTAGGGACACCAACCCTCAGCCTATTCAGGATCCTCCAAGTGGCAAAGGGGAGGTTGAGTACCTCAACCATATTCTCCTTTTAATGTTATTCCTTGTCCAGTGAGCTTCTTTCTCCGTCTTCTAATTTAGTTTTGCTCTTGCGTAACCTCATGAATGTTTGTTCTTGCCATAAAGCTCTTCCTGGGTCTGAGTTGGTGGACTTGAAGCTCATATCCGCTCAGAAGACGTCAAGCGTAATTCTCTTGCTTCGTTCTCTCGGCATCCGCTGTTAACTTCTCTTCTTATCGTAGGTGGAGCAATACCAACAAGAGGATATATCTGAAACAGTGGCAGACTTCACTTTTCTGGGATCCAAGATCAATGCAGATGGTGGCTGTAGCCATGGAATTGGGAGGCAAGCTATGGCAAACCTTGGCAGCATAAATGTATGGTTGTGAGAGCTGGACCCTAAGAAGGTTGTGCATATAAGAATAAACACTTCTGTGGTGAGGGAGAAAACTTTTGAGGGTCCCCTGACTGCAAGGAGTTCAAATCAGTCCATCCTGAAGGAAACCGGCCCTGATTGCTTTTTGTAACTGAAACTCAAGCTCAAGTACTTTGACCACCAAATGAGAAGAGAGGATTCGCTGGAGAAGACCCTGATGTTAGGAAAGATCGAAGGTGAAAGGGCGGCAGAGGATAAGACAGTTAAACAGCATTGTTGATGCAAGTGGGCATAGATCTGGGTAGACTGGCAGCTGACAGAAGAGCCTGGTGTACTGTGGTCCATGAGGTTACAAAGGGTTGGACTCGACTGTGCAACTGAAAAACAATAACCTCTCAAATGGAGATAATCAATGTTAAGAATGCTTGATAATAATAAAAATTTATTGCTCCTTTTATTCTACATGACTTGTGTCACCTCCTTTTGCTTTAGGAATCAGGGTGGGTGGTTTCAATACTCCCCCCCACACACACCATTTTGTTATTTTAAATAACATTATTTTCACCTGGCTCTTCTCTTGCACAAACAGCTCAGACCTGGAATCCTCAGCCCAGCATTTAAGCCCTGACAATTGGATTAAAATGGAAGTCAAACTCAACATGAGGATAGCCTTCCAAATGAATTTACATAAATTTACTACTACAGGTGAAAATCCCAGCAGCAAAAGCCTTTTTAAAAAGCCTTAAAAAAACAAATAAGCCAAACACCAACTAGTGAGATGTTACATATTCAAAACAAGCTATCTACTGTAAATATGTGATTATTCAGTAATGCAATATGTACTTGGCAGAAAAAGATATGGGTGAACTATGTATACTCATTAGAGGATGTGTAATGCCACAATGTTTATTTTGCATTCATCTACTAACCATTTACAACTTAACAGAGCAAAACTGTGCAGAAATAAATCTGAATACCAATCAAGGATCTTCTGTTATTACTGGTTGTAAACAGCCATACTGATTTGTAACCTTCTGTTTTACTAACCAACCATTATATGGGCCTTGAATAAGAATAAGCCAACCAGAGTTCAATGGACATCCTCCCAAGCACACTCAGCCAAAATGTTATTTCGCAACCAACTTCACAAGCCTCTTTGGCAATCCTTAGAATACATTACTTATTAACAAATCCAGGGATTCTCAACCTGCAGCCCATCGGCTGGATGCGGCCCATGGCACCATTTCATCTGAAACCCCCCTCCCCCTGCCTCCACCACACCCGGAAGTGCTATGTGGTGGAAGAAGGGCAAAATGGCCATCCGGCCCCCGAAGCTGTCTGAGGAAGTGTGACCTGGCCCCCCGCTTAAAAAGGATGAGAACTGTGATAGATGGTTGCCCAACTTCTTGAATGCTTCCAGTGTTAGAGCGCTCACCACCTCTTAAGGTAGTTGGTTCCACTGTTGTACCGCTGTAACTTTTAAGAAGTTTCCCCTGATATTCAGCCTATATCTGGCTTCCTGTAGTTTCAGCCCATTATTATGCATCCTGCACTCTGCAAATCTTGCCCTTCCTCTTTATGATTATCTTTCAGGTATTTGAGGAGTGCTATCATATCCCCTCTCAGTCTCCTTTTCTCAAGGCTAAACATGTCTAGTTCCTTCAGTCTTTCCTCATATGGCTTGGTCCCTAGTCATCTGATCATCCTTGTTGCCCTTCTCCAAATTTACACACACACACACACACACACACACACACACACACACACGGGCCATTGCAAATAAGATACTTTGGTGTCTTGCACGGAAGACAAAGAAGGAGCCGCAGTAAGGGCTAAAACACAACTTTATTGCATGGTACTCAGTGTGAACATGAGGTAAAGGTGGACCAAACAGCTCTATTTATAGTACCTGTACATTTTGAATAACCCGGGTGATAGTTCATTGGTTACTGTCCGTGTGACGTCATGGAACGTCACGCCCATCTTCTCCAGGTGCGGTGCGGCGGGGAGGTTTCCCGCCCTTCAGGTATTCAGGGGAATCAGTATCATGTGAGCTGACACTGCTATTGGCACGAGCAGTATTGTTCTTAACAGCTTGCTACAGTGTGTCATTGATTACTTACAATAGATACAATTGTCAGATACAATCCGTTAAAGAAGTACTTGTCACAAACTATTCAGTACATAACAGATACATTTCAGCGGGCTTCTGGAGGACATATAGAGTTCAGTCTTTTCCCGCTTTGACACAGCTTTGAAATTGGCGCTTTTAGAAATGGCGCACTTCCTGGTTCCCGGATTTGGTGCGGTTTTGCATTTAAACATAATAAATTCTTATACACAACAGTCAGCCTTGCTTGACAGCCAGTTGTGTCTGACTCTAGGGTCCAGTGCTCATCTCTGTTTATATCTAAAGAGCCAGCGATGTATATGTCAGCAGACATTTCCGTGGACACGTGGCAGGCAAGCCTCAACATCAGTGCATGGAACACTGTTTACCTTCCCACCAAAGTGGTATACTTAGAAATCTCTGGAAAGAATTGATTTAAGTCAGAATCACCTTGATAGCACATAGCTATTAAATGTTATGATAATTATATTAGCTGAATTCAGTGGGCTAGTAAGTTACTGCAGGGACTGCAGTGGCTCAAGTGGCTAAGACGCTGACTGGGAGGCGGAAGGTCAGCAGTTTGATTACCGAGTACTGCAGGACGGAATGAGCTACCGTCTTTGTCCCAGCTCCTGCCAACCTAGCAGTTCAAAAGCAAGAAATTGCAGGTAGATAAATAGGGACCACTTCGGTGGGAAGGTAACAGCGCTCCGTGCACTCCGGTGTCTCGTCATGCCTGCCACATGACCATGGAAACATCTGCAGAAGCAGACAGCGCTGGCTCTTCGGCTTTGAAACAGAGATGAGCACTGAACCCTAGAGTCAGATATGACTGGCTTTCGAGCAAGGGAAACCTTTACCTAGTAAGTTACCAAAACAAGCATCAACGTTGATTGAGTTGGCAAGGCATCGGTGGGCCAGGCATGTGTGCTGCTTAAATGATGGCAGGTGGACAAAAATTATCACAGAATGGATACCACTTGATATAAAGCAACCATGGGAAAGGCTAGCAACCAGACGGGAAGACCAGTTCAGGGCAAAGCTTCCAAGGCCCTGGATGAGATTGTCACGGGATCGGAAACAGTGGAAGATGATGCTTTCATCCACCATGTCAAACTAGACATGTGAAGTAATGATCAACCAAGTAAGTAAGGTACCAGGAGAAATATATGTTTATAGTTTCATTATATCAATCTAATACCTATAAAATGGTGTGTTAACCGTTGGAATGTAACAAAGGACATAAGAACATAAGAACATAAGAACAGCCTTGCTGGAACAGGCCACAGCCCATCCAGTCCAGCATTCTCTCTCACACAGTGGCTCACCATTTCCTTCAGGGTATTCCCAAGCAGATGCCTTCACCTGCTTAGGATTCCCTGGAAATGGCATTGAGAGATATCTTGCCTATCTCTCTAACCCTGAGGTTGTCCTTAAGTATCCATAATTATAGCCATTGATACTCTTGTCCTCCATGAACTTGTCTAATCCTTTCTTAAAGCTGTCAAGACTGACAGCTGTCACCACTTCTTCTGGCAGGGAGTTCCATAGACCAGTAATCCTCTGGGTGAAAAAGTACTTTCTCTTATTTGTTTGAGAACTAGTACCCAAAAGTTTCATGGAGTGTCCCCTAGTTCTAGTGTTATGCAATAGGGAAAACAGTTTTTCCTTATCTACTTTGTCCACACCGTGCATGATTTTATAAACTTCAATCAGGTCACCTCTTAGACGTCGTCGTTGCACCGGTCCCCACGAGCCCCGTCCGAGCCTTCCTGCAGTCGCCCAAACTGGGTTCGCAGGTAACTGTTGGATTGAAATTTTCGACCCGGGGGCAGGGCCCCCCCAGTCGCAAGCAAAAAAAAAGAACTTCAAGCCCCAATGTTCCTTGCGCCGCGCCGCACCAGAGCCAATCAGGCTGCGCAGCACGGGCAAAAGGAACGTTCAAAAACCGGCCACAGCCAATCAAAAGGAAGCCAAAGAAAAAAAAACGCTGCTGTACCCAAACACGTGCAGGCAAAACTACAAGCCCCAGCGTCCTGCGCGCCATTAGCGCGCAGAACGTTGAGGCAGCCAGCGCGCTAAAAATGAAAAATTAAAAAAAAACAGCCACTGCTCCACTTCCTTCCCACGGGCCATCCAGCATGGCCTGTGGGAACAAAAGGCACCCTCCCCGCCACTGCGCTTCCTTCCCACAGGCCATCCAGCATGGCCCATGGGAACAAAAGGCACCCCCGCCACCAGTGCCCTTCCTTCCCACAGGCCACCCAGCATGGCCCGTGGGAACGAAAGCCCCCCCCCTAAAAAATGGACGCACCAAAACACGAACCAAAACAATGAAAACCAGTCAAAAACAAAAATCTAACATTAAAAAAATAAACACCAACACATCCACAAAACACATGCAACAAAAACTCAAAACCCCCCCCCCCAATAAATAAAAAAATAAATCAGAGAGCTTACCATGAAGACGTCTTGACTTCATGGCGACAGGAACTCGAATGAGCTAAGAAAGGAAGCAACACTTACCGGAAGCGACACCCAGAGGACAGAAGAGGAGAATGGTAGAGAGGAAGCAAAGCTCACCACCCCCACCCAGAGGCCACAAGAGAAAAGACATCCAAAAACATTGCCACTGCAAAGATAAATTCCAAATTCAAAAATTCATAAAATAAGTTAGCACAACATTCAAAAATATACACACTACTCTCAAAAAATACCAAAAAATCATAAATCACTTTTCACTCCAAAAAACCAAAACACCAAACCAAAAAATAAATAAATAAAATTTTAAATTAAAAAAAATTTAAATTAAATAAATCAAAATAAAATTTGCATGAACAAAAAATCAAAATCCATCAAAAACCAAATTTCAAGAGCCCGACACTAAGGAAGCCGGCACACAAAAAATAAATATCAAACAAACACTGGGAGCGCAAGTCCGCCACAGGCGGACGCAGTGCCTCAAAGCCACAAAATCACAAAACCTTTCAAAACCATTTAACACAGCCCTGCACCATTTGTTCAAGAAAAGAAATGAAACCCTTGACTATCCAAAACCAAATTTAAAGAGCCCGGCACTGAGGAAGCCGGCGCACAAAAAATAAAAATTAAACACACACTGAGAGCGCAAGTCCGCCACAGGCGGACGCAGCGCCTCGAAGTCACAAAATCACAAAACCTTTTAAAACCATTAAACGCAGCCCAGCACCATTTGTTCAGGAAAACAAACAAAACCCTTAACTATCCAACACATTTTAAAAATGCCCGGCACTGCCGGGCAAAATCTGCTAGTTCAGTATAAAATAAGACAAAACCTGGGCTTGAGTACGGAAGCCTCTGACTCAGCTTGTATGGGTGCAAATTTGCAAAAGGCAGGCATGAAGAAGACTAAAGGGCCAGGACTATTTCCTCTAAGAAACAGGAAGTGATATAAAGAAGAAGTGATCAGTTACAACAATCAGGATGATGGCATACTCAGGTTTACCTGACTAAGTACTGGCCTATCACCTCCCATTGGTTATCATAAGTGCACTGGTGCTGCACTTATTTTCACACCTTTTCTCAGCAATAGTTGTGTACGTCCACCAGAGCCATAGCTAGGAATTTTTAGGACCTAGGCCAGGGGTGCCCAAACTATGGCCCATCAGCCGTATCTGGCCCCTGATCCCAATTCATCTGGCTTGCACCACCCTTGTCACTCCCGGAAGCAGAAGTAAATGTACTGGCACATTTTACTTCCTCTTCCAGGAGTGGTGAGGGCAGCATGGGTAAGATGAATTGGGGTCAAGGTCAGATCCGGCCCATAGGCCATAGTTTGGGCACCCATGGTTTAAGCAGATAAAATGTCAGCCTAAAATCTGTTTCATCCTGTTGCAAAATATATCTGTTGCAAAACAGATTGCAAGGCATGTTTTACTTCCACTTCCGGTGGGAGGAACCATCTGGCCAGCCCGCTGAACCACGTGACTGGCCTGCTGAACCACATGACCAGCCCACGGCCTGGAAAGTTTGGGCACGCCTGATCTAGGACATCCTAAGGCATGGGTACAACCTACCACCAAGAAAAAAAAGGAGAAGGAGAACGCTGAGTCTTCTTTCACCCCTTCTTTGGATAGCATGTCATCTTCCATCTTTTAATGCAACAGCTTTAGATACCAGCAGGGTAATACGACTGGCTTTCGAGCAAGGGAAACCTTTAAAGATGTTTATTCTGCTAAAATAAAAGTTTGTAGGAGTCTATTTTTCCTCCTTTAAATTATAGGTTTTGTTGTGTTCTAATGGTTTTATCTTCCACATGGATTACAATGTATCTGAACCAATGTAACCTTGCCTATAGCAACAATGTAACCTTCAGCTGTATCATATGAACCCTGTAATAGGACGCGAGCTAATGACCACCAGCTGGCAGCAGCGAGCGTCCAAGCTCTCTTGGTCCAAACTCATCAAAGGCAACAGCGCGGGAAGTTTTCCCGCCACCACCTACACCTGGACAAGAAGGGCGTGACCAGCAATGACGTCACGCAGACAGTAGCCAATGGGCTACCATGCAACCACATTAAAATGTATTACTACTGTATATAAAGAGCTATCGATCCGCCATTACCTCATGTTCCCTCTGTCCACGATGCAATAAACCTGAGTTAACCCAGCCCGAGGCTGTGTCCTGTGTCTTGGTTTTCATACACCAAATTGGCGACGAGGATGGGATGATGGATCCCCAAGGAACAGTCAGGGCACAGAGCGGGTTCAACATCACCAAACCGCAAGACTGGGAGCTGTTTGAGATGGACTTCCAGGCGGCACTGGTGGAACTCAAAGTCAAAGAAGACGACGAGGAGAGGAAGAGGGCCATCCTCACCAGAATGCTTGGGTTAGAAACCAAGCGGACGCTGGTGGGCATCATCGCTCCGAAGAAGGTGAGCGAATTTAAGGCAGACGACATCATGAAGCTGCTGCGAGAGCGTTTCCGACCCTCGAGGGCAATGTTTCCCGCTCGGAGCGCGTTTTGGAGGCGAGTCCAAGCGCCGGACGAGTCGGTTGAGGCATTCGTGACCGCCATGAGGATAGCCGCCGGCCCCTGTAGATGGGACAACCTAGAGATGGCCCTCAGGGACGGCGTGCTGTGTGGCCTGAAGGACAAGGAGGTGCAGCGCAGCTTGATGAACAAGGAGCCGCCACCCACGCTGGCAGAGGTCGTAGAGGCCGCGGAAGCCGCGGAGTCCACGAATGCTGGAGTGGACGAGATGCACCAGTGGCGTGAGTGGCGTCCTAGAGCCGGCAAGGCGGAAAATTCGGTGCACGGGAAGTCCGGACAGTCGGTGCACGCAACTCGACGGGCCTCAAAGTCGTCCACGGAAGGCAGCGACGGCGAGGAGGTCCAGAAGGTCCGAAAAGGTGGGCGCCGCTGCGATGGTTGCGGAGCGGCCCATGAGCGCGCGAGGTGCCCCTTCAGAAAGGCCGAGTGTTACACCTGCGGCCGTCGGGGGCACATCGCCAGGGCATGCAGAAAACGGAAGGAGGGCCGGAGGCAGTCACAAGACCGTTCGACCAGACCGGACCGTCCAGCGAGGTCCAAAGATGGCGCCCAGACCACGAGGAAGCAGGACGGCGTGGGCCGCGTCTCGGACGACAGCGAGGACGACGCCCCAGTGTTCAGCGTGTCCGCGGGACAGTCCCATTACTTCGTTGAGGTACTAGTACAAGGGGCCCCTATTAGGATGGAAATTGACTCGGGGTCCTCCTATTCTATAATTCCCCAGAAAGAGTTCTTGAAAATCGACCCCCACGTGCGGCCCAAACTTAAAACGTTGAGGTCCACGCTACGAGATGTACAGGGAAACAGCATTCCGGTGTTGGGGGTCGGAAAGTTTCGGGTCAGTTTTAAGAGACATTCTGCGGAACTGCCCCTAGTTGTCCTTAAGGGGGGAAGTTGTAGCCTCCTAGGGACGCAGTGGTTTCAGCCCTTAGGCTTGTTCATAGGGGGAGTGCATACAGTGGGAGTGGACCCAATACAAGCGGTTTGCGATGCGCATCCCGCCGTCTTTGAAAAAGGACTTGGAAAGTTCAAGGGACCCCCTGTAGCCTTCGACCTAGACCCGGAGGTCCGCCCGATAAGACTCAAACCGCGCAGGGTGCCTTTCGCACTCAAGGACAAAATAGAGGCGGAACTGGACAAACTGGTGGGCCAGGGGATTCTTATTCCTGTTGATTCCGCGGAGTGGGAAACTCCAATTGTAACAGCTCTGAAGGCCAACGGGGAGGTGCGCATTTGCGCTGATTATAAGTGTACAATTAACAAGGCGATCCGCCCTAATGCATACCCGGTGCCGGTGGTCAGCCACCTTTTGGCCAGGCTGAATGGGGGAAAGTGTTTCGCTAAACTCGATTTGGCACAAGCCTATCAGCAACTCCCCGTAACTCCCGCCACGGCCGCGGCACAAACGATAGTTACACACAAAGGGGCGTTCCAGGTGTCGCGTTTACAGTTCGGCGTGAACTCGGCACCCGGCCTTTTTCAGTCGCTTGTGGAACGCCTCCTGAAGGGGCTGGAGGGGGTGTTGCCTTATTTTGATGACGTGTTGATAACAGGGGGGAGTGAGGCCGAACTGGCAAAGAGATTGGATAAAGTACTAACTGTTTTCGAGAAAGCAGGGCTGAGACTGAGGAAGGACAAATGTGTTTTTTTCGAAACTGAGGTCGAGTTTTTAGGGTTCCGGATCACACCCGAGGGTATTAAGCCGTCTAAATCCAAAGTAGCAGCCATAAAGAAGGCCCCTCGCCCCACATCCAAAACCGAGCTACAGTCATTCCTGGGGCTCCTCAATTTTTACCATACATTCCTCCCACGGAAGGCGTCCGTGGCCGAACCGCTTCATCGGTTACTTAAAAAGGAGGAGACATGGATGTGGGGTGACGAGCACGAGAGGGCGTTCAAAGAACTAAAGCAGCTCTTAACATCTGAGGCAATCCTGACGCATTTCGACCCCAAACGGCCAGTGGTCTTGGTCTGTGATGCATCCCCGGTGGGGGTGGGGGCGGTGCTTTGCCACGTGTTGGATGACGGAAGGGAGGCCCCGGTAGCGTTTTATTCAAGGTCCCTGTCCCAAGCAGAGCGAAATTACGCACAAACCGACAGGGAGGCATTAGCGATAGTAGCGGGAACCAAAAAATTTCACGATTTTCTGTATGGCCGCCCGTTCAAAATCGTGACTGATCACAAGCCCCTGTTAGGGATTTTCACAGCAAGCAAGCCCACACCGCAGATCCTGTCCCCGAGAATGCTGCGATGGGCTATTTTTCTCAACGCATACCAACACGAGTTGGAGTACCGGCCCGGAAAGGAGATCAGCCATGCTGATGCACTTTCGAGATCTCCTTTGCCCTTGTCGGACGATCAAAAGGCGAGAGTAGAAAGAGACCGCCAGGTGTTGTTAATTGAGGTCTTAGACGCACCCCCAATAGTACCAGCCGACATTGCTAGGGCGACAGGCAAGGACAGAACGCTGGAGAAAGTTAGTTCATGGGTACAGAAGGGGTGGCCGGCATCGTCCCCAAGCACAGAATTCGACCCATTTTTTCGGAAAAAGCTAGAGTTGTCCCTAGAAAGGGGGTGCCTGTTGTGGGGCCAACGGGTGGTGGTCCCTACGTCCCTGCGTCCGAGGGTGCTCGAACTGCTGCACGTCAGCCACCCGGGCATCGTTCGTTCAAAGGCGCTGGCCCGGAGTTATTTTTGGTGGCCACAGCTAGACACGGACATTGAGCACATGGTCGGCACTTGTGAGGCATGCCAGGGATCCCGACCAGAGGCGGCCCGTCTCCCGCATAGGGAATGGGACACAGCAAGGGGGCCATGGTCCAGAGTGCACGTAGATTTCGCTGGCCCATTCCGAGGAACCATGTTTCTCCTGGTGGTGGATGCGTTCTCCAAGTGGCTGGAGGTTATCCCAGTAAAGAGCACGTCCTCCGCCACTACAATTAGCCAACTGAGGAGAGTCTTTTCCACGTTCGGTTTACCCGACACTTTAGTCAGCGATAACGCTAGTTGTTTCACCTCCGCGGAGTTCGGGGCATTTATGGAGGCAAACGCCATTCGGCATGTCACATCCGCGCCGTTTCACCCGGCCACGAATGGCCAAGTGGAACGGCTGGTGCGTACAACAAAGGATGCGCTGCGGCGCATGGGCCCGGGGGACCTAAATCACCAAGTATGTCAGTTCTTATTAGCGTATAGGGTGACCCCCTTGGCGTCTGGTTACTCGCCGGCAGAGCTCTTGATGCGGCGAAAACTGACCACGATCCTGTCCAGGCTAGACCCGACGAGAGTCGAGGATAAAGGGAAAAACATAGGGTTGGCAGTCTCGAAAGGTTTCGCCGCCGGCGACCCTGTTCACTGCAGGAACTATGCCAGCGCAGGGCCAGCCTGGGTACCAGGGACGGTTGTAGAACAAACGGGGCCAGTGTCGTACCGGGTCGAGACTAACACCGGCCTCCTCTGGAGGAGGCACGCAGACCAACTGAGGCACCGAGTGAGTGGGCAAGTCAGTGGGGCGCAGCAACAAGATTCAGCGTTAGGGTCCTCCCCCACCCGTTTAGCCCAAGGGGGAGACAGCAGCGGACAACAGTCCCAAGCAAGGGGGGAAGGCAGAAGCAGCGGCCCCGACTCATACCCTTTTGATACGCCAGTTCTACCAGAGGCCGGGGAAGGGGGAGAGGAGTTCGCGACCGCTGCCCCCGAATGTAATTTTGATTTTGATTTTGCGAGCCGGGGGGGTTTTCAGGAGTGTTCCCCCACCCATCCAAGCGAGAAGAGGGGTTTTTCGTTAGCCCCCAGTGCCCCCGGTTCTTCCCTAAGAAAGAGCACACCTCCAAACAACGCCGCGGAGCCGCGGCAAGTCACTAACGAGTCTCCCTCTCCAATTACAGGACAGGAAACCAGGGAACAAAGAAAAGGTAGCAAACCCGGGGAAAGGCAGCCTGCATCGAGACCCCAACGTGTTCGAAATAAGCCATCTTGGCTGAGAGACTTTGTCTCCTAGGGGGGGGGGAGTGTGTTTAAGTGTGGGCTCGAGACTTTGTCTCATCCTAGGGGGGAGGGGTGTTGTGTTCTAATGGTTTTATCTTCCACATGGATTACAATGTATCTGAACCAATGTAACCTTGCCTATAGCAACAATGTAACCTTCAGCTGTATCATATGAACCCTGTAATAGGACGCGAGCTAATGACCACCAGCTGGCAGCGGCGAGCGTCCAAGCTCTCTTGGTCCAAACTCATCAAAGGCAACAGCGCGGGAAGTTTTCCCGCCACCACCTACACCTGGACAAGAAGGGCGTGACCAGCAATGACGTCACGCAGACAGTAGCCAATGGGCTACCATGCAACCACATTAAAATGTATTACTACTGTATATAAAGAGCTATCGATCCGCCATTACCTCATGTTCCCTCTGTCCACGATGCAATAAACCTGAGTTAACCCAGCCCGAGGCTGTGTCCTGTGTCTTGGTTTTCATACACCAAAGGTTTGCAGTACAGTACAATTCCCTCTGAACAGCTAAAATTGTAAATTTATTATAGATTTTGTTTTAGAAGAACGGTGTGACTATAGCCTCAAATGTGGGAGGAAATGTGGCTAGGAAATGTGGCTAAAATCCCTGCTCAACCAGGCAACTCACTGGATAACTGGAGGCCAGTCACACCCTTTCAGCTTTGCCTGCCTCATAGGGTTCTGGGGAGAAAGCAGAGGAGAAAAGAACCACATACGATCTTGAGTTTGTGAGAAAAGATGTGAGATATAAATAGCAATAGCAATTATACTTGTGTGCAGTGGCTTAAGTGGTTAAGATGCTGAACTCAGTGACTGGAAGGTCAGAGTTTGATTTCCGGTTCCTGCCAGCCTAGCAGTTTGAAAGCAAGAAATTGCAAGTAGATAAATACAGTAGGTACCACTTTGGCGGGAAGGTAAACAGTGTTCCGTGGACTCTGGTGTCTAATCATGCCTGCTACATTTCCATGGAAACCTCTGCAGACGCAGACAGCGCTGGCTCTTTCGCTATAAACAGAGATGAGCACTGAACCCTAGAGTCAGATACGACTGGGTTTCGAGCAAGGGCAACCTTTACCTTGTGGCCCCATAGCTCTTAGAGCACTCTCTGGGAAGTTCACAAGGTAATTAGGATGGAAGGCTGAGTCAACCTTGATCCCCATCAGGATTGAACTCACAACGGCAGCAGCAGTTTTGGCTACAGTACAGCAGTGTAACCAGTGTGCCACCAGTAAATCAGATCAATATAAAAAGCAATGTGTGCTGACCCACCCGCTGGGCAAGCATGGTCGCTGCACAGCGGCGCTACACAGAGTCTTGTCTGACAATAGTCCAGATATCAAAGTCCAAAAGGCAAGCGGAGGTCTGTTTACTGGTAGTCCGAATCCAAGGGGTGTCCAGGGGCGTAGTCAGCGTCACGGCAGGCAGGTCAGGGTCTAGGCAGGCAGTCTGGAGTCGAGCAGGATGTCTGTCTTCTCACAAGAGTTGTACCATGCGGGATCCACGCACACAATTGGCATACTGTTCCTGACAGAACCATAGTTTGGGAGATCGCTCCTTCGAGCTTTGGTTCCGAGGGGACAGAAATTGGGGAGCGTATTAATAGCCATAGTTTAATTCACCCACAGCTGACCTGACAAACAGTTCGGACAAGAGGAGATTGAATGACTAACTCACTAGTCATGTAATAGGTAATATCGCACCTGTGGATTACCTCAAGCCTTGAACCAACATCAGCCAGTGTTTACCCCAAGATAGTATGGAACAATGGATTTCCCCTGTCAGTGTTTAATTTGGTTAATTAACTTCCCTGGGGGAGGTTCCCAGTTAACTCGTGTAAACATGGTACGTGGATCTTGTCAGATGACACTCTCCTTACACGCAGCCCTCTTCCGCGATATATACTGATGATTTTCCCTCATTAAATCACTGGTCTTCGCTCCATCTTGTCTCGTGTCTCATTGCTTGACCAGTCTCCTCCGGGACCCAATGGCCGCTTCGCGGCCCCAATCCAACATCTGGTGACCCCAACGTGATTCTACTCGTGAGTAAGCGATCTTCGCGGTCCAGTTCTATGCCAGAACCGTGTCTGAATCGTCCCGGAGGACAGCGCAGCAGCTCTGGTCGGAAAGCCATCCGATCTGAGTGACAGCTACATGGCGAGGCATTCCAGAGAGGCATCCTACAGCGTGCTCCAAAGCTCTGAGGCAGCTTGCTCCGCGGAAACGCGTTCCGCTCAGGGTCAGGCTGTGAAACCCTGACTTCAGCGCAGAGGCCACCGATGGCCCATGGCAGCAGTCCACGCTCCGAGCTCCTTCCCAGAGATTTGTCACGCCAAACCTGTTACCTGGACTCAGACACGTCGACTCATCCCGAGAAGGAAACTTCAAAGGATCGGCAGGTAATATGGGGACTTGTCCTCAGCGGCAACGTCCGACCGCTAACCAAAGAATTCACTTAATGGAATTCAAGGCCCTGGCCAGGGTATCCCAGACACGCATTCACAGCGATAAAGTTAGCGGGGCTTTTGGTGTACTTGGGGGACCATTGTCTGCTTTATCCAGAAACAGGCATGCTCAACCTCCAACTTTGGGACCGGATAGGAACCTGCATTCAGCAAGCCCCGAGAGCTCCAGATGGCATAATTCGCATATGGAGCAAGTGTAGGAAGCTCTTAGCAGAGGTAGACCCAGTCTGGATAGAGACCCAGGAACCCCCAGCGCAGCCGGAGCCATCAGCTCCAACGGCTCTCTATCCATCATTTCAGCTCAAGCAGGGTAGTGTAGGGAGCTTTCCCTCAGTGACAGCTGCAGACGTCACTGACGGAATGCATGGAATGAGAAGCGCTGGCGCTTCTCTGACAGCTACAGGTTCCCAAGCTACCAAGAGTTCCCTTCAGCGCATGGTTGAGGAAGAGATCAGAAAGGGGGAGTTGCCAGCAGAAGAACTAGCTGAGCTTAGGCAGATTTGCCCGATTTGCTTAGAGGTAGATGCCCTCACGGGCCAGCAGCAAGTAGTCCATTCGCCAGTTCCGTACAAGCTGCTCATGGCTATAAGGAAGGCCATCACAGAGACAGGACTTCAGAGTCGCTTTACTAGGGGCACGCTTCAGCAAGTGTGCGAAACCATGATGTTCATTCCGCACGACTGGAAAGCCGTCATGCGAATGATACTCAACCCCAGCCAGTATTTGCTATGGGACAGCGAGTATCATCTCGAAGCGCAGGCAAGGGCTGCCAGGATGGGCGGAGCAGTAATCCCTGACCAGCTATATGGCTCAGGTCCGTTCGAATCCATCGATGCGCAGACCGTCTTGCCAATCGCCACCCTTCAGTTGGCAGCTGAGACAGCCTTCAGGGCTTATCTCAAGGTCCCAGCAGCTGGCAAAGCAGCAAAAAACTACACAGCAGTCAAACAGGGCGCCCAGGAGTCCTACATGGACTTTATCAATAGACTGGAGGAAGCAGTCAGTAGACAGATCGATAATGAGCAAGCCCAACAAGAGCTCATGATGAAATTGGCTAAGGACAACGCCAACCTTGACTGCCGTAAGATCCTGCAGTCACTGGGCAATCGTCCCGATCTGACTCTCACGGACATGATTAGGGCTTGTGCCGACGTTGGTACAGATTCCTACAAAATGGGTCTGTTGGCAGCGGCGGTACAAGGCGGTAGGAAACCCAAGGATAAGAACAAAAACCAAGGAGCATGTCACAATTGTGGCAAGTTCGGTCATTTCGCTAGGGAATGCCGATCCAGCAAGGGCAGCGGCCAACATGCCGGCCGTCCCAAGGCTCCTACCACCCCATGTCCGAGGTGCAATAAAGGCTTCCACTGGGCCAGAAACTGCCCGAATTCGGGAAACCGGAACGCGGGCTTGTCTCTGGTCCTGGTCCAAACAGAGACCTCAATCGCTCTGGGAAAGCCAGAGCGGGATTAAATTCCTATCACATTCCCGGCATTCTGGAGGCGCAGGCCAGCCCTAGAGGCAGCACGGGGCTAGATTTGACTTGCCAGTCAGAAGTCACATGTGACTTGCCAGGCACAGTCTATCTGGTCGATTCCCAATACATGGGACCCCTGCCTAAAGGCTACATATTTTTAGTTTGACTCCAATTTTTCAGGTGTTCTCCAAGTTCAACTCTGGACACACCTACCCCAAACCATTCACATGGTTCCTTGTAACTCGCCAGCAGGCAGCCAGGAAAGGTTCAGGGACAGCTCAGAGTCCGGGTCGGAAGACCGCTCAAGCACAGAAGGGGCAGTACAAGGATACCAGGTCTTAGCGGCAGTGGAGACCAACATTGAGTGGAAGCGGCAGCCAGTCATAAAGGTATTTTTAAATAAAAAACCTTTTACTGGGTTGCTGGACACCGGAGCTGACGTCAGCGTAGTCAGCCAGAGTCAGTGGCCGCGTGAGTGGGCTATCGAGCCGGTCTCCAATGTGTGGGGGGTAGGCGGTATCCAAGAAGCGTTTAGAAGCCAAGATTGGGTAGAAGTCACGATCCCTGAAGCTGACGGCACAGCGGTCATCCGACCGCACATTCTGGACATGCACGTCAACCTTTGGGGGCGAGACATTCTGCAGCAGTACCGTGCCACTCTTACCTTCAGGTAATGGCTCTACCGCTTAAATGACTGACCAACATGCCAGTCTGGGTAGAGCAATGGCCGGTAGTAGGGGAGAAATTAGTCCCCTGAAACAGCTGGTAAAAGAACAGCTAGACGCAGGACATATAGAGCAGTCCACCAGTCCTTGGAATTCGCCCATATTTGTCATCAAGAAAAAGTCGGGGAAGTGGCGACTCCTTCACGATCTCAGAGAGATCAATAAATGTATCCAGCCAATGGGTCCGCTTCAATGCGGCATCCCGAATCCGAATATGATCCCCGAGGGTTGGGAGATCTTGGTCGTAGACCTTAAAGATTGTTTTTATACAATTCCCCTAGATGCTAGGAACCGGGAAAGGTTCGCCTTTACAGTGCCAGTCGTGAACCACAGAGAGCCTATGCAACGTTACGCATGGAAATATTTGCCACAGGGGAAGCTCAACTTGCCCACCCTGTGCCAAATTTACGTTCACAACGCACTGGAAAAGTTCCGAAACCTTCACCCCACAGCTTTAGTGTGTCATTTCATGGATGACATCTTGGTCGCAGCGCTGCAACTTGGCAGCGAAATGTTTAAAAACCTCCAGGTCACTCTGGGAGGAAAAGGTTTACTCATTGCCCCGGAGAAAGTTCAGAGAACCAAGCCATTTTCATGCTTGGGCCATCGGCTTCTCCGTTCTTTTGCAGCACCAGTTTTGCCACAGATCAACTTAAAGGATTCAGTCACCCTTGTAGAATTGCAACAGGTTTTGGGAAACATCAATTGGGCCAGACCATATTTCAGACTAGATACGGATCTTTTGAAACTGCTCTTCTCGCTGCTAACGTTAGGTAGGCAGCCCGCAGGCCGAATACACATTCCTCGAGAGGCGCGCTTGACTCTCAAAAAGGTCAACCAAGTTCTCAGCCAGAGATGGGTGGACAGGATTAGTCAGGGGCCATATGCTCCGATCCTAAACCTGTATATCGTCCGGACCGGATCCATGTTTACCGGAGTCCTAGGGGTGGACTCCGAGCGGGGGGCGAGTATCGTGGAATGGATGTATTTACCGCACACCTCTTCCCGGAACATCGTTCCTCCACAGGAACTGGTCTCCGCGGTGATTTACCGAGGAAGGCTGAGAGCAAGGGACATCTCAGGGCACTATTTAGCAAAAATAGTAGTCCCATTCACAAAAGAGCAGGTTCAGCAACTGATGCAGCTCGGTGACTCGCTTCCAATTGCCTTGGAAGGATTCACTGGATGCTTGGCATACCATTTGCTGAAAGACCCCAGACTCGTCTCGCTTCAGACGCAGACAGTCAGTTTGTGTGAATTGATGTCACTGGTTCCACTTCAGGGGGCTAGGACAGTTTTCACGGATGGAAGTCGTACATATGGTGTTCTTACTTGGCAAGAGGACCAAGCTTGGCACACGTTTCTAACTCTTCCACAGAAGTCCGTGCAGCGGGCAGAGTTAGCAGCGGTGAACCTCGCTTTGCGCACCTTTGCCAAAGAACGCTTAAACATAATAACTGACAGTCAGTATGTTAGGAATTTGCTTCACAGTCTACCGGGAGCGTACATCACTCCCGCGATAAACAAGAATTTGTTGAGTCTGTTTCTCACAACTCAATTTCACTTGCGGAACCGCACCGAGGCACTCTATATCGCCAACATCAGAAGTCACCAGGACTTGCCTGGTCTGATTTCCGTGGGCAATAGCAGAGCGGATGCTACCACAAAGGAAATTCAGCAACGGTCAGTTTTGGGAGTCTTCACAACTCCAATTCAAAGTCATGCATTCTTTCATCAGAATGCCAAAGCACTCGCAAGGCAGTTCAACCTGCCACTTTCCCAAGCCCAAGGCATAGTCCGTTCCTGTCCGCATTGTGCAGGGGCGGTAGGGGGGCCCTCGTGGGGGTCAACCCACGAGGGACAGAGGCCAACCAGGTGTGGCAGATGGATGTCACACATGTTCCGCAGTTTGGCAGATGGCAGTACATGCACGTTTGCATTGATACTTTTTCACAGTTCGTTTGGGCAACAGCACAGAAGGGAGAAATGGCTTCCCATGTGGAACAGCATCTCCTTTCCTGCTTTGCGGCCATGGGCAAACCACGGCACGTGAAAACCGATAACGCTCCAGCTTACAGCTCCATGCAGCTGGCCAACTTCATGGCCACCTGGGACATTAAGCACACCTTTGGCGTTCCGTACAATCCGCAAGGGCAAGCGATTGTGGAACGGGTCAATCGGACACTTAAGTCCTACATTGACAAACAAACAGAAAGGGAGGAGTCACCTGCCCTCCCCAAAAATCAGGGTCAGGCACAGCATTGTCTGAACAAGGTATTGTTTACGTACAATCACCTTAATGTTTTTTCGGATTGCACTCCGCAGGAGAAGCACTTCCGCCACTCGGAAGCTCTCCCGCGACCGATGGTCCGATACCGGGTGCCACCGGATCCTTCCTGGAAGGGCCCGGCGCCACTCATAACATGGGGAAGAGGGTATGCTGCAATTATGTCTCCTACAGGCGTTATCTGGATTCCAGCCCAGTGTGTCAAGCCTCACTTCGAGTTCAATGGCGTGGACCCAGGCAGTTCCGGACCCGATCCCGGAGATGGAGGATCTCACCCTGACGGGGGGAGCCAAGCAGAGGAGGCGGTGACAGCAGATGACAGTGCCGAAGATCACCTGGGGAATGGCCAAGTCCCTATGCCAGGAGGAGGCGGAGGATGTTCGGCACGAGGACAAGTAGCCGACACCGGAGAACATCTTGATTGCAGCCTTTTCCCTGATTACAGCTAATTCCGTGATGACCACCATCATCTTGATCCTTTCCCTGTTTGCCGGGGAGGCATTTAAGCAGCTTCACTGGAAGCCAACAACCTGATGCCAGGCGGAGATCTCTCTGCCCGGCTGCAGTACAATGTCTGGGAAAGATTGGCGAGCCTCGTCAATCAGTCCGATTTTTGCCTGAGGCAGACCACCACTTCTGCCTCAATTCTGAGCACATGTCTCATCCCGGTGTGTCACTCCCCAGATGTGCGCATCAGGAACGGTGACTGGTTGGTGAAGCGGATATTCGGTCTGTTTTACAAAACTGGCTTTTCAACGTATGCGCACTGGGGAACCCAAGTCACCAAAGTCTTGCCGGCTGATGCAGCCACTCTCTACACTCCCCGAGTGGCGGTCAGCCTGAACTCTACTTGTGCTCAAATGACCGGCTGTTCTGCGGTCGAAGGGCCACAGCGCCGTTGCCTCGACCCCGGCAGCAGCAACTGGACTTGTGATAACCCAGAGACTATTACTTCAATGTATGTTCATGTTACCTTGCCTTCAGGATGGTTTTTTTTACATGTAACCAGTATACTTGGAACTACATTACTGCAAATATATCTGATTCCCTTTGTTGTATCAGTCGTTTGACATTGTTGCTTCCCACTAGAGACATGGTTGCACCAAGCACAAATACGGCACGCTCCTGCCACCCAGCTAGACAGCTCATGTGATAGTAACATTAGGATTCTGAGTAAGGCTGAGTATGTTTCGTTAGCAGTCAGCTTGTTTGGCGTGCCAGGCTTAGCCATAGGCAACGCTCGGAGAGTTGGTCAATTGGCTTGCGCTTTGGCAAAAGCCAGTAACCACACCTCCTCGGTGATAGCGCTGCTTAATCAAGAGCAGACAGAGCTTCACCAAGCCATACTGGATAATCGAGCAGCCATCGATTACCTCCTGTTGTTACATCATTTGGGTTGCGAGTCCGTCCATGGCATGTGTTGTTTCAACCTCACGGACAACTGGCGTAAGGTACAGAATCAGCTCACCGATCTCCATACCTTGGTTAAAAACATCAAGGAAGATGCTACGTGGGGGGTGGTGGAATTTGTTATGGTCCTGGTTCCCATGGGGATGGTTACAAATGACACTCAAGGTGATTGTGGGGGTGATAATACTGGGAATGACTGTGTGTTGTTTCGTGTCAAGATGTCCCCCATGGAGAGAACCCCGGAATGTCCTCACTCCACGTCAGCTGATGCCGCTCCTACGTCGAGCCGTCTGTCAGGTCCAATCAAACAAATAAAGGGGGAGGACAGGATCCGCGCACACAATTGGCATACTGTCCCTGACAGAAACATAGTTTGGGAGATCGCTCCTTCAAGCTTTGGTTCCGAGGGGACAGAAATTGGGGAGCGGATTAATAGCCATAGTTTAATTCACCCACAGCTGACCTGACAAACAGTTTGGACAAGAGGAGATTGAATGACTAACTCACTAGTCATGTAATAGGTAATATCGCACCTGCGGATTACCTCAAGCCTTGAACCAACATCAGCCAGTGTTTACCCCAAGATAGTATGGAACAATGGATTTCCCCTGTCAGTGTTTAATTTGGTTAATTAACTTCCCCGGGAGAGGTTCCCAATTAACTCGTGTAAACATGGTACGTGGATCTTGTCAGATGACAGTCTCCTTACACGCAGCCCTCTTCTGCGATATATACTGATGATTTTCCCTCATTAAATCACTGGTCTTCGCTCCATCTTGTCTCGTGTCTCATTGCTTGACCAGTCTCCTCCGGGACCCAACGGCTGCTTCACGACCCCAATCCAACAGTACCAACGCTGGCAGGCTGCAAGAAGCTTGCTTATAAGCCTCCCAGCTAATCGGTATCAGCTGGGAGCCTTCTTTGGTGCTTCGCCCTGGCCTGCCTGCGTCTCGGGTGTATCTGTTACCTGTACCTCTCCCTGACTGAGGGCTGATCACTGTCAGAGCCAGACTCCTGATCTGACAGGTCAGCTGCAGGGGAAAACAGACTTGGGCCTGGCGCAGGCTGAGATCCCTGGCTCAGGGCATCCTTGGACTCTGGTGTAGGCAAAACTGGGCTGGGCATACGGAGTGCCCCCTGATCCAGGTCCTCTTCAGAGTCGGAGGAGGGCTGGAACACAACTCAATGACTGAAATCTTGTTGTGTAATTTTAAGTCTTCACCCATGGCAGTTTCTCAGAAACTAAAAATTTCCAGTTCCTTCCCACTCCCAAGAATCTGGCCCCTTTTACTGCAGGAAAGCTATTGGAATGCAGGATGAAATCTTTCTGTCTCCAGCAGTTTCCAACAAATCCCTTATCTCAGTGGTGGCAAACCTATGGCACGGGTGCCAGATGTGGCACTCCCAGGCCTTTCTGTTGGCACACGCACCATCACTCCAGCACTGAGTTTGCCCTGCCCCTCTTCCAGCAGCCCAATGGGAGCACTTTCTCCCCCACCCCACCCCAGCACAGAGATCACCCCACTGTGTTGGCACTTTGCAATAAATAAGTGTGTTCTGGGTTGCAGTTTGGGCACTCAGTCTCTAAAAGGTTCACCATCACTGCCCTGTCTCATGGCCCCCAAAGGTTTCCCCACAGCAAAAGGGTTTCCAAGGGAGTCTCAGGTGGGAGGGCGGGCACTGAAAACTTTTAATTTCCAAAAAGCAGCAGTAGCTGATGATGTCATCAGCCATGCGGGCTATAGAGTTCTACAACAGGATTTCATCCAGCAAAGCCTCTAAAAAGACAAATATATACAAAGCAAAGCTGTTGATTCATGCAAAGCATTGCTTTGATGAGATTGGTGATTGAACATGTGTGTGAAGCATAATCTCTGTTACTGAACTGCAGCATTTCCCCAGACAATTTGCCTGGCTACAAAGTCATCCTGCAGGGTATACTAGCATGAGAATGGATGTGTTTTTACTCAAGGTCATGTGCTTTGCTGTGAGCGTTGTGGGTGTGCTTACATACCTGCTAAGTGCATTTGCTCCCAGTTCTGTCCCCAAAAGGGTGTAGGCTTAATAGTGGTAGGGCACAGGCTTGTTCATACCAAAGGACCCAGGTTCACTCCCTGGATAATGAGTTACAAAAATATGTTGTTTATGTTTATTTGATAAATAACACCCCGGTTGATATTCTGACTGGTCACTAAAGGGTAAACCAGCCTCCCTCCATCTGTTGCCTTGTAGAAGTGACAGACAGCAATATCGACCCTGTCCACCCACCTAGCTGGTGATTACTAACAACCCAACACATCTGGATGACATTGGGAGAGACTGGTATAGGAGCCCTTGTGGCGCATTGGTTAAACTGCTGTCCTACAACCCAAAGGTTCTTAATTCGATCCTGACCATGGATCAAGGCTGACTCAGTCTTCCATCCTTCCGAGGTTGGTAAAATGAGTACCGATCATGTTGGGAACAAAATGCTGACTAACTTGTGAACACCCCCGAGAGTGCACTAAGCCAGAGATTCTCAACCTGCAGCCCATGGGGCCATTTCATGTGGTTCCACTCCCCACTGCCACCACCACACCAGGAAGTCCCATGTGATGGAGGAAGGGCAAAATGGCCATCCGGCCCCCAAAGCTGTCTGAGGGAGTGTGACTCGGTCCCCAGCTTTAAAAGGTTGAGAACTCCTGTACTAAACGCTAAGGGGTGGTATGTAATTGTGATTGCTTTGTGATTACTTGTAGACAATATTTGGAAAAGATGGTCAAATTATTAGGCATCTTGTGGACTTTTCCCCCTCACTTATTGCTGCATCTGAAGTTGATTAACAATTGAGAGTGGGTGTTCTGCTTCTGGATTTAGCTGTTGATGTGTGCAGCATTATTTTCCTTTCCATGTACTGTACTTTTAAGCGAAGCATCTTTACTTATCGAAAGCCCCTCTGAATAGTTTTGGTGAGGCAGGATGAAAAACAAGTCAAATAAATAAGTTTGTACATCTCAAAAGCAAAGTATGTCTGGATGAGCACTTGATTCTACCACTAGATGGCAGTAGTGGCTTGTCATAGGTAGGTCTTGTAACTTCTAAAAGGGTTTGGGTTTAGTGGCTCGGTGGTTAAGATGCTCGCCTTGTAAGCTGGAAGGTCAGCAAGTTGGCAGTTCGAGACCTGGGTACTGCATGACAATTTGAGCGCCCTTGTTTGTCCCAGCTCCTACTAACCTAGCAGTTTGAAAGCAAGAAATTGCAAGTTGATAAATAGGGACCACTTCAGTGGGAAAAGATATTGGGGACATAAAAGGAGCCACATTTGGGCATCCCCTGAGCAGAGTTTCTCCAGCAAAAATCCTTTCAACCCAGAATAATTACTGACACGAAATTATTATTATTACCGTCACCAATATAAGTGAGGAAAGTGTCATTTGTGCATTTAACATACAATCATTTGTGCTATTTTTGTATGGATGCCCCTGTAGCAAAAAAAGTGGTTCCATCTCATAGAATTTCTCTGATAACACTGCAGGAGAAAACAGCTGATTGAGACCCGGAGAAACTTTGCCAAACAGAATAAATGATACTTGGCTAAATGGATTGTTAGTCTGTCTCAGTAGAAAATAGAAATCAATTTGATTCTGTCCCTGCTATGTGAACGAATGCATAGTCAAAGCTCATGCTTGTACATTGTAATCAGACTTGGGACAAAGACAAACCACAGCATGGCATTTATTAGCTGCAACAAGTTACATAAGCCTGATGTGAACACTAACAGGGCACTGCCATTATAACTGTCATTTAGGGGCATTAAAAACATCAAACGAAAGATAAGGATGATAAAATCAATTAAAATCTTTTTACAAAATAGAATTTAGAATTCTGGATTTGTCACAAAGTATGCTCGGTCACACACCTTGGTCAGATCTACTTGTCTTCTGTTGCATGCAGAAGGATTTACATAAATTGTAGTTTGTTTAGTATTAAATTAGATATTAGGAATTATTTGGGTTTAATTGGTAAACCAGAATCTCAAACCAAGAACAAACTATGACTCTTAAATAGGGTTTGCCAGATGGTATCCTAAATGAAGACATGTCCTCCTTTTCTATAATACTTATTTGTTAAAAAAAACCAAGCACTTCTTTCGAAAATTGGCAGTTCAGCTAAATATGATTAAAATAAAGTAAATTATATAAAAAACTCTTTTGATTTGTGAAAGTCCTCCTTTTTAGACCCATCAGCCCTCCTTTTTCAAATTATCATCTGGCAACCCTACTCTTAAAGTTCTTCTTTCTTAGGTCAACAAACCAGGGATTCCAGTTAGGATGTATTGCTTAAACCTTGGAAATGATCCTTTTCTGGAGTGCATTATACTGGTTGTGGAGTTATAGTTTAAAACAGTTACCTTTTGAAGTTCTGATCATGCTAAACAAATCTTAGGCTGAAGCTGTGTAGCTTGTTTAACTTCATTGGAGATATGAGTGAAGGGTAATTGATCAGCATGGACCATCGTAAAGAATCCCGATTTATTATTACACCCAAAGTGGGCCAATAATGGTGTTGTTTTTTTTACTGGTATGTCATATTTCTATATTCATTTTTATGTTTAGTCAGTGCAGTAAGAAAAGTCCTTTAGTTTGATTACAAAAAACTTCAAAAATGCAATGCAATGCAGTGTGATACTTTATTTCCATTGTTTTCAGTAATATTAAGACTAATTGTTATATCACCTGGGGATAAGCATCACAGAGCTTCCTTCTGAGGATAAAACTGCAAATAAAAATGTGCACAGCTTAATTTAGAGAGCTCATTATGCACCTAGCCATATACAGCAAAACAATGATTGCCTGAGTGAAGGTGCACCTTGACAATATCCTCAAAGGCTGTGGCAGTCCATTGCAGTCTCAGTGTTAAATCCTTCATGTCTCATTTCATATGTGCCGCAGGAGATGGCTCTGTGATCATAGTGTGTGGGTCACTTCGAGGCAAGCTGGGATCCACCTGAAACAAATTCATGCCAATGGCACTGGAAATCTCTTCTGGGCTGGGAGACCTTTTGGATAAGCATGGGATGTCCCATGGGATTGCTGTCACAGGAAGAAGGAAGGGGGCGGGTCACCATTCACAAGCAGATGCTGCCTTCCTCTGGAAAAAGGGAAGTTGTGAATATCAGCCAAAATATACATGTGTTGATTCATTTACAAAGCAAAAATTCCATCTGTATATATTGATAACACTTGAAACTTAGATCGTCCTTGCTCGAAAGCCAGTCGTATCTGACTCAAGGTTTCAGTCCTCATCTCTGTTTATAGCCAAAGAACCAACACTGTCTGTGTGTGCAGATGTTTTCCATGGACATGTGGCAGGCATGACTAGAGTGCAATGAATTCATGTTTACCTTCCCACCAAAGTGGTACCTATTTATCTACTTGCAATTTCTTGCTTTCGAACTACTAGTTTGGCAGGAACTGGGACAGAGACAGAAGATCACTCTGTCGTACAGCTCTCAGGTCTCGACCTGCTGACCTTCTGGTTGTGAAGTTCAGCATCTTAACCACTAAGCCACAGTTGTCCTTTACTTGAAACTTAGGGAACCATTAAAACAGAAAACTACTTTCTTTGAAAGTTTTTTTAAAATCCTTTACAAGAATATTTTTGTGTTTCTCCTTATTAGTTAGCTATTTGTCTCTTTGGCAGTTTAAAATACCATTCTGTTGTTTTTAAAATATGTTTTATTTAATAGCTTAAATGGAAATAAAATAAAATATATTGAATTAGTACAAATATTGTTGACATAATCTTAAACAGTGCACCCATCATTAGTCTCTCTGTCTCTCTCTCTATTCATTCATTCATTCATTCATATCCCGCCCATCTGAAATATTCCCCCACTCTGGGCAGCATACAACAGATTATGATTTTTTAAAAATATAATATAATATAATATAATATAATATAATATAATATAATATAATATAATATAATATAATATAATATAATATACAAAAACAACAAAATATAAACCAAACAGAATAAATTATAGACAATATATTATCATTTATATTTTAAGTTATACACTTCCCATATACTTTCCAAAAGACCATAACCTCTTGCATGGGTAATTGACCTTTTCCGTTCACCAACAAGGAATATAAAAAACACCCTGTATTTCACCAAATACTGGCCGGATAACTCAGTGGTATGGAGTTTAGTGACCCACAGAACCTCCTGAGAGAAAATCCTCACCCAGGCTATGTGGCATTGGGCAAGCTGCACGGTCCCAGGGTATCCCTAAATCACTATTATGTTTTATCTACCTAGAAAATTCTAGAAAGGGTCACCGTAAGTCAGAATTGAGTTGATAGTGTGTGACGATGACGATTTCACCAAATACACTTTCTTTTATGAATCCCTTTTTGGGTTGTTTTAATATTACACATCTTTTTGTCATTTGTTACTAAATATGTTCTGCTTTTATTTTAAAAGTTTTTTTAATAAAAAAATTCAAACCTTGACTGAAAATTGAAACCTTTTATAACAGGGGTTCCCAACCTATGGCCTGCTGGCTGGATCTGGTCTATGGCACCATTTCATGTGGCCCACCCCCGCTGCCCCCAGAAGTGGAAGCGGCATTTATTGCAACAGTAAAATGTGCATGCGTAAACGCTGTTACGTCAGCCATAAATGCTCCCATGGCTGTCGTAAACATGGAAGCAAGCACATTTACTGCTGCTTCCAAGGAATGGTCCGGCCCGCTCAGCTGTCTGAGGGGCGTGGTGAGGCCTGTGGTGTAAAAAGGTTGGGAACCCGTTTCATACCATAAGAAGTGTGCAAACTGAAGACCTAGTCTTAATTAGATTACAGTAAATACAAAAAGATGGTCTTCTCTGGAGTTCTGTGGGTGGCAGAAGGCAATAAAGTATCACGGGGGCAGGATTTGTGACAGTTTTGACTGAAAGCAGGGGACAAAAAGAAATCCATCCACAACTACTTCAAATTCCTTTTAATCCTTTGTATGTGTGTGTGTGTGTGAGAGAGAGGGGGAGGAATTCTTTGGGGATTTGTTTGACATCAAACAACACTCCAAAGATGAAAGGCATATAAAACTGTACAAGTACTGCTATAAATTAATTTACGGAGAAGGGGTGAGAGGGAGAGGGGGGAAAGAGAAAGAGAGAAATCCATAGCAAGGAACATAGTTTTTTAGACTTGCTTGTGGCTGTTTGATAAGAAAAAAGAAACCCAAAACCCGCCATTGGGTTCCTTATGCCGTTTCTTTCTCTGCCTTTCAAATTAGCAATTCCCATACACTCACTTTCCAAAGTGCTTGGACTGTTGCTATGGGTCTGGACTCGACACGTTTAAATGTTGCTTGGCCCATGCTAAACTAATTTGAGTCAATTTGTCTACATCATCTCAACAATCCTTCAGCGTGTTTTGAACCGTATAAACAACACTCCACAATAAAGGCCCACCAAGCGAATTCCGACGGCTCACTCTGCTGTGGTTGGGCTGTTGCTATTTCTTCACCATGGTTTCTCCACATCCTAGTGACAATGTTAGTTTTTCAGCGTCTGGGTTAAGTCCCTGCCTGGCTAGTTAAGACTTTCTTTACAGAGAGCAGCTCCTATACAACTGACAGCTCTCAGCCTGACCTTTCAAAATGAAAACGGAGGGAGTGTCGGCCTGAGTAGCTCTTTTAAAACCATCTCTCTAGGGGTCGAAATAAAAGAAAGCAGAAATACCAAGGAGATTTGGGTGGAAGCATGAATTAAGCACAAGGCACTAAAACCTCATCTTCTAGTAGTGTGTGTCAGGAATGACCACGAGTGAAACTGAATAAATAAATAAATGTGATAGAAATAATGGTGTTCTGTCAAGTTGATTCTACTTACGGAAGTGTGTGCATGTGTGTGTGTGCGTGCGTGCGCACAGAGCTCGGGGAAAGCAGTCCTTCCATGGAAGGTGGGAAAATTCAAAGGTAAGTAAACTACTTTACCTAATGCTCAACCAGACAAAACAAAGAGAGGGAAGTTGTCTCCTCCCCCCTCCCGCCCCAATGTTTTGTTCCTTCACCTGTCCTCACTCAGTTTTGCTCCTACAGATTCCAGTGGGAGTCGTCGTCATCTGCTACTCTTATCAGAGTATACATTTTCCCTGGAAATACCAGAAAAATACCATTGGCGTGAATTTGTTTGAGGTGGATCCCAGCTTGCCACGAAGTGACCCAAACATTGTGATCACGGAGCCATCTCTTGCGGCACACATGAAATGAGACATGCAGGATTTAACACTGGGACTGCAATGGACTGCTGCAGCCTTGAGGATATTAACAAGGTGTGCCTTCACAGCCAGTCCATCTGGTATGGCCTCTTCCACCTCCATGATCATTGGGAATCAGAATAGTGAAGTGGTTCCCCTTTTGCTCATTTTGCCGTTGGGTCCAATTATGATGGTTTCCAGTGGCATTTCCTCCACCGAGGGGACCATCACCCCCACCTAAAGGGGCTCATCCGCTCGTAGCCATTGCCCCCTTTAGGGAGTCAGGTTATTTACGTCTGCCCAACACTTGCCATTGAATCGCTGGCTGTATGGTCTACACCATTCCCGTAATGGGATTTCCGGCCAGATCAGAAGTGGGAGAAAAATCAATTAGAAAGCCTACTCTGTGTTCTGAGTGCCTGTTATAGGTTTGGGAGAATTTTGGAACTTATGCATCCACAGCCTTTCCCCAAACTTAGAGGAGTCCCTGTAGCTGGAAAACTGCTCCAGAAACTCAGAGAACAAAACTCCCAGTGGTAAAGAACCAGCGGCAGGCTTTTGTGCAACAGTAAAGAAGAGACTCTTTGGAAAGAGGTCTTCTCCTCCAAGGATGGACCTTTCCTGTAACCATTGGAGGTAGAAATTGTAAACCCTCTTGTGTGGCTTATAGTGTGCCTTTCCAGAGACTGTAGAATTGCTATTGATATAATTCATGGTGAATGCCTTGGAATTCCATACCATACAAGGCAGCTGTGTAGGGATCTCCAAGCCATCTCCGCTAGCCTCAGGGTTCACTTGTTAGTGTGACAGTTTTTTGTGTGTGGCTCCAGATGGCATAATGTGCACAACCATTTGTCCCCCCCCCACACACACACACACACTTTCCTTAGTTCTGAAAATTGAGGGAATAGGGGTGTAAAGGCACAGTGAGAGAAATGCAAATTAATTCACATTCATGTAGGAATCGGGGCCGCTGGGGGCCGGAGGTCCCGGAGGAGACTGATCAAGAAACGATACGAGGCAATATGGAGCGTGATCAGATCAGCAGTTTATTGAGGGAAAACTTCAACATATATAGGAGAAAAAGCGCAACGGTGGCAAAACCGTCATCTGACAGAAAATCACATCACCTGTTTACTCGGGTTAATTGGGAATCTTTCTGGGGGAAGTTAATTAACTTGGGCAAATACTGACAGGGGAAAACACCATTGTTTAGGGATTAGGCTGGGGTAAACATGGCCTCTATTTGCGCCTGAGATAAGGCTGAGCTCGGAGATGAGTGATTACCTTAATGGGTAACGGGGTTAGATATTCGCTCTCTCAGCAGAACCGCTGGTCAGGTCAAGGAATTGGGTGAATCAAACCCTATTAATCCACCCCCCTTAATTTCTCTGCCCGCAGAGCCCACGGCTCAAGGAGCGTTCTCCCGAAGTGGCCTCTGCGCGGGCCGTTCCATGCCATTGGGGCATGGGGAAACCGCATCTCCCCTTTTCGTTTTACTTAAGGACCTGACCGGCGACTTTGCGCAAGAGAGGCATCAGCTGCTGAGCGGGGATGACGCTTCGGGGTTCCTTCTTGGGGCGGCACTTCGATATCAGTGAGGGAATACATTGCGCCAAGCAGCAAACTGCTATGCCTAGTATAATCACCCCCACAACCACCTTGAGTACCGTCTGGAGCCACCCCCACGGAATCCACGACCACATCCAATTCCATAATGAACTCCACCAAGTTCCCCATGCAGAGCCTTCCCTTATGCCCTCGACTATGGTGTGGAGGGCCGTGAGCTGACTCTGCACCTTGTGGGAGTTGTCAGTAAGGTTGAAGCAACACATACCATGGAAAGATTCGCAACCCAAATGATGAAGCAATAAGAGATAGTCTATGGCCGCTCTATTGTCAAGTATGGCATGGCGAAGCTCTGCCTGCTCCTGGTTGAGCAGCGCTATCGCCGAGGAGGTATGGTTGATGGCCTTAGCTAATCCGCAAGCCAACTGACTAATCCTCCGGGCGTTGCCAACGGCTAAGCCTGGCACGCCAATTATGCTGACTGCCAACGAGACGTATTCGGCTGGACTCATTACTCTAAAGCTGCTCTCACATGAGCTGTCTAACTGGGTGGTGCGAGTGTGCCGTATGGGTGCTGAAACATTTGTAACATCTGTGCTTGGGGTAACCATATCCTTAGTGGGGAGTAACAGTGTCAGACGACTAATGCAATGAGTAGCATCTGATACATTTGCAGGAATGTAGTTCCACGTGTACTGATTACATGTAAAGAACCAACCGGATGGTAACGTAACATGAGCATACATTGAACCAAGCTTCACTGGGTTATTGCAAGTCCAATTGCCACTGCCGACGTAGAGGCAGCGGCGCCGGGTTCGACCAACTGCGGAGCAGCCGGTCATTCGAGCACAAGTAGAGTTCGGGCTGACCGCCACTCGAGGAGTGTGGAGAGTGGCTGCATCAGCCGGCAAGGTCATGGTGAGCCGCATTTCCCAACGGGCGTATTCTGTAGAAGCCGCTGGGTTGTATGGGCTGAAAATCCGTTTCACAAGCCAGTCCCCATCCCTGGGGTATGCGCCTGGAGAGTGGCACACGGGGATGAGGCAGGTGCTCAGGATTGAGGCAGAACCAATGTCCTGTCTCAGGCAAAAATCGGACTGGTTGACGAGGCCCGCCAACCTTTCCCAAATGTTGTACTGCATTCTGGCAGAGAGGTCTCCGCCGGGCACCAAATCGTTGGCTTTTAACAAGGTAGCCTGAACGCCTCCCCCCGCAAGTAGGGAGAGGATCAGGATGATGAGGACTGCCATGGTGTTGGCGTGAATTCGGGCGAAGATTGCAGCCGTGAGGTTCTCCGGTGTCGGTTCCTTCTCCTCACGTTGGAGGGTGTCCTCGGCCTCACTGCAAAGGACCTTGACCATCCCCCAGGTGATCTTCGGCGCTGTCTGCGGCCGTCTCCTCCGATGGGTTTTCTCGGTCAGAGTGAGGTCCTCCATCTCCGGGATCGGACTCGGGTCGGTCTGGGTCCACGCCATGTGGTTCCAAGTGAGGCTTGACACACCGAGCTGGAATCCAAACGACACCTGTAGGAGACATAACTGCAGCATACCCTCTTCCCCAGGTTACGAGTGGCGCCGGGCCCCTCCAAGAAGGGTCCGGTGGCACCCGGTATCGGACCATCGGTCGCGGGAGAGCTTCCGAACGGCGGAAGTGCTTCTCCTGCGGCGTACAATCCGAAAAAACATTAAGGTGATTGTATGTGAACAATACCTTATTCAGACAATGCTGTGCCTGAGCCTGTGACTTGGGGAGGGCTGGTGGCTCCCCCCTTTCTGTTTGTTTGTCAATATAGGACTTGAGCGTCCGATTGACCCATTCCACAATCGCTTGCCCCTGCGGATTGTAAGGAACGCCAAAAGTATGCTTAATATCCCAGGTGGCCATGAAGGCGGCCAGCTGCCTGGAGCTGTAGGCCGGGCCATTATCGGTTTTCACGTGCTGAGGTTTGCCCATGGCCGCAATGCAGGAAAGGAGGTGCTGCTCCACGTGGGGAGCAGTCTCCCCTTTCTGCGCCGTTGCCCAAACGAATTGAGAAAAGGTATCAATGCAAACGTGCATGTACTGCCATCTGCCAAACTGCGGAACATGCGTGACATCCATCTGCCACACCTGGTTAGCCTCTGTCCCTCGTGGGTTGACCCCCCACGAGGGCCCCCCCGGTGCCCCTGCACAATGCTGGCAAGAGCGAACTATGCCTTGGGCTTGAGAAAGTGGCAGATTGAACTGTCTGGCCAGCGCTTTGGCATTTTGGTGAAAAAAGGCATGACTCTGAATTGGCGTAGTGAAAACACCTAACACTGAGCGTTGCTGAATTTCCTTTGCCACCGCGTCGGCCCTGCTATTGCCCGCGGAAATCGGACCCGGTAGGTCTTGGTGACTTCGGATGTGGGCAATATAGAGCGGCTCCGTGCGGTTTCGCAAATGAAATTGAGCAGTGAGAAACAGACTAAGCAAATTCTTGTCTATCGCGGGAGTGATGTATGCTCCCGGTAGACTGTGAAGCAAGTTCCTGACATACTGACTATCAGTAATGATGTTTAGGCGCTCTTTGGCGAAGGTGCGCAAAGCAAGGTTCACCGCTGCCAACTCTGCCCGCTGCGCGGACTTTTGTGGAAGAGTTAACAGCGTGCGTCAAGCTTGGCCCTCCTGCCAGGTCAAGACACCATATGTGCGGCCTCCATCAGTAAAAACTGTCCTGGCCCCCTGAAGCGGAACCAGCGAGAGCAATTCGAACAAGCTGACTGTCTGCGTTTGAAGTGAGACAAGTCTGGGGTCCTTTGGCAAGTGGTATGCCAAGCATCCGGTGAATCCCTCCAAAGCGATTGGAAGCGAGTCACCGAGCTGCATCAATTGCTGGATTTGTTCCTTGGTGAACGGGACTACAATTTTGGCTAAATCGTGCCCTGAGATGTTCCTAGCTCTCAGACTTCCGTGATAGACCACCGCGGAAACCAACTCTTGGGGAGGAACGATGTTCCGGGAAGAGGTGTTCGGCAAGTACACCCATTCCACGATACTCGCTCCTTTCTCGGAGTCTATTCCGAGAGCTCCAGTGAACATGGATCCTGCTCGAACGATGTACAAGTTCAGGATCGGAGCATATGGCCCTGGGGTGATCCTATCTACCCACCTCTGGCTGAGAACCTGGTTGACTTTCTCGAGAGCCAAGCGCGCTTCTCGAGGAATTTGTATCCGGTCTGCTGGCTGCTTACCTAAAGTTAGCAGCGAGAAGAGCGGTTTCAGAAGATCCGTATCCAATCGAAAATACGGTCTGGCCCAATTAATGTTCCCTAAAACCTGCTCCAATTCCACTAAGGTGACTGAATCCTGTAAATTGATCTGAGGCAAAACTGGTGCTGCGAAAGAGCGGAGAAGCCGATGACCCAAGTATGAGAAGGGCTCGGTTCTCTGCACTTTCTCCGGGGCAATGAGCAACCCTTTCTCCCCCAGGCTGGCCTGGAGGTCTGAAAACATTTCGCTGCCGAGTTGCGGCACTGCGACCAAGATGTCGTCCATGAAATGACAAACCAACGCTTTTGGGTAAAGGTTTCTGAACTTTGCCAGTGCGTTGTGAACATAAATTTGGCACAGGGTGGGCGAATTGAGCATGCCCTGTGGCAAAAATTTCCACGCGTAACGCTGCGTAGGCTCACTGTGGTTCACAACCGGCACCGTAAAGGCAAACCTTTCCCGGTCCCTGGGGTCTAAGGGAATCGTGTAAAAGCAATCCTTGAGATCTACAAATAGGATCTCCCACCCCTCGGGAATCATATTAGGATTTGGGATGCCGCATTGAAGCGGACCCATTGGCTGTATGCATTTATTGATCTCCCTGAGATCGTGGAGGAGTCGCCACTTCCCCGACTTCTTTTTAATGACAAAAATTGGCAAATTCCAAGGAGTAGTGGACTGCTCTATATGTCCTGCGTCTAGCTGTTCTTTAACCAGTTGTTTCAGGGTGACTAATTTCTCTCCCACTACCGGCCATTGTTCTACCCAGACCGGCGTGTCGGTGAGCCATTTAAGTGGCAACGCCATTACCTGAAGGTAAGCGTAGCACCGTACTGCTGTAAAATGTCTCACCCCCAAAGGTTGATGTGCACGTCAAGAATGTGCAGCCGAATTACCGCTGTGCCGTCAGCCTTTGGAATCGTGACTGTCACCCACTCCCGGCTCCTAAATGCTTCCTGAATGCCGCCTACCCCCCACACATCGGAGACCGGTTCAATGGCCCACTCCCTTGGCCACTGGCTTCTGCTTATCACTGACACATCAGCTCCGGTATCTAACAGGCCTGAAAATGATCTATTATTCAGAAATACCTCAATAACCGGGCGCTGTTTCCACTCAATGTTGGTCTCCACTGTCGCTAAGACCTGGTTTCCTTGTACTGCCTCACTGGCGCTCGAGTGGTCCTCTGACCGGGATTCTGAGCTGTCCCTGAGCCTTCCCTGGCTGTCTGCTGGCGAGTGACAAGGAACCATGATCAGTTGCGCTAATGTGTCTCCTTTGTGAATTGTTTGGGGCAGGTGCGTCCACAGCTGAACTTGGAGAATGCCCGAAAAATTGGAGTCAACGACTCCTGGAATTACAAGAATTCCGCGTGCTCCTGCTACACTGCGGGGCAAAACTAAACCTATAAAGCCCTTGGGCAGTGGACCCATGTACTGGGAGTCCACCAGATAGACTGTGCCTGGCAGGTCGCATGTAACGTCTGCCTGACAAGTCAAATCTAGCCCTGTACTACCCTTGGGGCTGGCCTGGGCCCTCGCAGTGCCTGGGATGTGACCTGAATCTAGTCTAGCTCTGGCGAGCCCTGAATCTGGGGAGTCCCTGTTTGGACCAGGGCCAGAGACGTGCCCGCGTGCCGGTTTCCCAAACTCGGACAGTTTCTGGCCCAATGGTAGCCTTTCTTGCACTTTGGACACAGGGTGTTCGGAGCCTTGGAACGGCCGGAATTTTGTCCGCCTCCCTTGGATCGGCACTCCCTAGCGAAGTGACCGACCTTGCCACAATTGTGACATGCTCCTTGGGTCTTTCCCTTAGGTCTTCTACCCCCTTGCACCGCTGCCGCTAGCAAACCCATCTTGTAGGATTCTGTGCCAACGTCGGCGCAAGCTCTAATCATGTCCGTGAGAGTCAAGTCGGGACGATTGCCCAGTGACTGCAAGATTTTACGGCAGTCCAAGTTGGCATTGTCCTTGGCTAACTTGATCATAAGCTCTTGCTGGGCTTCCTCATTATCGATCTGCCTGCTAATCGCCTCCTCCAAGCGATTGATGAAGTCCATGTAGGGCTCTTGGGCTCCCTGCTTGACTGCGGTATAATTCTTAGCCGCCTTGCCGGTCGCAGGGACCTTGAAAAAAGCCCTAAAGGCAGCCTCTGCCGACATCTGGAGAGTGGCGAATGGCAAGTTGATCTGCGCATCGACGGATTCGAAGGCGCCTGAACCATACAACTGGTCAGGAATTACTGCGCCTCCCATCCTGGCAGCCCTAGTTTGAGCTTCAAGGCGAAACTTGCTGTCCCAAATCAGGTACTGGCTAGGGTTGAGCATCATCCGCATGACGGCTTTCCAGTCATGGGGAATGAACATGGTGTTCTCGCACACTTGCTGAAGCGTGCCCCTAGTAAATCGGCTTTGGAGCCCTGTCTCTGAAATGGCCTTCCGTATAGCCATGAGAAGCTTATACGGGACTGGTGAATGAACTATCTTCTGGGCCCCCGTGAGGGCATCCATTTCCAAGCGAATTGGACAAATCTGACTAAGCTCAGCTAGTTCTTCCGCTGGCAATTCCCCCTTCCTGATCTCTTCTTCCACTGTGCGCTGAAGGGCACTCTTGGTAACCTGGGAACCTGGGGCTGTCAGAGAAGCACCTGCGCTCCCCATTCCTTGCATTCCGTCGGTGACGTCTGCAGCTGTCACCGAGGGAAGGTTCCCTACGCTACTCTGCCTAAACTGCAATGACGGATAGAGCGCCGTAGGCGCCGATGGCTCGGCTGGCGTGACTGGCAGATGTGGGGGTTCTTTGGCCTCTACCCGGACTGGTTCTATCTCCGCTAAGAGCTTTCTACATTTGTCCCAAGTGCGAATTACGCCTCCTGGAGCTTTCGGGGGTTGCTGAATGCAGTCTCCTATCTGATCCCAAAGCTTAAGGGTTAACGTACCTACTTCTGGGTAAAGCAGGCAGTGTTCCCTTAGGTACGCCAAAAGTCTCGGTAGCTCTCTGCTGTGAAACTTTAACTGAAATATCCTGGCCAGGAGTCTGAACTCTTCCTCACGAGTTCTTTGGCTAGCGGACGGACACTGTCGCTGAGGACAGGTCCCCATATTACCTGCGAAGGGTCCTCCGAAGTTTCCTCCTCGGGACGAGTCAACGCGTCTTGGGCAAGTAATAGGTTCTGGCGACGATTCTCTGGGTAGAGCTCGGAGCGTGGTCCCCTACCACGGGCCCTCAGTGGCCTCTGCGCTGTCAGGGTTTCACAGCTGACCCTGCGGAACGCGTTTTTCCGTAACCTGCAAGCCGCCGCGAAAGCCGGGAGCAAACTGTAGGAAGCCTCTCGGTAATGCCTCACCGCTTAGGCCGTTCTCCCAACCGGCTGGTTTACCGGCCGAGCTGCCGCGCTGTCCTCCGGGATGAGTGGCCGCGGTTCAAGCGCAGAACCGGACCGGGTGATCGCTTACTCTGAGGTAGACCGCTCGGGGGTCGCTTACTCACGAGTAGATCACGTCTCGGGGTCACCAGATGTAGGAATCGGGGCCGCTGGGGGCCGGAGGTCCCGGAGGAGACTGATCAAGAAATGATACGAGGCAATATGGAGCGTGATCAGATCAGCAGTTTATTGAGGGAAAACTTCAACATATATAGGAGAAAAAGCGCAACGGTGGCAAAACCGTCATCTGACAGAAAATCACATCACCTGTTTACTCGGGTTAATTGGGAATCTTTCTGGGGGAAGTTAATTAACTTGGGCAAATACTGACAGGGGAAAACACCATTGTTTAGGGATTAGGCTGGGGTAAACATGGCCTCTATTTGCGCCTGAGATAAGGCTGAGCTCGGAGATGAGTGATTACCTTAATGGGTAACGGGGTTAGATATTCGCTCTCTCAGCAGAACCGCTGGTCAGGTCAAGGAATTGGGTGAATCAAACCCTATCATTAATCCACCCCCCTTAATTTCTCTGCCCGCAGAGCCCACGGCTCAAGGAGCGTTCTCCCGAAGTGGCCTCTGCGCGGGCCGTTCCATGCCATTGGGGCATGGGGAAACCGCACATTCACTTGCTGTAAAACTGCACTGGGGAGTTCGGGTTTCTTTGATTTTGTTCCCATTAATTGACCTCGGAGGGATTGAAGAGAAAAGCTTTGTTTGCAGTTTATTTACAGTTCTGTTGTAGCCCTGCAGGAAGCATGTTTACAAGAAACTACCTAATAAGCTGTAAGCAACAGTTTCCTCCTCTTGTTTCTGTGTCTTGTTATCTTGGGGGTGGGGGGTGAGAGGAGAAGATAAGTCTTATGCTACTTGACCAGTGGGAATACAGGCATTAAATAGGATTGTGAAAAGTTGCATCTTTAAACTACTGCCCTCAGAAGGAACATATAGATTAAGAGATCTGGGAGCTGTAGTACATAAAAGGAATTTTTAAGTTTCTTGAATTAATGCACAAGAACTAACACACAGCAGTTTGGAGTGCTGTTGGACTTTTTCTTGCAATATAATACTCAGCAGGGATTTATTTATTTATTTATTCAGCTTTTGCCCCACCCATCTGGGATGCCCTCCCACTCTGGATGGCTCACAATGTAAAAAAGCAGAACAATCACCATAAAAATATAGAAAACCTACCACCCACTCAGTCCAGTCAGGACCAAGGACCATGGGAGGGTCTCCTATTTAAACTTGAACAAGCTGCCAAAGGCCTCCTCAAAAAGAAAAGTTTTCAGTTGCTTCTTAGAGGACCCTAAAGAGTCAATCAAACGCAGCTGCCCAGGTAGAGCATTCCAGTTAGCTAGAAAGTCTGCTTTCTCCAGTCATGCTACTTGACTAGTGGGTCAATGAATACAGGCATTTAACAGGATTGTGAAAAGTTACATTTTCACAATACTGCCTTCAGAAGGAACATATTCCTTTTATGTACAGCTCCCAGATCTCTTCATCTATATGTTCCTTCTGAGGGCAGTAGTTTAAAGATGTAACTTTTCATAATCCTGTTTAATGCCTGTATTCATTGACCCACTGGTCAAGTACCATAAGACTGGAGAAAGCCCTCCGACAGGTAACAGACTTTCTAGCAAACCTGGGAGTCAGTACTTGGAGTTGAGGTATAAGAGAAGAGTGAAGCGGGCCTGATTTCTGAGGGGTAGACGTTCTGCCAATTAGTACTCTTCAGGTGGGGCATTTCAGCTTATCAGTGCCAATTTTTCACTGACTGTTCCCTTGTACCTGGTTCAAACATCTTGCTTAACTCAAAATAATGTATTCTTCATTCTCCTATTCTACTAAAATTGACAAGCACAACTTTGTTTGAACTAACCCAGCCAAATGAAGAAATATATTTATGTTGGTGTCTTTTGTTCTGAAACCTGTGGCCTGTGAGAAATCATGCCATTGCCATTCTAAGTTTTTACAAAGTTATTTTTACTTGTTGCCATGATTTCTGAAGTATAAAACATAGGAAAGAAGCCTTTAGTCAATGGGCCAAATATATCTTATAACCACTTTCCTTCCTGCTTCTCATGCAGATTCAATCCATGGTGAATGTTCTCTTTGCAAAGCCTGGTTGAGATGAAAGCCTAGGAACACTATAATGTTTGTGACAATGTGTCAGCACACCAGTGGTATGCATACAGTGAGTGTTGTGTTGCATAACAACCAGTCTTGAGTTGTAAACTCCAAGTACTCTGGCTTAACAACTTTGCAAGATGGGTTTGCATTGATTAGTTAATAAGTAATGTGTTTGCCAGAGACTTGTGAAGTTGGCTGCCAATTAACATTTTGGCTGAGTATGCTTGGGAGGATGTCCATTGAACTCTGGTTGGCTTATTCGTATTCAAGGCCCATTTATTGTATCTGAGCTATTCATCATTCTCCTCTAATTTGATAAGAGTGGGTTTCATTTTTATTGTTGGGGATGTTGAAAACATCCAGTGATGGGGGAAGGGAAAGATGGAAAATACATCTGTGGGAAAATAAAACTGCAAATTAAAAAATATATTTTATGAGTGATGGGAAAGACAATGGGCTGTGGATCTTGAAGTACAGTATAGCCATGGTAAAAAAAAGACAGCAGTTTGTACTGTTGTGGAAGATTAGTTCAGTAAATGCAAATGTAGATGGAGTGAGACAGTGCATAAAGTCCATAGAGATGCAAGCATCAAGATTGATGGCTTTCAGATTATGTTCTAGCAAATATGCAGATATCTTGGAAACGTTGCTTCTTCAGCGAGGATCAATACTGGTAAACAGCCTTTACCAAAAGAGTCTTGTCTACTAGTCTTGCCCCTAAAATTTCACATGCCATGTTTGGGGATAACTGATCTGCCAGGAAGCTCTACCTTCTTATAGGTGTGATGTTTCTCAAGAAATGGATTGGAATACCTGAAAGCTCATACTAAATTAAATCTGCTAGTCTTAAAGAAGCTGCAAGGCTCTTTTTAAAATTTGCTTTTGATATACATGTTCTATAATACACCAAATGGATTAGCGTCTTCATCATTTGTAGACACAAAAGTTACACTATAATCACAGTACCAATCTGGTTGGCCATAGTGGCAGGGGATGATGGAGTTTATCTAACATTATTTGTATGCCACTGCATTGTAGAATGGCCTAATATGTCCTAGAGCAGTAATGGTGAACTTTGGCACTCCAGGTGTTCTTGCACTTCAATTCCCAGAAGCCCAAGTCTCTGCGAATTCACACGAATGGGCTTACTGTGCACATGCGTGGATTCACAGAGACTTGGGCTTCTGGGAATTGAAGTCCAAGAACACCTGGAGTGCCAAAGTTCACCATGACTCTGAAATCAAAGGTGCCGATTGTTTTGTTTTTAAAACTTTGGTACCAAAACAAAAACATCAATTTCTCCTTTGCTAAGATTATAGGAAGCAAAAGTTGGCCATTTCGTTGAGACACCAAGCGAGAAACAAAACAAGAACATGGACTTGATCCACAAACACTCACTTGAAAATATAGCAGTGTGTAAGGTGCCACAACACTTTCTTCTTCTTCTTAAGTTTTGTTTTGTTTCTCACTGGATCTGCTTGCCAAGACTAACATGGCTATCACTTTTTTAAAAATATGAAGATATGTATCCTCTCCAGGCCCCAAGATACAGTAAAACCCCTACTTACGAAAAAAAAGTCCATTCCGCAGGCTTTTGCTTAAATCGGTTTTTTTTTGTAACTTGAAACAAACCCATAGGAAAAATTATGTTTTTACATAACTCGAAGCAAACCTATAGGAAAAATGAAATTTTTATGTAAACCGAATCAAACTCATAGGGAAATGAATTTCTACATAACTCGAAGCAAACCCATCGGAAAAAAGAATATTTATGTAACTTGAAGCAAACCCATGGGAAATCGTGTAAATCAGGATATGGTTTTTGCACAAAATCATTATGTAAGTCAAATTTTATGTAACTCAGGGCATTTGTAAGTCGGGGTTTTTCTGTAATGCATTCCAGATAATTTAGGACTACAATATATTTTCCAGGATAGGCCTTTGTTTCCCTGAGGTGCTCTTCTCTGTTCTGTGTTCACTCTTGCTCGTTTCTCTTGTAAGCTGTCTGGAAGGGGAGAAAGGCTTTAGTTTTAAGCAATTCTCTTTCTCCGTCTCTCTTTATTCAATGGCAACCCCATTTTCCATTCTCTTTTTCTAAAAATGGGAACATCATTTATCTTGGACTTTAAATCACAGAGGCCATCAAGGGGCTTTCTTTTTCATTCCCAGCTGCATTTGTTGACACACACAGTCAGCCTGGGCTCCCCCCACCCCACCCCACCCCACTTTGCCCTCCCTCCCAAAGCAGGCCATAAAGAATCTACAGCTGTGTCCTTTATTAGCATACACTTTGAGCACCAGAAGGAGAAGCAGCCTAAATATATTACAGCCATTACCTCTGTTGAGAAGTGACCATTTTAAAACATTTCGGCTGTCACTGGGAAATCCTCGAACACAAAAGCCAGCTCTATAATATTATTATTAATGTTTTTCCTCCAATATGGGTCACTTGGCTGTAATTAAGAAAAAGGACAGGCAAGTTCAGAGCTTGAGAAAAATTCAGTTAGGTATTACTTCTTTTAAAAAGAAGAAAACAATAACCCAGCTAGTTAATACGCTAATTGGTACAAAATATACAACAGGGAAATGTCTTTGTTTGTGGGGTTCCATCTTTTAGTGTCTGAATTTTGCCATTTGAAATGAATGAACCATTTTTCTTCAGCTGGAAGCTAAACAAGGTTAGGTTATTAACAAGAAAATACCATTTGTATTTTGTAAAATGAAATCTATAGTAGTTACTGTTAAGGAAATCCATTGGCAAAACCTGTATGAGAATACATGCTCCTTTATTTACTCACCTGCAGAAATCAACATTTCTGTTTTTATTCTCTGCTAAATCATAGTTCTGTATTAACCTTTTAAGGATGTTACTGGCATTGCTATTCTTTGCTTTTCAGTTTACCCCTCAGGACTGTAGAAGCCAACAGCAGAATCCCAGACATTTTTTAAAAAAATTACTTGGTTAGACTACAGCTCCTTGAATGCCCCAATGAGCATGGCTGCTGTTCATAAATAGAAAAACTGAAGTATGTCATTTTTAGTTGTGCCGAGTTACCTATTTTCATACAGACTTTAGCAAATATCAAGGTCCCATAGAGACACCATAGTATGAAAAGCAACAGTTGTCACAGAATGAATCAATTCATATCAATTTCGAACTGTACCATTTGACAGGCTACATCAGGAGTTCTCAATGTTTTTCAGTCATGGGCCAGACCATGCCCCTTCAGGCAGCTGAGTGGGCCAGACTGGTGCCACAAAACGCCTCCACGGTTGTCGTAGACACATTTACGATGGCCGCAGACTCATTTACAGCTGTTGTAAACATGCGGCCGATTCTGCCACTGGTGGCGGTGACTGCAGGGGAGACTGGAGCGAGGTCGGGCCCGTATTATTTAGCACCACGGGCTGGAAGTTGAGAACCCCTGGGCTACATGGTCAACTGTATATGCAGTATTAGCTTCTGTCTTATTTGGAACACACACAAAACATGGTCATATAGTGTTGATAGTTTTGAATTCTACCTGTAACATGATATTTTGAATGCAAAATATTCTGAAATATTATAATATCACCCTTAGTCTGATTTCTATATTCTTAAATAAAGTTACTTAAAACTTCCAATTTCCCTTGACTCAGGTGGCGCTGGAAAGTTAATGGGCAATAAGCCAGGCGCCTGATTTCTTGGAAGCTACCTTTTGGGATGTTAATTTGTCTGTCCTGGCTGCCCAAGAACTATTGTTAAACTTGAAGCTCAGGGTGGCATTAGAGTGATTTCTTTTAAATATAGGTAACTTTTATTAAAACCTGCCTCTCCATGTGCACGATTACTAACCCTGAATGTTATATCTTATCATTTCAAGGAACAGTGCTGGTAAATTCTGATAAAAGCATATATATCAATGACCATACCCTGTGCTCTCAAGGAATTGTGTGAAAGAAGGAGTCAACTACCATCATCCAGATATGGACAATTTGTTGCCATGGTTGCTTCTTATCCAGCCTTTTGTTTTACTCAAATCTCTAATTGTAACACTTGCAATAGCTATTTGGTTTCTGCTACATGAAAAATAATTGTAAAATGCTGTTTCTGCCACATGAAGAATATTGTAAAATGACTGTATTTTCTGAACTCCCAAAATGTTTCTTTTTCTTTAAAACTTGAAGTACATCAGGATAGTTGTTTACGCATGGGACAGGATGGAGGATTTAACAAGGAGGTGACACTGCTTTCAACCACAGATCAAAGACCACTATCTCAGGAAATGGGCTGTTTGGGAGGGGGCTATGTAGATTTCTGTATTAAGATTTATAGTTATGCAATTTGGGGGTTTAGCCATTTGCTACTGATATTTTGGGCATCACTTCATGGAGGAGGGGACTGTCCATCACTAATTTACCATGTGATCCTGTTTGGACCAATTGAAATTGTCTGGATTTTTGAATTGTTTCATCTATAAAGGAAGGGTTTCTTGAGACTCTCGGCCCTGCTGCCTCTCCTTCTGCACCCCCTTCTGCGCCTTCTTCTGCACCTTCACCTTCTCACTCCCTGATCCAGCATGGTCAGGATGGCTTTCTCTCCCCCCCCCCTCTCTTTCTCTCTCACTCTTTCTCTACCTCCAGCAAGCTTTTCCTCCCTATCTCTTTCTTTTCCTTAGGCAAATCTTAAGCATGTGATTTCTAAGCAATCTTCTCTTCCTTTCCCCTTTCTATCTTTACGTAAGCTTTTCATTTATAGTAACTTCTTCATTTATTTTTATTCCTGAGTAACTCCATATGTCTAAGTACTTTTAAGCAATCTTCTGTATTTCTAAAGTGAACTCCATCTAACTGGATTTCTTATATTTTTCTTATTTGGTACTTTATTTCCTTATTTGATTCATAAGTAAACATCTTTAAAATTGTATCAAAACACTTTGTCTGTGAGTTTGTTCCTGATTCAACCCTGCCTGTGAATGGTCCTATAAAAGTTTGCCAATTTTCAGGTAACATACCTAGCACCTTGAAAACTGTGGTCTTAAGCTGTGTGCTTTTGTAAATTCAGATTCAAACTGAATGGTACACTTAAGAAGTATTTATGCTCTGAACGGTGAAAAAACTACATTTATCCGAGGACATATTTTTCTTTATCTTAATCTCTGTGCCCAACATTCTGGCTTTGTTTAATGCTTTCTTAGGTAAACACAGATTTTTACTTCAGAGAAAATAAAATGGGTGTATTCTGGCTATTCATAGCAAATATACTTTTCTTTTAATGTCTAGTTTGGTTTTCAAAGATAGGTTGGCAAACCTTGTTTCAGAGACAGAAGCTCAAGTGAAAGTATATACTGTATACTTTTCAAGAAATTATTTTTCTTCTTTTTAAAAACTTGATTGAAAGACTATAACAAACAAGGTTAAGAGTACAGGTCTTTCACAAAAAATATATGATTAGATAATAGCACCAATCCTGCAGCAATTTCCACATGTGCTCCCATGCGGATAAAGACAATCAGTTTATGAATTACCTATTTGTTGTTGCCTGAAAATAAGGACAGAACTGCTTGGTCATGTTATCTTGTTATTTTTTTTTGTCCTGTGATTAATTCTATATCTGTAAAGATCAGATGATGCTCAAGATAATACAGGATAGACTTCAGCAGCATGTGGAAAGAGGTCCAGAGGTGCAGGCTGGTTTCAGAAGAGGCAGGGGAACTCGAGACCACATTGCCAACATACGTTGGATCATGGAGAAAACAAAAGAATACCAGAAACAAGTTTACTTTTGTTTTATTGACTACACTAAGGCATTTGACTGTGTGGACCACAACAAGATGTGGCAAGTAATTAAAGAGATGGGAATACCAGAGCACCTCATATGCTTCCTGAGAAATCTGTACATGAATCAAGAAGCAACAGTTAGGACAGAACATGGAATGACAGAGTGGTTTGGAATAGGAAAAAGAGTAAGACAAGGCTGCATTTTATCACCCTGCTTATTCAACTTATACATAGAGCACATAAAGTTCGGTTTCACTTACCAGTGATAACTTTCGTTCTTCGAGTATATAGTTTGTGAATACACACTATTGGGTTATGCGCCTGCGCAGAACGCTGATCGGAGGCTTAAAAAGCTATTGGTCAAAAGTTTTGGCGGTAAGACCGCCCACCGTACCACCCACCCTGAGGTGCCAGTCCGCCATTTTACCTCAGTTCCATACTTAAGCCAAGCACAGGATAAACCAATTGATCTCATCCGTGCAGCTCAAGAGGGGAGGCAGGGTGGGTAGTGTGTATTCACAAACTATATACTCGAAGAACGAAAGTTATCACTGGTAAGTGAAACCGAACTTTCTCCTTCGTATAGTTTGTGAATCCCCACTATTGGGAGATTAGCAAGCTCACACTCGCTTGGTCGGTGGGCAGTCGGATGAGATGATCCCACGATGAATATGATGGTCAGGTAGGGTGAACTGTCAAGGGCGATGAGCCCGGAGGCCCCTGGTGAGGACGACATGGCCAAGTCTGGCGTCCGCAGTGGCTCTGGTGTCCACCCTGTAATGTTGGACAAATGTAGAAGGTCTGGACCAGGTGGCAGCCTTACATATGTCCTCAAGCGGTGTGCCCTCCAAAAAGGCAGTGGATGTGGCAACCGCCCTCGTAGAATGCGCCCTGACATGTGGCGGAGGTGGCAGTGAGGCCGACTCGTAGGCCAGGTAGATGGTAGACGTGATCCATTTGGAGAACCTCTGGGCAGAAATGGGTTCACCCTTGGACTTTCCTCCATAAGCCACAAAGAGACGCTGTGACTTCCTGAACTCCCTTGTCCTGCTGGTGTAGTGTGGGAATGTATCTGGTTTCTGTCTCCTGTCTTCTGACACATTTTGTAAACAAAGGCCTCTTTGCTTACTGAGAGACAACGCTTGATTGTGGGCATGCGTAGAATAGTGAAAAAGTATTCTCCTTATTTCTCCTTATTTGGGTTCGGACATTCTTCGGACACTTCTAATTGGTTGTATGTGCCTTAGTGTTTCTGATAGACTCTGCTTGAATAAAGAGAAGCCATGATTATTCCTTTGTTCAGCCAAAAGTGCAGTGTGTGTGTGTTTGCTTTCTCTCTATCTCTTTTCCCTTCTTACTCTGTCTAATGAAGCTGGACTCCGTTAGACCTTTTAACGCTCTCTTAAAAGATCTGGGGCTATAAACTGCTCTGTTAGATGAGGCTGATTATCTTTACATGGATCAGATTCCTACAAGTGGCGCTCCGTGGGAGGCTTTGAACTACAATGAGAGCCTGCTTTGAAGCAGCAAACAGCAATTAGCACCTAATTATCACCTCATCGACCGGGACAAGGTCTCATTCACCTACGACCAGGCAAAAAGGTCCGACCGGGAAGGTCATAAATCAAGCGCTTGAGAAAACATCACAACAGGGTGAGTGGAAAAAAAAGAAATAATTTTTTTATCATGGGGTGCGTGCTTACTTTGGCAGAGCAGGAACTTTGTAAAGATATCTCAGATCTTTTGAATAGCAATGGGCGAAAGGCTGAAGAGAAGGAAATACAGCAGCTGGTCAAAGCTATAGGAAAAAACTGTCATTGGGTTAAATATGATGAATGTCTGGACTTAAAACAGTGGAATCAGATTGGGAGAGAAATGCAGAAGCGTAATGGGATTTCTGTTTCAGTGCAATATACTTGGAGTGAAGTTAGGAACTGCCTTCAAAGACTCACTCCAAAGAATATTCTGTTGTCTCAGCAGATTGATGGCCCCCTTCCAAAGCTGTTGCCCCCAGCCAAAGGAGAGACTATGGCAACTGCCCCTCCATCATATGAGAAACAACAGCATAAGCCCACTGATGGAGATGGGGGTGGAAAAGAAGATGGGACATTATATCCTGCCTTGCAGCAATCAAGCACTTTTAGCCCTACAAAAGACCTGTTCTCTGCTGCTTTAACTGCAGCTGTGCTGGATGTGGAATCTACTGAAATATACCCAGTGATCAGGGAGGCTCCGGCTGTTGGCAATGCACTGGCAGTCCCAGATAGATATGAAACCCTCCATTACAAATATCTGAAGGAACTGAGAGTCAGCATACGTGACTATGGGGCTAATGCACCTTTTACAAAAGCTCTGTTGGAAGCCATTGCTTCTCAAAAATTGCTACCAGTTGATTGGAAACAGATGATTAAAGCACTCCTGCCCCCTGCAGAAGCCATGCTCTGCTTGCAGGAGTGGAGGGATGTGGCTTGGGAGGTACATCATACACGCCCTGCACTCACGATGGATATGTTATGTGGGGAGGGAAATTTTGCCAACCCCACACAGCAGTTGGCACTCACTGATGCCCAGCTGGGAGATATTGCACAGATAGTCATGCGCGCCTGGAGTAAGATTCCTTCCAAAGGGGATAGCTCAGTTGCTGGATTTGCAGCAATTAGGCAGGGGCCTAAAGAGAATTACACTGAGTTCATTAAAAGACTCATGACTGCCCTCAGCCGCCAGGTGGAAAATGTCCCGGCACGGGAAATGCTCATGAAACAACTGGCTTTTGAAAATGCCAATGAGGATTGTAAGGGTGCTCTGACAGCTGTTTATGCTAGGCCAGGAACATCGATAGCAGACATGATGAAAGTTTGTCAAAATGTGGGGACTCACAGTTACAAGGCTCAACTTCTGGCAGCTGCAGTTCAATTGCCCACAACTCAGGCTCAAAACAAACGTTGTTTTGGTTGTGGGAAAGAAGGGCATTTTAAAGCACAATGTCGCTTCTCTCAAAAGCAGGCAGCACGCCCTTCAAGGAAGTGTCCCATTTGTCAGAAAGGGTACCATTGGGCCAATCAGTGCCGCTCAAATCCTAATGCCAACCCCTCAGCTGCTCAGCACAAAGACTCTGACTCTTCTCCACAGCAGCAGGGAAATGGGAGTGCGGGCCATGCTCGGGCCCAGGCAAAATAATAGGGCTACCAGAGGTCAGTGAGGAAGCAATAGCGGAGGTTTTGGAAGAAGATATGGAACTTGCCCAAGAAATGATTTCACGATATAAAAAAAAACATCCTTTAAAAGAAGGGCTTTTATTGAGGTTATCCAAGGACTGTACTTTTACTGTGCCAGGGTGTGTGGAGGCTCTTCCCACACTGGTTGATGATGTTATTTTCCAGGGCATGATGGGCATTGTTCTTCCTTGCCCAGACGCCTTGCCCGCTTCTGTACACATTGCAGCAGGGTCAGTTACATTGGGTCACCAAGAAATTGTCATTCCTGCATCAGCCACGCAACATCTCACCCTGCCTAAGGGACAACTTGTAGGACACCTTCATCTGCTCCCACTAGGGACCACTGTAACTCCATCCCAGGAGGGGACTGTAACAGCGGCTATGGCGGTGATACAAATCACCGAGGATAGACCGACCCGCTCGCTGATTATGGGTGGACGTTCAGTGTCTGGACTGATCGATACAGGAGCCGATATTTCAGTGGTGGCAAAAAAAGATTGGCCAACTGGATGGGCCGTCCGCCCCTGTAGGGAAGTTTTTGGGGTGGGCGGGTACGAGCCAGCACAGCAAAGTGTTCATCCAATCGTCTTTGAGACCTCAGGGGGAACAAAAGTTTCTCTTCACCCCCTGATTATGGATATTCCTATTACTCTGTGGGGCCGGGATCTCCTGGCTAAAACAGGGTGTACCTTGCAGACAAATTTTTGATACGGGCCTCCCCTGCAGCGCCGTTGCATGCACTTCCACTACAATGGAAAAACAGTGTGGACGGATCAATGGCCGCTCTCAAGAGAAAAGCTCCAGGCGGTGGAGGCCCTTGTACGGGAGCAATTAAATCTGGGACATATTCAAACAACCACTAGTCCTTGGAACTCTCCAATTTTTGTGGTGAAAAAGAAGTCTGGAAAATGGAGATTGTTACATGATTTGAGAAAAGTTAATGAGCACATCTTGCCAATGGGACCTCTACAATCTGGACTTCCTAATCCGAACATGATTCCTGAAGATCATCAACTCATGGTCATAGATTTGAAGGACTGTTTTTATACAATCTTGCTAGCGCCACAAGACAGAGAAAAAATTGCATTTACATTGCCAGTATACAATAATGAACATCCTACTCAACGGTTTGAATGGTGTGTCTTGTCTATGGGTATGGCCAACTCGCCGACTCTATGCCAACATTTTGTGAACATGGCTTTGGAACCTTTCAGGCAACGTCATCCAGAGGTTAAAGTCTATCATTACACAGATGACATTTTATTGCATGGACCACAAGTCACGGAGAAACACCTGCAGGACCTAGCAGACATTTTGCAACAAGCGGGCTTGATCATAGCTCCTGAAAAAGTGCAGCGGATGTACCCATTCCAATATCTGGGACATAGGCTCTCAGCTACCGCTTCAACTCCGCTATTGCCAACAATAGCTATTCCAGAGCAGTTCACTCTTGTACAATTGCAACAATTGCTAGGGAACATAAATTGGGCTCATCCTTTCTTGGCCCTGAGCACTGAGGAACTGTCACCACTCTTTGCTGCTCTTTCTGGACACACTTCTCCAGCGGACATCATTCCCTGCACAACGGAGATGCGTACAGCTCTTCAACGCCTCAACGAAAAGCTGCATACCATCGCTGTGGATCGGGTGCCCTCAGGCACCATTGCGCTGGCATGCGCTCTTCTTCCCACACCGAGGCTGCCCACTGCTGTTTTGTTCGCGCCTGTCAACGCTCAGAAGGTGGCCATCGTGGAATGGCTACACTTGGCGCACACTCCCTCGAGAAACTGTTATCGCCTGCCTGATGCGATTGCTGATCTTTTCCTCAAATGCCGTACTAGGGCAAAGCATTTGACTGGCTATGACGTTGACTTTGTTTGTTTTCCTTTTTCGCAGGATCAGCTAACCGCCTTGCTACAGCATTCTGAGGCATTTCAGGTGGCCATGGCGGACTTTGTGGGACAAGTTAAATTTAACCCCCCCAAAGATAAGCGGTTTACCTTGCTGAATCTCACTTCTTACTCCCTGTCATCCCCGCTTTGCATGCAACCTATCTTGCATGCCGTTACTCTTTTCTCGGATGGATCCCCCTCCCGTGGAGTACTTACATGGCAGGGTCCTACTGGGGAATGGGAGGTTGTTTTTACAGGACGTCAAGCATCGGCCCAGCGGTCGGAACTGGCAGCGGTCATACTTGCTTTCTCTACGTTTTCTGATGTGCCTTTTAACCTGATTGTGGATACTCAATATGTTTACCGCCTTCTTTTTACTTTAGCTCAAGCTTATTTGTCTCCATCGATGGATAGGGATCTTTTTGCTTTATTCCAACAGCTTCAAGGTTTTCTTTCCAACTGTACGGTCCCATTTTTCATTGCCCACATACGCTCTCACACAAGGATCCCAGGTTATTTGACGGAGGGCAATGCACGAGCAGATTCTGCTCTCCGGGACTCTGCTGAGGTTTTTTCTCTCTTTGACAACCCCATTGACAATCATGCAATGTTTCATCAATCTGCTAAGGTTTTGCATAAACGATTTTCCATTCCTATGTCACAGGCTAGAGACATTGTGTCATCCTGTGCTTCCTGTACGAAGTCTCCTATATTCCTGCCATTTGATGCTGTTAATCCTCGAGGAACAGAAGCCAATCAGCTATGGCAGATGGATGTCACGCAAGTACCTGCTTTGGCTCCACTTTCTAAGTTACATGTGACTGTTGATACCTTCTCTGGATTTATATGGGCTACACCCTTACGGGGGGAAACATCCAGACATGTTATACAACATTGCATTCGTTCGTTTGCGGTAATGGGTAAACCTAAAAGCCTTAAGACAGACAATGGGTCATCATATGTTTCTTCTGCCTTTCAGGACTTTTGCCATCAGTGGGACATTAAGCTAACCCATGGAATACCCTATAACTCGACTGGACAGGCGATTGTTGAAAGAGCCCACCTGACATTCAAAAATTTGTTACACAAGCAAGTGGGAGATAGAGGGGTTCCTGTGGCTGAAATACCTACAGCTGTTGCTAAAGTACTGTATACTCTTAATGTTCTTCTTGCTCCCCATAACAGGTCACACTCTCCAGTCGAATTGCATTTCAGGACCGAGGAGTGTCTTCCTAAGCCATTGGTCGTTTATCGGCAGCAACCGGATCCTGAGTGGAAAGGTCCTGTACCTCTAATCACCTGGGGACGAGGATACGCAGCGGTTTCTACGACCTCAGGACCTGTGTGGATTCCTGCTCGAGCAATCCGCCCATGGAGAGAGAAAAAGGTTACTCAGCTCCAGGATGGTGGTTCACCAGTAGACTAACTTTGCTGACATTTGTTCTTTTCTTTCTTACTGTGCTTCCAGCTGTAAGAACAATGCCTCATGGGGGCAACCCCAACTTTTGGATTCGTCATGCTAACTATATGTTTGAGGTTCATGGTAAGAATGCAACGTTATACTATGAGCATCCACTGGCAGTGTCTCAAATGGCCTTTCTTCCGGCATTGTTCAACACGCCTGAGTTGGTTATTGGACATTTGCAACATCTTGATAGGTCTACACTCTTCTCTAATCCTCCAGAACAATTTAACAACACCCGCTGGTGAAGCATGACATTCAAGAAATACACTAAAGGACTTTGTTTCTGCTGTCATAGTTCTGGAGTCTGGAATAGTAAATGGAAGCACTGGACTCAAGCAAAAAGGGTTTTGCTGAATGTAGGCAATTATACGGGTTGTGATGATTATTTTTGGTTATGGGGTAGTTATAACAGTTCTTATAAGCTTAATTATACCTTGTTTAACACTACTATTGAAGATATATATGATGTGTTTCCTATGTTTACTCCTGATTATTCTGCTATAGATGGTGGTTCAATTTGCAATGGATGGCAAATCAAGGATCCCAACATGTGGTTCTTTTTTAATGGAGTTGCCACGAATTTCCATCCAGGACAATATCAATGTGCAGCATTGGGTTATTTTACCTTACCCGTACAAGTGCAAATGCCGCTTCAGGCAGATGCACGGCGCCGGAGAGCTGCTGCCGGCCCGATGGGTTCTGGTTGCAATGATGAAGTGATAATCGATGTTCAGCTTTCTGATGGTAGCTCCTGGGGGAGAGCTATAGGGAGTGCTATCACTGGAGCACTCACCTTGGGATCATACCGAGGTGTCATTTCCCAGGAGAATAGAAGGTCCATTTTGGGACTCACCTGTAGGCTGGAGAAATCAATCAATGCCACAGGGAGAGTCATACGGGATCTTCAAATGGAAATCACTGAGCTTCATCAAGACCAAATGCAGGACAGACTAGCCATAGATTACCTGTTAGCAAAATCCGGAGGATTTTGTAAGCTGGTCGGGAACCAGGGATGTCGGGTAAAATTCCAGGATCTGAATAATACTATTGAGAAAGAACTTCAGAATTTACAGGAGAGCATTACTAACAATGTACGCACTGATGTTAATCTCTTTGATTGGGTGACTTCTTGGTTGCCTGATTTGTCTGTCCTTAGACAAGTTTTCTTTTATGGGTTCATTATTATTATCTGCCTTATACCTTTGTGTTTTTGCATTTATTGTATTCCTAATCTTATTTCTATGTGTAACGCATGTCCACTGCGTAGAAGGGAGACATCGGGTTTTGCACGACGGCAATTGTACTCAATGAGGTATCATCCTCCGGAACAAAGTACCAGGAGTCAGGAGGGGTACAATGTCCAGGAGGACAGTGATGATGTATATGGAGGAGTAGTTATGGAGTATGATGACATGCAGGGGTATGATTAGCCGTCTCTCTCTCTCTCAAATTTTAATGAAAAAGGAGGACATGTGGGAATGTATCTGGTTTCTGTCTCCTGTCTTCTGACACATTTTGTAAACAAATGCCTCTTTGCTTACTGAGAGACAACGCTTGATTGTGGGCATGCGTAGAATAGTGAAAAAGTATTCTCCTTATTTCTCCTTATTTGGGTTCGGACATTCTTCGGACACTTCTAATTGGTTGTATGTGCCTTAGTGTTTCTGATAGACTCTGCTTGAATAAAGAGAAGCCATGATTATTCCTTTGTTCAGCCAAAAGTGCAGTGTGTGTGTGTTTGCTTTCTCTCTATCTCTTTTCCCTTCTTACTCTGTCTAATGAAGCTGGACTCCGTTAGACCTTTTAACGCTCTCTTAAAAGATCTGGGGCTATAAACTGCTCTGTTAGATGAGGCTGATTATCTTTACATGGATCAGATTCCTACAGTGTAGAACAATAAAGCTCGTTTCACATCCAGCGTGTGCCAAGTCCTTTCTTGGGTGTTGGTGGGGTTCTCAAAGAAGGTTGGTAACGAGATAGTCTGTGCCATATGAAACTCAGAGACCACCTTAGGAAGGAAGGTGATATCCATGTGAAGCACCACGCGGTCATTGAAAAACTGGAGAAACGGTGCGTCTGCCCGCAGAGCAACCAGTTCACCAGCTCGTCGAGCAGACGTGATAGCCACCAGAAATGCCGTCTTCCACGTGAGGAGATGAACATCTGTGGTAGCCATAGGCTCGAAAGGAGTCCTGGTGAGCGCGTTGAGAACGGCAGACAAGGACCATTGTGCTGTTGGAGTCCTGACCGGCGGGAAGGCGTTCCGCAGTCCCTTGAGGAAACGCTTCACCGTATGGTCGCGAAAGGCACCAGAGGCAGGTGAACCAGCCGGGGAGTGAGCCACCACCGCAGCGAGATGGACCCGGATGGAGGTGATACTAAGGCCAGACTCCACCAAATGGAGGAGGCAGGCCATGATGTCCTGTAGTCCCACCTGTGGGGGGGACGTCTGCTGGGATGCCAGGAAAGCACAAAAGCGTCTGTATTTGGAAGCGTAAGACTTCCTTATGGAAGGGCGCCGTGCTAGCTCCAGGATCCTGGACAGTCTGGGATTATCCTCCACGCGGTGAGGTGGAGGCTGGGTAGGTCCGAATGGTGGAGCTGGCCGTGTTCCATTTGGAGAAGCGTTGGTGATTCCGGCAGCGTGCGATACTGCGACGACATGCGTAACAGTAGCGGAAACCAGGGCTGGCGAGGCCATGCTGGAGCCACTAGAATCGCGTTGGCCCGGTGTTGGTACATCCTGATGAGGACCTTCTGGACCAGAGGAAACGGGGGAAAGGCGTAGAGGTAATCCTGATCCCACCGTTTCATGAAGGCATCGCCCTCGGAGTTCAGTCCGATGCCTGCCCTGGAACAGTACCTGTGGCATTTCCTGTTGGACGCAAAGAGGTCGATGCTCGGAGTCCCCCAGGCCCTGCAAAGGGACCGAAATACCTCGTTGTCCAGTTCCCATTCGTGGGTCGTCGAGGTGAGACGGCTGAGGTGGTCGGCCAAGACATTCAGCTTGCCCTGAATGTGCACTCCAATCGGAAAGATGTGTCTTTCCAGGCACCACTCCCAGAGTTGCACTGCAAGGTAAAGTAGGGTGGTGGACCGTGTTCCTCCCTGTTTGTTCAGGTATGCCACTGCCGTGGTATTGTCCGAGGCCACTTGAACCACATTGCCGGTGAGTAGGGCCTCGAAGGAACGTAGGGCCTTCCAAACGGCCAACAGCTCCAAATAGTTGATATGGTGCACCATCTCATGAGGCGACCAAACATTGTTGACCGTTAGAGTCCCGCAGGCAGCCCCCCAGCCAAGGTTGCTTGCGTCGGTCAACACCTGCAACGAAGGTTGCGGGGGGTAAAAACTCTTCCCCATGGCCACATTGGGTGGCATGGTCCACCACAGTAACTGGTCTATCAGCTCTGGAGACGGAGTCAGCCGTTTGGACTGGCTTTCCCTGAGCGAGTCGAATTCGTGGAGGAGCCACGACTGCAGAGACCGGAACTTTAACTTGGCGTGAGGAATTACCGCCGTCGTTGAGGCCATGAGGCCTAGAAGTCTCTGTGCCTTTTTCGCCCGGATGAACGGTTTGGTCCGGAATTCGCTCACCCCCTGTGCAATGTCCAGCAAGCGTTTCTGGGGGGCGAAGGCTCTGGTAACAAGCGAGTTGAGTACCGCTCCAATGTACTCGACTCGCTGAGAGGGAATCAACTTTGATTTGGCGAAGTTGATCCTGAGGCCAAGACTCTCCATGAGGTGAACCGTGAATTGTGTGTCCCGAATGGATGACGAGCTGGTGGGGGAGACAATCAGCCAGTCGTCAATGTATGGGAAGACCCCGATCCCCCGCTGATGGAGGAAGGCAGCCACTGGAGCCATGCACTTGGTGAAGACCCTCGGTGCTGTGGCCAGACCGAACGGTAGACACCGGTACTGGTACACAGAATTGCCGATTCGGAAGCGGAGGAACCGCCTGTGGTCCTCGAGGATGCCGACATGGAAGTAAGCGTCCTTGAGGTCTATGACTGTGAACCAGTCCCCTTTGTTGATGAGGGGGAGGACGGTCTGCAGGGTCACCATCCGGAACTTCCTGGTGTGGATGCACTTGTTCAGGCGGCGCAGGTCCAGAATTGGGCGAAGTCCTCCGCCCTTCTTCTGAACCACGAAGTACCTCGAGTAGAAGCCGTTGTCCCAGTCGGACGGTGTCACCTGCTCGATGGCTCCCTTGGACAGAAGAGTTGATATTTCTTCCTCTAAATGGGGGGACGAGGTGGTGAAACGATGTCTTCCTACCCGAGGCACTCGTACGAACTCGATGGCGTAACCAGTGGACAAGATTTTCAAGACCCACCTGTCGTCCCTGATGCCTGACCACACCTGGAGGAAGTTCCGGAAGGGGAGGTATGGGAGGTGGAGCGAGAGAGACTTGGCCATCGCAGTTTCAAACCCGGGACTTGGATTTTGCGTCGGAACGCTTGCCCTGTCCGTAAGGCTGGTAGCAAGGCTTATGTTGGCGCCGCTGTTTGTAGAACCCGGGCCTGGGCTGGTCAGTCGAGCCACCCTGTTGCTGTGGGTGCCCCCGATACCGGTGCGTAAAGGGTTGGAACCGCGGTTTGGCAGGCTGAGCCGGCGTGGTGAGCCCCAGGAACTTAGCCGTCGAATTTGTCTGTCGCAGTTCGTTCAGTACCTTATCGGTGTCCTGTCCGAACAGGCCTTGCCCATCAAACGGGAACTCCTCGATGAGCTTTTTCATGGCATCATCGAGAGAGGTGCCCCTGAGCCAGGCATGACGATGGAGTAAAATGGCAGAAGACATGTCCTTGGCCGCGTAATCGTTAATGTGCCTGGCTGTCCTCATCTGCTGCTCTGCCAGAAAGTCTCCCTCTGCCGCCAGCGCGTCGAACCCTTTCTGTGCATCGGCAGGCAGTTTAGCCGCAAGGACCTTCACTTGCTCCCAGAGGTGGGACTGATAGAGGCCCATGGCAGCCGAGTAATTAGCGGCTCGTAGGAAGAGGGAACCGGTGGCGTAAAACTTACGGCCCACCGCGTCCAGCTTCTTCCCTTCCGGAGTCGAAGGTACCGGAAAACCGCTGACGGCCGTTTTATGCTGGAAGGCCTTGACCACCAACGAGTTTGGCAAAGGGTGCGCCTGGAGAAACTCAACGTTCTCGTCCAAGACTCTATACATTCCGTCGAGCCTGGACGAAACGGAGTGCGACGACACCGGCTTCTTCCATGTTGCCTTCGCTGACGTCAACATGGATGGAAGCAAGGTGATGTGGACCGGTTGAATCGCCTTTTTTGTCCAATTTGGCGGTCATTTGGTCCTCGCCCTCCAGTGGCGGCTGGTCCACCTTGAGGTTAAGAGCGGTCCCCAAACAAGTCAGCATTGCCGTGAGGGAGCGTTGATCCTCACCACGCAGTGGGTCAATCGCGCCGATAGCCTGGTCCGGCGTCTTGTTGGCGTCGACGTCCCCCTCGTCCTCCTCCGAAGACGCGCTGGAATCATCGGAGGACGAGGGAGGAATCCTGGTATCCACGTCGGGACCGCGCCAGTACGGCCTGGGCAGGTCGACAGGTTGTGAGCTCACCGCATCGACGTCTGGACCACACCAAGACGATATGGGTGGGCCAGCGGAGCGAACGCTCGACCCTCGAGAGGTCGGCGGAGCAACAGCAGGACCAACATCCCTGGGGCTTGCGGTGGTCGGCACCGGAGCCACAGAGGCCGCAGGCATGGAGGCCTTGAACTGCTGGGCAAAGGATTTTGCCATAGCCTCGAACATCCCTTTAAAGAAGTCCACCTGGGATGCATCCACCGCCGATGGTTGGGACGAAACGGTGGCCGGCGAAACAGTGGTTGGAATGATCGGAGACGAAACGGTGGCCGGAATGGTGGTTGCCGGTTCATCTAATGTCGGAGTCCTAGGCCTCGGGGAAACAGAAGCCTGCCTCGTGGGTGGACGGCCCCTCTCACGAGGCGGAGAAGAGAGTACCTGCAGTGGGCGAGCTGGAGCCCCAGCCCTGCGACCTTTTGCAGGAGATCCCGAAGAGGACCATCCGCCCCATATCGAAGATCCGTGTGAAGAACATCTCGCGACAGAAAAGGGAGGCGAGGGCCCCGGAGAAACAGGAGGGCGAGGCGTAGGCGGGAGAGATAGCCTTTTCTCTGACCCATGTTTTTTCTTCTTCTCCCCATTTTATCCTTCTTTTTCTTTTTTCTGATGGGGAGAGTGGAAGGAGGAGGAGGAAGCGGTAGAGGCCGAGAGGGCTGAGAGGCACCGGCGGAGGTGGAAGCAGCCGCAGCAGGAGCCAAAGCGAGCTCCATAAGGTGCGCTTTCAACCGGTTGCTCCGGTTCTGAACTGCAAGTCGAGTAAAGTTCTTACAGTGAGCGCAGGATTGGCTCTGGTGAGATTCTCCCAGGCAAAAAAGACAGAGGCTATGCCCGTCGGAGGCAGGGAACTTCTTGAGGCAAGCAGAACACTGCTTGAAGGCTGCAGCCATCAAAAATTTCTTCCGACGGAAGGTTCGAGAAGGCGAGCACCCCGAAGGGCAGGCCAGCCGCCACCCCCTTGAGGGGGGAAACGGTGACCGGAGCGAGTAGGTAACTGAGTCCACCAGAAGGAAGAAACAGCACCGGGGTGGCAATCCTGCCCAAAGGACAAGATCGTCGAAAAAAATTGTAAAAGTTCGTCAAAGACTTTCCCTCAGAAAAGACGAAAAAATTGAGGAAGCTCTCAACGATCGTCCTGCTGCTAAGGCGGAAAGAAGAGAACTGAGGTAAAATGGTGGACTGGCGCCTCAGGGTGGGTGGTACGGTGGGCGGTCTTACCGCCAAAACTTTTGACCAATAGCTTTTTAAGCCTCCGATCAGCGTTCTGCACAGGCGCATAACCCAATAGTGGGGATTCACAAACTATACGAAGGAGAATGTGCAATGCAGGGATGGAGGAATCACAATATGGGATTAAAATTGCTGGGAGAAACATCAACAATTTGAGATATGCAGACGATACCACCCTAATGGCAGAAAGTGAGGAAGACCTAAAGAATCTCTTGATTGGGCTGAAGGAGGAGAGTGCAAAAGCTGGCTTGAGACTCAATATCAAGAAAACCAAGATAATGGCAACAGGTCCCATCAGTCCCTGGAAAATAGATGGGGAAGAAGTAGAAGCAGTGACAGATTTTACATTCTTAGGATCAAAGATCACTGCAGATGGGGATTGCAGCCATGAAATAAAAAGGCGACTGATTCTTGGGATACAAGCTATGAGAAACCTGGGGAACATAGTGAAAAGCAGAGACATCACATTGCAAACAAAAATTAGAATAATCAAAGCAATGGTATTCCCGGTGGTAATGTATGGGTGCAAGAGCTGGACAATTAGGGAAGCTGAACGCAGAAGAATAGATGCCTTTGAAATGTGGTGTTGGAGGAGAGTTCTGAGAGTCCCCTAGACAGCAAGGAGAACAAATTTAATTTAATTTAATTTTTAATTTAATTTTAATTTATATCCCGCACTTTCTCAGCCGAAGCCGACTCAAGGCAGCCATTACAACATGTAGATATAATACAATACAATACAATAATAAAGAAGCATGAAAATAAATTTGATTCAATAGTCAATAATAAACATAAATTAATCAATGCAATATAACAGTACAATTCAAAAAGCAGTGCAGTACAATTCGAAAGGTCAAATTTGAATACAAAATATCACATCAAGAAATAAACCCATTAACAACAATAAACAACAAGAGGTCAAATAGGTCAATCTTAGAAGAAATCAACCCTGACTGCTCATTAGAAGGTCAAATAGTAAAGATGAAGCTAAAGTACTCTGAACATCAAATGAGAAGGGAGGATTCACTTGAGAAGGCCGTGATGCTGGGAAAGGTGGAGGGCAAAAGAAGAAGGGGGCGGCCAAAAATGAGATGGCTAGATGGTATTGTAGACACAATGGGCACAGAACTGGGAGGGCTGAGGGGGATGGTGGAGAACAGAGGTGCCTGGAGGAAAATGGTCCATAGGGTCACAAAGGGTCGGAATCAACTGTGCGACTGAACAACAACAAAAGATCAGAACACCTGGTTGAATCCACCATACATAATAGGTAACAATATTCTCACATTTCCTCTAACAGCCCAATTGCTCAAGATTCTCAGAGCAAAACAAAAAACAATACTTGTCCTATTTATTGCTATTACTGAAACAATTTATTTAAATATATGCCATATCAGAAATTTCCCAGATTTATATACCACTTCATATCTAAACAGAACTTTAGAGTGTTTTACTGAATAAACAATTGGCCTTGTAAATTTCTGTACCCCCCTATGCTTAAAAGGTTATTGCAGAAACGGTTAATACTAGACATTAATTATTTGTAATAAAAGAGGAACGGGAGCATCATTCAACATTTTGACCTGATCTTTCACAACAGCACAGGCCACCTAAAGCTGTAAACCAGGTATGGAATGCACAGGTACATAAATGGCCATATGCTTACAGATCATTGACCCATCTAGTTCAACACAACAGGAACTAACAGTTGTTCTCCAGGGTTTGAGCTAAAGCCTGTCTTAGCATTATTTGGAGGTACTGTGAATTGAACCTAGGCCCTTCTGTAATTATAACAATGTACCAAAAAAAGAAATGCAACATAACACATAAAAAAATCATTTCATAAGAACTTGTGATACTGCAGATTCAAACACTGTCATTACTGATGTTACAGAACTCCTTCCTGTGTTAAATCTCCAACTTCCACCAGCAAAGTTTCAGTCCAGGTGGCAGGGATCAATAATATACCTACTCAATTAGTGGTTTAAACAAGGTGCATTAGAAAATAATATGACCTGCTAATTTGGCTGGTTAATTTGTTGCTCATTTTCAACAGGTTGTACTGCAGAATGGTCCTTATTAAAGTTGAGAATCTCATTAGCTGTTTTGTACTAAGAGAGTTGAATCCTCATTTAGAATCTTGCATTGTCCAGTTTAGTTTGTTCTGTCTGAAAAAAATGAACGTGGTGGATCGCAATAGTAGTGTCTGTTTTACTGGCAGAAAAAGCACAATACCGTATCTTAAAATGATTATAGATCTTCATCATTTTAGCTATGTAGTTTATGGCTAGTAATTTTAAAATGATAATTAGATAGTGACTGTGGAACTAATTATTACAACATCTTATGACTTGCATAGACTAGGGACAAAATACATAGGATTCATATAAATAATACAAAATAAAACCACAGAATTGTTTTTTAAAGTTGCTTTCCTGTATCACTGGGAGTGGAGTGACATTTCCCATCTATTGCTGAGAAAAGGGAATAGTGTATAGAAAATGTAAAACAGTAAAATGTTATTTGTGAAATCTAAAATTAATTTAACAGATAGAACTCCAATATTCACAATAGAGAAAAATTATCAAGTTTGCACATTATGATTATGACTATTTGGGGAAGAACTTTTAAACAAGTTGTTGCACCAGTCTGTGAATTTGAAGAATATTTGTTGGGAGGTGACATGAGTACTGAGATAAAGGGATGGAGGTGTGTTGCTGAGCACTACAGGTTTGTGAGGGATCTCTCGCAGGCTCAGGGAGAACCCAGTGTGTGATTCACAGAGACCATGTTGAAGAATAAATTCCATATACTGTATATTCTTGTTGCAGTACCAACTGTTAGGAAGACATGTTTCATGGTTATAACAGCACATCCTTATTGACCACAGAGAAGCAGCTGCAGAATCTGTTCCCATATCACTGCAGGATTTTCAAACATTTTGTGGCCCCATCATATAGACCTACCACCATAAGGAGAACCATTTTCAAGAGAAAACAAGAAAAATGCATAAAAAGTAGCTCTTATGAGCAAATTTTTATTCACATACTGCAACACATCCATTTCTTTTATTATTAGCACATCACATTCATTTATTATAGTTAGGTTCTCCCCATATAAGTAGCATAATTCAAATCATACTGTCTTCCATTTTTTATACGTTAGAGCATACACTGGTACTTATTTTTTAATGTAATTCAATGACAGGAGAGGCATATTTTACATAGCAATTGCCCAACCCTTCACACTGTAAGTCTCTGTCAATTGTGACTAATTTTATTGGGACATATGCAAAGGTTAGATGGTGTATTTTGGAATGATTTATCAGACAAGTCATATACAGGTGAAACTCGGAAAATTGGAATATTGTGCAAATGTTCATTCAGTTCAGTAATGCAACTTAAAAGGTGAAATAAATATATGGGATAGACTCATTACATGCAAAGCGAGATAGTTTAAGCCTTACTTTGTTATAATATTGATGCTTATGGCTTACAGCTTATGAAAACCCCAACCCCCCCAATCTCATGTACCCCATAATCATCACATAATCTCATGTATGCTGTACGCCATGATCACCACAATTATAACGAATTAAGGCATGACATCTCTCACTTTGCATGTAGTGAGTCTATCTCATATATTTGTTTCACCTTTTAAGTGAAATGAATGAACATTTGCACGATTTTCTAATTTTCCGAGGTTCACCTGTAGATAGCTTTGCAGATAATGAGTAAGACTGTTCTCAAATCTGGATCTGATGAAAAATGCAATATCCTGATGAAATATTCATTTGTCCTTGAGCTCAAGTAATAGAAAAACATTAATATCTATTTATAATTTAGTAGTAAAAGTGACTGATTTAAGAAGCCTTGACAGTGCTTTGGAGACTGTTTAAATAGTACAGTAAGGATCAACTAGTAGTGAGGGTATAACCAAAGGTTGGATAGTTGTTTCTTCACCTAAAACGACAGCTTGACTGTGTCAGTATTAATGTAAAGATTCAAATAAGCTCTACATTTAGACATTTCAGCTCTTTCTTTCCTTTGGGTAAGGCACAAAAATAAATAATATTTTGAAAAAGGAAGAGTGTGATACATAAATCCTAACACTGTAATCTTGTTACATATTTTGCCTTTTAGCTGAAATACTGTTAGCTAAAGTTAATAATCTTTTTTGTTGCTGTATAAATTGACATCTTACAAATGCTAATATAGTTACACCACATAATTTTTATAATTTAAACATTTTGATGGATAAACCAGTTGCTGCAAAACTGCGAATGAAAGTTCTGATATACAGACAATAAAAGTTGTTGTGGGTTTTAAGAGGAAATTATAAGCAAGTAAAGCAGATGTTTTTCTTAATCAGAATCAGAACTTGCTTGCTCAGAGACCTGGCATTGCTTGGCTACTTCTTCTAAAGGAGTCATCGTACCATCTGGTCGTATACCCATTGGTGTTATCACATTGTCTCTGTAAAGTAAAAAGCAGAAATATAATATTGTTGTTCAATTGCACAGTCAATTCTGACCCTTTGTGACCCTATGGACCACTGCCCGCCAGGGCAATATAATATAGCATAATATAAAGAGTTTAAGAGAATATTCACTAGTATACTCAAAAAAGGGCAATGTGGTACCACAGCGTAACATATACATTTAAAATAGCAACACAATGTGAAATGGCAGCCCATATGTTGTAGCTGCAGGTTCCAGAAGCATGAACTGGTACAGACAATTGTCAGGCATTTGGCCTGTTGAAATCCAAATATCTGGAGGCTCAGTCACAGTTCTAGCTCATCCTACAGATCACTAATTAAATTCACTGAGATTAGAAAACTATCCAGACCATTCATTCATTCTTCAGTTCCTTTGGTTCTCTCTGGTGTTAGAAAGATTAGCCGGCAAGGTTGCCACCCAGGGTACACCCGATTGTATCCGCAATCGTCAAGGAGGCTCAAGACCATGGGATGGTGTGGTGGTGGTGCCACCACTGCTACAAGAGGCCAGCATTAAGACAAGGGGATACAAATCTGTAGTGGTGCTGATTTCCTAGGAAGCTGAGAGTCTGAAAGGATGAAAATGAATTGGCAAAGAAAGGAAGGCAGGAGCTCAACACTGATAAAGAATTCATTCAGGCAGGCCACATTCACTAAACCAATTAAGAACTATACAGGGGGGGGGGGGGAATTTAGCAAAGTCATTACAGGTTCATTGTTTAGATAAAATCAAATGAAGAAAGAAACTTCCGCTGTTAATTCTTTAAAGTTTCACCTGTCATTTGTGAAAAGGCCAGCCCTCTCTTTTTCTAATCACAATGGCAAACATATTCATTTCACTGAGTGAAAGCAGTCAGTCAAGAAAACAAATTTATACCGCACAGTCAGCTTCCAGTGGTATTTAGGCATTTGAGGATTCATTGAGGTTGGGTCAGCTTTTTCTCTCCCCAACCCCTTCTTTTTCTAAACTGTTGCTTTTGTTTGCAGCTGTTTAATTACAAGATTGACAGCCAGTTTAATCTCTTCAAAGCTCCAAGGCCTCTCACAGTTAATCCAATTATATTTACTCCACAAGCTAGAGCTCATATAAAGATGATTAATTATTGATTAAGCCAATCAAACAGTATTAGCAAAGATTTTTAAGCCTTTCATTGCCCCACATCTGATTATCAGCTCACTTATTATATGTGGATTATAGAGAAAGGGGGGCGGGGGAGAGAGAAGATGGCAATATCTTGATCCTCTTTCCAAAAGTGCCCTCATCACATTTTCAGGGATACCTTAAAGCATGGGTGGCCAAACTACAGCCCATGGGCCAGATCTAGCCCCAATGCCAATTAATCCAGCCCACATATAGCTTTTTTACTTCTGCTTCCAGGAGCAAAGAGAGCTTCATGGGCCGGATGAATTGGCTTCAGGGGCCAAATCTGGCCTATGGGACATAGTGACTGGCCCCGAGCCACATGACCAGCCTGTGGCTCAAACAGTTTGGGCACCCCTGCCTTAAAGAATGTCCTTCCAGATGTCCTTTAGAAGTGTCTTTTTTTAAAGCCAACTTATCTCTATACAGACAATTAACTCATTTAGCATGCTTTCTGCTAAATTAATAATATGACTAGAATTGGATGTTTTGTATAGAACAAGTCCACCATTAAAGCTTGTTGTTGTTCAATCCAATAGTCAAGTCCGACTCTTTGCGACCCCAAAGACCACTGCATGCCAGGCACCCCAATCCTCCACCATCCTCCACAGCCCGCTCAGTTCTACGCCAATTGCCAGTCAACAATAAAAGCAAACCATTAAAGGTGAAATTCTACATATGCATAGGAGAGCCCTCTGGAACAGATTTTGAGAGCATGTGAAAGGACCAAGAAGAGCACTGGCTCTTTGGCTGTAAACCCGTGGTTCCCTACATGGGGCACACGCCCCACAGGGAGGCAATTTGATTTTTAAGGGGGGGGGGCAATTCAAGAATGAATTATTAACAGTGAATGGCCTTTTAGGCTTCCTCTACATGAATAGATGTTCACTTTTTGAATAATAAGAATTATTTATCACGGGGGAGGGGGTATCAGAAATTTAGAGATGCTTAAGTGGAGCATGGCCAAAAAAGGTTGGGAACCACTGGTCTATACATTTAGTACCAGCCTTAAAATATAAAAGATTTCCTCAAACAACAGGTTTCCACTAAATTTTTCCTCTAAGAAACTTCCTTTATATGTGCAAGAGCCATTTTACAAAGGAATCTGAGAGAAATAATTCAAAACAACTAAAACTAATGATTGAGAATTCAAGAACATCTTCTAGAATTTTTTAAAATATGAACATATGTATAACTATATTTTCCTAAATATATGATTGATTCATATTCTCCATTTAAAAAAAGCATTATATTCAGTAATCGTGTGTGAGAAAGATGCCATAATAAAATCCTTAATGAAATATATTCCCCCCTCCATCAGAAAATCTCCTATTAATCCCTTCAAAGTAATCTATACAATTTTTGCTGCTGCTTCCTGCTTGCCATTTAGCTTGGTAACAGCTCCCAACCCAATCCCTTGTTTTCAAGAGTCTTTCTTTACTTGCCTGGTCTATGCACAACAGGTCTCTGTTAACACATGGAACAAATGATGGTTGCTTGCAATGAAACAACCATTCCACGAATGCTGGTCTGCTCTTTTAATAAAAGATAATGTATTGGGGACCTTTTCACCTCCTTATAATTGAGTGCTACATAATAGTGACAATCCTTTTATATACACTATTTTGTTCCATGATCAGAAAAGGAAAACATATGGAGGCTTTGCTTTCTTCAATCAGCACCATGATTAATTCTGTGTTATTAATGGGCAAGATTTTATACAAGTTCTGTTACATACTCGTTTTGTTGACTTCTTGTCAATGTACAACAAAACCCAAACTATGATAATTAGGAACTGCTTTGTCAAAAAAGGATTCCTGCTATTAAATGAAGGTTGGCTTGGAAAAAGCACCCTGACACTTTAAATTAGTCAATTAATTCATAATTGTGCCACTGGTTTATAACTGCAGGAAAAATATTTATAAAGCATTTTAATTAGTACTGAAAACTTCCTGTCACACAAGAGCTATGTACAGAAAGCATGCTAATGCAAAAATGAATTATGCTTATGTATTTAGCTAACTTTCATTTTTTTATAAAGCTGAAATATATTTAATAAGTATAGAGGCTTGGGTAATTTTAAATATTATGAAAAACAGGTTTGGCCAATGCCTGTCAAACTACAACAAGAAAGTAATTTCACAATAGTTATAACTTTTAAAAATATTAAATACATAGCAGTTAACTGGAGTATTATGTAAAGTTTTTTGCTGTTATTCTTCAGGGGGGAAATCCCTAGAATTCCCACCATATGAAATGAACCCTGCTAAAACCATTGAGGTCAAAATAATAATGAGATGTTGGGGAAATGTATTTAGGTCCAACAAAAAGAAAAAGTTTTTCCAATTACTAAAATCTTTCAAATTCATATATGGCTACTTGGAATATTCTGGATATTTTTATAGCATTTCATCCTACTAAAGTCTTTTAGCACTACACTATCGTTACAGGTAAGACAGTGGGTTATCCCAAACTAGATGAGATGGTGGGGAAAAAATGAACTCTTGCTTTAGGAGTACTAATCTTTCTCCTCCTCCATGGTTTGCCACACTAATAATATAAAATTAAGAGGCACAAGGTGCAAAGCAATATACTGTGGTGCAGCGTGCAGTTCCTAGAAAAAGAGTGACATCATAAGATCTTACCAGTGTCATTGTATAAGTTTTATTTTAATTTCACATATAATGAAATAAATATGGAATTTTCATAGGGCTCATGGCTTTTTCAGGCAGAGAAGGAAGCTTCACAGAGACAATAACATAATTGGGTTTATCAACAAATAACGCAGTGCAAGGCAGTGTTTTCCAACCTTTGGTTTTTGGATTTAAATTCCCAGAAGCCTAAGTCAATTGTACAAAGCACTGATCAGCCAATGTGCTGGCAGGCTTCTGGGATTGAAGTCCCCCTGCGTGGCGTGTGTCCTACGTTGGGAACTACTGGTCTAGAGGGAGTAAAGAGTAAAGAAACATGTCAGAGAAAAACTCTTCTCTGTGTTTTTCCCTGTTCTCCTATTCATGGGTTGCAGGGAAGTCTTTGTGAATGTTTGATTGCATGATTTATGGCTATGCCTTTGCCGGTCCTGCATTGAGTACGTGACTTGCTGCAGGGAGGCAGGAGGCCCATCACAGAACACATGGTCTAAAGCAAGGGTGGCCAAAACTACAGCCTGTGGGCCGGATTGTTGCCGATGCCGGAAGTGCCCCGCTGCTGCTGGAAGTGCCGAAAACGCACCAAAAATTCAAAAGATTGTACGAAAATGTTCGGACCTCTCTCCCTCCTCATGCGCCACCGCCGGGAGAAACCAAGTGACCAGCCTGCTCAGCTGTTTGAGGGGTCATGATCAGGCCCCTGGGGGAAAGTTTGGGCACCCCTGGTCTAAAGGAAGACTGCATTTCTAATGTTTTTCTGTAAAGCTTGGTCTTGGATAAAATAGTCAGATGGTATTTTCTAACAATATTTCAATTCCTCGAAAAAAGGGCCATTAGTTCATGAAGTACATAAATGCACACTAAGAAATACATAGACATAAACACACAATTGAATCAGAATGGGACTCTTTAGGAGACACTATACAGCCAGAGAATCCCAATAACCCGGGGTGGGGGTGGGGGCAAAAGCCATGCAGCTACATTACCTTGAAAGCTTATCAAACATATTGACAAGTTTCATGGCTTCATATTCTTTTTGTTCTTCAGTCATCTCATCCATAGGGTTGGGCATTGGCTCTTCTAAATGACCTGTAATAAGGTTAATGCTGGGGGTGGGGCAGTGGGAAAAGAGCATAGCAGAAAGAGAATTGTGGTTATAAATTGGGCAGAATGGTGTTTGCCAGCAGGGTGGGAAACAAACGAACGAAAGTTTAAGAAATCCTTTAATTTGATGACATTACCTATTTATCAAAATCTTTTCCCCATCTATAATTTGAAGGTAAAGGTCACCCTTGCTTGAAAGCCAGTTGTATCTGACACTAGGGTTCGGTGCTCATCTCCATTTATAGTCTGCATCTGCAAAACCTTCTGGCAGCTATGCCAAAATTCTACAATTTAATTGTCACAGCTTCCCAGTCATGGGTGCGGTGGCTCAGTGGTTAAGAAGCTCGCCTTGTTAACTGGAAGGCTGGCACACCAGCAGTTCAAGACTCAGATACTACATGACGGATTGAGCGCCTGTCTCTGTCCCACCTCTTGGGGACATGAAAGGAGCCTCATTTGGGCATTCCCTGAGCGGAGTTTCTTCCACAAAAATCCTTTCAACCCAGAATAATTTCTGACACAAAATTATTATTATTATCAAGATTATCAGATCTACCTGATAAGACAATTCTCAGGATACTCTAGCAGCCATGGCAATTACACCAGCTTAGGGTGGCCTCTAACCATACCCACAATTTAGACTTATGTGCAAAAACCACAGCCCTGAAATGTCTGTATCCTTGACAAATTTATATAGCTTTGACAAATATAAAGAGAGAAAATAGCCTATATTTCATTCAATGGCTTTATTGGCTTATTTATTTTGTATTTACTTAAAAAAAGATACTATACTTTGGCTTTGCAGATTTGTATTCTTCGGTGTCTGTGTCTTCATCATCAGAGTACCAGTTTTCTCCTCTGCCACCTGCTAACAGGCCTCTTGCTGCTAACAGTCCTGCTGCATTGCCATAGCCAGTGTACTTTAATAAGCTGTCAACTGCAAGGTGACAGGGAAATACATCACTCACGAGAGGTCAAATCAGTGTCTTTAAAACAAGGGTGCCCAAACTATGGCCCCTAGGCCGTAGTGACTGCCTCCCTGAACCATATGACAGACCCACAGCTTGAAAAGTTTGGGCATCCCTGCTTTAAAACAAGACAGTCTTAACATCTTATAAGCAATGAATGTAAATTTCCCAAGCTTTATTTTTGATGGAACCTAAATATTAGAAGTGTTTCATCCTTACAGTCAACAATACAATCTGACTTAGCTTAAGAGACCGCATTGCCCCAAGGCTTTCGACCCGTCCTACGAGGGCAGACCGTAGGGGTTCCCTGATGGTCCCATCAGCCAGGGAGGCATGCCTCACTGGGACCAGGAAGAGAGCCTTCTCGGTATCCGCCCCGGCCCTATGGAACCTCCTGCCATCAGAACTGCGCCTCCACAGAGTTGCCCCCCTTCAGGAAGGCTTTAAAAACATGGCTTTGCCAGCAGGTGTGGGGTACATCTAGCATCACAACCCAGTCCTGCTGGCTTATTTAGCCCTGTCTGGGGTTTTCTTTTCTCCCGCCCAGGTGCCCCTCTTTTTAAAGTAATAAGGGACGTTTTATGATGTTTTAAATATTTTTAAGACAATTTTAGTATTCGGTTTTACTGTATGGGGGGATAGGTTTTTAATCCAATGCTGTGAGCCGTCTTAGGTCGCTGAGGCGAGAAAGGCAGCCATACAAATCAAATCAAATCAAACCAATAAATAGCTTCAAATATAAAGACAAATGAAGAGAGAAATTTTTGTAGAGGTTACACACTTACAGGAAAAAACTATTTAACCATAATTGAACAGCATCATTTATGGCCTAAACATAGGATTGCGAAACAGAGATAACCTCATTCTAAGCCACAAATTAGACTTCACTTGTCCTATGACTATTTTATCTCTAGTTCCTCATCTAAATATGTATAAAAGATACTGAACCAAGGTAACTGAGTGCACATATATCACCAGTTGCATTATTATATGCAAATGAAAAGAAAACAAAGTGGATACAAGATACAGTACTGCCTGATCTAGCATTATGCAGGGAAAAGCACTGAAATTTTCAGACACTGATCATTCATCATTCAAAGCTATTGAAATCTGCAAATTTTAATCTATTATGAATAAGAAACATAATGTTCTGATAAGTTGCTGATTTATCTTCTAAAAAATACTGCATCACCTAGCAACCCCTAAGACAAAGGACACAGAGATATTAGACTATAAATATAGAGTAAAAGGGTGGCCTTGTAAGTATGATTTGTAAAGTAAATCCACAAGAATAGCTATTAGCGGTCAAACATTATATACAGATAATCTGTGTCAGGTTACACTGAAAGAATAAACCACCTTCCAACTTCAACCTGCAAGATATGACAAAGCAAACAACAATTTGCATATCTAAAATCATCACACCTTCATGCTGGTAAGAAAAAGCCTGTACCTCTCTCTTTACAAAGGACAAAAAGGAATTCTGCAGCAATCTGCTTCACTCCTAAATCAACATGAGTCATAAGGCGCACCAATTTGTTTCTTAGTGTTGTGCCAACTTCAGGACGGTTAGATACATCTCTCAAGGGAGGCAACACCTAAATGAGAGATATACAAGTAATTAAAACAATTAATCTTACTGGAAATTGTTGCTGCCACACTTACTCTCTCATTGAAAATTTGAAAAGGCTCTATTCATTATCACTAAATTTGGAAGTAATAAGTTAAAAACAACATATTGCTCGCAATCAGTTCCTTACTGAACACATTGTATTACAATTTTGATTTAAGAAATAATAACTTCACTCATTTTGCAATAACATTATAATTTTTAAGCTGCTCTTATATTTACGGGAGCTAAATGGTAGATGAAGAATATATGGTTCAAGTGCTGACTCATGCTCTCTCCTGCATTGCTGTTTTGTCCTCAGTTCTCAGTGTCAAGACAACAACGTGTACATCCTTTGATTTATATATACATTTTACAAGTTTATTTTAAAAATCTCATTTTCATATATTACTACTGAGTAGCCCCCCTCAAAGATATTGAAACCTTATTCCTAATGAATAAGATTACACTGCACTACAACAATAGCCCCCATCAAGATCCCCCTCCTCTTATGCAATATTCCCATATTGAGTAACATGTTTCTATAACACACCACAGGAGACCTCTGCAGGCAAGGATCTGGCTAATTTAAGTGATAGGCAATTAATACACGATAAACACCATGATTCACCATTAATTTTAATGGTCATCACCATCATCAAACTTCAGAGCTGGAAAGGAATCTATGGAACACTGAATTCAGCCCCTGTCGAGATACAGTAGGGAATTGATTTCCCAACTTCTGCTCCACAGCCAGGAGATACCTAAACCATTGGGCTATCATGTTTTATTTTAATCATTTCTCACCTGAGCTTTAATAAACTTCCTTATGTTGCGGTGGGATCGGCCACATCTGGTTAGTAAACTAAGAACTGGAGTGAGACCTTCTCGATAACTACTCCCCTAGAATACAGATAAATACATTTTAACTTCAGAGCCAATGACATTTTCTACCCCACCCATATGATTAATCTAAAGCAGGGGTGCACAAGTGATGCCTGTCAAATATTTTTTGTCTACAAACTTCTTCAGGTTTAGCAAGCACAGCCAATATTGAAGAACTACAGGAGTTGCAATCCAAAAACACTACAAAGAACACAATTCTACCCTTTCATTATGAGTATCTCAAAATGGGGGGTTGTAACCACATTTCCGTATTGGGCTGCTGAAATCTTTTTTGTAAGGTTTCATGGATTTTTTCAGTATATGATAATACAAGAATACATGCCTCTAGCAATCACAACTGACCAAGAATCCCAGTGACATGCTTATCACCTGCTTTTAAACAAATGAACATCCTTAAAAATAGTCCTCATCAGAATCCATTAAGCCATTTAGGGACACATTATTAGGCTGTGTTTCAGTGAAACCACTCATCATTAGTCACCTTGACAGAAAGGTGGAAACAAATATAGGCCAAGTGTAACTAGTCTGATACAACACTGCTTGTTCCTATTTTGCACATAAGACTCTGAAAAAACATGGCAGAGAGAATAAGAAAAGTATTGTAGAAAGTAATCATACAGATTCTCTTCTCCACCACCCCTAAATTAATATTTAGTATGTCAGGCAGTTTGTAAAAGATATATGTACAGTAGAACCCCGTATAGTGATTTTAATCTGTCCCACAGAGCTGATCGCTAAGCGGTTTTCATCATTGTACGATCTTCCCTATGGGAAAATCCGTACAACGATTTTCCCTATGGGAAAAACCGTACAACGATGTTTGGCACTAAGCGATTTTTCCCATTGGAAAATCATTGTATGGATTTCCCCATAGGAATGATCACTATGCAGAATGGCTTCCCCCCTCCAAGCCACATCGCTATGTGATTTCATCACTGTATGGGGTGATCGCTATACGGGGTTCTACTGTACATCCAATCTGACCTTCTAAATTATGATTTTACAGTGCTGTGCAAAAAATGTTTCCCATGCAAATATGAACCCATGAGAATTTCAAAGGAGGAGTAATTCTGAAGTAGTATTCATGGGAAAGGTTGGAGATTTTATAAAATCTCCATACTATTTGTGAAAAACAAATTCGGGGAACAAACAAATAGTATGGAGATTTTCCAAAATTAATTTGTCCACAACTATACTTTTAAATAATTAAAACAAACAGAAGGTTTGGAATAAGGTCTATTTCTGTTAGTAAGAGGAATGTTATTTCAGGTTACAGGCTCAAAGAAGATATTGTACTGCAGACTTGTGACAAGCTCTCAATAGTAAGAATTTGTTTTAATAAATGGCCAGCAGCTTTCTAAGTACAGTAGAAAGAGGGTGGAAGGAGATGTTTAATGTCTGCCATTCCAGCTGTTAATCATCAAAGTCATTTTCCAGATACTGCTTCTAAACAACTAAAGAGAGACACATGTCACAAGACTAGTAACAGATATCTACCAGGTAACATTTAGCATAGACCTTACATGTAGTACTCATACCTTGTCAATTCTTTTCTCCATGAACTTCAATAGCACTTGAATTGCATCCATATTCAAGCCATTGTACTTTATATCTGTTGACTCTGTGTCCTCTTGAGTTGATGGGCTGGTAAGAACATCCAAGCATGGAACTGGAATATTGCTTAAAAGGTTGACTGCATTGCTGAAAAAATGTTTTTTGGGGAAAACCTTCAGTATGGCATTTTCTTACAAATCTGGAACCAATATTGCATCCAATTCTAAACATTTGTACTGACAAATATTGCATGAAATATGAGTAGAGTCCTTGAAACACCAGGATAAGATGGAGCTGGGGAAAGTACAGCCCTTTTTAGATGTTGCTGGACAGCAAATCTCAGTTGTTTTATCGTGGGCAGCCAATGGTGGGAGATGATGAGTCGTTATCCCAGAACATTCAAAGATTCACATGTTCTTCCTTCCAATCATCTAAGAGCAGGGTTCTACAGATGGTGAATTCTATGGAATGCAGCAGTAATCACCAAATTTCAGCCTCCTCAGAATATCAGGTTTCATTTTAAAAAGGAAAATATTTCTAGCCTTGCAAAAATTATGTTTGAAAATATGTGGCCAACACTTGCAGATGTGGACCAAATAAGGAAAAGTGGTCAGCAGGAAGCCACCATTTTCTCAAAAAGCTAACAGAACCAATTAAATGTTTGTAAAGTAAGGCAAAATAATGCCGAACTGACAAAGGCTACAGAAGTTCAAGGTTTTTTTGACACAAACTTTCTTCCAACATAAGAAATGTGTGTGTGTGACCCTCCAAGTCCCCCCCCCCCATTTTGAAAACTGACAATTTGCACACAATAAAGATAAGAGAAAAAATCTTGCAGAAGAGGCATACTATACTTGGTTAGTGGGAGAACAGTAGGCAGTTTTGTATTTTGCTTTGTGGGTCTGTAGTTTATATACCTTTCTCTATGGTTCATTTAGGGGAGGGATTGGAGTCATATGGCCCCAACACACACACACACACACACACACACACACACACACACACCTCAAACCATTCCCCCCTCTCCTACCAAATAACCGTTCTCTAAAACAAACATAAAATCATCCCACCACCCCAACCAGAAGTGAGGTCATACAGAGGGGCTATCGTAAAGAGGGGCTCAGGAGAATGCTAGACTCTTGGTTTTGAGAATGTCAACAATAGACTAAGAAATAAAAGTTGTGTCTTCGTTGTGGTGAGCTATATTTTCTTCAGTACTCTCCAAAAAGCATAAACATTTTGTTCATAAAGATGTTTTTAAAATAAATCGAGGTCACTAATCTAGCCAGCTGCTTTATCTGTTAAAAATTTCCTTCCAATTTTAATGATAGACTACCCATTTTTGGCCCTACATGACTTTAGATTTATATTGTGCATGACTTATATTGTAAAGGTTTTTTAGAGTGTATCTTGCATATGAGTAGTCTTTTTATGTTCTGTTTCATATCTATACAACAAAAGTTAAAGATCTTTAAAATACATATTTTTTACAATTTCATAAATGTAAGTTGGAGAAGTGGCTTAGATTCTATTTACATTTATTAAATGTAAATCACTGGATCCTCAGATTTCAGAATAAGCAAGTGGCAGGTTAGTTAAATGAAATCATCCCATCTGGAACATACTAATTTCTCAGTACACCGTTTACTAATCCTGTTTCTGAGAGTCATTTGTTTTTGACAGGATTCTATCACTCCACTCCATTCATCTGTGTAACCAATATTAAAATCAGGCTCATAAATATCACAGATTTGCAAAGATCACAATTAGAAAGTATAACAATGTAAAATATGGATTTTTATCCTGGTACTAAATATGGATCATACCATATTTTAAAATGTTAAAGATTTTAACCTAAATTACAAAAAATGTTTAAATAAAATAGAATAGCTAAAAATATGGTAAAGGGTGAAACTATTGATATTTGGGGTGGGGTGCAGTCCCGAGTTATGAAATAAGGGTAAATTCAGTTGTTATTCTCATCTAAACTCACCGAATAAAATGAACCAAAGTTCCACTAATTTAATGGGCCTCTTCTAGTTGGCACAATCAGATTTAGACCTAATTTTTTTTATTTAGTTTCACATATCCATAAAGCATTTATACCACAAATTGAACACCAGGAGCACCAATCTTAGTATCTGCACTGGAAAGGACCCACTCCTCTGTAATTCAAGTAATGTAGTTAGGTGTTTGCCAAGAATTAGCAACCACAGTCATTTTGTTCACTTGATTCAAGTGTTCTACTGAGAGGCAGTTATGAGAAAATGTATGTCCACGCAGTTCCCCCACATACAGCTAAAACTCTTTTTCAACCCCAAGCAGCATCTACAAAAGTTAAACTATAAATCATAGGCTGTTTATATTTTGTTTTTAGCTACTACTGTACTTCACAATATCATCTGCTTTCTGCAAAAAGAATTAGCAAGGAATAGCAATGTGCAATTCAACAGGAATTGGCAGAAAGCTTCTTTTTACTGCTTTCTTATTAATGGTGTTCCCAAACACTTACAAAATTAATTTTCTGGATCACTGTGTTTGAGCTATTCTTTTCAATAATGAAAGCCTGGCTTTCTGATCTTTGTCACTCTGCCTGACAGTTTTATTTGTGGTTGAGGAGTGTATGAAATTCTCCAGCTACCAGGAAGTCAGCCACTGTGGACAGATCCACACAATAGTGTTTGCATTCCTCCTGGGGAGGGGGAGAGGAGAAGAAGTATTAGCTATATTATTCTCTCTCTCTCTCAGCTTTCTAGCGATCATTAATCACTAAGATGTGACATCCACCTACTCAAGCTCTCAGCCCCCTCCTGATATGCAAATGTGAAAGCAAACAACTGTTTAACACCACTGAAAACCTTGTTTAAAATCTTATTAGTAGGAAACCGTGACATTTGCCTTAATATGCAATAATTTTAATTGTTCATTTTTCAAGTACAGTACTGTATTCTAAAAGTGACATGATAGATAAATTCACAATATGCTAGGATTTACCATATGTATCGTTTATTCAAACCAGGAAAGCAAACATTAAACTGCAAATGCAGATAGATCTGATTTTATCTTTCTCTCACTCAAATGTCAGTTACATACAGGTGAAATTCGGAAAATTAGAATATCGTGCAAATGTTCATTCAGTTCAGTAATGCAACTTAAAAGGTGAAACAAATATATGAGATAGACTCATTACATGCAAAGCAAGATAGTTCAAGCCTTACTTTGTTATAATATTGATGCTTACGGCTTACAGCTTATGAAAACCCCAACCCCCCAATCTCATGTAGCCCAAAATCATCACATAATCTCATGTACGCTGTATGCCATGATCATCACAATTATAATGAATTAAGGCATGACATATTTCGCTTTGCATGTAGTGAGTCTATCTCATATATTTGTTTCACCTTTTAAGTGAACTGAATGAACATTTGCATGATACTCTAATTTTCCCGAGTTTTACCCTGTAATGTATTGACTAGAAAAACTCTTTAAAATGTTACACTAAGGCAGGAGTTCTCAACCTTTTAAAGCCAGTGGCTAGGTCACGCTCCCTCAGTCAAGCTTTGGGGGTCAGACGGCCATTTTGCCCTTCCTCCAGCACATGGCACTTCCTGGTGTGGTGGAGGCAGTGGGGGCCACATGAAATGGCGCCGCCGGCCACATTCGGCCTGTGGGTTTGTTGTGTCCTAAAGCATGTGCCTTTAAACAATGTACCTATCCATTTGTATCCAATGTAACCTTTCCTTGTGTAACATTGTAACCCCAGCTGCATCTCTGTAACCCTAATAGGACGCGAGCTAGTGACCACTAGATGGCAATAGCGAGCGTCCAAGCTCATTGGTCCAAGACTCACCTAAGAGCAATAGCGCGGGAAGATTCCCGCCATCACCTTCACCTGGACAAGAAGGGCGTGACCTGAAATGACGTCACGCAGACAGTAGCCAATAGACTGTCAAGGAGCCACATTCAAATGTATGGCCCCTGTATATATTGAGCTGTTCGTCCGCCATTACGACATGTTCCCTCTGACCAGCATGTAATAAAGTTGTGTTAAGCCAGCTCTTCGGCTGCCCTGGTGTCTTTGGTCCCATACACAAAATTGGCGACGAGGATGGGATCATGGCTGCCCACGGGACCAAGACATACGCCGGTTTCGACATCAAGAAACCGCAAGACTGGGAACTCTTCGAAATGGATTTCCAAGGCGCGCTGGTGGAGTTCGAAGTTACTGACGAGGTGAAGAAAAGAGCCATCCTCACCAGAATGCTCGGGCACGACGCCAAGAGGGTATTGATTGACCTCATCGCACCCAAAAAGGCGGCGGAATTCAAGGCCAAAGAGCTCCTGAAGGTGTTGCTAGACCATTTCCGGCCCTCGGTGGCGATGTTTCCAGTTCGGAGCGCGTTTTGGAGGCGAGTCCAAGCGCCTGGAGAATCGGTCGCCGCTTTCGTAGCGGCCCTGCGTCTGGCTGCCGGCCCATGCAAATGGGAGAACTTGGAAGTCACCCTCCGGGACTGCGTGCTATGCGGCCTGAAGGACGCTGAGATTCAGCGCACGCTGATGAATCAGGAGCCGCCCCCCACATTGCAGGAGGTCCTGAAAGCGGCACAGGCCGCGGAAGCCACGAAGGCCGGGGTGCAAGAGCTGCAGGACTGGCGACCGAAGGCCGACAAAACAGAGAGTTCGGTGCACGCAGCCCGGCGAATTTCGAAATCGTCCGCCGAAAGCAGCGACGACGAGGACGTCCGGAGGGTCCGGAAGGAGGGCCGGCGGTGCGACGGCTGCGGGGCGGCTCACGACCGTGCCAGGTGTCCGTTCAGAAAAGCCGAGTGCCACAACTGCGGGCGACGCGGGCACATCGCCAAAGTCTGCAGACAACGGCGCAAGGACCGGAGGGGCTCGCCTGACCGCTCAGCGAGGCCAGACCGCTCGACGAGACTAAAGGATGGCGCCCGGCCCACGAGGAAGCAGGACGGCGTGGGCCGCATCTCCGACGACAGCGACGACGCCGCCCCAGTTTTCAGCGTGTCCATGGGACACCCCCGTTACTTTGTTGAGGTACTGGTGCAAGGGGCCCCTGTTAGGATGGAGATTGACTCTGGCACCTCATATTCCATCATTTCCCAGAGGGAGTTTTTGAGAATTGCCCCCCGCGTACGGCCCAAGCTCAAAGCGTTGAGGTCCACGCTTTGGGACGTGCAAGGGAACAGTATCCCGGTGTTGGGGGTTGGGAAATTCCAGGTCCAGTATAAGCGGCACGCCGCGGAACTCCCCCTAGTCGTCCTCAAGGGGGGTAGTTGCAGCCTCCTCGGGACTCAATGGTTTCAGCCCCTGGGTCTATTCATTGGGGGGGTGCACGCCGTTGGGACTGACCCAATAGAGGGTGTGCGACGCGCACCCTGAAGTCTTCAAAAAGGGACTTGGGAAATTCAATGGACCCCCAGTAACTTTCAACCTGGACCCGGAGGTCCGCCCAATAAGACTCAAACCGCGCAGAGTGCCTTTTGCACTAAAGGACAAAATAGAGGCGGAACTGGACAAATTAGTGGGCCAGGGGATTCTTGTTCCTGTTGATTCTGCGGAGTGGGAAACTCCAATTGTCACGGCATTGAAGGCCAATGGGGAGGTTCGCATTTGCGCCGATTATAAGTGCACCATTAATAAGGCAATCCGCCCTAATGCGTATCCGGTGCCGGTGGTCAGCCATTTGCTAGCCAGGTTACATGGGGGAAAGTGTTTCGCTAAGCTCGACCTGGCTCAGGCCTATCAGCAACTCATGGTAATCCCTGCCGCAGCTGCTGCACAGACCATAGCCACGCATAAGGGGGCGTTCCAGGTGACGCGCCTCCAATTCGGCGTGAACTCGGCGCCTGGAATTTTCCAGTCGCTCGTGGAACGCCTCCTCAAAGGGCTGGACGGCGTTTTGCCATATTTTGATGATGTTTTGATAACAGGGGGGGAGTGAGGCTGAGTTGGCTGAAAGGCTAAACAAGGTCCTGGAGGCATTCGAACAAGCGGGGTTGAGGTTGCGAAAAGTCAAATGCGTCTTCTTCGCGCAGGAGGTTGAGTTCTTAGGGTTCCGAGTAACACCCGAGGGGATAAAACCGTCCAAATCCAAGGTGGCTGCCATCAAGAAAGCCCCTCGCCCCACCTCCAAGCCCGAGTTGCAGTCGTTCCTAGGGCTCTTAAATTTCTGCCACTCCTTCCTTCCTCGGAAGGCTGCAGTGGCTGAGCCGCTTCACAAGTTGCTTAAGAAAGATGCAGCATGGAAGTGGGGCGATGACCAGGAGAGGGCATTCACGGAATTGAAACAACTCCTGGCGTCTGACGCCATTCTGACCCATTTCGACCCCAAACGGCCGGTGGTACTGATCTGTGATGCATCCCCTGTGGAGGTGGGGGCAGTGTTATGCCACGTGTTGGAAAACGGGAGGGAGGCCCCAATAGCGTTTTACTCCAGGTCCCTGTCCCAAGCGGAGAGGAATTACGCCCAGACAGACAGGGAAGCGCTGGCGATAATTGCAGGGACCAAAAAATTTCACGATTTTCTATATGGCCGCCCCTTCACCATCGTGACCGACCACAAGCCCCTACTAGGCATTTTCACCGCAGATAAGCCCACGCCACAAATCCTGTCCCCGAGGATGCTCAGGTGGGCCATTTTTCTCAACGCCTACCAGCACGCGTTGGTGTACCGGCCCGGGAGAGAGATCAGCCATGCGGACGCCCTGTCGAGGTCCCCCCTCCCCCAGACACACAGCCACGTGGGTGAGGAGGAGCCGGACCGCCAGGTGCTCATGATTGAAGTCTTAGATTCGCCCCCCATAGTACCCGCCGATATCGCTAAAGCGACAAGCAAAGATAGGACGTTGGCGGCGGTTAGCTCCTGGGTACAGAAAGGGTGGCCAGCGTCTGCCCCAGCGGAAGAATTCGCCCCATTCTTCAGGAAGAAGTTGGAGCTGTCCCTAGAGAGGGGGTGTCTCTTGTGGGGGCAGCGGGTGGTGATCCCCACAGCCCTCCTGCCGCGGGTGCTTAAACTGCTGCACGTCAGCCACCCCGGAATTGTGCGCTCCAAAGCGCTGGCCCGGAGCTACTTTTGGTGGCCCCAGTTAGACGCCGACATCGAGCACATGGTCAGCACTTGTGAGAGTTGCCAATGCTCCAGACCAGAGGAGGCCCGTCTTCCCCACAGAGAGTGGGACGCGGCCAAGGGGCCGTGGTCCCGGATACACGTAGATTTCGTGGGCCCGTTCCGAGGAACCCTGTTTCTCCTTGTTGTGGACGCTTTCTCTAAGTGGTTGGAGGTTATCCCAGTTACGAGCACCTCCTCGGCCGCGACGATAAAGCATTTGCGGAGAATTTTTTCCACGTTCGGCATACCCGACACTCTAATTAGCGATAACGCTAGTTGCTTCACGTCCGCTGAGTTCAGGGCATTCACAGAGATTAACGCCATCCGGCACATCACCTCCGCCCCTTTCCATCCGGCCACCAATGGCCAAGTGCGCACCACGAAGGACGCGCTGCGGCGCATGGGCCCCGGGGACCTCAACCTGCAAGTGTGTCAGTTTCTGCTAGGGTACAGGGTGACCCCGTTGGCGTCAGGGTACTCCCCCGCGGAGCTCTTAATGCGCAGGAAACTGGCCACCATTCTCACCAGGCTAGACCCCACGAGAGTAGAAGATAAGGGGAGGAACATCGGGCTAGAGGCCACAAAGAGTTTCAGCGTAGGCGCCCCCGTGCATTGCAGGAACTACGCCAGCGCAGGGCCAGCCTGGGTGCCGGGGGTTGTCGTGGAGCAGACTGGTCCCGTATCATACCGCATGGAGACCAGCACGGGTCTACTGTGGTGGCGACATGCGGACCAGCTCCGGAGCCGGGTCCCAGAGAGGCAGGGCTCGGAAAGCACAGACAGGGATTCAGCGTTAGGGTTCTCCCCCACCCGTTTAGCCCAAGGGGGAGGAGAGGGGGGTCATGCGTCCCCACAGAGGGGGGAGGAAAAGAAATTTGTCCTCATAGATACCCCGCGGGATCACCAAGATACCCCGCGGGATCACCCAGCAGAGTTTGATTTTGAGTTTCAGAGCCGGGGGGGTTTTCCGGAGTGGTCCCCCACCCATCCAAGCGAGAAGAGGGGTTTTATGTTAGCCCCTGGTGCCCCCGGTTCGCCCACAACGGAATCTACCATTTCCCCTAAAGCTGCAAAACCGCAGCAAGCCACTAACAAGTCTCCCTCTCCCATTACAGGACAAGGGTCCAGGGAACAAGGAAGCGGTAGCGGCCCCCGGGTGGGCCAACCCACATCACGACCCAAACGCGAGTGCAAGAAACCATCTTGGTTAAGAGACTTCGTCTCATCCTAGGGGGGAGGGATGTTGTGTCCTAAAGCATGTGCCTTTAAACAATGTACCTATCCATGTGTATCCAATGTAACCTTTCCTTGTGTAACATTGTAACCCCAGCTGCATCTCTGTAACCCTAATAGGACGCGAGCTAGTGACCACTAGATGGCAATAGCGAGCGTCCAAGCTCATTGGTCCAAGACTCACCTAAGAGCAATAGCGCGGGAAGATTCCCGCCATCACCTTCACCTGGACAAGAAGGGCGTGACCTGAAATGACGTCACGCAGACAGTAGCCAATAGACTGTCAAGGAGCCACATTCAAATGTATGGCCCCTGTATATATTGAGCTGTTCGTCCGCCATTACGACATGTTCCCTCTGACCAGCATGTAATAAAGTTGTGTTAAGCCAGCTCTTCGGCTGCCCTGGTGTCTTTGGTCCCATACACAAAAGGGTTGCAGGTTAAGAATCCCTGCACTAAGGCTATCACTTTTTGGGCACCTCATGACAAGAGCAGATTCACTAGAAAACACAATGTTAGGAAAGGTTGAAGGCAACAGGAAAAACAGTGAATGACAAGAGATGGAATGTCTTAATAAAAGCCATAGGCAGGTTTTCAGAACATGAGCAGGGCTGGTAAAGATAGGACTTCTGTATTTGGAGATCACTAATTCAAAGGGATACAAACCACTTATTTCTCATTTGAATAGAAGATACATATGGTAAACCCTAGCATATTGTGAATCACACAGTAGCCAAAATCCAGTTCTAAATCACAATTAGAGCAGACTTGTAGAATCAAAGGAACTTACAGAGGTGCAGACTCACCAAATCCACACTCTAGTAACATAGTTACCACTGGATTTCAGCCAATGGAACTCTATCTCCTAGTTCATAAAGATCCCAAAAAGCTATTCAATTTTAATGATCACAGTTTTAACTAAAGTTAGGATAAAACAACCTTTTCCAAGCCCCTGCCCAGTTTCATCTATAACTTGTATCACACCCAACCTCCTAGAATTGAACTGAAATCAGCTTCCACAGAAACTGCCAGATACCATGCAAATGCTGTAGCTTACTTATACAAAAATCATCTTATAAGGAGGACCAGGAAGCCAAGTCTAGAACAGGGTTCTAAGACCAGTATTTGAATCATCTCTTTCACAATTCCCTTCTGAAATCAGCACAACTACAAAAATGTACTCTTCTAATATTCTTATGCATGCCACAACTTTAAAACATATGCATGTATTCCTTCTATTTTCTTGTACTTATTAGAAATATGTGAGCAACCACAAACACAGTATATCAACTTCCTAGTGAAAGTGCAGTAAAAACACTTTCCTAAAAATTGACTTCATTTGAAGAAACAACAAAGAGGATGGTCCAAGCAGATCTATTAACTCTAACAGAAAGATACCAAACAAAAATATTATGTTGCTAAAGATATAGATTCACCAACCTGTGCAGCTCTTCTGTCTTTTCTTCAGTAGGCCCCAAAGATAACAAGCAGTGACGTAGGATGGCAGCCATATAACGAAATTCATGAGAGTCATTCTGTATAAAAACAAATTATCATTTGCCACGACTACACATGACAGAACTAAGTTGGAACAGGACTACTACACTGAAACTTATTATGGAACATGTTTCACTGGTTCACGTGGTTTGTCCAACTTGTTTTAAGCTATTAGCAGGGGTGCCCGGCTTCGCACGGGTGGGGTTTTGGGGGGTCTGTCCTACCTCCCGGGGTTGAGTTGGAGCGTGGCCTCCATCCATGCACCTTCTCCCACACACACATCCATTCTCTCTCTCCCCCCTCCCTGTTTCTCTTTCTCTCTCTCTCTCTCTCTCACACACACACACTTTTTCTTTTTATTCATCCTCTGTGCGCTTGCACACACAGTCACACACAGAGAGCAGTGGCATACTCAGACTCTGCTCTCTCTCCCCCTCTCCCCCCTCTCTCTCACACACACCATCCCTGACCTGCGTCTCCAGACAACACACTGCTTCCGGAAGCGCCGTTCGTTGCCTGGAGATGCAGGCCATGCTGGCGGGAGACATGGGGTAGCGCCGGGCTGGGCTTTATGAAGGCCCCCCATCTGCTGGCTAGTCACCCCCCCCCCCCCGTGTCCCTGCCTTCACCTGTTGGGCATCCTCCTCCGTGCAGTCCAGCCCGGGGTTTCCATGCAACTGTCGTCAGCATGGCCTGCGTCTCCAGGCAACGGCCAGCACTTCCAGAGGTGCGGCCATTGCCTGGAGACACAGGCCACGCTGCCGGGAGAGGCGCAGAAGCCCAGGGCTGGGCTGCATGGAGCCTGGCTAGCCGGCCCCCTGCGCCCCTGAGAAACTGGCCACTCCCCACTCGATGGCCGCCTTACCTGTGGGGCGTCCTCCTCCATGGAGCCTATTCCATCGCTTCCGCCTTGCCTCGCACCTGTGAAGATGTCACGGATCGGGGGGCGGCGCTCTCTTGGGCTAGGCGCCCAAAACCCCAGTCCATGCGCAGTTCCTGGCATCAGGCATGGGCTGAACGGAGCATGGGCCGAATGGAGCACTCCGGTCGGCCCATGCCTTCTGGAGAAGCTAAGGCGGAAGGCCCACCTGCCCTTCTTTGGAAGGTGGCCGGCGTACAGGCGCCCCGTTCGGCCCATGACTGCCGGAGAAGGGCCTTGGCTTCTCCGGCAGGCATGGGCCGAACTGAGCGCTCTGATCAGCCCATGCTTTCCGGAGAAGGGCCACCCACCGTCCTCCGGCCGAAATGATGGCCAGCCAGTGGAGCCTCCCAACTGGGGAGGTGGTAATACACATACGCCAGAATTTGCGCAGGTGCAGAAGCCTGCCCAGAGTTCCAGGCGGCGCCACCTGGAAACTCCAGTCTGGCTTCTGTGCCTGCGCAGATTCTGGCGCATGCGTATTACTGCCTCCCCACCATTTCATGCTGCTGGTGGGGGAGGGGTCTTTGCAGCCAGTTTTTTGGGTGAAAGACCCCAAATTGGTCTGCGGGTCCCCCGCGCCGGCCATCCCAGAAGTTTGAAGTAGGCGGGGGTGCCGTTTCCAGGGCTCGGGGTTCAGGCATCACACTGTGTATTGGTAACATACAGCATGACACCTCGATTTTAGTTATATAAAGATCAATCTACAAATGTGAAGCTTCCAGTACTACTCAAGAGATGTATTGCTACATTTGACCCGTAGCCTTTCTAAGTCTAGAAATATTTAAATGGCAGTAACCTCTGCTTATACCAGTCCATATCAAGTCTAGTATGAAGAAAATTAAGCCTTTTTTTGCAGTATTCAGCAATAGGAATAATTTTTAAAGTCTTCCTTCCTATCTCCCTAAAAATAATTATTCTTCTCTTTGCAAATTTAAAATTAACATTAGCCACAAAGAAAAGTAGATCCCAGAGGCAGGCTAGGATCCTGGCTATCACCAGATTTTTCAGCTAGTGACAGCAGAGGACAGACTACTGCTGAAGAGAGAGAGCTTGTCAGGTAGCAGATTGGTATCCAAATTTCAAAATGTCTAGTGTAGACAGAGCAAACAGGATTTTTCTGTACAATAACAGCATCATTACACACTCTTAGATGCAAGGTAGGTGATATCACCCTATACTTGAGACTCACTCTAGAACGTTTTCCAATGCAGGCCAAGCCCCACAGGGTGACTTCAATTCCCAGAAGCCTAAGTCAGTACATTGGCTGATCAGTGTTTTGGGGAACTGACTTAGGCTTCTGAGAATTGAAGACCAAACACCAAAAGTTGAGAAACATTGCTCTAGAAGATTGGAATGGGAAGTTCAACTGCAGATAAACAGATCATTCTTTTCTGAAATTAATGCATAATGTTTGGAAACTATATTCAAGCAAAAAATGTCATCATGAATAATACTGACTTGTACTTGGGCTGAGATATAAAATAGTGATCCCAGTTGAATACCTCTGGCAGAGAAATTAAATTGATCACACTATCTGAGCTCAAGCTTTACCTCACTGTGTACATTCCAACTGTCAAGAGTAACATTAAAGAGAGCTTTCAGCGCTTCAATAGCACAGTCTGCCTCTTGTAATGATAAGGGTGACATTTCTTGGTCTTCTGCTGTGATGTATTTATCTCTCCATCTTATGTTAAGTGTGCTTTCCAAGACTTGAGTCAACAGTGACAATCCTTCGAGATCATAACGTAACTGTGATCTGATATCTGTGTGCAGAAGGGAGAGGAGGAAGAGAAGGCGCAAATCAAAGCATTTGATGTCTTCAACCAATTGTTGATCCTTGCATCTTCTCAGGAGATTACAAAGCGTAGCTGCTAAATTCAGCTCCAGACTAAGTTTCTGTGCAGCTGGGCTATTAAAAACAATATTACAAAGGCATTTTAAAGATTCCACTATGACAGGGAAACCAGTCACATCCTCCAAATGATCCTCTGCAGTGTCTAGCTTTGCCAGCTTCATCAAGATCTCCATGTTCTTCTTTGTTGTTACTGGAACTAAGACTTTTTTATCTCTTGAAAGTATGCGAAGAGCTTCCAGGCAAGTTACTTTACATGATGTTTCTATATCTTTGTCCAGTAGATGCAATATTTTTTCACACAGTTGCTTTAAATGCAAAAGGAAAATAAAAAGTGTTAATCACTGTATTTTGGAATGCACCCTATCTATCATAAAGTTCCAATGGCCACAATCCCATTGGACAGTGGTTTAAATTGAATTACAGTAATACCTCATACAAAGTCCGCTTCGTACAACATCGAATTCATACAACATCGCCTAATTTCTTGAAAAAAGTTACCTCATACAAAGTCGCTCAACTTTGTATGAGGCATTGGGGTTTTTCCCAGGTTGCATTGTGCCTGGGCAGTATAAAAGGCAGGACACATGCGTGCATTGCTCTTGTGGGTTTTGCACGAGGCAAAGAGTGTTTAGGAGTGGTTTTGAGCGTGATTTTGGATTTTTTTGAATTTTTTCATCAGAATTTTTATAAGCATTCCTGGGATTTTTGCAGCATTCTTCAGGTTCTTGGACAATCAGGGTTGTTTGACATGTTTTTGTAATGTTTTTAGCCTTTAGACAATGATTTCTTAAAGTTCTGTCAGTTTCCTGTCTGTTTCCTTGACTTTGCCCTGAAGTCTGTGCTGTTACAGTACAATGTATCTCTATGGAAACGACGTTGTACGAGGCGTCGCGGCAAGGATTTGGACGTTGTATGAGGCATCGCGGCTAGGATTTTGCATGCCTCATACAAAGTCCAAATCCGTATAAAGTCCAAACTTGTGGAACCAAGTTTGGATGTTGTATGAGGTATCACTGTATATAAACTGTTCTGGCAAACGTCTGCTATTTAATAAAGTTGCTGATTGCATTCCTCATTTTGACACAATATCATGTGACCACTGCAATGAGGAATAAAAGCGATGACTTGTTAACTAGCAGCAATTTGAGGATACAATTTATACTACTGCACTTATACCACTATAATTAATCAACAGAATTCTGGCCAATGCTCTTCAAGATGTGCTGATTATAATGAGTTCCACCTGGTTCATTATTAGGATATTTACAACAGAGAAACACAATGTACCCTACTTCTAATTATATGTTTATTCAAGTAACAACAAAGAAGTATGCTATCAATATTCTTTAGCACTATCAACTACCAGCTTCCTGAAAATCAAAACAGAGCAATTTGTTGTTAATATCCAAGGTATTCAAATATTTCTGAACTTGAAGATATAGTCATGGGTGTCTTAATTAAAACAAAGTTACATTATGCATTTAATTGCAGCCTCTTTTTAAGAATATAGTAACAGCTTGGTACCCTCTACCTGTGTGATTTCAAAACTTGAGACCCCAGATGCTAGCCAGGCTACCCAATAGTAAGAGCTTATGGCAATTGCAATCCAGAAACATATGGATGCCAATTTTGGGAACCTCTGCCTCTTAGTTAAAGCTATGCAATTTCATATGGGCCAGGATATCTAAGAGACTGCATCGTCCCAAGGTTTTCGACCCATCCTACAAGGGCAGACCGGAGGGGCTCTCTGGTGGTCCCATCAGCCAGGGACGCACATCTTACTGGGACCAGGAGGGGAGCCTTCTCGGTGTCAGCCCCGACCCTTTGGAATCTCCTGCCACCAGAACTGTGCCTTCAGGCAGAGCTTTACCCCTTCAGGAAGGCTCTAAAAACATGGCTCTGCCAGCAGGCACGGTGAGCGCCTAGCAGCATATCCCAGCCTTGCTAGCAGCATATCCTAGCCCTGTTGGGGTTTTTAATTAAGGGGCTATGGGTTTTATAGATTTTAATCATTTATATATTTAGTAGTTTTTTTTAACGTAAGAGAAGTTTTGATTGTTGTAAGCCGCCTTGGGTCACCAAGGTGAGAAAGGCGGCCTCGAGTAAATAAAATAAATATACATGCACCTGCATAGCTAAACTCTTCCATTCGCTTGCTAGGTGACCCTCAGACAATATCTTATACTACTGTTGCAAATTTGTAATAACCATAGAAAGAAGAGCAGCAAGTATCACTCCAAAAACTGGTTGGAAATGTGTGACCTGAAAATATATATTCTATGGATTCTAAATACTGTACTACGGTTACAATGCACACTGTGAATAAATAAAGGAGTACAGAACAATGTTTCCTATATGTGGTCCTGCAATTAATTGCTATGGCATTGGATTTCCAACCCCATCCCAGAGATCCAATCATTCTACTCACTTTTCATCCCAGCAGCCACTCTCCATTCCTGGCCTACTGAACTTGCTCAGTCCTCACTAGCCAGGGTGTGCTGAATGCACTTAACCTGATCCATGCTAATCTTGAATTTTGTCTTTCTCTCCTGATTTCTTCAGGTAGCTTTCATTTCTGTTTCTAGGAATGTTAGAAGTGATGGCAATGGGATGGTTCTCTCCGTGTCTTTTACATCTATGTGCTCCTTTCCCGGTCCCCCTTTTCAGCTGCAGTACTCTTGTCTATTCCTCTTCCACCTAGGTAAGGGTAAAGGTTTCCCTTGCTCAAAGGTCAGTCGTATCTGACTCTAGGGTTCAGTGCTCATCTGTTTTCAAAGCCAAAGAGCCAGCGCTGTCTGCTTCTGCAGACATTTCCATAGTCATGTGTACGGAATGCTGTTACCTTCCCACCAAAGTGGTCCCTATTTATCTACTTGCAATTTCTTACTTTAGAACTGCTAGGTTGGCAGGAGCTGGTACAAAGACGGGAGCTCATTCCATTCTGCAGTGCTCGGGAATCGAACTGCTGACCTTCTGCTTCCCAGTCAGCATCTTAGCCACTTGAGCCACTGCAGCCCCACCTCTTCCACCTAGGTACCAGTTTTCCTCCCTTTTTTCAGCATTCTCTTAATCCCCACTGGGGAATGTTTTAGCCTAGCTTTCTTTCTATTCATAAAAGCCCAAATCTATGAATAATTCCATAGTGTAATTATGGCTATCTATCTATCTATCTATCTATCTATCTATCTATCTATCTATCTATCTATCTATCTATCTATTTATTTAGATAGATAGATAGATAGATAGATAGATAGATAGATCTTTATTGTCATTGTTCCCTTGTGAAAACAACGAAATTTCTCGGTTGCTATATATCAACTCAAATAAGGCGTACCCCTTAATTTAAAGCAGCTACAGAAACACCAATTAAGATAGTACCATACAGTATAATTTAAAAATTTCAAAACTTTAAAATTTCAAAATTCTAAAATTCTAAAATCCTAAAAATTAAAAATCTAAAAAATTTAAAATTTTAAAATAAGATAAGATGACTTCAGAGTCCAGAGTTTCCATTTAAGGCCAAAATTGCTCTGGAGAAAAAACTGTTCTTGAGATGGCTCGTTTTTACCTTCATTGTTCTATATCTCCATCCCGATGGCAGAAGCTCAAAGAAGCAGTGGCCAGAATATTTAACTGAATAATTGCTTTATTGCCCGTCAGCTGAGCAAAAACTTCAAAGCAATTAAAGCAATAAAAATTATTAATGACAGTACAAACATACTGAACAAAATTTTCAAAATTACTTATGCAATGATAAGAAATCTATTAGAAACAAAGAGAATAATTATTTTCTCAGACAAACATGTCAAAACACTTTTTCACGTGTGTGTGATTGTATATTTCATCTAGCTATTCTAAGTTGCAAATATCTAGTTGAACCCTGCAGCTATCACATCTTAATCTATATAAACGAAACTAAGAAGAGGAGACTTCCATAACAGATATACAGTGGTACCTCGGATAAAGTCTGATTCGGATAAAGTCACGGTTTTCATGCACACATGATGCATCGCATAAAGTCCAAAACCATTTTAAAAATTGACATTATCCGAGGTATTTGGCATAGGAACCTCGGATAAAGTCCGTTATTTGAATGTTATCCGATGCATCGCCCATTTGATTCGGATAAAGTCCAAAATCGGATAAAGTCCAAACTTGTGGAACGGAGTTTGGACTTTATCCAAGGTTCTACTGTATTCCAATTTCTCCTCCTTTGTTAACAGACAAGAAGCACACAGCTAAAAACTAAACTCCACGTTGCTCGATAAGAAAAGAGTGTCACTTGCCATAAAAGAACAGGTCCCAACAGCAGTCCCCAGTATTTTGGTCTCCCTGAGGATTATGTGCCAAAGTACATGATGTTCTGCATCTTTCAAACAAATGATAATTGGCATTATGTCACGCTGTCTTCTCTAGACCTACCCTTAAGATTTTGCAGTTCGTTACATCATTTGACCCAGGGCTTTCTCAATTTTAAATTCGTTGTAGATTTTAATTAACCCCTCCATAGGGGGCTCATGAGATAGGCATTCTTTTAATTTATTGAATTCAATTTTGTCTTGGAGGCCTTCATTGGGCAGAATGATTTTAATCAAGTCAATAAGAACTCTAGGAATAAAGCAGATAATAAGTAACCAACCTTCTCCCTCTCATTTTCTCTATAATTCACACAAACTCTTACGCAGGCCAATAACATCTATTGCCTGTACAAGTGGAGGGAAAGAAGAAACTGTGACACTGTAATAAGAGGCCACATAAAATCTTAGCTGCAGGCTAAGATTAGCAATATTGAATTTAGCTTAATCTGAAGGAGTTGAGAGACAAGACAGCTTCATAATATGCACACTAACTGGTTTCCTAACATTAATAGTCCTCATCTTTTGGTAAGGCAAAAGTCGTCCTTGCTCAAAAGCCAGTCGTATCTGACTCTAGGGTTCAGCGATCATCTCCATTTATAGCCAAAGAGCCAGTGCTGTCTGCATCTGCAGACGTTTCCATGGGCATGTGGCAGGCATGATTAGAGACTGGAGTCCACGGAATGCTGTTACCATCCCATCGAAGTGGTACCCATATTTATCTACTTGCAATTTCTTGCTTTCGAACTGTTAGGTTGGCAGGAGCTGGGACAGTGATGGGAGCTTACTCCAACATGCAGCATCCAGGTCTCAAACTGCTAACCTGCCGACCTTCAAGTTGTCAAGTTCAACGTCTTAACCATTAAGCCATAGTAGCCTAACAATTGTCCATCTAATAGATGACATGAAATGGGCTCTCTAAAAGAGGTTCTGGAAATGTCAGGTGTGTCAAACATTTCAGGTAGGTATCTGGAAATGTCAGATATTTGTACTACATCTACAGCAATGAGTACAAACGAAAATGGTTCACTTAATTTATTTCCTTATTTACCCATTCTAGTCTACCATCAGGACAAATGGATTTCAATTTGTAGAGATATGTATGCACTCCTTTAAATCTGGAAAAAAAATGTGTACCAGGTTTTTTCATTCAGAAATAAGTCTACACACACTGTGAAAATGTGTATTTGGATCTAACCATGACAACAGAATGAGCAGGAAAACAGGAACTTGTTTAGGTTAATCAGATTTACCCATATAATCTTAAGAAAATATCTAGTTAGTCAACCATATTCAGCTCAGCTCACAAAACAACAAAACTAAATAGAACCTTGCACTGCTACTAAAAAAGACAAGCAGACTACATAGTCTGTGAAAATATACAATGCAATATAAAAGATAAAAACCAAGGAAAACACACAAGTCTGAAAGCAATTTGAATATGCCTACCTTTCTTTTTTCTTCATCCGATGGTTCAAATTTGAATGTTGCTCTATTCTGAAGAGAGAAAATATATATTTTTAAATGTATCCAGTTTTCACATAGAAGTTTACACATTTAGTTTTATCAGAGTAAGTTTTAATTTATTCTTACATTAGCACCTAAATCAATTCAATTACAACATAAATCTGTTACACTTAGGTTGCAGTTTTCTCTCCAGTTCAAATAGAACTCAATTTATTTTAGACAGACTTCTTCTACATTCATTTTAACCCAGGGTACTTGGAAATTTGATTTATTTTATATTTTAAATTAGGAACATTAATTCTAATGATAGGGAGAGCAATCAAGATTCTCTTGCATGGCTAGCAGAAGGGGATTAGGATTGGGTCCTTAATTTTCCTGGCTGGTAGAAAGGATGCTCCAATGCAGCTGCAGAAGATAGATATAAATAGTTCCACTAGCAATAGATTCTTAAATGGAGTATTTTGGGGCACTCCTGGATGAACTCATCCAAGAGGCACAGGATCACTTCATGAACTATAGCAGTCTAGCTCCTATACAGTTTATTTTTCTCCTGTTGAAAGAAAGGAGTCTTTTAAAAATCCTCTATATAAGTCATGGAGAAGGCTCTCCTTCCTTCCTTCTTCTCAACAAGCTAGGAGGAATTTGGAATTGACAGACAAGGGATCACTTTGCTCCCAATCTGCTAGAGATCCTTCATCACACACAATTATTTACCATTTTAAGCAACCATTCTGTTGGATGTGAAGCTTAATATTTGAATAATGTAACCTCAAGCAAGTTTTTCCAGAAGAAAGTTGTGAAGGAATTGAGAAAATTGGGGGGAGGGGGGGGGCTGGAGCAGATATGAGCCAAACGCCAGAGTATGCCATTAACAAAAATTACCAGTAATAGTCAAAATCTTCAACTGATATACAGCAATTCAATTGACAAATAGCAGGAAAGGGAGTCCATAGAAGGTCTCAGATGAGACTACCACCTTAGGTTGATCTGTGATTTTAAACACCAGTTAGAGACATTCTTTTCTTTATTCATATCAGAGTACTGCACAATTTAAAATTAAGGACACATAGAAAATATAGGTAAAATTCAAAAAAATTAAAATGTTAAACTATTTGGACTATATTTGACAAACAGCAGGTTATTTCAATAACATTATCTCAGAAATGTATTAGATCTTCTTTGTACACCTAGTGGGGCATGAACTGCATGAACATGAATGTTGCAATGACCAACTTTCTCAATATTCACAGAAACATTGTCCTGTGCCCAAATAACCCCATTTTATTTGAGTTTTCTTTGATTTTCCTATTTTACTTCAAAGTCTAATAAGAGATTTCCAGCTGGTCCAACCAGAATCTTGTCCTTGTGGAAGTCACTCTTCAACATTCATTCATTTGGCAAGGGGTATTTATTGTATTTGTTTTTCACAGATTTAGCCAAGTTTTTTCTAGGATTAATATTTAGCAATAGCAATTATAGTACTCTTATATACCACCCCATAGCACTTAGTGTACTCTCTGGGTGGTTCACAAGTTAATTAGCATTTTGCCCCCACCAAGCTGGGTACTCATTTTACTGACCATTGAAGGATGGAAAGCTGAGTCAACCTTGAGTTCCCATCAGGTTGAAATGAACAACATTCTGGCTCCAGTACAGCAGTTTAACCTCTGCACCACCAGGGCAGAATATAAATCAAATAAATAAATACTTCTGTCTTCCACCATATTTCTGGAATTTGTTTGCTAACCCAGCAGTTATTAAAGAATTAAAGGAACAATTTATTTGTCTTTTGCCCAAAATTATTAATACTTAATACTTTACTGTGAATTCAGTCTGATTATTTTGATGTTTCATTTTTATTTTGAGTTGGTTGATCCTTCATGCTAAGAGCAGTTGATGAGCTATTTGGTTTGGGGTTAATTTGCATACAGTTTCATAGCTATGCAAATTAGGCAATAGATTACTGTTCTGTGAAAGGAAGAAGCCAAATAGATACTAGTCTGTACTCTGTATATAAATCTCATGTATATTCAAGGTGTTAGGCTGATGATCCCATAAGTTATATAATGGAACAAGTGAGTTAATGAGTTGGCTTCCTCTCACTCAGAAGGAGGAGGGACTTTTTCCATAATCCAAGTCTGCCTCTTAGGAGGAATGCTGGCTGAAACTACTGTCCATCTTGCTGTTCTTTGATGCTGCAAGAGAAAGCGACGTATGCTGTACATGTCCCAGAACTAACTCAATTCTCTGCCAAAGTGTGAGTATAGATAGACTAGCTACTTTTGCTATTTTCTGATGGTTTATGCTGAAATCTTTACAATTTTGCCTCTGTATTTTGATCCATTATTTTGAGAAATCTTTGTAAGTGCATGAAATGTTGTGCTTTCAGCATTATCTTTCCCTACTCTTCTTTTAATAAAATACAACAATCTATTCAAAGAACTGGCTGTATTTTTAGTTCAGAGGGTTAAGAACATAAGAACAGCCTTGCTGGAACAGGCCACAGCCCATCCAGTCCAGCATTCTGTCTCACACAGTGGCTCACCATTTCCTTCAGGGTATTCCCAAGGAGATGCCTTCACCTGCTTAGGATTCCCTGGAAATGGCATTGACAGATATCCTGCCTATCTCTCCAACCCCGAGGTTGTCCTTAAGTATCCATAATTATAGCCATTGATACCCTTGTCCTCCATGAACTTGTCTAATCCTTTCTTAAAGCTGTCAAGACTGACGGCTGTCACCACTTCTTCTGGCAGGGAGTTCCATAGACCAGTGATCCTCTGGGTGAAAAAGTACTTTCTCTTATTTGTTTGAGAACTAGTACCCAAAAGTTTCATCGAGTGTCCCCTAGTTCTAGTGTTGTGTGATAGGGAAAACAGTTTTTCCTTATCTACTTTGTCCACACCGTGCATGATTTTATAAACTTCAATCAGGTCACCTCTTAGACGCCGTCGCTCAAGAGTGAAAAGGCCCAACCGTTGCAGCCTCAGATGGTAAGGAAGGTGTTCCAGTCCCCTAATCATTCTGGTTGCCCTCCTTTGCACTTTCTCCAACTCCATAATATTCTTCTGGAGGTATGGCGACCAGAACTGTACACAGTATTCCAGATGGGGCCTCACCATAGATTTATAAAGAGGCAAAATGACACTTGCTGACTTATTTTCTATACCCTTCCTAATGATACCTAGCATTGGGTTTGCTTTTTTCACTGCTGAGGCACACTGGGTTGACACCTTCATTAAGTTGTCCACCAGGACACCAAGGTCCCTTTCCTGGTTTGTTGCAGAGAGTTCAGACCCCATCAGTTTATAAATGTAATTGGGTTTTTTTTTGCCCCAACATGCATCACTCTGCACTTACTAGTGTTGAAGCTCATTTGCCACTGTTTTGCCCACTCCCCCAGTGTCAAGAGATCCCTCTGGAGCTCCTCACAATCTCTCACAGTTTTCACTACCCTGTATAATTTAGTGTTGTCAGCAAATTTGGCTACCTTGCTTTTTACTCCTACCTCTAGATCATTTATGAAGAGGTTGAAAAGCACTCCCCTCCACTTGGAGAAGTGTCCATTTAGTGCTACACTCTGTTTCCTGTCCCTTAGCCAGTTGCTGATCCAGGACAAGACCTGTCCCTTTATTCCATGACTGGCAAGTTTATCCAAGAGCCTTTGGTGTGGGACCTTGTCAAAAGCCTTCTGAAAGTCCAGATAAACAATGTCAACTGGATCCCCCTTATCCACATGCTTGTTGACACTCTCAAAAAATTCCAAAAGATTAGTGAAGCATGATTTGCCCTTGCAAAAGCCATGTTGGCTCTCCTTTAGCAGCGCCTTCTCTTCTATGTGCCTATTAATTCTATCTTTTAGGGTGGTTTCCATCACTTTACCTGGGACACATGTCAAACTGACAGGTCGGTAATTTCCTGGATCACTCCTGGATCCTTTTTTGAAAATTGGTGTTACATTTGCTACCTTCCAGTCATCAGGCACAAAGCCTGATTTGAGGGAAAGATTATATATTTTGGCTAGGAGATCAGCAATTTCATCTTTAAGTTCCCTGAGAACTCGTGGATGGATGCCATCTGGTCCTGGTGATTTGTTAGTGTTTAGCTTAACAAGACATGCAAGGACCTCCTCCCTGGTTATTTCTATCTTGCTTAATTCTTCGGTTTCCCTCCCTACGAAGATAGGCTCTGTTTTGGGCATGTGGTCTCTGTCTTCTTCAGTGAATACTGAAGCAAAGAATTCATTGAGTCTCTCTGCAATCTTTGATTCCTCTTTAATAACCCCTTGCCTTCCATTGTCATCTAATGGTCCAATGGCCTTCCTAGTTGGGTTCTTACTTCTAATGTACTTAAAGAAGTCTTTGTTATTTCTCTGAGTATTTTTAGCTATACGCTCCTCAAAGTCTTGTTTTGCTTTCCTGATTGTTGCCTTGCATTTGTTATGCCAGAATTTATGTTTCTGCCTGCTGTCCTCATTTGGACAAGCCTTCCATCTTCTAAATGAGCTTCTCTTGCTCTTGATCACTTCCCGAACAGCTCCTGTAAGCCACATCGGAGTCCTCTTGGACCTGGAAGTGCCCTTTTTCCTTTTGGGTATGCATTCCAATTGGGCCTCTGTTATTGTTTTTGTAAACAGCCTCCATGCCTCTTGGAGTGTTTGGACTCTCTCAATTTTTCCCTTTCAGCTTCTTTTTTACTAATTTCCTCATCTTTGGGAAATTTCCTTTTTGAAAATTTAAGGTCTCTGTGTTAGATTTTATCAGTGACTTGCAGTCTATGATCAAATTAAACATAATTGAGTTGTGGTCACTGTTCCCTATTGGATCAGTCACATTAACATCTTGCACCAGATCCTGAGTATTACTCAGGATCAAGTCAAGGATTCTTGTACTTCTAGTTGGGTCTTCAACCATCTGTCCCAGGGAACAATCATTTAGCATATCTAAGAACTTTATCTCTTTATCATGTGCTGAACAACAGTTCACCCAGTCTATGTGAGGGTAATTGAAGTCCCCCATTATAACCAGGCTTCCCTTCTTGGATGCCTCCTTTACAACATTCTCCAACTGCCAGTCTCCCTCAAGAGTTTGGGTCAGAGGCCGATAGTATATGCCTACTGTTAGACCATCCTTGTGGCCTGGTACTCTTACCCACAGAGCTTCTAATGGTGACTCCAAATCACCTAGATATTCCAATTCATACGATTTTATCACTTCTTTGATATACAAGGCTACACCACCTCCCGTTTGCCCCTTCCTATCCTTCCTGTACAGTTTGTAGCCTGGGATAACTGTATCCCATTGGTTATCATCCGTCCACCAGGTTTCAGTGATACCAATAATATCAATATTCTTATCTATTGCTAAGTATTCCAGCTCCCCTATTTTGTTCTGGAGGCTTCTGGCATTTGTATACAAGCATTTATATATGCTTTCCTGATACAGTCTTTTGAGTCCAGGGTTGTAGTACATAAATCCAGATTTTGCTTCAAGCAGCTACTGGAGATTTTGGTATTTTAGCATATGCTGTGGCAGCAATACCCTTGCAAGATAGGCCTCTTGTATCCCAGAGCCTAGCTTTGTAGGTTTTACTAATTTTGACCTCTTTGGAGCATTGCCAAGTCCAAGCTGGACTGGAATGTTGGGAGAAAACATTGCTAGATAGGGACTTATGCTCATAGCTGACAAGTATCCCTTATTGGCCAGGAAAACCCCTTATTTTACCCTCTTTCCCGCCGTCATCCCTTATTAATTGGACTGCAATGCCCTATTGCCGCCATTGGAGGGCAGCACAGGATAAGCATAGCGTCAAGTACCCTGTATTTGCCGGGAAATTTCCCTTATTTCCAAATCCAAAACTTGACAGGTATGCTTATGCTCATCATCACAACTGACCTTTTCAGAGGCTCATCCACCCCAAGAGAAGGTTAGTACAGTATGTTTGAATGGCTATAGAAGAAAACCACAGTGGATTCATTAAGTTTAGTAGTTTACACCAAAGTAGGTGTGCTCAGAATTACCCAGTACAAGCACTATCAATAGATCTGTTATTTATAAGTCTATAGCATTGGTACTTGCAAATATGAATTCTGGAAGTAGACAAGTTCATGGAGGACAGATCAGTCACTGGCTGCTGGCTGGATGACTAAATGGAAAACTAAAGGTAAGTGGATATATCTATTAAAATATTCAGTGAGAAGAGTTGTTTTATTAGTAGACTTGATATATAACACACGAGGAGGCTGATAACTTAATTTTGTATATATGCATGGGAGTACAGTACTGTATTCAAGCACCCCTATGCCCTGAAGTTATACCCTGAGTCTGATTCTTGTTACACAATGGTTTGAGAATTTCCATCAAGAAATAAATATTTTAACCCAGGCCCAAACAGTTGCTTTAATCAGACATTTTAATTACCACCATCACAATACATTAGGAAGCAATGCACATTGAAGTAACAGTGTTGCTCTAGAGCTGGCACTCCAGTATCTAGGCAACCTCCCTGAGGACCAGCTGAAGTTCAAAGGTAGCCTTGCTTACAACATCCTGTCCAAAGGAGCTGGGATACTCAGTAGCTCAATCTTAATAGCAATTTTCTGTGGCACACAAAACGAACTACAGTACTGTCAAATCTAGATGTTCTGCTTTCAGTTCTTCATATTACAGGAAAAACTAAAAATGGGGAAGCAGTCTCGTCATAGTTTGTGAGAAGGGTAGCAATATCAGAGATTCATTATTCATCTGGGGTGGGAAAAGAAACATAGCTGTTTGTTTCAAACATGAGCGAAACATTTTTTTTTTCAGTTGACAATAACTTTTATTAAGGGCCTAACTAACCAAAACACCACAAATGCATATGCTTCTGAATTGTCTACAATTCTGCATCAGACTTAGGGAATAAAATAATTTCAGTTTCCTCCTCGCCATCTGTTTTTCCCCTCCTAGGTAGCCTGATTAAAAGTCCTAGAGAACTCAAAATTCCTATACACATTTGCATTGTGTTGGTTAGTCCTAAGGAAGATGTTGTCCAACTGAATATCTTATCATTACAGTGGTACCACATACAACAATTTTAATACATTCCATGGGGCTTATTGTTGCATGGGATGCATCATACAATGATTTTTTTTCGCTAAGTGTTTTTTTCCATTGAAAAATTGTTATATTATTTTTTTTCCATAGGGAAATTTTTTATGCGGGACGCCATTTCCCCCCCAAACCTAATTGTTATGCTATTTTGTTGCTATATGGGACGATTGTTGTATGATGTTCCACTGTATATTACTAGATCTTGGCAAACAAATCAACCATGTAATCCATATACAAAACAAATGTAGAAGAAGGCAATACAGTACAGTACCTTTTTTGGATCACTAAATAAAACGTCACTGCAGATTGAACCACTAGGTAATATTTAAATGACTTTGAATTGGGTACAATTGGAATACAGTACCTAGTGTGTGAACCAAATCCCCCACATCCCAAATTCCCTGATGGAGGATACTGAAATATGCATTGCTTTGACAAGGCCAGAGAGGGGGCCTGTGGCCTCAAGGGAGCCATTTGGAAAGAGCAATAAGCAGAGGCCTGGTTTCCTGTGTCTGTTAAATGGGGAGGGATATAAAATGGACTGCTACTTCACATTTATTTTTAAGAACAGAGCCTGAAAACTCCATCATGCCAAAAAGAAAAAATATAGACTTTCATTGATGATTTCCCTGCCTTTGCATGCCTGAAGAAGTGATCTTGAATCACAAAAGCTCGCAATGATTTTTTAATTTAGTGGTCCAAACAACGTATTGTCTTCTTCTTCTACACCAGTGGTGCCCAAACTTTTTTTAGTGGGCCGGTCCTGCCCCCGACACACAGCTGCAGGGGGTGGAGGCGGACTGCTCACACTGCTGACATTTTTGACGTCAGCAGTGGTGGCGGCGGAGGCAGCAACCACGCTTTGTCCGGGCTGCTCCGAGCAGCCTCTTGCTTGGTCCCATCCCCTCAGCAGCCTTTGCTAAAGCCGATCGCTGCTTCAGGGAAATTTTCAGAGCCTCCTGTGTTTCAAAATTCGCGGCGCTGGAAGGGTAAACCTGGCGCACTGCGGCGACGTCATCCCGAGTGTGCCAGGGGCCTCTCATTAGCAAAGGCTGCTGAGGGGATGGGACTGAGCAAGAGGCTGCTCAGAGCAGCCTGGACAAAGCGCGGTCGCTGCCTCTGCCACCACCGCTGCTGACGTCAGATGGTGGGGGCAGTCCATGTTGAGCCCAGGTGCTCACCGTGGGCCGCATCAATGATATGCAAGGGCCTAATTGGGCCCGTGGGCTGAGTTTGGGTGCCCCTGTTCTACACAGATTTTGACAGGTTCTTCTTTAAGAACTTTTGTATTATATAGGTAAAGATCACCCTTGCTTGAAAGCTCGAGTCAGCACTTTCTATATCTGCAGACATTTCCATGGTCATGTGGCAGTGCACAGAATGCTGTTTTCACTTCCCACTGAAGTGGTACCTATTTATCAACTTGAAATGTCTTGCTTTTGAACTGATAGGCTGGCAGGAGATCAATCTGTTGTGCAGTGTTCGGGTATTGAACTACTGACCTGCCGACCTTCCAGTCATCAAGTTCAGCATCTTAACCACTAAGCCATCCCAGTCCTAATTGTATTATATCACTGTTGTTGTCAGCTTCTACTCGTATCCCCGGAAATCATTTTCACAGTTGATGGTTGTGAAAGAATGAAAAACAGAGAAAATGCCATTAGTGTGAATTTGTTTAAGGTAGATCCCAGTTTGCCATGATGTGACCCACACACTGGATAATGGAGCCATCTCTTGCGGCACATATGAAATGAGACATTAAAGATTTAAACACTGAGACTGCAATGGACTGCCGCAGCATTGAGAATATTGACAAGGTGCACTTTCACAGCAAGTCCATCTGGCATGCCCTCTTCCGCCTCCATGACAGTTGGGAATCAGAATAGTGAAGTGGCTCCTCTGTCGCCCATTTTGCCATTGGGCCCAATTTGATGGTTTTCAGTGGCATTTCCTCCACTGAGGGGGCCATCACTAAAGGGCTCATCCGCTCATAGCCCAATTGCCTCTTTAGGGAATCAGGTTATTTACCGTCGCACAACACTTAGCGTTGAGTTGCTGGCTGTATGGTCTACTCCATTACCATAGCAAGATGTCTGGCCAGGCAATAATTATATTGTACTAGCATAGTTTGCCCGGCGATGCCGGGCTGTTATAAACCGTGATCAGCTTTTTTGGGGGTTTTTTTGTGGATTAAAAAAAGAACAAAGGGTGATATAATTTTTTCAAATTGTTTTATTTAACCAAATAATGTTTTATTTTGTGGTTTTTTTTTAAATAGTTGTACCGTAGGTAATAATTTTAAAAATGTGAAAGTACATGTTTTTTACATTCAATGTTTTTAAACTGTGTTTAGATGTTTTGGGTTTTTTATTTGAGTTAACACTTAACACAGGATGTTATAAATCTTTTTATTTTATTTTTTTGACATATGTTTGTGATTTGTGTAAAATTGAGATTTATTGTTATGTTTTTCACTTGTTTTTACTCTTGTGGCCTTTAGGTGGGGCTGTTGAGTCTTTTTGAGTTGTTTTTACTATTCTGCCCTGCAGGTGGGGCTGCTAGGGGTTTTGGTTTCATTTCACGTGTTTTTTCTCTCCTGGCCTCTGGGTGGGGCTTCTTCCGGTAAGTAGTCTCTTTGTTTCTTCATTTCTGTTCCGGTCGTTGTGGAGGGAGGACGTGCTGGTGAGTTGTCTGGTTTTCTTTCTTCTGGGGTTTTTCTTTGTTTTGCTTTTGTGGTGGTGGGCTGGGAGGTGTTTCTGTTTGTTCTTTTTTGTTTTGGTTGAGTTTTAGGTTTGTTTAATTGGTTTGGTTATTTCTGTTTTTGTTTAATTTTTCTTATTTCGTGTTTAATTTTTCTTATTTTTTTGTTTAATTTTTCTTATTTCGTTGTTTAATTTTTCTTATTTCATTGTTTATTTTTGTAATTAGTTATTTGTTTGTGTACTTTGCGGGGGGGTTTTGTGTTGTAGTTAGGTGTTTTCTTTGTGGTTTTGTGCCATTGTGGATGTTTTTGTTTGTGTATTTTGTGGTTTATTTTTTTGTTAGGTAGGTCGGGGGAGAAGGAGACAAATGGTTCTCTCTTCTCTGTCTCCTTTTTCTCCCGGCTTACCTAACTGGAGATTGGCAGGCAGCAATCCGTAAGGGGTGGTGCTCTTCCTTGCGGATTGCTGGCTGTTGTTTTTGTATTCGGAAATACAAAGGCATCAGCCAGTCATCCGCCAGGGAGGGTGCTTCCCCTGACGAACTGCTGCCTGTTTTGGGGGGTTTTTTTCCACCCTGGCTCAACTTTACTTGAGGCTGGAGGTGGTCTCGCCTTGTCTTCGGCAGGGTAGCGTGGAGGAGAGGGAATCCCTCTTCTCCCCGTTGCTCTGGGAAAGAAGGACGGCGGGTGTCTCGCGGTGGCGTTTTGTGGCTTTTTATTTTGCGTGGCTGTGAGGTGCTGAGTCTGCCTGCTGGGGTCTTGTGCTCCTGTTGCTTTTTGTAAGTTTATTTTTCGCACACCGCTTTCTCAGCATGCTGCACGCTCAGGGTGCACAGGATGCTGGGACTTGTAGTTTTGCGTTTGTGGTTTGCATTCGTGCGGCGGTTTTTTTTCTGCGGCTCGATTTCAAATGGCCACAACGCGTTTCCCAATGTTCTTTTTGTTCGCGCCTCTCAGCCTGATTGGCTGTGGTGCGGCGCAAAGAACGTTGGGAATTGAAGTCCTTTTTTTTGTGTTCGTGGGGCTCTTGCCCCACTGGCGCATTTCTCAACCCGACAGTTACCTTCGAACCTGGTTCGGGCGAGTGCAGGAGGCTCGGTACGGGCTAGTGTGGCCGGGTGCAGGAGCCTTTGTCACATTCCAACGGTTAAGGCTTGGATTTATAGGTATAGGTTATATACGATATCATAAATTGTTTATTTCTTATCCCCAGTTTCCAATACACAATTAGTATAACTACTGCCTCACAATGTCATACCTTTCTGTCACATAGCACTTTCTGTACTCTCTGGCCGGTTCATAAGGTAATTAGCATTTTTGTTCCAAATATGCTGAGTACTCATTTTACCGACCTTGGATGGAAGGCTAATTCATTCTTGAGCCCCATCATGAACTCACATCAGTTCAGGCTGCAGCACAGCAAGTTAACCCAGTGATGGCAAACCTTGGCACTCCACGTGTTCTTCGACTTCAATTACCAGAAGCCCAAGTCAGAATTGAAGTTCAAGAACATCTAGAGCAGTGTTTCCCAAACTTTGGTTCTTGGACTCCATTTCCCAGAAGCCTAAGTCAATTCCTCAAAGCACTGATCAGCCAATATACTGACTTAGGCTTCTGGGAATTGAAGTCCCCTGTGGGGCGTAGGGCCCACTTTGGGAACCACTGATCTAGAGTGTCAACGTTCACCATCTAGGAATGGCTAACCTTGGCACTCCAGCTGTTCTGGAACTTCAATTCCCAGAAGCCCTGACCAGCAGGAGTGCTGACTTGGGCTTCTGGGAATTGAAGTTCCGGAACTGGAGTGCCAAGGTTAGCCACCAGGGAGTTTAACCACTGTGCCACATCGGTTCAGAAGAGAAGTCAGATCTAAAGGAACCAAGTATGGGATTGGAGCTAAAATGCCCTTTGGAATGTCCTGAGGATATACTACTGGGAGGTTTCTGACTTTGTTGTAAAGTTCCATCAAGAATCTTATGATGAAACTATAATCTTCAGAAGGTTCTCTCATTAACCATCCTGCTCAGGTCTTGCAAACTATAGGTTGTGAATTCTACTGAACAAATTCATCTCATGTTTGGTCTTCCTTCTTTCCCTGTTCTCCTCATGTTTCCCCAAGAGAGCCTCTTCCAGTGAATCCGGCTGTCTTGTGATGTACCCCAAAGATACAAGGAATGTGCACAAAAGGAAAAAGAATGTGCTATTTTCATCGTCCACATCTCTTAGGAACCCTTTTTTAAAAAACAGCAAATATTTGGTCCTTACGAAAAAAATCGCAAATGGAAAAATAATAAAACAAATATAGTAATATAGTGCAGTACCTCTCACAAATCCCTCAAAACCCGATGGGATAAAAGAGGAAGCAAAGAAGATCTCCCATGAAGCTCAAAGATAATCCTTAGTCAACATGGCTTTTGAAACCAGAAACAAGAGTTTAAACATGAATTTACACCTCAGACCTAACCAGAACTTTTGTTTTACATCCATCTGTTAACTATTTAGGGGCTGCAGTGGCTCAAGTGGTTAAGATGCTGAACTCGACTATTGGAAGGTCGGAGTTCAATTGCCGAGTACTGCACAATGGAGCGAGCTCTCGTTTCTGTCCCAGCTCCTGCCAACCAAGCAGTTAAAAAGCAAGAAATTGCAAGTAGATAGATAGGGACCACTTTGGTGGGAAGGTAAACAGTGTTCTGTGCACTCTGGTGTTGAGACATGATGGCCATATGTCCACGGAAACGCCTGCAGATGCACACAGCACTGGCTTTTTTGCTATTATCAGAGATGAGTACTGAATCCTAGAGTCGGGTATGACTGGCTTTTGAGCAAGGGCAACCTTTACTTTACTAACCATTTGCAACTCAAGAAAGCCAAACTTCGCAGCTAATCTGAATAACAATCAGGGATCTTCTATTACCAGTTGTAAAAAGCTGTTGTTTGTTTGTACACTGGCCGGAGTGGGAAATATCCAGAGATATGGAGGGTATAAAAATTGTATGCAAGCAAATTAATTAACAAGAACCTCCCATTGTCCATGTCAGTAACATCACATGTGAAAATGCACGGGAGGCTCCTGAGGCATTTTCGAGAACAATAGGAGACGATCGCTCCACCTTTTGCTGTATTATTATGTTGCTGTCATTTTTTTAATTGTGTGGCCACATGTGATGCTACTGACATGACAATGGGAAAAATTTAAATTTAATTAATTAATTAAACTACATTTTTTTAAAAAAATACCGTCCATCTGGGATATATCCCATTCTGGGCGATACAAAAATGTAATTTAATTAATTAATTAATTAAATTACATTTTTATATCACCCAGAATGGGATATATCCCAGATGGACGGTATTTTAAAAATGTAATTGTTCTCGAAAAATGCTCAGGAGCCTTCGGTGCATCTTCACGTGTATAGGACTACAGACATGACAGTGGGAGGTTCTCATTGATTAATTAAATCACATTTTTATATTGCCCAGAATGGGATATATTCTGAATGGGATATATTTTTGATTTTTTTATTATGTGATTTGTACTGTTTATTATTGTACTGATTTATTTTTTTTGTATTGCTATATTGTATTTTGGGATTATTGTATTGTATTAATTGTGTTGTTTGCCGCCTTGAGTCGGCCTCGGCCAAGAAAGGCAGGGTATAAATTAAAATTTATTATTATTATTATTATTATATCCCAGATGGACGGTATTTTAAAAATGTAATTTAATTAATTAATGAAAACCTCCCACTGTCATGTACTTAGTCATATATACGTGAAGATGCTCCTGAGCATTTTTCGAGAACAATAGGGAGAGAGCCGCCCCGCCCCCACCCCGCCCTCCTCGCGCCTTCCAACGGCCGTTCCGGGCTAACGGTTGGCAGAGGGGGAGGGGGCGGGGGCAGGCAAGATGCGAGGTAGACGCAGTGGGGGAGGGGCGTCACCCCCTCCCCCAAGGTTCGCGAGCGCGAGGTCGTAACTTCTTCTCAGGGAGGATGGGGGCGTTGCCGCTCAGGAGGGGCGGGGCGGAGGGAGCAAAAACGTTTCATATTTACCTGCTCGTTGAAGCGGCTCAGGACGCTCTCAGCCCCGTCGTGTTCTCTGACAGCCGCCAGCGCCGCTTCCAACGCCATTGTCAAAGCAGAGCGCGCAGGAGGGGGAGGGGGAAGGACCACCCGTGTGTCCTCCTCCTCGTCTTCCCGGTCTGCGTGAGGATAACAGGATCTTCAGCTACGCTACCCAACAGTGGCAACCACCGGCGCCTCTCCCCCTCCCCCCCCCTCTTTCCCGAACCTTCTACCTTTCACCTCAGACAACGCCTTTGGGGAAGGGACGTGGGCCCCGCGATTGGTTCCCACGGTGCCGAGGGGGTGGGCGCGCCGCCTGCGATTGGCTGGCTTCTGTTTACCTCTGGGGAGGAGAGTAGACGGGCGCGAGCGAAAGAGGGGTAGACGCTCCGAGCGAAGACTACATTTCCCGGCAGGCTTTGCACTCCCGTAAGAGATGCGCAAAGCATGACGGGCTTTTCTTGATAGCTCCAGGAGGTGGGGATGTTCGACTGCCTAAAGTGGGGCACGTGATGATCTTCTAAGTTAGGGGCGTCCGTTTCTCTTCTCAGCTCATCCACAGAGACTAAGCAGCAGGCCCAGGGCTTCTCTCTCTCCCATACCATTCCATTACGACCGCGAAGGCAGGGGGCTGCGGTGGCACGGTGGTGGTTAAGAAGCTTGGCTCGATAGCTGGAAGACCCGAGTACTGCATGACGGATTGAGCGCCCGTCCCTGACCCAGCTCTTGGAGACATGAAAGGAGCCTCATTTGGGCGTTCCCTGAGCGGAGGAGTTTCTCCTGCAAAAATCCTTTCAACCCAGAATAATTTCTGGCATGAAATTATTACCGTGAAGGTGATTTTTGTTTCGGTGCAATCCTATAAATACTTAACCTGAAAGTCCCTTTGCATTAAATGGTATTTTGTTTTCAGTGCGCGGACATGGGATTGCATTGTGAGTGAATCTGCAGACTTCCGTGGCCATGTGGTAGGCATGACTAGACACTAGAGCGCACGGAACACTGTCTGGATCCAGTCTGATAAAGGTAAAGGTAGCCCTTGCTCGAAAGCCAGTTGTATCCAACTCTAGGGTTTAGTGCTCATCTCCGTTTACAACCACAGAGCCAGCTTTGTCTGCAGATGTTTTCATGGTCATGTGGTAGGCATGAGTAGACACGTGCATAGAATGCCTTTACCTTCCCACTGAAGCGATACCCGTTTATCTACTTGCAGTTTCTTGCTTTTGAACTGCTAGGAGCTCACTCCATCATGCCGCACTCTGGTCTTGAATTGCTGACCTGCCAACCTTCCAGCCATCAAACTCAATATCTTAACTACTAAGCTAACACAGTCCTCATTTCTGTGTCCTGATACACACTTTTAGAAAACTTTCACCATCTCAATCCCTCTGCGGAGCTAAAGAAATGATCGATTTTCCAATATTGCAATGTTACTTCTTAAGCATCCCAATATTGACAAACCCCTAGTTAATTGCTCCCTTAGCTGCGTAGATAACCAGAAGGGGTTATTTATCATTTGATTGTGAATTTGCTACCATTCTACTTCACGGTGAAGGAGAGATTCTGGGAACTGATCAGCGGCTTGTAAGTAGTTATTAAGTTTTACCATATACTGGAATTTCTTTCTCCACCCACCCAACACCCATCCCCATGACTGAAGCCAAATCCTAAAGTATATTTTCTTGTTAACAGAATTTAGTAGATTCCTGTATTTTTCTCATCTAGGTCTTTTTAATTTGCACAAATGGCCTTTCCACAAAACTAGAGCTCTGTCCCTTTAAAAAGTAAAGACCACACACAAAATTACAATCTACTGTACTTTAAACAAATATATACAGTACTGTACAACCTTTCCAGTACTTCTGATTCTACAGCAAAACAGCAGTCATTGTTTTGTTAGGCACATTGTTTATTCACGTTAGCTTAATTTGCATCAAAAAATAAATCTTTTGCAATAGCATTACAAAAGAGCTTGCACTCTTGAGCTGTGAGGAGATTAAAGATGTCCAAAGATGTGACCAACTTTTTCTGTTTACATACTATTGCTTTCCTCCCATATTACTTAGCTTAAACTGAACTTTTGAAAACAATTCCTGAGGAATTCATGCCTTTGTTGGTGTGGATGGGGTCAGTCAGACAAAACTGATGGATTGGGGAAAGTCAAAGGCCATTTTTGTCAAAAGTGACTGACCTTTGAATTAAGACAGGGGTGCCCAAACTTTTCAGTTCGTGGGCCGGTCATGTGGTTCAGCGGGGTGGTCGCATGGTTCCTCCCACCAGAAGCAGAAGTAAAACACCTTGCTATCTGTGTTTTGCAACAGGATTAGATTTTAGACTGCCATTTTCTCTGCTTAAACCAGGGGTGCCCAGACTATGGCCCCAGGGGCCGGATTGGTGCCAATTCATCCGGCCCGCACCACCCTCGTCGTTCCCGGATGTGGAAGTAAAACACACCCATCCAGGCGTGTTTTACTTCCGCTTCCGGGAGCGACGAGGGCAGTGTGAGGCGGATGGATTGGCATTAGGGGCCAGATGTGGCCCCTGGGCCATAGTTTTGGCACCCCTGAATTAAGAGCTAGCTGGACAAAAAATTGGACTCAGTTGAATTGATATAGTTCTCATTGCTCTTCTCCTGCTGAGTTGATGCCCATGCCCTGGTAATGATAACTGCTCAGAGGGCAATACATACAACGAACTGGGAACTGCACTTACAGAATGCCGATATCTATAATAGTACTAGAAAGAAAACCAGATTATAATATCACAATATGCCAGCTACGAGGTTAAGCAGGAAGCACATGAAAAGCACCATCATATTCACACTTACCAAGAGTATGGCTTATTGTGTTCACCAATGCTTCTTTCTGAGTTAGTGCACACAAATGACTTAATTCTGGAATAAAGTTATTGACAGTTGCTCTCACAGTTCAGTCTCTGGAATGTTATCAAGGCCTAGTAAGAATTAGCCTTAGCAGCTGCTACATATGGAAAGAGGAGATTATGTCCATCTACATGTCTTCATTTTTCTACTCTAGTTCCATCTGATATGCTCTTCTTCAACTTGGTACTCTTCAGATGTGTTGGTTTGCAGCTTCCACCAGGGGACAGCAAGAGTCACAAGATTGGAACTGCATGAGCAGAAAAGCCCTGACATCTACAGTACTTTCTTGTCCCAATCAAACCCTGGACTGCCAAAATGAAGCCACTTTCCTCGTTTTGTCATTGTCTAAACATAAGTCATCATGTTTCTGGCAATAACAGGCAGACTAGTAAATTAGCAGGATTCTGCATCTCCACATTCACATAGTATGTTGCTGTCTGCCAGCAGCCCCCATTTGAGTATGTTGGTCTTGTCTACAGTAATTTAAAGTATCCCAAGACTGAAGAGACCTTTCATCAGTGTGTGCGTGTGTGTGCGCGCGCACACACACACAGTGGTCTTGGTGTTTTCAGGACCAATGCTAAGGTAGAAAAAATAATGGAAAATGTCACTGTACTAAGAGTAATGTCATATAGAAGGCAGGGGCAATACTATACTGAAAAGATCAGTACTGAATCTGGAAAACAAATGTTCAGGGGAGATCTTTTCCTCCAGTAGCAACAGTGATTTCATGCCTAATCCAAGGAGAGTCCCCCTGATACCTCGCTTTTTATAGGACATAGATCCAGATGAGGAGAAGGGAACAGGAAATATTCTTTTATAAATTTGTAGACTTATCATAGAACCCTAACCTTCATTTTACATTTTTCACAGCACTTTATGCATTCTTCCTTAGTAAAACATTTGGAAATTGTACAATATTCTGAAAAATATGCATTACTTGCTTATAATTCAAAATTTCAAATGAATCAAGCTAAAATTCTTTATTTCATGGGTTTTTTATTTAAGTGTGAAAATCCTTCATATATCTTGGGTAACTGTACAAATAATACATTTCCATTTAACCATAAACACAGTTATCACCACTGTTCAGTGCTATCAAATATTTTATGTACAAAACAATTATTAAGATGCCTCATGTCATATTTCCTTGTAATATCTTACCCATAGGGTAATAAGTCCACCATAATTGCTTGGCGCTTTTTAACTTTATAATATGGAAGAAGAAAAACCCTCTATGTTAATAGTTCTCTACAAAAAAAATCCACAAAGAACTATGAATCTGACCAAAGATACCAATGAAAACTCCAGTACCCAAAAATACAGTATTTTCCCTACACATACGTAACATAAAATAGGTCCAAAGGCACAGCTTTGAAGTCTGTACAAATGTATAGAATTCTTCTGGCAAGGCACCAGGAAAGCAGTGTCTACACCAGGGGTTCCCAACCTACAGCCTGCAGGCCAGACCTGGCCCACAGCACCAATTCATGTGGCTCACTGCCACCACACCCAGAAATGGAAACGGATGTGTTTACAACAGCCGTAAAACGCACCCACGCATGATTGTGTCAGCTGTAAATGTGCCCCTGGCTATCATAAATGCGGAAGCGGGTGCATTTACGTCCACTTCTAGGGGGCGTGGTCCATCCGGCCCTCTCAGCCATCCAGGGGGCATGGTCAGGCCCGCAGTGTAAAAAGGTTGAGAACCCCTGGTCTACACCAAACTAGAGTTAACAAATTATTTTGTTTTTGCATTTTGATATGTAACTATCACTTGGCTTGACAATAATGATGTTTATTTAACCTGAAATCTTGTTGCCTAGCATGGTAAGAAATTATTAAAGTCCACTGAATCAGTGGAGGTTTGTTCCGTCTACTCCAGAAATTCCATTGATTCAATGGAGCTACCCTAGTCGTGACTTGAAGATGCTAAGTAAGGATTTCAGTCTTAGTGTATTAGACTGGATGCAATCATACTCACCCCACTGGGCTGTTTTTGTGCCAGCTAACACATCCTGCTGGGTAGGCATAAAACTGCTGTCACAAATAGAGCCAGCAGAGTGAGGAAACAAACTGCCTCAGGCAGCAGATCTGGGAGTGCTAAAGCAAGCAGTCTCTTTCCCAAACCTCCCAAATTCCTTCATGATCATCCATCTGAGGGCAAAGCTTTGAAGCTCTTGCAGGTTAACCTATGGTGGAGGGTAGGGCACTCTCCCATTTGCTAGTGTTCAAGTGAGGCTCACTTGCCAGGCTTAGGCAATGCCTGGAATTATGAAGAGAACTAAAAAGGCAGTGGAGATGTGAGATTTAGGTAAACTCCCCCACCACCACCACCACTCAGAAGTCATTCAGACATTTGTGTGATGCAGCAGTGCCTGTGAGCACATGTAGATACATGGCCCATTTCTATCACCATTTTAGCCTTCTCCCATGAGTTTAGGCATAAAGGCTGAATAAGGTTCTAAGTCCATTTCTGAACATCAACCAGATGCTCATTTAACAAAGCACTACCATCTTTCCCCATAGATCACCCAATAGCTTGTACTTTCCATGACCTCCAGGTGGGTTCACAGGCTTCTCCAAAGAAAAGCAAAAATTAGAGTCATGCATGCCTAGGAAATCATCATCATCTGAATGTTTTCTGTGGTGGTGGATGTGTATACGAACAGTTTAACCAATACGTGCTGCACACTCAGTAGAACACTAGGAGATGCTGTGCTGGTTTGTATGGGGCCTTTACATACACACATAGAGTGATATTCTACACAAGTGGGTAAATAGGATTGCATTCATTGTAATTGCAGACCTGCAACCTTTAATAGCTACACAAATAACATATAATACGAAACATAGCCTACATAGGCAGCATTATCGTTCAGTGCTACATGTCATCTTGTCAAGGTAAAACTTATTTGATAAATAGAACAATGCATTGTGAATACAAAGTGACGGGTAAATGGACCTTATATAAACACTATTACAGGCCATTTAAAGAATCCTCAGGAAAATGAGGACAACAGATAGACCAGTAAAATACACAGAAGAAGTGCTATGGTGGTTAAATAAGGGAATAGAGTGAATTGGCTAGATTTCTTCCTCACCCCTAGCATATTATCTTAAAGACCAAACAAATTTCTCAATAAGGAGAAAGGAATGGGGTGCACTCAAACTAGCATATTATATGACCAAGTCAGAAGGCTGACAAATGGAGTCAGTTCCTAAAACTACCTTCTCAGTTACCTTCTCACAACTCAGCTGCTTTGAGCAGGTACGTGGTCTCATACCGGATTGCACTGTTACTTTCCCCTTCACCAGACAGTTTGGCTTTATAGGTTTGTTACAGTTTTAAACACAGAAGGATGACATTTCAGACAGTCAATCTGCTTTGTGTTTGTAGTGTACTATAACTAAGGCTGTATTTTGCACTTTTGACGACAGTTCATAGTTGGGTGTCAAGAAAAGTATTTTGAGTGGCTGATCCAAACTTCCACGTATCTTGTCAATTTGCATAATTTAAAATCTGGCAGTCAGCACTGGAGATGGCATTGAGGTTTGATCTCATTAAGATGGCTGATTTCATGACATCTGGAGAAAGCACAACAATAAATGGCACACCTTGGCCTATGCAATGCTTCATAGCAGCAGTACAAACTTTCTTGGTTGGGGGGAACCATACCACTGGTTTATATGTTGTTGTGTGTCCTGATTGTAATCATGGATCCAGAAGCATTTCCATAATTTAAAAATGCCCATTTAAGACCTCCATTAACCTAGGCATGAACTTTTGTTTCTGTCTTTATTAAATATATATGGTTGAAATGATTACCAGTCATTTTCATTTTGCCCATCCTGTGCTGGCTTCCCCATTGATGTAGGCAAAGCCAGGAAAGTGTTGCATGTGCTCGTATTCAGAATTTCTCCGCATGGTCAATGGTGCATATACATCACTGGAATTCCCATATCTTGTGGAGTGCATAGATGGAGCCGTGTAGCAAGCATTTGCTGAGGATACCTCTGGCCAGCAAGGAGTTACTGGAGTTGGATGCAGTCTTGGGGTGCTGCTCATCAAACAGGGATCCATCCGTGTGGAAGGGCTGTTGAAAGGGTACTAAGGACAGGAAACCACGTTGAAAAAATGTTAGGCACAACACACATTTCAGTAAGGAATATGCAAGCTGTATCAGAGCTTCTGTAGTTACAAATCCTGAACAGGAATTCTTTTAGATCTTTTTTTATAGCTTGCAGTCCAAACTTACAAGGAATACATAAATGATAGCTGGACCAATGCATTTTAAACAGGACCAATGCATTTTAAGTTAATATGCAACAATTCCAACTTTTTTCCAAATATAGGCCAACGTCTATTGCTAGAACCAACTAGAGTATTTATTTAATGTTTAAAATATTAAATTTCCTTTTGCTTCACACATACCCATTTTATGCTGAAACTGATTTTTGTATTTAATTTCTGATATTGCTGTAGGTTTCTTACTAGTCTCAAAGAAACTTGTTCTGTTATTGCCTCACTTGCTTCATTAGCTATACCTTAAACGTTATGATTCTTTTCAAAGCAATATATTGTTTATTTTCATTTTCTGCAAACATTTATGACTTTTTAGTGTAGTTCAATAAACTTTGTATTTGTTTACTTTTTAATGTGAGTTCTTTTGTGCTTCCATAAATTCTCTAGAGCAAAATATTGAGTATAAAAGAACCCTCATTTTATCAACTCTACTTTAAAAAGACTACATAGCAGAAACTGTTCATGTTTGTTACTGGTCCAATTTAGTCTTATCATTAAACTTTTTTTAAAGAGAAAAAAAGAAAGAATAAAACCACAGTTCATGATTCTGGCTTATTAATGAAAACAATTGTTTAAACCAGCATTATTATTTTTTACCACACTGAAGGCAGCCAAAGCTGAATGCTCAGCTTCCTGAGATGAGAGATGAAATGGTACCCCAGCCACAGAGACTGACTGCAATGCAAGTTAAGTCTAACTTCAACACTGGCAAAAGAATAGTATCTTCCATTATAAGATATTAAATAGGCTAGTTTACAGGAACAGAAAAGGTTGAGTCACATACAGTGTTGTCCTTCAGCAGAGAGTTTCTGAGGTTGCCAAAAGTTCACAAAGGTGCAGCCAAGAGGCTGCCACTGATGTCCCCAAGATGTGCCACACACAGCTGCCTCATTCTGCCTAGTAGTAGAGTCACCCTATCACTAAGACAGCCAATGCCTAGGCTAATTATAGAAATTCTTTTTTTCCCTTCTCACTGGCAGCGCCATTTGACACATTGGTGAACAGAATTCCTAATGCACTGCAGTAGAGCCCTGACTGGCTTCCTGCTTTCCCCTAACATTCCAACACAAGCACATTGACCAGAAAAGAGGGGCTAATAAATGACTTTAAAAACAAGTGGGACAGGAATACAGTGTGCTGCTGCTCCTCTGTGTGGTCAAATACCCCCAGATGCAGCTGTGTTTATGAATGTGTCATGGATATAAAAAAGAATAACTGCTCCAAAATATCACAAACCCTCAAATATCTAGTATTTTTACAATATCATCTGTGATGGCTGATTCCCCAGCATGGAAAGATTTGTAATGATAGGTCAGCTAATTGCAAATGAGTCAATGAGACCATTGAGACACAATATTTTTAAAGTCCGCCTTGGCCCCTGTCTGACTATTAACTCAACCAATGAAGCATCTATTCAGCCTTGTTGGAGTGTCCAAAGCTTTGCCATCTGCGCGGATGCCTGCCCAAGCTGCCTGAATCACCTTTCACACTTTGCATCCGGTTTAATGAAGAGTGCTTAAGCATGCTGATCTCAAAACACTGGGGCCTAGTGATCTTTGCTAGATATAAAGGCGACATTTGTTGGAGAGCCCTTGACAGGAAATTACCATTTTCTGGGTCAACTCATTTGCCACCACCATGCTGTAGAAACATGACAAGAAACACTAACCCCTTTAAATTGGGGGTAACTTTAAGCCGATTATTGTTAAGGCCCTTTCTCCCAGTCTCCCCAAATTAAAATTAGCTCTGTTTCTTTCTGTTATTATTTTAGAAAATACTATTTTAAGTGTCTTCACCATCCAATGAAGTTTGAGTTCCTTACGAGTCAGGCTGAAGAATAATCTCTTTCTTCTTGGCCTACAGCTTGTTGGCTGATTATGCAAAGAGGTGAAAGGTGTCTCTGTTCAAGCAGCAAAATATTTTCCTTCTAATGCAGCTCTAACTTTATGCTACTTTTACTTACAGTTTAAAAAGTGCATGATAGCTCTGATACAATATATATCAAAAATTTATTCAAATTCTGAATTTGGTGAAGCTACCTCAGTTCTCTAGAAAAGCAGCAAATGAGCCATAGGTAAAGGGTTCAGTAAAGCCTAGATATAACTCCTACAGATTTAAAAACTGGTGGATGTACATATATAAATGTTTGTTATGTTTTCTCAGTGTTTCTCTAATATAATTTTCAACTGCTGCAACATAACTTAAGTAGCGCTTCCACAAAGAGCTCAACCACAAAGAGGGTTGCGAAGTAGATCTATTAAAATGAATGGAAACTATAATAGTAATTTCAGGGTGATTAATATAATTCTTATATTAAGTTCTTCCACATATGACCCTATTTTTATTATGATGATGGAGGGTATAAAATAGCTTAAACTTCAGCTCTATCACACCTTTTTCTTCTGGCTTTGTTTTTGACACAAGAGTAGGTTGATAAAACTGAAGTGAAATAAGTTAGGTTTTTCTTGCTGTTTATACTTGAAGCCAGAAGAATCTTTACATGATGAATTTCTCTGTCAGGTTGCTGATAAAGGTCCAGGTGAAACTCCTACTAAATGTAGCAAGCCACATCAGGGGTGTCCACTTAATTCCATACCAGGGAGATAGATCGATCTACACAGGAATCTTAGAGCACCATTTACCAACTAGCATCCTTGCTGATGTGTTGAACTGCCACAAAATCTACAAACAGGGAAAAGAACTGACCTGTGAAGAGCTTCTGTGATAAGATGAATAATGAAGTGGTGCCGAAATAGTGCTATCATGTGGTAAAGATGGATACTGACTCTGGATTGGGTGGGGGTGCTGGTTCCCATAACTACCATAATTATAGCTCCCTGTGTACCTAAAAAACATAAAATATTATTCATACAGAAAAACTTGTCTAATATATTAGCCATCTAACAGAATTTCCTTGTTCATGAACCAGCTTTATCATCTTTTGTTGGGAAAGCACCTTAAGAAATTCTAAATGAATACAGCCCTTCCCTTACCAGACTAGATTTCAAGCAAATCCACTGAATTAGATGAAAATTTGTAAGTAATGCTTTACATACATTCCACTGATTCACCTGGTCTGCTCTATTTTGGTTTAACTATTACAACTTAATTTTTGATCAGAATAATTTCTGACTCTCTCAAACTCTGAGAGAGTGAAAGATACGCATAATATTGAGCTCTCAGTATATGAATTATTGCTTACTGTCAGATGGGAAATCTTTATCAACTGATAGTTTTATAGATCCTGTTTTATTTTTTAAATGAGCCAGCTCTTTGCTTTCAGCCAATCCACATTTGTAACTACTATAACAAAAAACTCCAGCACCTTGTTTACTAGCAAAACAAAAGCATCAACAAAACATAGTACATGTATGAGACAGTATCTGACCTACCCATGTTCTTCTCTGTGGGAATAAACAGGTATCCTGTGCGTAACAGACGAAGGAGGTACATGTGGATTTCGCGCACAAGGCAGTTGTTGAGAGTTTTCAGCAGGTGACCCAGCAGCTGTTGTTACTGTGTACGTGAGAGACCAAGTATAAGACTGCATGGCCCCTGCGTAAAGTAAAAAGGTCCAGGTATTTTTTCCCCAAAATATTTTTGAGATCTTATTGAAATGCAGAAATGCAACCTGCACATCATTGACTGTTGAGCAGAGCTATCCCAAGAGTTTTCCTTGTCTGAAGCAAAGGACAAGCTGGTCTCCTTCCCTGTTCCATTTATAGAAGTCAATGGAACTGGCACATGACCTTCATTTCTAACATTAGTGAGGTGATAGCTTCCTGTGAAGGCTAGTTGATAGAACCCAAGGAAGGCCATTTGTATGGTACAGTATATAAAGCACTCTCCACTAACACATGGACACGGACAGAGCCTATCCATCAGGAATGAAGTGGAACAGACGGCACTGCTATTGCTGGCTCCTAACAGCTGCCACCGGAGCCATTCTCGTCTCACAATGCCTATTGGTATTGAGAGGCCTAAATGTTCATAAACAGGTTAAAATGCAGGTTCGTTTATTTAATTTTTACCATGTCTTTCCACACTAAGGTGCCTAAGATGACTCCCAAGAGCAAAATCTATAATTCCCACAACAAATAATAAAAGTGATTACCAAATGCAGAAATGAGCTATTGAAAAATGGCACTCAACTGAATTAAATGCAGTTATCATAATCAGTTGGTAGGCAAATGGCCTTCCTTAATTTGACATTTTTGCCTGATGGCAGAAGGCAATGAAGATGAGAGCTAAAAGACCTTCCAAGAGTTCCAGGTCCACAGAGAAGACCCTCTCTCATGCATCTCCATTAAACACACTTTAGTAAGTAGAGTATGCATAGGAGGGCCACAGCTACAGATCTTGGTGCTTTATATTCAACCGTCCTTCAGATGTTGTGTCTCAGTGCAATTGAAATAAATAATTTCTAATTATTTAATAAGTTAAATAAGCCTTTCCATGTAAGCATTCATTAACTTAGTATTTAAGCATAGTACTGGCACTGAAGTATAGCATTATTCAAACATCTATCTATCTACTTTTGTATATTGCCTTATTATTAAAGCACTACCCTGAGTTCTTTAAACAAAGTTAAAACCCACAAAGCCTCAATATACTGCAATAACACACACACAAAACAACAACAAAAACAGCTAAACAACATAATAACTATAGATATGCAGTGATGCACTGCAAATTTTTTTACTACCTACTCTGTGGGCTGGCCAAATCTGTGGGTGGGGCCAAATCTGTGGGCAGGGCCAAATATCCTGCATTATGGGCTATGGAGGTGGGCATGGCCAACCAAGTAAGTGGGTGTGGCCTGGGAGAATTTCCGCTACTGTTTCTGCAGAACCTGACAGAACTTGCTGCAGTGCATCATTGTAGATATGAATAACTATATAAACATATAAAACTGATTAAAACATTTTAAAAAATGACAAAATATCAGAATTATGAATTTTGAAAAATTAAGGAAAGATACTCTGCGTATATTGAGAATATGTCCTGTTGTTGAGTGAAGGTTTAGCAATGAACAGGTTCTGTGGCTAATTTTGCAAGACTGCATCAGCAAGCAGCCACTAGAGCACAACCATTTCTGAATGAGCCATTAGTGTAATAAAGTGTTGAACTGGATTTGGGAGATCCTGGTTCTTCAGTGAACAGAGATTTCTCACCATGACTGTCATATAGAGCCTAACTACCCTAATTTAGAAATTAGGCAAATTGACTTGAGGAGGATTCCTTCTCTGTGCTTTTATGACTTAACCTGTAGTGCATTTTACCATGTTTTCTATCTGCTAACAAGTAGGTAGCAAAAAATTTAGTTATCCATTAGAAATCTTTTACCGTTTTTGCAAATGACTAGGCAGTTTCAGAGTACAACCATACTAGCAAATGAGTAATCACAGCCTCTTAGGGAGCAGAGAAAGACAAAAACAATGGTCATTACTTTTGTTATATTATTGGTGGTTATTTGAAACAATCATTAATTTAACCTTTGTGATTTAAAAAGAATTAAGCCCTTACTATTGCTTTTCAGAACATAGCCTTTTAACAAAAGAATTTAAAGGGGGAAAATGGTTGAGTCTTGACAGATGTTTTACAGGGAGCAATTTATATTGGTTGTTCGCCTTCATGGAGTGTAAAACTTAACAATTTAATTGCTTTTTTGTGTCTAAAAACAGTGAAGATCCACAGAAATTGTAATTTGTTAAGCTCGATAGTTAACATTTAGTTAATGTTGCTAATTCACAGACCTGGCCTCATGAAATTGGAAAGAAGAGGGGAAATGTCTGTTAGAATGAAATCTATTTGACAGTGGCCTGTTGTGAAGTTCTGCCTGTGTAGTCAGAATTATGTTAGTGGTAAATTGCTAGAGATTAATGTGACTTCCATTCTCAATTTCCACATCTGTGACGCACCCCTGAAACAGGATATTGGCCAATGCCTCCCCAAATCATCTAAAGGTATTCAAAATTTAAAATATACCTGAAACAAGATTAATAATGATACATTATATAACACTCCCAGATCTTCAGCACAATGTTGGTTCCTCCATTTGGACAACTGGGATACATTTCCAGGTATTTTCACCCTCCTACATTTGCCTGGTCAAATATCAAAGGCAAGGGGACCTCTATGTGCTGCTGTATGAATGCTTGCCTATACATCTGCCTGTGTTTGTGTGCACATATAAAATGTACAGTCTTTATTAGTGAGAATATCTACAAAAATAAATTTTATCATGGGAAATCGCTTGCAAAAAAGTGTATGTTAGGCATATTTATGTCAAAAAAATTGGCATGTTAGGACAATGCACAAAAATGTATGTGAATTTTTAGGCAGACTTTTAAAAGAAAACACCAATTAAGAGGGACGCTTGCAAGTATGGGGGAGGGTAGCTGCCATCACCCGAGCCTTTCCCCGGTCCGGCATTGGCGGTGAGGAAGTGGGAGCTTTTGGGTGCTCCTGCTGGAGGGGGGGTAGTATGGGCTTGTGTTTTTGAAATTAATTGTATGGGGTTTTTTCTTGCAATGTGTTAATTTTCAATCTGTTTTTGTAATTGTGTAATTATATCTGTGATACTGTATTTATATGTGTTGTAAGCCGCTTTGAGTGGCACTTGTGCTAGGAAAGCGGGGTAGAAATTAAAACATTATTATTATTATTATTATTATTATTATTATTATTAATACAGAAAAAAGTTGAAACAGCTGGGAAAATGGCAAACTGAGCAGAATTGCTTGGACCCATTCCAGTCGGGTTTGGGGCTTTGTCATGGCACCAAGACTGCATTGGTCACACTGCAAGATGACCATTGATGGTACATGCCATTTTAGGCACTCCAGGGAGTGCCATTGGCATCCAGCCACACTTGCTGTTGCTGTGTCACATTACAGTGCCTCTGGATTGTTCAGAAAAGAAAGCAAATTGCTGAGCAGCCAGGATTCTGCATTGCTTGGAGTGACACACACTAGGGCTGGGGTGCCCAAACTTTTCAGGCCACAGACTGGTCACATGGTTCCTCTCACCAGAAGCGGAAGTAAAATGTGCATGCACAAAATGCACCCACTCATGCACATAATGCTGCCATAAATGACCCGTGGGTGTCAAAAATGCATTTACAACAGCTGCAGGTCATTTACAGCAGTGTTATGTGCATGTGCAGGCATGTGTTTTACTTCTGTTTCCGGGAGCAGAGCAGGTAGTGTGGATCGGATGATTTGGTGTTGCAGGCTGGATCCAGTCCACGAGTTATAGTTTGGGCACCCCTGCACTAGGGCAGTGATGGTGAACCTTTTAGAGACTGAGTGCCCAAATTGCAACCCAAAACCCACTTATTTATCGCAAAGTGCCAACACAGCAACAGGGGAGGAAGCGCTGGGGTAGGGAGGAAGCACTCCCATTGGGCTGCTGGGCAGAGGGTTGGGGTGAACTCTGTGCTGTGGGGAGGGAGGAAGCACTCCCATTGGGCGGGGGTGCGGGATGAACTTTGTGCTGGGGTTACAGCACATGTGCCCACGGAGAGGGCTATGAATGCCCCCTCTGGCACGCATGCCATAGGTTCACCACCACTGAAATCACTAGGGCCTAGAAGTCCAAACAAGTGAAAACCATCTACTTTCATTACAAAATTAGGGTGAGAAAGTACTTCCCCAGCTTGTCCGAATAGTCTAGCCCAGGGTGCCCACACTTTTCGTGCCAGTCACATGGTTGAGCGGGCCAGTCACGTGGTTCCTCCCACTCAGAAGCTGAAGTAAAACACGCATGCGTGGGTGCCAAATGCATCTGTGCATGGCAGAACACTGCCGTAAATGACTCACGGCTGTCATAAACACATTTACGACACTGCAATAAAGGTGAAGAAGTGACTTGTTAGGTGATTTGTTGGGCTAGCCCAGAGATGCTCAAACTACAGCCTGTGGGCTGGATCCGGCCCCCAAAGCCATTTCATCCAGCCCAACACCCTCACCACTCCTGGAAGCAGAAGTAAAATCCATGCACGGGTGCCGAGCATACCCACGTATGCGCAGAACACTGCCGTAAATGACCCATGACTGTCGTAAATGTGTACTCACACCCTCTTATCCATCCTCCAATTTTATATACATCAATCATCCTCAGCTTTACCAACCTGTTGTAGTTGCTATGCCAACACACTCCGGGGATTGACTGCTTACAGGTGAGGGAGCAGGCGGCACATCCGTTGAGGTAACAGATTTAGCTGGGGAGAAAGGCACTGGAAATGGACTTGAAGCAACAGGTTCTGCCAGTGTTATCTCTTCTCTTACTTCTATTACAATGTGAAAAGGGGGGGAAAGCAAGGTGGGTGTTCTTTTTCAGTTCTGTTGCATTCATTCTCTTATCTCAACAGATTACACCAGGGATTCTCAACCTGCAGCCCACAGGCCATATGCACCCCGTGGCACCATTTCATGTCCCCCCCTCCTCCACCACACCAGGAAGTGACATGTGGTGGAAGAAGGGCAAATGGCCATCTGGCCCCCGAAGCTGTCTGATGGAATGTGACCCAGCCCCTGGCTTTAAAAGGTTGAGAACCCCTGGGTTACACAATAAAATTTCAATAAAAACATCTGAATTATACCTATTCATCTTACAGATCCTAAAATTTACCTTAATTTACTCCAGGTTCTTCAGCTCTCAAATCTGTAAAGTATGGATGTTGTGTGTGTATGTAAAATACCCTCCCCTCAGAGTAAACAGTGATACCTACACATGTTTAGGACTATGGACTTTAAGAACAGAGCGCATGTGCCCAGACAGGTTTAAGCCTCAAAATCTGTCTTTCTTTTCTTTTTGAAATTAAGCATTGCCAATAGGCCTGTTTTCTGAAATCTCTCCCTACATTTTAAAAAACAATGTTAACAATAAATGTCTATGAAATAATGATAGCAATAATACTTTTCTGTGACAGTACTGTACTTGTCCATGTTACGTTCCTAACAGTGTGCTACCGGGGATTTTACTATTGCTAATAAGTTAACCTAGGGCCTAGTTGGATTGTTATATAGTTTGCTATTTGGATTGCTTTTGGTGCTGTTCTGCTCCTTTTTGGCAGAGCGCAAGGACTTTTGGTTATTTATTTTTGCATAATTTGGAGTATGCCTAATTATCCCATTCTGCAGCCTATGGAAGTGGTTAATTTATACCAAAGCAGAGCTGTGGTCAGTGTTATGAGGTGATAACCTTCTGATGGGTTGTGACACTGAAAGTCCCAAGAAATCCTCTTTTTTATTGTTGTTTTTTCAAACTTAAAAAAAATATTTCTCCAATAATACAGCACAAGTTTAGATTCATTGAAGATGACCTTCACTATTGCATTTGGTGCAGTGCTGGCTATTTGGAAAGAACTTTTTTTAAAGGAGGGAAATCACGATAGCCAGTAAGTAACAAAGGTAGGAAAGGGAGCCTCTCATTTCATCTACTCTACTATTTTAGTTTTTTATTTTAGTTTTTTTATGTTTTAGTTTTTTACCATGCTAGGTAAATTAATTGCTTTTGTGATATGTCACTTACTTGATTCAAGAAAGAAAGGAAAGTCAACATGGCTCCCTGAATGACAGCTGTGGGAAAAGGTGGGAAAGGAGATGGAAAAGGGAGTGTCACTAATTAAAAGGGGGACAAATTGGAGCTTGTCTGGACTCTTCTCAGAGGACAAAAATCATTGACTTTGTGAATAGAGGAATCACTCAAATGAGAGATAAAATTGAAAGCACTAAAGAAGAACCTATTAAGCATGAACCAGATTGCTCCAAATAACCCCATCTGGACTACCTACATGATCTCTATAACTGGGATTTCTTCTGCTTCACAGTATAGCTCACCCTGCTGTAGATTTAACATATAGTGGTACCTTGGTTTACAAATGTAATGCGTTCTCCGGGACATTTCTTATTGCAAAAAATCCGTGAACTGAAACACCCATAGGAATACATTGAAAACAAAAATTCGTAAACCGAAATGAGGTTTCCCATAGGAATGCATTGAAAACCAATTAATCCATTCCCAAAAAAATTCATAAATCAAGGTATTATTTTCAATGGATTTTTATTTGTAAACCGAAAATTATGTTAACCAAAGCTTTCATAAACTGAGGTACCACTGTACTATATATGGCAGAGGACAGAGGAGCCTGGCATGTGGTGGTCCATGGGGTCACAAAGGGTCGGGCTCAACTGTGCGACTGAACAACAAAATGATCCAAGTTCAGTTTATAATCAGTTTTAACCACGGCTATCTCAAAGCAAAGAAAGTTCCCTTGCTGTTGCACAAAGATTTAAGGAGATATTTATGATACAACCACACACATACACACAAAAAACAGATTTACCTATCTCTCCTTCTCCTTTCATAGCTCTCATCAGCTCATTGGCTCTTTCTTGACAATGGAGTGATTCTAACAGGTACAATACGTAGTCATCAAACATTAGGTGAATAAGATGAAAAGATCCTGAAGATGAAATAATGTAAATAAAAACATTGTTGCTTTCTTAATCCCACTGCTTCTATGCAATCCATCTGATTGTTACCTACTGTAACATTAAAGAAAACTCTGGAAAACACTGGGATCCTTAGAATCCCTGTGATTTTTAGGTTTCTTAGACCCTAAGAAGTTGTGACCTATGGAAATAAATCCAACTGTGGTCACAGAGATTCAGGATTAAAAGAAGAGTACAGTAACACAAAAAAATGAACAGGATTTGCTAACACTTATATTCATACCACTGATACAGTGTGTCTGGTATTGTTAAAACCAAGAATTACATCCAGCGCTACTTGGGATCATGCTAAAGAAAGCAGAATTTTGTTTTGCTATGGTTTTTCAATTATATCTGACTTTGTAAAACAAGAATTAATTTCTGGTGCATTCCTGAGCTACAGTCCCTAGAAAAATTATCCTGATTTAGAAGAATGACATTCACAACAATTACAACTTTCAGGCCAGAATTAATGATCATGTTTTCCATCGTTTGATTAAATAGTTTGATCACTGAAAGCTTCTTTTGTACATTAGTCAAGAAAGATTTGAAACATGGAAACAATATTTAGAATATGCTCTATCAGGAATTGTAAAAGAATTCTTATTTTACTGTTCTATTTTTCTTTATTTCAGGTTTTCCTTACAGGTTATATCTCTGTGTTGGAAAATGACCAACCTTATCATTAGACAAAGTGAGATAGTCTTATCTTAAGTAACAAATCTGAGGTGGGTGGGTAAGATTAGAGGGAAACAAAACAGCTGAGTATTTAAAAGTGAAATTTCATGTGTTTAATCTAAAGCCAAGAACCATTCCTTGTTTACTAGTCAGTGGGTTTAAGATTTTTTCATCCTTGGCTCATCCTTCTATTAATATTAATGGATAGAAGGCACCATTTAGATGCCACATTGGGCATAGGGCAGTGATGGCAAACTCTTTAGACAGAGTGCCAAAACTCAACAGCCTGCCACGCGTGTTGCAGAGGGGCAGAGTGAACTATGTGCTGGGGGGAGGGAGGAAGTGCTCCCATTGTGCTGCTGGGCAGATTGGCAGGGTGAACTTTGTGCTGGGTCGACAGTATGCATGCCCACAGAGAGGGCTCTGAGTGTCCCCTCTGGCATGTGTGCCATAGGTTCGCCACCACTGGCATAGGGCTTTCCTATGATATTTCATTCTCTGTAGTAGAGTCCAGATGAATTCTACCTGATTAAACCTGGCATTTTAAAATGCCTTGATGCACCATTCATATGACAAGCCATGCTACTATCTGTTTTCTCATCATGGTGCCAAACTGCATTCCTTCCTTTACAAGGCTGACTCTGTTCTGGCTCCAAAATATTGTGAACTGCCTTAACCAAGGTTGGGCAGAATTTTTTCAACTTTTCATTTCCTACATCTGACCAATTATTTAGTGTCAGAAGCTCGAGCTCATCATGAGGAAAACAAAAGGCCTACTTTCTTTGGAAAGGACATAGATGTGTTTAGAGACATTCTGTTCATGTTTTTATCATTTACTGTCAGGTTTAAAATAATTAAAAATGCATTCCTTTTTTTAAGAAACAAGAACAAATTTAATAATAATTGCATTTGTTTTTAAAATGTTAATAATGCTGTTGGCAATAACATTACCTGCTATAAAGAGAAAAACTGGCTGGCAGGTCAAGTGTGGGGTGCAGGTGGAAGGGTAACCACCATGGGGTGGTTGGTGTAGAGGAACTCTTCCCCATGGTGCCTTTCGATCCTGCACCCCCTGCTTTTTAGGGGGTGGGTAGTCTTAATTTGTTTTTACTGTTTTAACTGTTTTTAGGATTGTGATTATATATTTGAAATGTTGTATTTATTATTGTATTTGTGAATATTGTATTTACATTTGTAAACTCCTTGGGTTGCCCTGGGGTTACGTTTATGTTGTTAGCCGCCCGGAGTCGGCCTTGTGTTGAGTGGGCGGGATATAAATTGAATAAATAAATAAATAAATAAATAAATAAATAAATAAAGAGAAAAACAAGAAATAATTTCATCCCCAATAAAGATGTGCCAATAATTCAACCATAGTAGTGAGAAGACAATGTTTTATATATACAGTAAGTGTCTTCCCTTTTTTCAAACAGGTTGCATTCCACTTGGTTGACAACCACTGATCTAAGCAACATGACAGGTTTCGGGGAGTCAGTTGCTGTAATTGCTCCTGGATTTTGCCTTTTAGTTTGCTTCCATCTTTGGTACAAGTCTATTTTCAGTGAATGGCATTTACACACACAATAAAAAAAAGTTTATACCTGTTCAGTGCATCTTATTCTGCTTTAATACTTCCACAAAGCTAAACTATGCAAGATTTCTAGGGGATTGTTAAATATTAAAGCATTAACACACCCAAAGAAGCAAAATCAATTCTGAATAAATTCTTATTTTTAGAAGGCGAAATAAAACTAAGAAATACTTACACTTGCCTACATCCAGTCAGGATCCAAAGTTCACCTAGCCTTTGAAACTAGTCTCCCAAGTCCAGAGGGCCAATCTGGAGGTGAGTGGAGCCTTGATGAGCCAAGTCAAAACAGTCTTCTCTCCTATCGCCTCCCTCTTCCCTCCCTCCTTCTCTGCTCTATCTATCCTCTCCTCTCAGAAAAATTCTTGCTTTCTCTTCCACCCCTTCTTCAAGAATCAGATGAACACACTGGTGGCAGATGAAGGGGTTTTCTAGTCTGTCAGCTCTCATTATATGGATCAATCAAAGGAGAAGGGGAAATCTAATAGCATTGCAGGCATGGAATCCTATGCAAGAATGTGGCTATTGACGAACTAGCCTCCCAATCTTCAGAAAGTCAGCAAGCCAAGTAGTAATCACATGAATGCAGAGTCCTAACTAAATCCCATCAATTTCTGTTACTGGTTCTTACTAAAGTACTGCTTCACCATCTGCCACTATGGCACAGGGTGTACGTTCCACGAGTTTAGCAATTACTCATTTCCAGCATTGTCTCTAATTTCTTATAGATTGCTGATTATTATTTTTTGCCCCAGTAGAGCTTATGGATATCCATCAGAAAAGAGAGGTAAACAAATGAAAACAATGGGCAATATAGCTAGGAGAACCTTGCTGTTTTCTCTCTTCTCTCTAAATGGCAGAGCAGATAGTGCAGCAATATGAAGCTTACAGACATAATAGGGTATTCACAGACTGACAGCACTACAACAAAGATACACTGGTCAATAGTGCAAGACTTCCAAGATCAGCATGACTCAGCAGCAGCCAGTCACTATGGTAATCACTTGTCTTGCAACTATTTTGATCATGGACCAAATTTCAATTGTAATATTATTATTATTTTTTCATATTGTGATCTCTTCCCCATCCCCCATAATGGAAAAAAGGAAATATTCTTCAACTATGGAAATTCCAAACTGCTTTCAAAAATTCATACCACCTTTCCCTGAATAATAACTACACTACTGCTACTACAGTACTATTATGAATATTATTTAATACTTGCTTTGGAACTAAATAGCTACTTGTATCTAACTATAAAGAGAAAGTACCAAAGCTGGGGGCGCTGTGCAAAGTCATATCTCGAATAACTCTTGTGCCAAAACAGGACCACATCAAGAGGAACTGTTGAGCTATTTTCTTCAAAGATCCTTGTCTCTTAGCAGCTACCTGTAAATAAAAAGAAACAGATGTGACATACATATACGATATCTTCTTTGTACATGGCTCATGTTCTTCCATATGCTTGGTTAAACAATTAACCAAGTGCCATAGTAATAACTTTAAATAAATGTGTTGCATTTCTGCAAGTCTGTCTTCTCCTCCTGAAATGTTACTGGCAACAATGGGGAAATGTTAAGTCGCACACAAAATGTGAGTGTGTTTGGAGTTAATTCCAGTCCTCTATCTGGGAGAAAAAGAGATAGACTAGAGAGGAATAGTTTCTTTCCCCTGCTTTTAGGAAACATTCAACATGTTTTTATGATATCAACACACATTACATCAATACTCATGTTCATCTCAGACCTATTTGCATACCAAGTAATCACCATATAGAATAGGAAAAATGCTTTACTTACCAGGCCAGGAAGGGGGGGAAAAAATCAACATTCACAGATATAAGGAAAGCTGAGAATAACCCAACTGTTATATAATCAAATCATTTGATTGTTATTATGCTTATACATTTACTATAATTTCAGTTCTTGACACACTAGCTGGCCAATACTGATACTCTATTACATAACACATTAAAATACTGTATACATTTTTAATATTGTCATGGAATTAAGTCATTATTTTTTCACTACGATGCATTCCATAATAGGGAAAGGCCAAATATTACAGATAACCCATAATCTCTTAACACTGAACATGCTGGGTATAGTTGATAGAAGTTCTGTCTAAAACATCTGAAGAGACAAAGCTTCCTACATCTGATCAGTTCTGAGTACTTTTGGCACAGAAGATCTTCAGCGGCCCCAGGCCAGTATTGATGAAGCTGCTGCTTTCCATCAAAATGGATTCAAGTGGGATTTAGTCCATTTGGGGACCATAACCCTTCCCTGTGGACTTTACCACCCAAGGCTGTTAGTCCTCAGGGTTGTCGGGTTAGTTAACTACTGTCTGATGATCAGCATTGAGTCATTGGCAGTATGATCTACTCCAGTGATGGCTAACCTTGGCACTCCAGCTGTTCTTGGGCTTCAATTACCAGAAGCCCAAGTCGGCACTCCTGCTGATCACTCCTTTGCCTTGGGTGGCAAAGTCCACAGGGAAGGGTGATGGTCCCCAAGTGGACTAAAGCCCACTTGAATCCATTTTGATGAAGGGCAACAGCTTCATCAATACTGGCCTGGGGCCAATGAGGACCTTGTGTGCCAAAAGGGCTCAGAACCAGAAAGTGACTCGCAGAACTGGATCAGTGGTACAAGTGTCATGCTGCGATGTACAAGGCAAATGGAAGGCCACTGCATTATATTACTCCTGGGATAGTCTTCATGGCTGATTGCCATGAGGATAACCGATATTCTGTATTGGATAAAGCACCTATATAAGTACTCACAGAACCACATTTTCATATTTTCGAAGCCTTATATAGGATCCTCCACCTATATTCTAGTTCTGTTTTTACTGACCTTCACAACACATCTGTCCACCATGGAATCCAGCCATTCTACATATGATTCAATGGGAGATTGCTCTTCTAGAAGATGGTCAAACTCCTGATATACTGGCAAAATAAAATCCCATTGATCTTGTAAGTAATGGTTTTCATCTCTTGTTGAAGTGATTAAAATCACAAGCAAATCACTAATACTCTCCTACTTATTTTGCAGAAAGTACTTAACTACCGTATTTATTCGTGTATAACGCGCAAAATTTTATACCAAAAAAAGAAATCAAAGTTTGGGTGCGCGTTATACACGAGGACTGGGTGCGCGTTATAAACGAGCCTCTTTTACTTCCTTTTTAGAATTGGGTCGGCTGTCTATTGCTGCGGCGGGTGAAGGGGAGGCGGGGGGTGGCTTTGAAGAAATTGACGGGATCTGATTGGGTGGCGCGGGAGACGAGGCGTGGCCCGGAGGTAGCTCGCAGTTCGAGCGAGGCTCCTGGGGGTCGGAAGTGCTCGTTTCGGATTGCATTTTCTGCAACAGGTGGGTCTGATTATCCCCCCCTCCCTCAATATTTTAAGGTGTGCTCTTTTTCACCGATATAACTGGTTCCCCTTTAGATGGCATCTCAGGGTATCAAGCGTAAACGTTGTGCATATGACGCTTCGTTCAAGCTCAAAGTTGTTGATCATGCTGAAATGCATGGAAACCGAGCAGCTAGCCGAGAATTCACTGTACCAGAGACGAATGTTAGAGAGTGGTGTGAAACAAAATTTTATACCGAGGTTTCATGGAAAATTAGGGGTGCGCGTTATACACGAGTGCGCGTTATACTCGAATAAATACGGTATATCAAAACATGCTCTCTACCTTGCAAGATTAAAAGCTAAAATCTTAAGACTGCTCAGTGTCTTCTTTTTCTTTGTCAGTTCAACTAAAATCAATGTTCTGAGTTTTTCTTTTTAGAATGAAAATAAAAAGAGGCTCAATCTTTAGTTACATTTGCCAGCAGTGCTTGTTTGAATAAATCACAGACATAATTATTTGGAATAGTAGCCGTGTTAGTCTATGTTTCAGGCATCACAAAACAAAAACAGAAAACCAAAACATGCTGCAGCATTTAAAGACTAGCTGCTATATTTTAAAGCTCACATTAAAAATATAGCAGTTAGTCTTTAAAGTGCTGCATCATTTTTTTGGTTTTGTTTTTCTGTTTTTGTTTTCTGATAGACATAATGACAATCATTCAAACAAGTGCAAAAGCTACTAGATTGACCTTTTGGTTTAGAAATGCAAAAATATGCTATTTAAATCCAGAATAGGTAAACAATGGTTGATGACCTTCCTATCAAGAAATGTGCAAACAGTTCAATAAATCCATCCCACAACTGCAGCTAGAAACATTAATCTTTCATATGAAAGCATAAACAACTGCCAGATGGGGAGCAAAAGGGCTAACAAGGAGCTTTTTTTCTCTGCACAGATTTTTTCATCTCAGGTCTGTTTTGTACTTTAATCAACAGCTTAGAATGTCAGGAGGAATCCTGCAGATGCCAAAGCAACTGCATTAGTTAGCATGCTCTCTATTGGCTGTGAGACCCTGAGTGGTTGCTTCTCTCACAGCTAACAGTTTTACATTCTTAAGTAAAGGTTTCCCTTGCTCGAAAGCCAGTCGTATCCAACTCTAAGGTTCAGTGCTCATCTCTGTTTCAAAGCCGAAAAGCCAGCACTGTCTGCTTCTGCAAACGTTTCCGTGGTCATGTGGCAGGCATGACTAGACAAAGGAGCGCACGGAACGCTGTTTACCTTCCCACCAAAGTGATCCCTATTTATCTACTTGCAATTTCTTGCTTTTGAACTGGTAGGTTGGCAGGAACTGGGACAAAGACGGGAGCTCATTCCGTCCTGCAGTACTCGGGAATCGAACTGCTGACCTGCCGCCTTCCAGTCAGCATCTTAACCACTTGAGCCACTGCAGTCCTTACATTGTATTATAAGTTTTCTGTGTTCCTCCCGTGAATCTTCCATGGTGTACAGCGTTTGTTTGGTTATGCTGTTAAGGTCCACATTCCTCCAGTCTTCTAGCATTTGGAATGTAATGTCCGTACTATGGATCACAGTTCTTGATGCCTATAATCCAATCCAAACAAATCATCAGCTTATAGTTTATTAGTGTTAAAACTAGGCTTCATCCCTTTATGCTTCCTTGGAGATTCTGGCTGAGTTGATTTTTCTTTTGCTCTATTGTAGAAGAGTAGTGGGACATACAAGCATCTCTGAACTAAAATTAATCAGTCCCCACAAATAAAAAATCCTGATTAGAAGCCTTAACTATCATCTCTCTGTACTTGTTTTGCAGTATTTCTCATTTTAAAAGAAAGTGCCTTTTCTCTATTCACTTTAGTTCAAGAACAAACACACACCAGAGTTTGAATTCATATCCTATTATTAGGCTGTCTTGGGCAGAGATTTTGGACAGTTTTCTTTTTTGAATCCCCCCCCCACACACACACACACACATACACTATTACCTTATGTGGGGACAGATGCTGTTTCCTGACCACTTAAACCAGGAAAACCTCTTTGGCCAGTGGTACTAACCTTATTCCCACATGCAAGGAACCTATATTTATGCAGATACTAGCAGATTTTGCCCGGCAGTGCCGGGCTGTTTTAAATGGTTTTGGAAGGTTTTTTTTTTCTTAATGTTGGTAAAGAGCCGGGCTGTTTTAAATTGTGTTGTAAGGGATAATTCTTTTTGGTAATTTATGTAAAAAAGAGGTGTGTTGGTGGTTAGGGGTGGTTTTGGGTGTGCACAACCACCACTACCCATACAATACCACTCCAACCACCAACACATACATTAAAAATTCCTGGCAAGACAGGAGTGGTGTGTGTGTGTGTGTGTGTGAGAGAGAGAGAGAGAGAGAGAAGCAGAGTGTGTGTGTGTGTGTATGTGTGTGTGTGTGTATTGTTCCCCCAACCCTTCCAGAGCCAGGGGACCCTGCAGAGAGGGGATTCCCTCCCCCCACAGGACACCCCGTTATTAAAGAGAAGAAACCAAGCTCTTTCTTCTCTTTTAAAACAGAGTGTTTGGGAGGGGGGGTGTATTCGATCACCTCTTCCTGGTCCACTGGGTTTGGTAGGGTTGGGGGTACAAAAGGGGTCTGTCCCCCCAACCCTTCCAGAGCCAGGGGACCCAGCAGAGAAGGGATCATTTCCCCCCCTGTTGTGTCCTAATGGTTTGATCCTCCACATGGATAACAATGTATCTGAACCAATGTAACCTTGCCTATGGGCAACAATGTAACCTTCAGCTGTATCACATAAACCCTGTAATAGGACGCGAGCTAATGACCACCAGCTGGCAGCAGCGAGCGTCCAAGCTCTCTTGGTCCAAACTCATCAAAGGCAACAGCGCGGGAAGTTTTCCCGCCACCACCTACACCTGGACAAGAAGGGCGTGACCAGCAATGACGTCACGCAGACAATAGCCAATGGGCTATCATGGAACCACGTTCAAATGTGTTACTACTGTATATAAAGAGCTATTGATCCGCCATTACCTCATGTTCCCTCTGACCACCATGCAATAAACCTGAGTTAACCCAGCCCGAGGCTGTGTCCTGTGTCTTGGTTTTCATACACTAAATTGGCGACGAAGGTGGGATAATGGATCCCCAAGGAGCAGCCAGGGCACAGAGCGGGTTCAACATCACCAAACCGCAAGACTGGGAGCTTTTTGAGATGGACTTCCAGGCGGCGCTGGTGGAACTCAAAGTCAAAGAAGACGATGAGGAAAGGAAGAGGGCCATCCTCACCAGAATGCTTGGGATAGAAACCAAGCGAACGCTGGTGGGGATCATTGCACCGAAGAAGGTGAGCGAATTCAAAGCAGACGACATCATGAAGCTGCTGCGTGAGCGTTTCCGTCCCTCGAGGGCAATGTTTCCCGCTCGGAGCGCGTTTTGGAGGCGAGTCCAAGCGCCGGACGAGTCGGTTGAGGCATTCGTAACAGCCATGAGGCTAGCCGCCGGCCCCTGCAGATGGGACGACCTAGAGACGGCCCTCAGGGACGGAGTGCTGTGTGGCCTGAAGGACAAGGAGGTGCAGCGCAGCTTGATGAACAAGGAGCCACCACCCACGCTGGCGGAGGTTGTAGAGGCCGCGGAAGCCGCGGAGTCCACGAATGCTGGAGTGGACGAAATGCACCAGTGGCGTGAGTGGCGTCCTAGAGCCGGCAAAGCGGAGAATTCGGTGCACGGAAAGTCCGGACAGTCGGTGCACGCAACCCGAAGGGCCTCAAAGTCGTCTACGGAAGGCAGCGACGGCGAGGAGGTCCAAAGGGTCCGAAAAGGGGGGCGCCGCTGCGATGGTTGCGGAGCGGCCCATGAGCGCGCAAGGTGCCCATTCAGGAAAGCCGAGTGTTACACCTGCGGCCGTCGGGGGCACATCGCCAAGGCGTGCAGAAAACGGAAGGAGGGCCGGAGGCAGTCACAAGACCGCTCAACCAGACCGGACCGTCCAGCAAGGTCCAAAGATGGCGCCCAGACCACGAGGAAGCAGGACGACGTGGGCCGCATCTCGGACGACAGCGAGGACGACGCTCCGGTGTTCAACGTGTCCGCGGGACAGTCCCATTACTTCGTTGAGGTACTAGTACAAGGGGCCCCTATCAGGATGGAAATTGACTCGGGGTCCTCCTATTCTATAATTCCCCGGAAAGAGTTCTTGAAAATCGACCCCCACGTGCGACCCAAACTTAAAATGTTGAGGTCCACGCTACGAGATGTACAGGGGAACAGCATTCCAGTGTTGGGGGTCGGGAAATTTCGGGTCAGTTTTAAGAGACATTCTGCGGAGCTGCCCCTAGTTGTCCTTAAGGGGGGTAGTTGTAGCCTCCTAGGGACGCAGTGGTTTCAGCCCTTAGGTTTGTTCATAGGGGGAGTGCATACCGTGGGGGTGGATCCAATACAAGCGGTGTGCGACGCGCATCCCGCCGTTTTTAAAAAAGGACTTGGAAAGTTCAAGGGACCCCCTGTAGCCTTCGACCTAGACCCGGAGGTCCGCCCGATAAGACTCAAACCGCGCAGGGTGCCGTTCGCACTAAAGGACAAAATAGAGGCGGAACTGGACAAACTGGTGGGCCAGGGGATTCTTATTCCTGTTGATTCCGCGGAGTGGGAAACTCCAATTGTAACCGCTCTGAAGGCTAACGGGGAGGTGCGCATTTGCGCTGATTATAAGTGTACAATTAACAAGGCGATCCGCCCTAATGCATACCCGGTGCCGGTGGTCAGCCATTTGCTGGCCAGGCTGAATGGGGGAAAGTGTTTCGCTAAACTCGATTTGGCTCAAGCGTATCAGCAACTCCCTGTAACTCCCGCCACGGCCGCGGCACAAACGATAGTCACACATAAAGGAGCGTTCCAGGTGTCGCGTTTACAGTTCGGCGTGAACTCGGCACCCGGCCTTTTTCAGTCGCTTGTGGAACGCCTCCTGAAGGGGCTGGAGGGGGTGTTGCCTTATTTTGATGACGTGTTGATAACAGGGGGGAGTGAGGCCGAACTGGCAAAGAGATTGGATAAGGTTCTGACTGTCTTCGAGAAAGCGGGGCTACGACTGAGAAAAGACAAATGTGTCTTCTTCGAAACTGAGGTTGAGTTTCTAGGGTTTCGAGTCACGCCAGAGGGTATTAAGCCATCCAAATCCAAAGTAGCCGCCATCAAGAAGGCCCCTCGCCCCACATCCAAAACCGAGCTACAGTCATTTCTGGGGCTCCTCAATTTTTACCATACCTTCCTTCCACGGAAGGCGTCCGTGGCCGAGCCACTCCATCGGTTGCTAAAAAAGGAGGAAACATGGGTGTGGGGTGATGAGCAAGAGAGGGCGTTCAAAGAGTTGAAGCAACTCCTAACATCCGAGGCAATCCTAACGCATTTCGATCCCAAACGGCCAGTGGTCTTAGTCTGTGACGCATCCCCGGTGGGGGTGGGGGCGGTGCTTTGCCACGTGTTGGACGACGGAAGGGAAGCCCCGATAGCGTTTTATTCAAGGTCCCTGTCCCAAGCAGAGCGTAATTACGCACAGACCGACAGGGAGGCACTAGCGATAGTAGCGGGGACCAAAAAATTTCACGATTTTCTGTATGGTCGGCCGTTCAAAATCGTGACTGACCACAGGCCCCTATTAGGAATTTTCACTGCAAGTAAGCCCACACCACAGATCCTGTCCCCAAGAATGCTGCGGTGGGCTATTTTTCTCAACGCATACCAGCATGAGCTGGAATACCGGCCCGGGAAGGAGATCAGCCATGCCGACGCACTCTCGAGGTCTCCTTTGCCCTTGTCGGGCGTCCAAAAGGAAAGGGCAGAAAGAGATCACCAGGTTTTGTTAATAGAGGTTTTAGACTCACCCCCAATAGTGCCAGCCGACATTGCCAGGGCCACAGGTAAGGACAGAACGCTAGAGAAAGTTAGCTCATGGGTACAGAAGGGGTGGCCGGCGTCATCCCCAGGTACGGAATTCGACCCATTTTTTCGAAAAAAAATAGAGTTGTCCCTAGAGAGGGGCTGCCTTTTGTGGGGCCAACGGGTGGTGGTTCCTACGTCCCTGCGACCGAGGGTACTCGAACTGCTGCACGTCAGCCACCCCGGCATCGTCCGGTCCAAGGCGCTGGCCCGGAGTTACTTCTGGTGGCCACAGCTGGACGCGGACATTGAGCACATGGTCGGCACTTGTGAGGCATGCCAGGGCTCCCGACCAGAGGCGGCCCGTCTTCCGCATAGGGAATGGGACACAGCAAGGGGGCCATGGTCCAGGGTGCACGTAGACTTCGCTGGCTCATTCCGAGGAACAATGTTTCTCCTGGTGGTGGATGCATTCTCCAAGTGGTTGGAGGTTATCCCAGTAAAGAGTACGTCCTCCGCCACTACAATTAGCCAGCTAAGGAGAGTCTTTTCCACGTTCGGTTTACCCGACACTTTAGTCAGCGATAACGCTAGTTGTTTCACCTCCGCTGAATTCAAGGCATTCATGGAGGCAAACGCCATTCGGCATGTCACATCCGCACCGTTTCACCCCGCCACGAATGGCCAAGTGGAACGGCTGGTGCGAACGACAAAGGATGCGCTGCGGCGCATGGGCCCGGGGGACCTAAATCACCAAGTATGTCAGTTTTTGTTAGCGTATAGGGTGACCCCCTTAGCGTCAGGTTACTCGCCGGCAGAGCTGCTGATGCGGCGAAAACTGACCACGATCCTGTCCAGGCTAGACCCGACGAGAGTCGAAGACAAAGGAAAAAACATAGGGTTGGCAGTCTCGAAAGGTTTCGCCGTCGGCGATCCTGTTCACTGCAGGAACTACGCCAGCGCAGGTCCAGCCTGGGTACCAGGGACGGTTGTGGAACAGACGGGGCCAGTGTCGTACCGGGTCGAGACTAGCACCGGTCTCCTCCGGAGGAGGCACGCGGACCAACTTAGGCACCGAGTGAGTGGGGGGCCGGTCAGTGGAGCTCAGCGACAGGACTCAGCGTTAGGATTCTCCCCCACCCGTTTAGCCCAAGGGGGGGACAGCAACGGACAACGGTCCCAAGCAAGGGGGGAAAGCAGCGGCCCCGAGTCATACCCTTTTGATACGCCAGCTCTATCAGAGGCTGGGGAAGGGGGAGAGGAGTTCGCGACCGCTGCCCCCAAATTTAATTCTGATTTTGAGAGCCGGGGGGGTTTTCGGGAGTGTTCCCCCACCCGTCCAAGCGAGAAGAGGGGTTTTTCGTTAGCCCCCAGTGCCCCCGGTTCTTCCCCAATAAAGCACACACCTCCCAACAACGCCGCGGAGCCGCGGCAAGTCACTAACGAGTCTCCCTCTCCAATTACAGGGCAGGAACCCAGGGGACAAAGAGAAGGTAGCAAACCAGGGGGAAGGCAGCCCGCGCCGAGACCCCAGCGTGTTCGAAACAAGCCATCTTGGCTGAGAGACTTCGTCTCATCCTAGGGGGGGGGAGTGTGGTTTCGAGACTTCGTCTCATCCTAGGGGGGAGGGATGTTGTGTCCTAATGGTTTGATCCTCCACATGGATAACAATGTATCTGAACCAATGTAACCTTGCCTATGGGCAACAATGTAACCTTCAGCTGTATCACATAAACCCTGTAATAGGACGCGAGCTAATGACCACCAGCTGGCAGCAGCGAGCGTCCAAGCTCTCTTGGTCCAAACTCATCAAAGGCAACAGCGCGGGAAGTTTTCCCGCCACCACCTACACCTGGACAAGAAGGGCGTGACCAGCAATGACGTCACACAGACAATAGCCAATGGGCTATCATGGAACCACGTTCAAATGTGTTACTACTGTATATAAAGAGCTATTGATCCGCCATTACCTCATGTTCCCTCTGACCACCATGCAATAAACCTGAGTTAACCCAGCCCGAGGCTGTGTCCTGTGTCTTGGTTTTCATACACTAAACCCCCAAAAAACAACAACAACAACACTCCATTTTTAAAGAGAAGAAACCAAGTGGTTTCTTCTCTTTTAAAAAGGAGTGTTTGGGAGGGGGGTGTATTCGATCTCCTCTCCCTGATCCCCTTGGTTTGGTAGGGTTAGGGGGACAAAAGAGGTCTGTCTCCCCAACCCTTCCAGAGCCAGGGGACCCAGCAGAGAGGGGATCATTCCCCACCTCCCCCCCCAAAAAAAACCACTCCGTTTTTAAAGAGAAGAAATCAAGTGGTTTCTTCTCTTTTAAAATGGAGTGTGTGTGTGTGTGTGGGGGGGGGGGGTGTATTCGATCTCCTCTCCCTGGTCTCCTGGGTCCAGAAGAGTTGGGGGGACAAAAGGGGTCTGTTCCTGTAACCCTTCTGGACCCAGCACCTTTCATTGCCTCCCTCACCCACCCCCTAACCCTTACCTAACACTTATCTTTTCCTGGCTCTCTCCAGCTGCGTCTTTCAAAGTCTTTCCCTCTGGCTCCCACCATTTTGTTTTTTTTTTTAAGTCAGCGCGCGTTCCCAGCCTTCTCTGTGCTCGTATCCCTCAGCCTGATCGGCTGAGGGGTTGCACAGTGCAAAGGACGCTGGGAATTGAAGTCCTTTTTCTTTGTTCACGTTCGGGGGGCTCCTGCCCCACTGCCACATTTCTCAACCTGACAGTTACCTGCGAACCCGGTTCGGGTGAGTGCAGGGAGGCTCGGTCAGGGCTAGTGGGGCCTGGTGCAACATCCTTTGTCACATTCCAACTGTTAACGCACAGATTTATAGGTATAGATGCCAGGTATCTGAAGGTTAATCTACCGCACTTTCATTTGTAATATTGGAGACTCTTCACAACTGGAGTTTAATCAGAAATTCTGTGCAAAGCTATGTGTTTTTCTTGCTGCTGATCATTCTGACCTTGAGTAAATTTTACATCAATGTACAAAATCCATCAAACATTGATTTATCCAGCTTTTGGAATACATCCATAGGGACAACTAAAATGTGCAAAACCTATGCAGTCACCAAGAGTAAAATTTAAAAATAGAGACAAAATACCTGACAAAGATGGTTTAATGAAGTTTGCCTCCGAAGAATCTGAGAAAACCTCCTGGATACTGCAAATGAAGAAGATATTCAAATGGCAAATCAGACAGATTATTTTGGTCTCTATCAACAAATGTACCCCATTTTCTGCTTTGGTAATTAATGTATGCATGATTCTAAAATTACTTTTTTTAGAAATACCAATATTCTTGTAGTTGGATGACAACTAAATACATTTTCATAATATCATACTAAATTTTTGTACTAAAAGACTTAACGAAAGGGAAAGTGATCCATGCTATTGCTATCCTGCTTACTTTACTACTATCAACAATAAAGCTCATTTATTTTATAACATTTGAATAAATCATTCAGCAACAAAAATTATTGAGTCAATTATATTCTTAGATGGAAATTCAACCACTAGTCCCACCTAGAGTAGGCCCAGTGAATCACTGGGATTTATGTACAGGTAAGTGTTGACTTACTATTCAAGAATTGTTTCCATGGGTCTACTTCAGATAGAGCTAGCAAATGGATTTAAGCCTTGCTCTCCTCAATTAAAAATACTTTTAAATTTTCATGCTGATCAGTGCTTAATCTTTCTCCTAAATAAATCCCCCCCCCCCTTTTGTATCCCTCCAATTCTTTTCCAAAACTTTGTGATGTAGAATTTAGTACTTGTGAAAGGGGAAGGATTGAGAGCCATGAAATAAAGCTGGTTTTCTCAATAGGTGATGTGCACTGCGGCATTTACAAAGCATGGCTGAAGATGTATAATACCCTTTCCTGTGGAGATGGGGTAACTTGATCACCTTATTTTCTTTTAAAAAAAACTCTTGACATCTTTTCTAAGGAAATGTATCAAGCCACATTCAAAGAGTCCAAAGTCTGAACAACTCTGTATTAATGGCTTGAACTTACTAAATTTTTGTCAAAGGCACTAATGAGAAAGAATGATTATCTTATCCCAGAAAGTGTAAAAAATCATCCTTTGAATTTGACTCATCTGACTCAATGCTAAGGCAAGTGATAGGTTAGGCTTTATACAGATGTGTATGCCATAACGATTGACAGTATTATGAATGCCAAGAGGAGACAGCCTATAGCTTTTTAGATCTACTGTACTTAGTTTTTTCGATAGAAAGCTCCAGTTCTATCATCCAAAGCAAGATGCAAAAAACACAGGCCCTTGGTGCGCACCAGAACAAGCTGAACTTCAAAAGAATTTTGGCTTGTTTGGAGCTGAGCCAGCCAAAGGTCTCCCACTTTGTCTCCTTTTTAGTAAAAAGAGTAGCTAAGCAAATTACAGATCTTTGATCCACAGTCTGTTTCTTGTGATATCTTCGCTTCTTGGGAAAGAAACAAGCTAAAAACAAAGACTTATGTTACATTCCATCATCACAAGAAACAAGCCATGGACTGAAACTTATGATTTGTTATTTATTCCTAATTGAAGTGGAGCAGCTAACTTGTGAGACTCTGGATTGGTCTAAAAGCAAGTTGCTCCAGTGCTTGGCTGGGAGTTTTTGGGGAGTCCAGAAACAAAAGAAGAAAAGAAAATGAAAAGAAATAGGAATGCACATTTCTAGTTAGAAGCGGAGGAGTCCACAGCCAAAGCATCCTGACAGACAGTAATCTAATATTTGCTTATCAACCAACCACCACCAATAAAGAAGAATTTATTGCATTCCAAGGTAGGCCATTCCACTGTCAGATGCCACTTATCATTTGAACATTATTCCTAATATTTAATTGGAATCTCCTTTCATGTAATTTGAATCTACAGGTTCAAGTCTTACCACGGATGGTTCATAACCAGATACTGTAATTGAATACCCGCCTGCCTTTGTCTACAAGCCACCCATGAGTCCTACCCTATGGAGCGGAAGTAAACAAACTTTCTTCACCTTCCATGTAATAACCATTCAAATATTTGAAGATGGCTATCATATTGCCTCCTAATTTTCAAGCCAAACTCAACCCTTTCAACTGTTTCTCACAGGGCATGGTTTGTAAACCTTCCGTCACTTTGGCTGCTCTCTTCTGGACACATTCTGACTTCTCATTCTGTTTGAACCATACACAGAATATCAAAGGTAGTAACAGTAATGTTATAGTTGGATTAATATGTTCTGTGTTATTAGTACTAGGTAACAGCATTTTCTTTCTTTCCCCAGAATAAAATATTATGCAGTACTTACACTCAAACTTTATATTGCGTAGGTTTTCTGGCAAGTCATGCAAAGCTACTTTTAGCCACTCATCCAGCTGTTTGGCAAACTTGCGTATCACCTGAGTCAAGCTGAAAAGGAAAGTACTACTTCAGATGTGTAGACTGAGACTTGAGTTTGCATTCATGCCTGCAAGCAGGAAAAATCAATGGCTTGTTTCACTCACCTTTAGCTTGCACTTCAGTACTTATAACCATTCGACAAATAAGATTTTCTGCTATCCTCTACCTACTTACTTAGGAGTATGCCCATTAATAATTAAATTCTCTTCACATGTATTGAGAAATAAATCTCATTTATTTGACAAATATATATGCACAGAATTGCACTGTGAATATTTTAAACAAAGTCTACAATATGGAACATGAACGTAAAATATAGACCTGCATTTTTAAGGGCTGAATCAAACATGTACATATTTCAAAAATATATATGCATGGATGCATATACAGTACCGGTATTTGCCAATAAAGGAAGATGGTTTATAAGATGCAATGATAATTCTGTAGATCAACAATTCTATGATAAAGTCTGTTCTTAATTTACTGTAGATGGTACAGATACATGTACCACCCATTACTAATAAAGTGACCCCCCGCTTCACAGAATGAATCCGTTCTGCAGGATTTTCCTTTAAGTGGTTTTTCCTTAAAGCGAATGGTGGTTTCCCATAGGAATGCATTGGGGGGGACCGTTCCAGAGCACAGAAAAAAAAAACGAAAAATAATGGTTTAAATGTTCAAAACTTTATAAAGTAGCAAAACATTCCAAAGTGCACTTTATGAAGAATTTTGAACAGAAAAAATAAGGCTTTTTTTGGGCTTTTTTCTGACCTTCAGAAGAAATTGATTTTCAATGCATTCCTATGGGAAACTATGCTTTGTGCCCTCTAGTGGCCAGATGTAGTAATGGCCCAACAGTTAGCTGTTTTCCCCATCACCACCCCGGAAGTGCTAAACGCTACTTTTAAGCTGCCAAATCGCACCAATACACAACAAAAAATTCCAGAAACAGAGCGGAAATGCTCCGAATATCCTCCCACCACAATGGAAAGCAACAGGGGGTGTCTAAGCAGCCCAAAAAAGCTTCGCACCCTGGGGAAACTCATTCCGTTTCACGCTTTTTCTCTCCATGAAGCTGACCTTCATTTTCTCTGGATTTCTTTCCCTGAAGCAAGTTTGACAGTAAGTGAGCTGCCCGTAAAGTGGGGGTTCACTGTAATGTGATTTGTGCTAGGTTCAGAAGGTATATTTGTTCTCCAAGCTTATAGCAATCTTCAGCTCAATTTTAAAAGATTTCCCTTAGCTTACCTTCCAAATTTAGTTAACTACAGTTGGGTATGACTACCAATAATTTTTCTTACCTATTCCCACCTTTTACAAAACTAGGGAGGTAAACAATACTAGACAATCTTTTCATTCGTGTCAGTTAGGCTGCCCTGATGACTACAGAGCAGTTTGAAAAGGAGTTTTCAAACTTAGCAGGATTCCTTGCTTCCGGTGAGACAGTAAGACACATACAAATTTGGCTGTGGGATCCTAACTGCTGCAATCTACAAAGTAAATTTCTCCATCTTTTAACACAGATATGTATGTCATCCTATATAAACACAATAGGCTTGACAATATATACTCACCTATCAGGTAATGCCTGCAACACTGTGGGCATCAAGACTCCAGAAATAGCTTTATATAATATTGAATCACAAACTCCAACTATGTTTACGACCGTGGAAGAACCAAGAACTGGAAGCATGTGTGGTGGCATTCCTTGCCAGAAATGCAGAAGAAAACTTTGAACCTAGAAATGTGCAAAGCAGAAGAAAAAATTGAAATTTTAATATTTGTGTTGCCTCCATTTAATAGAGCAATGACAGACACTTGATGCTGAAAACCAGATGGAGCCATGGGTATAATTCTACAATTTTGCTTCAAATGCTGAGATATGTGGCAAAGCAATCTGTTTTTCCTTTGGGGGCCCAGTGAGTGAAAAAGTAGGGAGAGAAAGAAGGGGTAGAAGAAAAGAGATAGAGAGAAGCAAGATGACCATGTCCACTTTTTCTCTGTAGACAGCATCCCTAAAGAATATGCGGTGGAGGTGATGAACAGATTTAATGGCTTAGACTCGGTAGACAGAGTACCAGAAGAATTATGGACGGAGATGAGGGACATCATGCAGGAAGCAGCAAAGAAAATCATACCAAAAGAAAAGAAGAGTAAGAAAGCAAAGTGGTTGTCTGATGAGGCTCTTAAAATAGCAGAGGAAAGAAGGAACGCCAAAGTCAAAGGAGAAAGGAAAAACTACAATCATTTGAACACAGAATTTCAAAGAAAAGCAAGGAGAGATAAGGAAAACTACCTAAAAGAACAGTGCAGAGAAATGGAGGAAAACAACAAAAGAGGCAGAACCAGAGATCTCTTCAAAAAAATCGGCGAAATCAAGGGAACATTTAAAGCAAAAATGACCATGATAAGGGACAAAGACGGAAAGGAGCTAGCTGATGCAGAAGAAATTAAGAAAAGATGGAAAGAGTACACAGAGGAACTTTACAAAAAGGACCTCAACACTCCTGACAATCACAATGATGAAGAAATTGAACTTGAGCCAGACATCCTGGAGGGCGAAGTCATAAAGGCCCTAAAGAGCACTGCAAACAACAAAGCTAGTGGAGATGATGGTATCCCAGTTGAATTCTTCAAAGCGCTAAAAGATGACGGCGTCAAATTACTGCATTCAATATGCCAGCAGATTTGGAAAACAAAACAGTGGCCACAGGATTGGAAAAGATCAGTATACGTCCCAATCCCAAAAAAGGGCAATGCCAAAGAATGTTCAAATTATCGAACAATCGCGCTCATCCCACATGCCAGCAAGGTGATGCTGAAGATAATACAGGATAGACTTCAGCAACATGTGGAGAGAGAATTACCAGAGGTGCAGGCTGGTTTCAGAAGAGGCAGGGGGACTAGAGACCACATTGCCAACATACGCTGGATCATGGAGAAAACAAAGGAATACCAGAAACAAGTTTACTTTTGTTTTATTGACTACACTAAGGCATTTGACTGTGTGGACCACAACAAGATGTGGCAAGTAATTAAAGAGATGGGAATTCCAGAGCACCTCATATGCCTTCTGAGAAATCTGTACATGAAACAAGAAGCAACAGTTAGGACAGAACACGGAATGACAGAATGGTTTGGAATAGGAAAAGGAGTAAGACAAGGCTGCATTTTGTCACCATGCTTATTCAACCTATACACAGAGCACATAATGCGCAGTGCAGGGATGGAGGAATCACAATATGGGATTATAATCGCTGGGAGAAACATCAACAATCTGAGATATGCAGACGATACCACCCTAATGGCAGAAAGTGAGGAAGACCTAAAGAATCTCTTGATTGGGCTGAAGGAGGAAAGTGCAAAAGCTGGCTTGAGACTCAATATCAAGAAAACCAAGATAATGGCAACAGGCCCAATCAGTTCCTGGAAAATAGACGGGGAAGAAGTAGAAGCAGTGACAGATTTTACTTTCTTAGGATCAAAGATCACTGCAGATGGGGATTGTAGCCATGAAATAAAAAGGCGACTGATTCTTGGGAGACAAGCGATGAGAAACCTGGGGAACATAGTGAAAAGCAGAGACATCACATTGCAAACAAAAATTAGAATAGTCAAAGCAATGGTTTTCCCAGTAGTAATGTATGGATGTGAGAGCTGGACAATTAGGAAGGCTGAACGTAGAAGAATAGATGCCTTTGAAATGTGGTGTTGGAGGAGGGTTTTGAGAGTCCCCTGGACAGCGAGGAGAACAAATAGGTCAATGTTAGAAGAAATTAACCCTGACAGCTCATTGGAAGGTCAAATAGTAAAGATGAAGCTAAAGTACTTTGGACATCAAATGAGAAGGGAGGATTCACTTGAGAAGGCATTGATGTTGGGAAAGGTGGAGGGCAAAAGAAGAAGGGGGAGGCCAAGGATGAGATGGCTAGATGGCATTGTAGACACAATGGGCACAGAGCTGGGAGGGCTGAGGGGGATGGTGGAGGACAGAGGCGCCTGGAGGAAAATGGTCCATGGGGTCGCAAAGGGTCGGAGTCGACTGTGCGACTGAACAACAACAACTACTACTACTTACTAGTGTTTTCAACCCATGACCATTAATAAAATGTGGTTAACATCAGCTTCATCAGCAATACAGCCGGGATATATAGATTAACATGAAGCACAGTTAGTTTCCAGGTTAAAACAATATTTCATTATTGTCCTCACTGACTGTCATAAACTCCCTAGGTTTTTAAGTACACCATAGCTGTTAAACTAGTACTGGGTAAGTACATTTTTCAGGCAATGCACAGCAGTTAATCTGATACCAGAGAAGAGGCTGTCTCATCCTACATAGGCTGTATCAGCCCAAGATTTGCAATTTGGCCCATTTAACATTTTTTAAAACTACTGAGTCTTGTTTAGGAAAACATGATCCTTGGGAATATATGATGGTACTCAAGAACAGATATTGGTGATCAGGCCTACTATTTCAGCAGGATAACATTTCATTGTTTTAAATTTTTTCTTGCAAATTGAACATCTAGAACATTAGCCTTCCTGATCTTCTCTTTACAATTATTGATTACTTTTTATACTTTCTTGGAGATTTGCTGTTCCTTCATTTTCTTTTATATGCCCCCTTTAAATCTTAGCTCATCTGAAACTCCTTATGCAACTGCCCTGGTTTTGCTTAGGTGTCTCCCACTTTTCATAAGAATTACTTGTGATTGTGACTTTACTAGCTTATCCTTAATAAAGTCCTATCCACCAGGGACTTTGAGTATTTCTGATCACAGAACATGGCTCAATATTTTCTTAAGCCACTGTAACCAGCTTTTTTGAGTACTAGTACTTATTACTTATTAGGAAGGGTATAGAAAATAAGTCAACAAGTGTCATTTTGCCTCTTTATAAATCTATGGTGAGGCCCCATCTGGAATACTGTGTAGTTCTAGTAGCCATACCTCCAGAAGGATATTATGGAGTTGGAAAAAGTGCAGAGGAGGGCAACCAGAATGATTAGGGGACTGGAACACCTTCCTTACCATCTGAGGCTGCAACGGTTGGGCTTCTTCACTCTTGAACGACAGCGTCTAAGAGGTGACCTGATTGAAGTTTATAAAATCATGCACGGTGTGGACAAAGTAGATAAGGAAAAACTGTTTTCCCTATCGCATAAGACTAGAACTATGGGGCACTCCATGAAACTTTTGGGTGCTAGTTCTCAAACAAATAAAAGAAAGTACTTTTTCACCCAGAGGATCACTGGTCTATGGAACTCCCTGCCAGAAGAAGTGGTGACAGCTGTCAGTCTTGACAGCTTCAAGAAAGGATTAGACAGGTTCATGGAGGACAAGGGTATAAATGGCTATAATTATGGATACCTAAGAACAACCTCCGGGTTGGAGAGATAGGCAGGATTTCTCTCAATGCCATTTCCAGGGAATCCTAAGAAGGTGAAGGCATCTGCTTGGGAATAATACCCTGAAGCAAATGGTGAGCCACTGTGTGAGACAGAATGCTGGACTGGATGGGCTGTGGCCTGTTCCAGCAAGACTGTTCTTATGTACTTTTCTCGGCTGACCAAGTTTCCATATTTCCATCTTGATGACCAGTTCTTCCTTGTTAGTTAGGGTCAGACCCAGGACAGCTGATCCCTTTGTTCTTTTACTTTCAAACAAATTGCATTGTCAGCAGAAGTGAGGAAGTTGTTGAACCCTAGTTTTGACAGAGCTAAAATTTTGGAAGTTACAGGGTGGATGATGTATTCAATTATTACTATGTCTCTCCTCTTTTATAAAGCAGAGCATCGTCCAAACCCATGAGGTATCTTCAGCACGTCATCTCTCTTTTATTTTATTTTATATCGATCGGATTCGCTCGGGGTTCAAACTTGGCGTGGAGGGGGAGTGTCCGGGGGGAGCCAGTGCGCAGTCTTGCGGTGTGACCTGGGATCGGTTTGATCCAGTTGCCCCGGATGAAGTGGACAGGCTCCTTGCGGCGGTCCGTGCCACTAATTGTTCATTGGATCCCTGTCCCGCCTTGCTGGTAAAAGCCTCTAAGACGGTGACAGGTGGCTGGGTCGGGGCTATAATTAACGCGTCTTTTCAAGAGGGGATGTTTCCTTCACTGCTAAAACATGCTCCTGTGCGCCCCCTCCTGAAGAAGCCTTCCCTCGATCCAGCAATCCTAACCAACTACAGACCTGTCTCCAACCTTCCTTTTTTTGGGAAGGTTCTGTAGAAGGCAATGGCACGTCAGCTGCAGGGGGTACTGGATGAAGCGGAATATCTGGACCCATTCCAGTCAGGATTCAGACCTGGATATGGTACTGAGACTGCATTGGTCGCGCTGATGGATGATCTCTGGCGAGAGCAGGATGGCAGTCATCCGTCCGTCCTTGCTCTTCTTGACCTCTCAGCGGCCTTCAATACCGTTGACCACGGTATCCTTCTGGAACGGCTCCGAGGATTGGGGATCCAGGGCATGGTGTGGTCCTGGTTTTCCTCATTTCTGAGGGGCCGGACCCAGTCGGTGTGGTTGGAGAGTGAGAGGTCGAGTCCTAGGCCCCTAAAATATGGGGTGCCTCAGGGCTCGGTACTCTCTCCTCTCCTATTTAACATCTACATGAAGCCGCTGGGTGAGATCATCCATTCCCATGGGGTGCGGTACCACCAGTATGCGGATGACACACAGTTGTACATGGCCCGTGCGGACCCCAGTGATGCAGTCAAAGTCCTTTCCAGCTGTCTGGAGGCTGTTGGGGTCTGGATGGGGGCAAATGGGCTACAGCTGAATCCTAGCAAGACTGAGTGGCTATGGAAAGGGGGTCCTGCGTTATCCCGGGAGCTACCATCTTTGGTTTTGGATGGGGCTGTTTTGCCCCAGACCAACCCGGCTGCTGCTAGAAGAACAGGTGGCGGCTGTGGCCAGGAGGGCCTTCGCCCAACTTCGGGTGATTCGCCAGTTGCACCCGCTCCTGGACCGGGACTCTTTGCTCGTGGTCACTCACACTCTGGTGACCTCCAGACTAGACTACTGTAATGTGCTCTACATGGGGCTGCCCTTGATGACCATTTGGAGGCTGCAGCTGGTCCAGAATGCCACAGCCCGGGTGGTGATGGGGTGTGGACGTTATGCCCATTCCTCACCACTGCTTCGGGGCTGCACTGGTTACCAGTTTGTCTCCGGGTGCAATTCAAGGTGCTGGTTTTGACCTTTAAAGCCCTACATGGTAGTGGGCCAGTGTATTTTAGAGACCGCATTGCCCTAAGGACGTTTGTCCGTCCAACCAGAGCGGACCGGAGGGGCTCTCTAATTGTGCCATCAGCCAGGGGGGCTCGCCTCTCTGGCACAAGGAGGAGGGCCTTCTCCGTGTCTGCACCGGCCCTTTGGAACCTCCTGCCTGTGGAACTGCGTCTCCAGACGGAGTTGTTGCCCTTTAGGAAGGAACTAAAGACCTGGCTGGCGGGCCAAGTTTGGGGTGCAGGTGGGGATGGGGGTACCGTTGGGTGGTTGGTATAGAGAAGTGTGCCTTCCCCCAAGGTCCCTTCGGTTCTTGCGCACCTTTTAGGGGTGGTTTTTTTAACTTTTAACTTTGTTTTATTAAGTGTCTTTTATGTATTTACTGTCCGCTATGTAAACCGCCCTGAGTTGGGTTGTACCTGAGTGGGCGGTATATAAGCGCGAAAAATAAATAAATAAATAAATAAGTTTGGTGACTGGTCATCAGGAGGTAAACAATGGGTGGTGAATTTTCACAAGATGGGCAGTAGACAAACAGACAGACTTCTGAACTGTCACAGCAGCTTAGCAAATCAATATCAGAGGATTTACCAGCAGTCTGAAATGTAACACAGCATGATTACTTTTGCTCATGAAAATATTTGCGTTTCTCGACAAACCTCATCAAAGTTAGCTCTTATCACAGTGTCAAGTATCCTCTGACAGTGCGTTCTGTACATCATAATAAAAGTAGATACCTGGCAAGGGGAAAAAAAAGATATTCTTTTTAAAATAATTCAAATTTATTTGTTTCTCACCATCATCTTAATCTACCAGCTTTAGGCAGAAACCTGAGGGAATTACGTAAAGGAAAAGAACTAACCCATTGTCTCTTGGCCTTGATCTATTTTTCTTGCAGCTGTTTTAATTCAAAGGAATGATGTGACTAATGTATTTTAAAAATAATAATAAATGGGCATCCTGTGACGTGCAAGTTGAAGAAAAGAACACAACATCCAATAGAAGCAGTAATTACAAAATCAAATTCCACTGCCCAGACATTAAGAAAATGCCAAAGAAAACTGCTGGGTTATCAGAACTTTCCTGATGGCTTACAAAAAAGGGGCCTAATTATCCTGCAATGGAACTTTCTCCTTGAATGTAGAACCACCACTGAAAACATAACCTTTGGTAGAAAAAGGAGGTGGTATAATTTAGTGGGTTGCAGTGTTTTGCAAAAAAATTCAGATCCCCACTGTGCCTGGAGAGGAGCCAGTGGAAGCCATGTGTTTTGTATGCTTACAGTATGTGCCCTGCCACATGTGCAGATTTGGGTAAGCTTTTTGGTCCTAAAGAAAGGACCACCTGAAGAGTGGTAAATCATGTCTGACTGTTTTATACCCAGAAAACCCTAGGAAGATGACCATAAGCTGGATCTTGACAGCACATAATTATTATTAAATAAAAATGGGCTCTGTGGATAACCCAGCAGGTTCCTGTGAGATCCTGGAAGAGTCAGTCACAGATTCAGGGCCGGATTTAAGCATAGGCTACCTAGGCTGCAGCTTATGGGCCCGCACCACAAAGGGGGCCGCACCGCGTGATTCTACGCCAATTTTTAAAATCAGGTTTTTTGTTTTAATAAATAAATAGCATATAAGTTTGGCAATCGTAATCATTTATCATTTGCATTTGGTTTAACTTAATGTGGTGTTTGGGTGTTTGACCAGCCCAACAAGAATATCTCCTCCCACTGTCTGCCAGTCAGAAGTTTTGCAAAGCACAATGAGTGCATACTGTTTCATATTAAGTTGTTTTCAATTGTTGTTGTTGTTCAGTCACACAGTCGATTCCGACCCTTTGCGACCCCATGGACCATTTTCATCCAGGCACCTCTATCCTCCACCATTCTCCTCAGTCCACCAAGCTCTGTGCCTATTGTGTCTAGAATACCATCTATCCATCTCATCTTTGGACACCCCCTTCTTCTCTTTCCCTCCACCTTTCCCAGCATCAAGGCCTTCTCAAGTGAGTCCTCCCTTCTCATTTGATGTCCAAAGTACTTTAGCTTCATCTTCACTATTTGTCCCTCCAATGAACAGTCAGGATTGATTTCTTCCAGTATTGACCTATTTGTTCTCTTTGCTGTCCAAGGGACTCTCAGGACTCTCCTCCAACACCACATCTCAAAGGCATCTATTCTTCTGCGCTCAGCCTTCCTAATGGTCCAGCTCTTACACCCATACATAACCACTGGGAATACCATTGCTTTGACTATGCGAATTTTTTTCCCCAAGGTGATGTCTCTGCTTTTCACTATATTCCTCAGGTTTCTCATTGCTTGTCTCACCATAATCCTTCGTCTTTTTATTTCATGGCTACAGTCGCCATCTGCAGTGATCTTTTAGTTGTGGTCCACACAGTCAAAAGCCTTGGTGTAGTCAATAAAACAAAAGTAGACTTGTTTCTGGTATTCTTTTGTATTCTCCATGATCCAACGTATGTTGGCAATGTGGTCTCTAGTCCCCCTGCCTCTTCTGAAACCGGCCTGCACCTCTGGTAGTTCTCTCTCCACATGTTGTTGAAGTCTATCCTGTATTATCTTGAGCATCACCTTGCTGGCATGTGGGATGAGCGTAATTGTTCGGTAATTTGAGCATTCTTTGGCATTGCCATTTTTGGGGATTGGAACGTACACTGATCTTTTCCAATCCTGTGGCCACTGTTTTGTTTTCCAAATTTGCTGGCATATTGAATGCAGTAGTTTGATTCCATCATCTTTTAGGGCTTTGAAAAATTCAACTGGGATACCATCATTTCCACTAGCTTTATTGTTTGCAGTGCTTTTTAGGGCCTTTCTGACTTCACTCTCCAGAATGTCTGGTTCAAGTTCAAATTTCTCATTATTGTTATTATCAGGAGTGTTGAGGTCCTTTTTGTAGAGTTCCTCTGTGTACTCTTGCCATCTTTTTTTGATCTCTTCTGCTTCAGCTAACTCTTTTCCATCTTTGTCCCTTATCATGTTCATTCTTGCTTTAAATGTTCCCTTGATTTCCCCAATTTTTTTTGAAAAGATCTCTAGTCCTGCCTCTTTTGTTGTTTTCCTCCATTTCTTTGCACTGTTTGTTCAGGTATTTTTCCTTATCTCTCCTTGCTTTTCTTTGAAATTCTGTATTCAGGTGGTTGTATTTTTTCCTTTCTCCTTGGACTTTTGCATTCCTTCTTTCCTCTGCTATTTTAAGAGCCTCATCAGACAGCCAGTTTGCTTTCTTACGCTTCTTTTCTTTTGGTATGGTTTCTCTTGCTGCCTCCTGCATGATGTCCCGCGTCTCTGTCCATAATTCTTCTGGTACTCTACCAGGTACAGGACATTAAATCTGTTCATGACCTCCACCGTGTATTCTTTAGGGATGTTGTGTAGGTCATATCTGTCTGGTCAAATTGTTTTCCCCATTTTCTTAAGTCTAAGCCTGAATTTTGCGATCAGTAGGTTGTGATCTAAGCCACAATCTGCTCCAGGTCTTGTTTTTGCTGACTGAATGGAGGTTCTCCATCTTTGACTGCAGAGTATGTAATCAATCTGATTTCGATGCTGGCCATCTGGTGATGTCCATGTGTAAAGTCGCCTCTTGTGTTGCTGGAAGAGGGTGTTTGCTATGACTAGTGCATTCTCTTGGCAGAACTCTATCAATCTTTGCCCTGCTTCATTCTGTGTTCCAAGACCGAAGTTGCCTGTTATTCCATTTACTTTTTGATTTCCTACTTTGGCATTCCAATCTCCTAAGATAATGTGGACATCATTTCTTGGTGTCTGTTCTATGAGGTGTTGTAGGTCCTCATAAAACTGGTCAACTGTGGCTTCATCTGCACTAGTGGTTGGTGCATAGATTTGGATTACAGTGATATTGAAAGGTTTGCCTTGGATTCTGACCTACATCATTCTATCATTTTTGATGTTGTATCCCATTACTGCTTTCCTCACTCTTTTGTTGACAATTATGGCTACTCCGTTTTTTTCTGAGGTTTTCTTGCCCACAGTAGTAGATATGATGGTTTCCAGAGCTCAATACAGCAAAGTAAAGTTGTAGTAAGTCTTTTTTTATATTTTTTGATTTTTCCGTTTAATCTAGTATTATTACCTTAATGATGTTCAGTTCTTTTCATTTTTATCATCTCATGAATTCATCTAATTCTAAATACTGTATAGGAATGTTGTACGTAAACTTTCTATAATTTAATAATAAACTTTAAATGTTTATTTTTCAGTTTTTAATTGGATAATTGCTGAAAATGCGGTTTTTGTAGGTTATTTTTTTAAAAAAACTATACTTTCCCTGGTAGGGCCCACGTCACAGGTTCAGCCTACGGGCCTACAGATCCTAAATACGGCACTGCACAGATTTCCCACATTGTGTCTATTTTAGTCATGAAAAGAAAGAAAGAAACACCCTCTTATATAGTCTTCAAGACCAATACCTTAAGCTGCAGGGAGGAATAACTTGTTCTTGGTGCAGTGAGCAATTAAGTGGCACATAAATAAAGCCAGAGCATTCTAATCACAGTCTTCTGAAGGAGTGTGGTTTTTTTCATACATTAGCTCAACCTTTCATCAAGAGAGGAAAAGCAAAAAAGCAAAGCTATCAAATGAATCTTTCAGTAAAGTCACCTTCTCCTCTGGCAAGCTGGCTGGAAGATTTAGATCTTTGACATTTGGAAACTCTGGCAGCAACGTCCCAAGTTTGGATCGTGGTGAATACGCCACTGTCTGTTTGGTTACTTCTTTTTTTCCTGTTTCATTGACCCAAGCTGCTCCTTTCTTAGAATACATCACGTCATAATACTGGGAGCTCTCTTTTACTGCGATGCCATAGTAATGGTACCTGAAATGTGAAAATAAACATTTATTTGCCTTTAAAAAAAGAATGGTGTTATTCAATCAGAAGAGTTTAAGGGGAGATTGCTAATAAAACAGATGTCGTACCAATTTACAAATGAGTGCACACATGTGAATCCGGTAATAGAATATTATTGCCAAGGGCCAAGCTGCTAACAAGCTTTAGTCCAGCTAAGCAGCATTCTAAGAGCAGGACCCAATTCTGATTCCTGCCTGAGGAAGTCGCCTATCCAAATGCAAAGCTCTGTACAAGATTCTTTTGACTACTTTTGTCTCTAATCATTGTCGTCAGCAATTTGATCTGGGTGTACGTTTTTTCCCCCCTGCCCCAGGGCACCAGGAGGCCTAGTCTTGGAAGCCAGCTGGTTCTAGGCTGCCTTTGCCCTCTAAGGCAATCAGGAAAAATGCCACTGCCATGAATTTGTTTAAGGTGGATCCCAGTTTGCCATGAAGTGACCCACACACTACGATCACGGAGCTATCTCCTGTAGCACATATGAAATGAGACATGCAGGATTTAACACTGGGACTGCAATGGACTGCCGCAGCCTTGAAGATATGGACAAGGTGCACCTTCACAGCCAGTCCATCTGGCATGGCCTCTTCCGCCTCCATGATCGTTGGGAACAGAATAGTGAAGTGGTTCCTCCTCCACTCGTTTGCCCGTTGGGCCCAATATGACGGTTTCCAGTGGCACTTCCTCTGCTGAGGGGACCCATCACCCCAACTAAAGGGGCTCATCTACCCATAGCCATTGGCCCCTTTAGGGAGTGAGGTTATTTACCACTGCCCAGTACTCGGCGTTGAGTCTCTGGTTGTACGGTCTACTCCATTACTGTAGCGGAATGTCCAGCCAGAGAAGATTATTGTCCCTAATAGAATCTATAGATCGATACATAATAGAACATTGTGACTGGTTCCTACTTATTTCAAACTATTTATATCCTGCCTTATTTCTGAATAATTCTAGACAGCTTTCATTGGGTCAGTAACTTAAAATGTTAAAACATCCTCTTCATTTAGAACCAGCAAATCGCAACACAACAACAATCAAAGGCAATAATCCTATTGCTTAGCATAGTAAATTGCTGTAGACAGGCCCACTGAATCAACAATCACCAGATTTGGAGTCAATTCCTTTATAAGTTCCATTTAATTCAAATGTGCTACTCTAATTGCAATGTGCTTTCAGATTCGGAAATATTCAGAACCCACCAAATAATATCATATTCTGATAGTTCTGAATATATCTGAATCTGAATTTGATAATTCTGAATGCTTGTAATAATAATTCCTAATATTTGGCATCCCATTTAAAAAACTAGGGCTCTGCTTGTAAGAGGAAGAAGTGAAAGTTAAACCTATTTCTCAGACATCTCAGAGTGATTTCTTGAGAACTTAAACTTGAATTTCTCAGATACTAGGTCACCCAGGATAATGAGGGCAGAAAACTCAGAGCTTCCTAAAGAAAGCCACAGGCTTGAGTTTACAAAAGCAGAGCATGGCTGTTGAGGTCATGAGAATTTGGAGACTGTTTTTCCATAAGGTTGCCATAAGTCAGAGGGGACTTGGTGGCACTTAACAACAATATCACTCATTGCACATTACTTATATCATATAGTTAGGAATAAGATTTAGGATTAAAAGATTCATAGATTAATACATTATAAATCAACAAGGAATACAGTAAAACTCCTACTTACATAAAAAGTCTGTTCCGTAGGCTTTTATGTAAATCGGTTTTTTACTTAACTCAAAGCAAACCCATAGGAAAATGATATTTATGTAAATCGAAGCAACCCCATAGGAAAAATGATTTTTTACGTAACTTGAAGCAAACCCATAGGGAATTGTTATGTAAATTGGGGCATTTATGTAAATTGGGATGTGGTTTTAGTGCAAAAATCATTGTGTAAGTCGAATGTTGTGTAACTCGAGGGATTTGTAAGTCGGGGTTTTACTGTATTATGATAGATTGAGGTCTCTTTGGTGTATATCATGCAGAAGAATAAGATTTTGTTACACATAAACAGAAATATTAAGTTAATAGATTTTGTATCTCTTCGTGAGCATGTGTGAACCCTCAAATTAAACAACAGGAGTTGGGATATTAAGCAGGAGTGGGATGGGGGCAATGTCAACCAACTTTCCATCAAAGGCAGCAGCAGCAGCTAGTAAAGAAAGACTGAGTAATACTGAGAAGTAACACAGAGCAGGAAGAAACTAGCAATGTCCATAGCATCTCAAACAGCAGTACCAACTGTTGTATTTTCACGTCCAAGCCCCTCCTGCAACAATAGGTCAAGCAGCTTCTTCTTTCGTCTCCCGATCAAGCCCTGGACTGCCAAAATGAAGCCACTTTCTTTGCTTTGTCATTGCCCAAATCCAAGTCCACATCGGTGTATCTCTTTAGCAGCAATCGGCAGACCAGTAAATGGCCTGGACTCTGTGTCTCTCCACATTCACACCATGTGGTGTTGTTGTTCACCAGCAGTCCCCACTTGAGCATGTTGGTCTTGCATTTAGGGACTCCAAACCTCAGCCTATTCAGAGTCCTCCAAGTGACGTGGGGGAGATTGAGATCTTCAGCTATATCCTCCTTTAATGATGTTCCTTGTCCAGTGAGCTCCTTCTTCCATTTTCTAATTTGGTTTTGTTTGTTCTTACCATAAAGCTCTTCCTGGTTCTGAGCCGGTGGACTTGAGGCTTATATCCATTCAAAGGGTGTCGAGGGTCATTCTCTTGCTTAGTTCTCTCAGGATACACTGCTACTTCTCTCCTTATCTTAGATGGAATAATACTAACAAGAGGGTATATTTTCTCAACCGGTGTAGGTTTGAGGCATCCTGTCACTCTACGCATAGCTTCATTAACAGTGATATCAACTTGTTCTGCATGTGTGGATGCATGCACTCCATACTGGAGCAGCATACTCTGCTGCAGAGATGCTCAGGGCCAAAGCTGAGGTGCGCAGTGTGGATGGTTGAGTTCCCTGTTTATTGTTTGTGAGTTTCCTGATGAAGTTGTTTCTTGTACTAACTTTGGCTTTGGTATTCAGGAAGTGCTGCTTAAAAGAGTGTCTGGTCAAGCATCACACCAAGGTATTTTGATGCTGAACAGTGCTGTAATCAGTTCCCTTGCCATGTAACATAGGTCAAGCTTTCTGGGACACTTTCTTGACAAGCATGGCAGGGACCTCTCCTCCAGAGACACCATCCCAGGGAAAGGTCATGGCAGATGTATACAGACAGGAGCTCTGAAAGCCGAAAGAAACTGATCCCTTGTCTTGCTGGACTAGGATGGAGTCTGTTTGGGGAGGACTGACCAAGGGGGCAGTGGGACTGACCTCTTGGCCAACAGCTAGTGTGACCAGACAGAGAGTATTCTCTCAGAGAGGGGACATTGTCAGTCCACACCACTCACACCTGGTATTTGGATCTGTAGAAAAACTTACTTTCCTTAAGGTCCACCTAAAATTGCTAGGTTATCCTTAAGTCCCTTTTTTAATTTGAGAGTATGTCACATTCTGCTCAAAGCACTAGGTATGTCATGCTTTAGTCCATGGGTTCCCAACCTACAGCCCATGCATGCCTAGAACGCTGTTGTAAATGACCCACTGCTATCATAAATGCATTTACAGTAGCCACGGGTTGTTTACGGCAGTGTTCTGCGCATGCACGGGTGCATTTTACTTCTGCCTCCGGGTGGGAGGAACCATGTGACCAGTCTGCTCGACCACATGACTGGCCCACAGTCTGAAAAGGTTGGGAACCCCTGCTTTAGTCAGATGCCCCCATCCTCCTGACTCTTTCATTTTTCCAGTTGCCACTACAAGAGTGTGCTCACGCACTTAACTGTGCTGTGCCCTGTGCTGTTGGCATGGTTCCTACCCACCATAAATTCTCTGCTGCTCCAAATTGCTTACCAGTGCTATCCAAAATATTTGTCCACTCTTCGGTGGAATCTGTCTTCTTCCCCAATGCTGCTGCCATTTCCAGTATGCCCATTAGTCTTTTCATAACACTTAGGCACTGCTGGCTGCCGGTGTGCACACTTTTTCTTTGCTACAATCATTGGGAAGTTGCCAGAAAATATGGGGAAATCTCTTTAAAATATTTTTGCCTATTTGTGTATTTTTAAGAAGGGAAAACAGTCACTATATAGTATTCATATTGACTGTAACTGAGTTCTGGATATTCAGAAATTCCAAAATTTTAAAACTCCAAATCTGAAGGTCTGTAATTCTGAACCTGAATTTTGCTGCTAGTGCAAATCCCTACTTACTATGTTAAAGTAAGTCACAGTTAGAGTAGGCCAATTTGAATCAGTGGAACCTACACTGATTCAATGGGCATACTCTAGAGCAGTGGTTCCAAACATGGGGCCCAGGCCTCACAGGGGGTCTTCAATTCTCAGAAGCTTAAGTTGGCTGATCTGTGCTTTGGGAAATTGACTTAGGCTTCTGGGAATTGAAGTCCAAAAACCAAAGGTTGGGAAACACTGCTCTAGGTTGATTTGCTGTGCTAAGCAACAGGATTTTGATAATTTTTTTAAATAAGCAGAAAAAATGGATATTTAAATTAAATTAAGACTTCAAATTAATATTACACTTACAAAGCCTTTTCCTGAATGAGTCAAAGCATTAAATGGAGCCCCACCCATCTATTTTAAGGTATATATTATCTGGTGCCAGCCAAATGATTCCAGTACATAAGGCAGAAAATATATAAACATTTCTGCCTATTGTTGGCAAAGGAAATTAGCAATTTGTTGCACATTTGTGACACTCAATATCTGTGGCCTAGTGGTAGGGCTAGTCCTGATCCCTTCCTAACAAGGCCTTCTTCAACCATTGGCAGATTATTGCCAGAAGTGTGTCACAATTCCCTTTTGATGGTTCAGCACTGTACTAAACAGCAGCCCCCATTTCCCTCACCGCAGGCTTTGCCTTGAAATGCAGCCACAGAGCCACACCATCTTGACTGCAGCTAGGAACAGTCTTATTACAGAAAGGCCCCAATGAATGTTCTGTGTCATACTTAGCCTTTTTGTGATTAGGAAACACACATTATTGCTTACTTTGACTGGCCTCTTGTTCCAAGTCTTCTTGTCGTTAACTGTGGAAACTGTTGCCTTATTATCTGAAAATAATATTCACACATTAACAAGTTTTTTACATTAATACTCTCTGCACATATGACTTATTTAATTTATATATATATATATATAGACAGGTCATTTTAATCCTGCAGTTAGCTTTGTTATGGAATCCAGACAGATGCTGATCTATAGGCATGATGGCCAACCTTGGCACTCCAGATGTCCTTGGACTTCAATTCCCAGAAGCCCTGATCAGCAGGAGTGCTGACTTGGGCTTCTGGGAATTGAAGTCCAGGAACATCTGGAGTGCCAAGGTTGACCATCACTGATCTATAGTATCATCGAATGCCCTCAACTGAATAGGTTCTTTCAAGGGGAGAGGGGTAACAGACAAAAAATGTCTGGGGACAAAGAAAATCTTTTTATTGTTTCCACTTGGGTACTTTTGACAAACATAATGTACTGAGAAGGAAACTAGCTAGTTAGCCAACCAACCAACCAACCAACCAACCTTCAATACTGGGTAGTGTTTGTAGCACAAGTCACACATGTAGGGTAGAAGATCTCCCCATTTATTAACTGTTTAGAAATATGCTGAACACCCCGCTTTGGATCTCTTTATTGCCCAAAGTATTATAGGAAGTAATCTAAAACTGGGGGCTTTTCATACTGTGCAACTCACTTTCAGGATTGCTATGTGCTGCTTCTTCTCTACAAGCATAATTATAGAAAGGAAAAACTACTTTATCCTCTAAAATGCTGACATGTGTTTGTTTTGAGTTTTTTGCTAATGATATATGGCTACCTAAAATACGGTAGTTGTTTTTCGCTTCTTCAAAGACTGTGGTATTTCTGAACTACAATTGGGCGTACCCTGGTAACTGAAACCTTGTGTTGCTGGATAATCTTTCTCAGGCAAAAAGATCTGCTTCAGAATGAACTCACCAAAAGTTGCCTTTATTTTGGCAGTTTCACGTCTGGTCTAGACACAGAAGTAGAAGCTTTCTGCATGCAGTTTCAATGTACTTTTTAACATGCCTTTCTTATATCTAACTGGAAATCGCCTTGAAGTGCTTTTGCAAAAAAATGAATAGATATCCTTTAAATAAATAAAAATAAAATAGGGACTAGGGAAAAGGTAGAGCAGCACCAGAGCTCCTCTGGTTTCGAGTTTCAGTAGCTCAGCACTAGACTCTTTAAAAGAGAAATGAGCACCATTGTAAGTAGGGAATGCAGGAGTGGGGGATGAATCTCCAGATAAGTTTTCAGAATAAGAATAGTGGCATCATTTGCTGACATACAAAAATAACATACAGGCCTTCTTTCCCCTGGAAAATGACTAACTAGGATAACAATAAAGTTTTGAGTCTTACTATTGTTTGTGACAGATAATACCAGTGGTGGGATTCAGCAGGTTCGCACCAGTTCACCAGAACTGGTAGCAGAAATTCTGGCTGGCCGCACCCATCCAAGTTTTGAAATGAAGTAGTCCTAATTCAGGTGCAACGCAGGGCTTTCCCCTTGCCACACCCACCATATCACACCCACAGAGTAGGTAGTAAAGAAATTCCACCACTGGATAATACACATAAGAAAGGATGGGCAATGTGGAAGCTGAGATGTCCCTGTTGTCTCCCCAGGTGTTCTAACCTTTTATTTTCATTTTTCACCTCAAATACTGCTGCTTCTGAGTTTCCAAGAGTAACAATTCTGTTTAGAACAAAATACAGTTCCCACCTTGTTTTATCCACACACAAAAAGGGTTTAATTACACTAGAAATAAACCTAAGCTTACATTCATGTTTATTTGGGGTGAGCAACCCATAGTGGGTCCTTAGAACAGGAAAAGCTTGCTCAGATCTTTCTTAAAGGAAGTCAGATTATAAATTCTAATGGATTAGCAGATTATAAATTTATTATTATTTTTCTTTCCTTAAATGAAATTCCTATTACATGCTAGCAGTTTAAAAACTAACATTTTCCTTAAAAGGTATTTGCCTAATAACACCCTTGGTGTTACACTATGCACCGCTGATCTCTGTGTGGATGCCTGTGTATGTGTGAGGAAGTCTCTAAATCAGTAGTTCCCAACATGAGGCAAACATCCCACAGGGGGACTTCAATTCCTAGAAGCCTAAGTCAGCACATTGGCTGATCAGTGCTTTGGGGAATTGACTTAGGCTTCTGGGAGTTGAAATCTAAAAAACCAAAGGTTTGGAAACACTGGTCTAAATACACTGTTGAGCCAAATATTCCTTTAAGCAAATTATATGGAGAGGACTAATACAAATCACATGAAAATCATGGGTCTTATGTTAGTTAAAAAGGGTAACACTAAATATTAGGATGATGAGGAAAGAGAAAGAGGAAAAATTCAAATATAACAGTATTATTAACAATATTTAAATTTTTAGGCAAATTTAGAACATTTCATAATAGAAAAGAACTGAATGACCTGGATATCATCTGGCTGTGTGTTGTATAAGGCATTTACTCTTTGTGAAGGTGGATTGGAGGAAGATGGCTGTTTTGCTAGAGCAAGCACTGAGGGTGCCGTACCGACATAGGCAGGAGTTGTCTGCTGGAGTTGTAGAAGCTGATCTAGCGGGCAAGTTTCAATTTAAAGAGTTGGATGAGCATGTTGAGTCCCTGGACAGTTTTGAACACTTGACTGCTTTTGAAGAAGTTGCACTCAATCTAGATGTTGACTGTGGAGGAGCCACAATCTCATACTGATCTGAGCCATCAGGAAAAAACTGATGGTGAATGCAAATACGTTGAATTGGAATGCTTGGTGAAGGAGACAAAGTATGCTGACAAGATCTTTTTTCAGACTGATGCTGTAATCGGGCTGGAGGTTCGTTATAATTCTGAAGTCAAGAACTTTAGTACAGGTCTCTCTGCTCCATCTGGGCTACATAAGAGACATGGTCAGAATCATGCAGCGGTTCTGAAAGATGCACATCGGGCTCTTGTAATGGAATCCTTCTGTTCCTATGAGAACATGTGACCCAAGCACCTAGGTCAGATGTGTCTCATGAAGCCATTGAGGGGTTGCTGAACTAATGAGGTATTGGGGAGAACCATGGCATCTCCCTTGTGTACCTGAAATTGTCCTTGAGGCTATGTTTCGAGAGGTGGTGGATGGAACTGCCAGTTAGACAGAGAACATTGGTTTATAAGGTGAGTAAAGATGCAAATGCCCTTGAAATGTGATAGATTCCATCAGCTGATCAGGCTGCACATGTCAACTCTTCTTTGAGCTCTTCCAGAATGGACAGTTTTCCTTGACAGGGAGTGGAAGGCTGAAGAGGCTTTGTCAGACTGGACTGATGGAGAGTGACATTGACTTTCAATTGGAAATTCCTGATGAAGAATCACTGGTATGGAACATTACCAGACGAGGAATTCACTAAAGGTTGATGATCCTACTCTCGCAGGGTGGTCATCCTCAAATCCTGAGGCTAGACATACCAATTCCACATGGTCATCTTGGCCAGAAACATGTTGTTCTGGATGTACTGCTGGTTTATCTGTCTCCGACTGAACCAACTTCTCAGATGTGGAGTGTTTCTTTTTCTTGAGAGTATTGCTCATAAAATCAGTTGCCTTTTGTTTCTTCGTTGTTTTCCACTTTGAATTCCTTGACTTTGAAAAATGAACTGACTTAAAGATGGAAGGAAGTGTTGATTTAGATATGATGGTGCTGAAGCCAAGGATCTATGTTTTGAACAGTTTGCAATTTGGGAATTATTGTTCAAAGATCTAGATTTAGCAATGGATGAGTTTTGCTCTGTTTTTATTAAGGTATCTTGTTGATGTTGATGAAGTAGTAGTTTATGTCATTTTCATGATCTACAGACCTTTCTCCCAAAGATGTGATATTAATCTGAAAAGATAATTTTTTAAGGCTAGCTTGGTGAAGCTTCTGTAAGGGGTGCAATATTGAATCTGGTGCTCCTCTCTGAAGCAGATAAACACTTGGAATGGCTATTGGAGAGGAGATCTTATTGTTGCAGACTATGCACCTTTTAAAGGGGCCCATTGGGGACATAAAGGGGTAGTAAGTCCTCAGGAGTTAATATGTGAGAAAACTGGAAACAATGAGGAAAAATTATAGAAATCAAGAGACTGGGTTTAAAGAAATTTGTCACAGTTCTGGAGAGTTGTAAACATCTTCACACAGTGGAGATCATTAAAGGCATGCCCATGCATGATGGGACAGTGGACTACACTGATTGTATCTATTTTCCAGCTCTGGAAAGATTTTGATATCTCTATCTGTGTGCAGAACAAACTCATATATGTGTTTCACAGAGATCATAAATAAGCTCCTTTCCTCCCTCTCAAACAGCACTACTATTCAGTATCACCCAGTACAATTAATTGGCAATAAGTCCCAGAAAAATGAAGGGGCTACTTTTTTGACATAACATAAGGTAGCCAACACATGCTTAGTGCCATAAATCACACTAGAATTATTGGGATTTGTTGAGTGAACTCTTCCATAAATTAAATTGATTCAAATGGGCCTACTCTGACTACAAATTACTTTAGCATAGTCACAGTTAGAGTAGGCCCATTTGAATCAAAAGTAAGTAAGTAAGTAAGTAAGTAAGTAAAAGAACCTATTGAGTTGACTCACTAAATTCTGATTGTTTCAATAAGTCTACTCTAGTGCAATTTACTCCACTTTGCCATTATGGATACTGCCCATTCATTTGCCCTGTCTTCCTGGACCCAGCTGGCACTATTGTACAGAGATCAAAAGAGTGAAGAGGCACAAATAAGTTACTGCTCAATTTTCTCTCTCTAAAAGTATACTTGTATATTCCCATATTTAAATACAATTCTATCCATTTAAAGCAGATTTTCTTTTAAAAAAAGAATACAGTTTCTGTTTACTGAAAACACAGGAATATCTTTTCAATTAAGTTGTATCTGGCAGAACGATAGATGAAGAGTAGATCAGCTGAATACAAAAACCAAAAGGCATAAAAATTATTAAGGTTTTTCTGTCTTGAAAAAGCATGCATTCTGTTTCAAACTGAGTAAAATTAAAATACAAAACCAAGCCACAATTTATTGTGGGTTTTTAGTAGTTTGAATTTTTTAAAATGTACAGTAAAACCATGTTTCATAAACCATTCATTTTCAGTCCTTCGACTGAGATGTTTATTTGAAACACAATAGGGATGCGGTTTGGTGTGACTCCTTAAAAACAATGTTTTAGCTACAATGTGTTTGTTTCACTCTCTTTCTGTTCCAAACACTGCAACCATAAAGTCCCAAGCATGGACTCATAACCCAAAATCCTGTGCGGTAACTCTGAACCAGTGCTGCAATGAGGGGAAAATGACAGCATCTGACAATTAGATTTAAATACAATTCTACTTTACCTGCTAATACTGCTTATTGCTTCTACAGTTCATAGCAGAATATCAACTTTCACTGGCTCAAGAGTCTTATAGAGAACTGCTCGTCGGAGCAGGGGGAGAAAGTCAGTAGAAGTAGGATTTTCACTAGCCATTCTGGTTTAATTTTTGGAGCAAGGTAGAGGGATCAGCAAACAGAAAAACACTTTTGTGGAGCTGTGAAAGTTCAGGCTAGCTATTTGATAAATGAGCAGACAGGCAAGCAGCCTCTCTCCCCCCCATTCCTTCTTTTTGTACAAAGTCAATGAAGCCTACCTAAAGAACACCACATGCTGTTCCAGCTACTGATCTAACATTCCCCAACATCTCAGCCTTCCAAAATCTCTTTAATTACACATTAATCCCACCCCTCTCTCTCTCTTTCAGTTTGTGCAGACAGGGATGGGAGCTTGTAGGGGCTGTGGGGGGAAAATTCATTTTCTGGGCTTTGTGGGTAGGAAGATACCATTGTCATTCAAAGACTCCACTCTCACAAGTTGGATATTTCCTCAACAGATCTGGGGCAAAATGAAACATCCCAGTTTAACCTGTTTCAGAACTGTAACAAACAAAAAGAACAGGTTCCTTCTCCTTTTAAATATGAAATCAAACCTCTACTTTAAGGTAGTTCCACCTTACCAAACAAATTGGTGCTTTATCAAAGCACATCCATGCATCCTTAGAGGCTTTCCAGGTGATAATAAAGCTTGGCTCCTTAAACACTTTTGGGCAAGGGTAACCCTTCATTTTATGTTTCACATTATATTTAGTAATGATACTGTCTTTTAACTGCCCTGAGTGGTATGTACAAATTTGAGGAGCAAGACATGTTTTGCATAAATAAATATGTTACCGTTTCATATGATGGCAGATATTACAATTAAGGTTTACTTCTTGTAAAAAAAACCTCGTTATTGCCAGTCAAAAATTCATACAGTTCAGCATCCTGTTTCCTATCATGGATAATATGAATACCAAATAGCTAGTATTTGGCAGCATATTACCTTCAGTTCACAACTTTGACTCACGCTCAGAGAAGGACATTTGAGAAAGTTGGAAAACAGTCGACCAGGTTCATGAACTGAAGGGGTCAAATACGTTGGCCAATTATCCTGAGGTTTGCATCAGATTTGGCATGGATAAAATCAAATTAAAAACTAGAAAATACACAATGTAAAGCTAAGCCCAGGGAAGCCCAATGGGGAATTGTATGTTTTAGTTCAGACAGTAAAGGTCTGCTCAAAGGTCAGTTGTATCCGACTCAAGGGTTCGGTGCTCTTCTCTGTTTATAGCCAAACAGCCAGCGCTGTCTGCATTTGTGGACATGTGGCAGGCATGACTAGACACCAGAGTGCATGGAATGCTGTTTACCTTCCCATCGAAGTGGTACCTATTTATCTACTTGCAATTTCTTGCTTTTGAACTGCTAGGTTGCAGGAGCTGGGGCAGAAACAGGAGCTCAATTTGTTGTGCAGTACTCGGGTCTCTAACTACTGACCTGCCGACCTTCCAGTTATCAAGTTCAGCGTCTTAACCACTAAGCCACCACAGTTCAGATGGTATGGGCTGGCTTATTTTGCTCCAGGTTGGCTGACATCACTTTTCTTCCATTTTAGCTCTGTGTGAGTGTGATTGCCTCAACTGATTCCCTGTTGTCTCCAAATCTTTTTTTAAAAAATGCTTTCAAATTAGAGCTAATTTAGGTAATTGGTGTCATCTCCAAAAAATATTTTAAAATTAATGAAATTACAACACCTCCCCTTATTCCAGCAACAAGATGGAGCTCACAAAAAAAGACCAACAGAGTGGCAAAGTGGTCATTTTTGCTTGACCTCTTTTGTATGAGATCACACCACTGTTCCTCCCCAAGAACAAAGGGCACAAATAGCCCAAGCAGCAGTCATCTTCCAAGGTTTTTGAAGAACAAAAAGCCATTAAAAAGAAAAGCTAGGACAGGGCACAGATGTGTAAAAATCTCCAAAGGAAAGAAAGCATAAAGGGGCAAGGAGTGAAACGGCTCTGTGAGAAGGAAATTGTGATGGGATCCTTGCTCCAATTTGGAGAGCAGGGCTGGCCTGGGATCCCATAAGACAGCATGATCCTCGTATAATGTTGTCCTTACATCCCGCTCCTGCCCTATGGAGTTGCTGTTGCCACTGCTGATGCTGCTTGGATCTTAGAAGGGTGGAAGAGAAGATGCTGAGGAATTCAGGCAGCAAGCCACAAATTCCCAACTCATTCACCACGTAGTCTCCTCAGATGCATTTCAATGCACTCTTTTCCATATGAGCATTTGCAAGGATTTTAACAGTGAAAACTGCCAGGGAAGTGGTATAGAAAACATCAAAGCAAGCTGAATCAAGCTGAATTGAGTGCATTGATTCAAGCCAGGGGTGTACTGAGCACCTTGGGAGGGTGGTGGACAGGAAGTGATGGGGGCACCTATTGGGGGGTTGGGGGAGAAATCCCATACATTCCTGTTACCTCTGTCTGCTTTTGGGGGGGTGGGGCGCCAGTCGCTGGAGCGCACCAGGATGAATCCCTGTATCCCTGTGGGCCAACACATCACTGATTCAAGATGAAGGAACTGCCTGATGTAGCTGCATTCTGATCTGGTAAATGCCAAATTAGAGCCCACCAAACAATAGTTAGGACTCAAACAAGTACCTCCCATGAGCAGCTAAATGCTTCTTGGGCACAGAACACCCATCCATCTGTAGACCAGGTGTTTGTCTCTTTAAAAGAATTGGCGGGTGGGGGTGGGTTTTTTAGCTTTCTGCAGTGCTTGTAACCATTTCTGCGCCTAATTTGCCTGCTGTCTTACCCCACACAGGTACTTAAAACAGGTGGATCAGAATACTCTGGATTTAGAGAGTTAACTTTGGTTGACTGTTTTATACAATTTTAATGCCATCTAATGGACAAATTAATGTATGCATGTACTGTATTCAGTGAATTGTTTATATGAACAGGGGAAAGAAAAAGATCAACATTTGACAATCAATGAGACTTGACAGGAAATGAAGTAAAATTCAGTTTTCCATTGCCTAGCTAACCATCTTCTACTTTTAAAATATTTTTTCCTCTCAGCTAGGTTTTGATAACAAAAGTGAGCCAGCAGAGAGAAAATATCATTAAGCATGGATAGGTAAGATAGCAGAAAGGTACGATTTGATTCTATTTCATGTTCTTTTTGTGCGTAGAAAAAGTAAGTTACCTGCGCACCCACTTCATAGCCAATCTGGTAAACACTTCTCTGATAAACATAAATATCTGGTTTTGCCCCAATTATAACATCATAACAGGTAGCAGCTCATTCCATGCACTAATTATACAACATCCTGATGTTTTGTTAATGTTTAATTTGGGGAAAAACCAGCTTTTTCTTTAAAGTAGTATAGTAAGAGACCACCCTTCTTCTGAAAAACAAGACAGACTACAAAACGCCAAAAACATAAGATGAACATTTATTTCTAATAGTATCACAAGTGCCATCCAGAAGAGCATGCATGAAATTAGCTTAATAATATGATACATAATACTCATAAAGGTAATTAGGGTGAACTGTTTTCTTAGCCATATTTTTTTTAACAAAAAGATAACCCTAGAGAAGACGTGTTGACTTAAGATAAGTTATCTGCCTAGTTAAACGAACAACTCACACTTGACTCTTCCAAAAAAATCTGAAAATCCCATAAGGTACCTTTAAACATTGTTCAAATGAGCAGGAATATCTTAACTCAGCATTACATCAACAGAACAAATTTAGACACACCTGAAAAAGTGGGCTATAATCAATAAAGCCTTACACCAACCTGTTTGTCCTTTTTCTTCGCTTCCTTTTTACCCCATCAGGTGTCAAGGGAGATGCAATATTCTTGTTTTGGCATTTCTAGCAACCTCCACCGGTATTATTTGGTTTTCTTGTAATATTTATTTGATGTTATCTCTCCACCTTCGTCTGGGTCTGCCTCATGTCCTTTGTCCTTCTCCTTTTTCCACATAAGCCTTGTAAGGTATGGAATTCCAGGACATTCTCTCCAAAAGGGCAAACCAGTTTATTTGTTGCCTCTGTATGTAGTGCAAGATTGGTTCTGTTCCAATTCTTTCCCTTATAACCTAATTCCTGATTTTATCCCTTTTAGCCTTAGCCACTCCAGCAGCCTTCCTCACACACCTCATTTCTGTGGTTACCAACCTTTGCTTATGTTTTGTTGTAAGTGTCCATGTCTGGCACTGGTAACATAAGGTGAGAATGAATATGATTTTTATGAGGTGTTTCTGCTTCTCTTTAAGGTGCCAAAAACTCCTTGGTGTATTTCATTGGAAACTCAATCACAGTTTAATCAGAAAAGTAGTTTGACACTATCCACAAGTAGATGTTTCTGATCTTCAGCAAATGATGGTCTATCTGATTGCAATCATACGTTTTTCTGTGTATAGAATGAGCCAACCCAGTTAACTCAGCCAAGAGTAAAGATGAATTATTTATATGTATTTAATTAAAAATACTTTAAACCGAAATACAGTACATCTTGTCAGAATAGGAAGGAGTGTATGCCTGATAAGTCTGCTATCTGGTGATAACTACAGCACACATGTGGACAGCATCAGGTTGGAAGAACAAAGATATTGGATGGTATTTTTCTTGCAAAGTCCCTGAACCGCATTTGAATGGTTTGTTGCAAGAAAAAGTATTCATATTTATACCTACCTTTCCAAAACTGGCGGCATTAACAGGCTGCGTGTCATTTTTCTCACAGAAGTCCAAGTAGTGCATGTAGAGGGCACTTCGAGGAATGCAGACTCCTTCTGCAATCTCATAGTTCTCTTCTAGCCTTAAAAAAAGGATCAAACAAAGGAAACTACAAATATGTTGGCTGTCTGGTGCTACAACATGAAGAGTCACATAGATAAGGACTAGTCACTGCATATTAATATTGGTTACTTTATTCCTAAAATAAACCAGATGTAATTTCTCCAGCCCTGCCCCACTTCAATCAACCCTGCTTCCAACATATCTCTTTTGACTCCTCAAAGGAAAAGAAAAGTTATTTTTAAAATACTGTAACTATGGTTACAATCCAGTGATGCACTTCTATATCTAATGCTAGCAAAATCAGGAAGTTCTTATCCTACTGCAGTTTTCTGTGGCATCAGAAATCTAGCTCCAGATAACCATTTCCCAGCCATACAAAATAAATTTTTTAGGGTGTGTTGGGATGACAAAACAGCAAAGTCTAGCAGAAGCCATCAAAACCAGCTAACACACATCTTTGGATTCTGACCTGTTAAGCACTTGAGGATGGCTAGCTTGGAATTATTTAATTATTTATTTAATTTATACCCTACCTTTGTCTAATGTTGGAACCAAAAGCAACTCACAGCCCAATTAAAAAAAAAAACACCACCAAAATGGCAATAAATGATATTGTTAGATTTAAATTAAACAGATTATTCTTATTAAAACAACACAATTTTAAAATAATTTTTAAACACTTGGAGAAGTTGAAGATGAAAAAGTGCAATAACCTCAATTCAAAGCCTTTTTTAAAAACCTATTTGAAGAGAAAGAGTCTTTGACTATCAGTAGCTGGACGGATGCTTCCACAGTTTGGAAGCAGTCATAGAAAGCCACTCCCTTGCCCTCATCAGACTTGACTATGAGGATGGTAGGACTGAAATAATGCCACTGTTGTAGATGTGAACCCTTGGACATGATCAAATAGGATATCCCAACTGCCTGATACTGCAGACGCAGGCCACATAGAGCTTTATATTTCAAAATTGACCAGTAGCCAGGAAGTAGTCATGGATTAAGAATACTTCCTGTAACTTTCCCCAGCCAACAGTTTAGTCACAATGTTTTGGACCCACTGAAGTTTCTGAACTATTTTGCCATTGAGTTATTTGGTAAAAATAACTTTTAAAGCTCTGATTCAGATATTTCAATAATATAAATATGCTCAGAACTGTTCACACAATCTTAGCGGAGATCTGAAACACATGCACTACTATAAATGATGTTAGCTAGACAAAATGAGATTTGAAATTAAAGATACTTCTTTAATTTCTTTAAGTAGACAAGCAACAAGATACCTTAGAAAATTATATTTTTTCCATCTATTTATCTATTTTACTTTTTTGTTTTGAGATTCTTCCTCTCCACTATGAATGTTATTATGGCAGTTTGTCTTTACAAACTATTTTAATAAGATATTTGATTGCCTGAATAGAATCCATCTGTAAGGGCAGTATTCATTCTTCCTTCCTTTATATAGGAATATCATCACTTCATCTTTCCTTAAATTCATGCAGCTCAACAAAACCTCTTTTCAAAACACAGAGATTTTACTTGTATGCTATAGCTGCTAATTGGCATGTCAGTTTCTCTGGCCAAGTCAGGTAAGAAAGAAAGACTGTTAATTATTTCTTCTCATCATATCTGATGAATCTTCCAGTCTTTTTTCCCCTTGCTTTCAGAAAGAGTCATTAGTCTGAGATCGAACAGTGTTCCCTTACATCTGATTTTTTTTAATGATCAGAAATGCCTTGTCTTTCTTCCTTTATTCTTTTTTTTACAAAGAAAAAACATATTTTGTATTCAACCTACACTATGGTTTAAAGATAATGAATGCTGCCTATCCTTTTAAAGCAATATGAACATGCTCAATATAATATTTAGAGCTATTTTCAGTACTGTAGGATATTCAACAATGCTACAAAATACAAGACTGTTTTATATGAACTCAATTAGAGTACAGTAAAACCCCTACTTACGAAAAAAGTCCATTTCGTAGGCTTTTGCTTAAATCATTTTTTAATGTAACTTGAAGCAAACCCATAGGAAAAATTATTTTTTACGTAACTCGAAGCAAACCCATAGGAAAAATGAAATTTTTATGTAAATTGAAGCAAACCCATAGGGGAAAGAATCTTTATGTAACTCGAAGCAAACCCATAGGAAATCATGTAAATCAGGACATGGTTTGAGCACAAAATCATTATGTAAGTTAAATTTTATGTAACTTGAGGCATATGTAAGTTGGGGTTTTACTGTAGTTCCTTTTGTGGTACTCAATATCTCTCTAAATCAGGCTTGCAAAACGTGTGAGCCCCAGCAAGCAGAACAAAAAGGTTCAGTCAGTAGTGCTGGCTCAAACCTTTTGTCACTTGTGGCATAAAGACAAGACAGTACAGTAAAACCCCGGTTTACGAACACCTCGGTTAATGTGTGCCACGGTTTATGATGGCAAATTCTATAAAAACAATGTCCCGGTTTACAGGTGTTTCCCCTGGTTTACAACCAGGAATTGTACCATTTAAGCTCTAAAATGGCAGCCCCATGCCATTTTAGAGCCTACAGTGGTGCCCGTCCCCCACTGCTGAAAGTCACAATTCATCCCTTACCACTACAGAGGCTGCGGAGGAGGAGGTAAGGGCATATCTGCCGCTATTTCCACACTGTCCGCTACTTCTACCGGCAGTGGGAGAGTGTGGGGACCTTATCTGCTCGGTTCCAGTCTTCGCCTGAGCTCCCTGCGCAGCACTACAGCAGGGAACGCGCACCTCCCCCAGGTGTGCGATCCTGGCTATAGCGCTGCACAGGGAGCTCCTACGAAGACCGGAACTGAGTGGATAAGGTTCTCACACTCTCCCCACTGCCAGTAGAAGTAGCGGACAGTGTGGAAATAGCGGCAGAAATGCCCTTACTTCCTCCTCCGCAGCCTCTGTAGTGGTAAGGGATGAATTGTGACTTCCAGCAGTGGGGGCTCCCCTGTTGGCCAGACAAACTGCTCAGGAAGAAGCAGCAGCATGGAAAAGGTAGGAGACTGTTTCATCCATTTTGTGGGCGTGAGGGATGATCATGTCTGCCATTTTTTGGATTTTTTGTAAAAAAAAGTATTTTTTTTGTCCTATCAGGACTTTTTTTAATTTTTCAATGCATTCCTATGGGAAAACAAGCTTCAGTTTATGATTTTCTGGTATTATTTATTTATTTTTCAGATTTCTATTGCCACCCAACCTGACACTGACTCTGGGTGGCTAACAGCATAAAAACAACATTACCATCATAACTAAAACACTTTAAAAACCCATAAAAATACAACGAAGGCTGTCGAAACGGACCAACATCATAAACCAGGGTTTTACCATACTACCATTCCATACAAAGAAGCTGACTTGGATTGCTAGCTGAATATTAATTCAACTGATAGTCAGTACAAATTGGGAAGAGCCAATTTAGGGAATACATAACTATCTGTGAAGCAAATACCTCTGTCCACCCAAGAGAGGGAAACTAGCCAGGTAGCTTGGGAAGAATGGCTAGGAAGCCTAGAGGACTATTGCTAATGCACTCTAGCATCTGCTAGCAAAAGTGATTGTTTCTCTGCCTACTGGTAGGACTGGAACCGTCAGTGAAAACCACAATAAAACAAAAAATGTTGGCATCCACACTAGAACTAAGAAACATACCGTAGTTGGTGGACAATTATGTTTAGCTTAGTGATTTATAAGTTATGCAGGCCCGATCTTGTTTGAAAAGAGTACAGTGGAACCTCGGTTAATGTAACTAATACGTTCTCCAGGACGTTTCTTACAGCGAAAATTTCCCATAGGAATGCATTTGATGCAATTTCCCATAGGAATGCATTAAAAATCAAAATACTTTAACCAAAACACAGTTTTCCATAGGAACACATTGAAAACCAATTAATCCATTCTGAAAAAAATTCCATAAACTGAGCCACTATTTTCTATTTTGTTATGAAATTTTATGTTAAACGAGCCGTTTGTTAATGGAGGTTCCACTGACTGTACTTGAAAATGGATTTCATAAACACATACACTGTCTGTTGTAGATCAACCCTCAACACTCCCACAAAGTTTTGGATATACTGTACTGTATATGCTTATAATCTGATTTAATCTGATTGTTTTATTTATACAATACAGCATATCCAGCTTCCTCCTAATTTTCTATACGAGTTAAATCTCTAATTCAAAATCTGTTGGACCCTGACATCAAGGGAGGTGCAACAATTTAGTTCACTTCAGATGAAGATTGCCTCTCCTGTTACTGAGTATCTGATCTGACAAATCATATAGCACAAATCATAATCTCTTGCTTCACCAGTAGATGTTACTGCCATCATCCATTCAGCAGAATGACACCCACATTGTTGTACCAGATATCAGAATGAGCACCTCTCTCCTTTTTAACTTACCTACTAAGATGAAAGCAAGCAGGTCCTGGATGTGAAGTAAACTGAGAGTACAATTCTCTCATCAAGCTCTGACCAAAGATGGAATATCCATGTAACTAGTGAAAACGGCAACAAGGCTTCTTGAACAGTCACAGGTCAGATATGATTGTGTGTCAAGGTCAGAGGAATGCTAGAAAAGCTTGCCAAGAACAATACACTACTTCTGCTCCTAGTCTGCTTGGTCCTTTGATTGGTTCCCTCCTAGCCTGATAAACAAAAGTATCTGTGGACACTTGCAAGATTATGCCTTCTTAACCAGAGGAGGCACAATGTCAGTAAAAATGTTGTTTCAACTAGTTTATGTTGCTTAACATCTGTCATACCCATTTATATTTTTTGCATATTATAAATATCTGTAGAAGATATTGAGAAGATCATGAATTGCCTCATTGACTGTGGCACGGGAAAGCTATTAGTTTGGTTGCCAGGACCAACTAAAACAATAAACATAGACTGAAATCCAATTAAGTTTTATGCCAGCATAATGTAACTGGCATAGATTTTAGTAACAAATTGCTGCAAATTAACAAATTAGCAGTTGCTATGTCAATCTGCAAGGTTCAATACACAGCCACACACATGTGTGCTAATTTCTGAACTTGTGGAGTAATTCACCCCCAAAGTACATTGGCATGCCTAACTAAACAGATTTGGCCATAATGTCAACTGTTTCAATGTAATTGGTGTATATTTTAAACAACTTAGAATTTGGCTTCAGAGACTGAGAAGGGAGAGTGTTCACTGCTCTTTTTGAAGCAGTCAATAAACCAATATCCCTCTACAATAGAGATCAATGTAACACACTTCAGAATCTAACTGGGGCTGAAGCATATAGCAATAACTAAAAATCCATAATTCCAGCAAGTGAGTTCTGCAGGAGAAAAGATCATCGATAGAACACAGGAAAAACTCATGCAAATCAAATAATTTAAAGTCACAAAGTAAACAAAATCTCAAACCCAAGAATTTTGTGGCAACCACTTTAAAATTCATAAGCAGCTCAGTCCAGAAAATGAGGTAACCATGTATGCAATAAAAACCACACACCTCTCCCATGCTTACAGTCACACAAGCATAAGCAATCCTTGCTCTTTCTTTTCTTTCCTCCTTCCTTCTCTCTTCTCCTCTCTTTCATTTTCCTAAAACACCTCTTTCATCTTCTCCCTACCACTCACTTGTATATCTCCTACTCCTGCCCATTTGGAAAAGCTGGACTTTCTCTCATCTCTACTCATTCTCTCCTATTTGGGCCAAACAATGAAAAATTTAGCTCTAGGACAGTGATGGCGAACCCTGGCACTCTAGCTGTTCTTGGACTTCAATTCCCAGAAGCCCAACTCTTTGTGAGTCCACACGGATGGGTTTACTGTGCACACTGGAGTGCCAAGGTTCACCATCACAGCCCTAGGAGGTCGGAGTGTATTGTTATAGCTTCTATCCACCAGCCTTTCCAAAATGTGGTGCAGGTGTGTGTACCACTACCAATAAAACTTCCACTTCAGCTAAGGCTGACACTGAAATTTAGCTCAATATGTAGGCTGATGGGCAGGTTGGCACACCACTGCAGCTGGCTCTTTCTTTTCCCTCTGTGGTCACTCCTGTGTTGCTCACCCTCCATCCAAGTCAATTATTATACGTCAGTTACACCCGCTCCTAGATTGGGACTCCTTTCTCATGGTGACGCACGCTCTGGTTGCCTCCAGACTTGACTATTGCAATGTGCACTACATGGGGCTGCCCTTGATGACCATTCAGAGGCTACAACTGGTCCAGAATGTGGCTGCTCAGGTGGTGATGGGGTACGGGCAGTATGCACGTGCCTCGCCACTGCTTTGGGAGCTGCACTGGTTGCCAGTGTGCCTCCGGGTGCAATTCAAGGTGCTGGTAATTACCTTTAAAGCCCTACATGGTAGTGGACCTGGATACTTAAAAGTCCACATCATCCTGAGAACATCTGTCCGTCCCACCAGAGCAGACCAGAGAGGCTCTCTCATTGTGCCATCCACTAGAGAGGCTTGTCTCTATAGCATCAGAAGGAGGGCCTTCTCAGTGTCTGCTCCAGCCCAATGGAACCTCCCGCCAATTGAGTTGAGTCTCCAGACAGAGTTGCTCCCTTCAGGAAAGGGCTAAAAACCTGGCTGGCAAAGCAGGTGTGGGGCACCAGCGATGTGGTGACCCCTGCCTGCTGGCTGATTTAGTAAAAACACTCTCTCCCTCTTTTAATCTCTTTTAATCTGTAGGGGTTGGGGTAATTTTTGGTAGCAGTTTTAATGGGTTTTTTATTGGTTTTAAAATGTGATATTGGCTTTTTTTCTGTGAGCCGCCCAAAGTCTTCGGAGTTGGGCAGCAATATAAATCAGAAAAATAATAAATGAATCAATGAATCAATGAATGAACTATTCCATTTGCCTGAAAGAAGAAAAGCAGCAGTGACACACTAGGAAGGGTGAATTTGGAGTGATGTGTCACTTTTTCCCCTTCCTGTCCAATTTCATCTATCTATGCTATGTTCTACAAGCCAGATATTTAGGGTTCCAATCCAAATGTCTAAAAACAGTGCCCAAGGGTAAAGATGAGAAAGGTTACTTCACTAGATTAAAACTCCCAGACCATCTCAGCCTGTATGATCATGCTAGCTGGATTATTCTGGAAACTGTAATCCAAAAAAAAAGTAACTTTCTTCATATTTGCCCTTGGAGATCTAGAGGCATTCAGGGATCTACAGTATGAATCCAGAAGTTATCAACTCTGCCCAAGCTTGTCTGGAATACCAGAAGCAACTGGGAACAAACTGGGGGGAAATATACACACAAAAGAGCAAATGGCAAGAAGCAGTCATATGGGTGATGACTGAGAAGGGTAGCCTGAATGGCATCATATGGCTTTTTGCCTCATAACATTTGGGATACAACAGCAAATAATGGCTGCATTCCAGTAGAGCTGGATATCCCAGGGGCTTAGGGATTTAACAACCTCTGTGAATGAAGATGCTAGGAAAGTATTTAAAAGAATAGCGCTGCCAGTATTTGCTTGTTTTCTTCTGGGAGCAGAGCTCTGTGATCTAATTAGCTCTGACTTCTAGGCTAACAAGCTATTTGCAGAGCTAGATCCTATCAAATTAAGGAGAGAAAAAAAGAGAAGGTATACTTTTCTGGCATGCGTGAAATAAAATAGTTAAAATACAGCTAATAAAAACAATTTGGTTTTGTTCAACTTTTGAAAAATACTAGCAGTCGGGCGGCACATCTTGGGATTGGGGTATGGGAAATTACATAAATTCACTCTGTGAAGACAGAGTGGGCAATGCTAGATGTTGTTAGACTGAACCTCCTATCAGACTTAGCCAGCATAGTAAGAATGATGACATTGCAAAGTTCGGTTTCACTTACCAGTGATAACTTTCGTTCTTCGAGTATATAGTTTGTGAATACACACTCATGGGTTATGCGCCTGCGCAGAACAGCCGATCGGAGGCTTGAAAAGCTATTGGTCAAAAGTTTTGGCGGTAAGACCGCCCACCGTACCGCCCACCCTGAGGCGCCCGCGCACCATTTTACCTCAGTTCCATACTTAAGCCAAGCACAGGATAAACCAACTGATCTCATCCGTGCAGCTCAAGAGGGGAGGCAGGGTGGGTAGTGTGTATTCACAAACTATATACTCGAAGAACGAAAGTTATCACTGGTAAGTGAAACCGAACTTTCTCCTTCGTATAGTTTGTGAATCCACACTCATGGGAGATTAGCAAGCTCACACTTACTTGGTCGGTGGGCAGTCGGATGAGATGATCCCACGATGAGCTGAAGATCCCCTAGGTGGACCCGTCAGGGGCGTTGAGTCCGGAGCCCTCTGGTGAGGACGACACGGCCAAGCCTGGCGTCCGCAGTGGCTCTGGTGTCCACCCTGTAATGCTGGACAAATGTGGAAGGTCTGGACCAGGTGGCAGCCTTACATATGTCCTCAAGCGGTGTGCCCTCCAGAAAGGCAGTGGATGTGGCAACCGCCCTGGTGGAATGCGCCCTGACATGCGGTGGAGGTGGCAGTGAGGCTGACTCGTAGGCCAGGTAGATGGTAGAGGTGATCCATTTGGAGAACCTTTGAGCAGAGATGGGTTCACCCTTGGACTTTCCCCCATAGGCCACAAAGAGGCGTTGCGACTTCCTGAGCTCTCTAGTCCTGCTGGTGTAAAACAATAAAGCTCGTTTCACATCCAGCGTGTGCCAAGTCCTTTCTTGGGGGTTAGTGGGGTTCTGAAAGAAGGTTGGCAAGGAGATAGTTTGTGCCATGTGAAACTTGGAGACCACCTTGGGCAGGAAGGTGATGTCCGCTTGGAGGACGACGCGGTCGTTGAAGAACTGGAGAAAAGGTGCGTCTGCTCGCAGGGCAACCAGCTCACCAGCTCGTCGTGCAGACGTGATAGCCACTAGGAATGCCGCCTTCCATGTGAGGAGGCGAACATCGGCGGTAGCCATGGGCTCGAATGGGGTCCTGGTGAGCGCGTTGAGCACGGTAGACAGTGACCATTGAGCCGTAGGAGTCCTGACCGGAGGGAAAGCGTTCCGTAGTCCCTTGAGGAAGCGCTTCACCGTTTGGTCACGGAAAGCCCCAGCAGCGGGTGAACCAGCCGGGGAGTGTGCCACCACTGCTGCGAGGTGCACTCGGATGGAGGTGATGCTAAGGCCAGACTCCGCCAAATGGAGGAGGTATGTTAAAACGTCCTGCAGTCCCGCCTGCGGGGGGGGCATGTGCTGGGAAGCCAGGAAAGCACAAAAGCGCCTGTATTTGGAAGCGTAGGACCTCCTTGTGGAAGGGCGCCGCGCTAGCTCGAGGATCCTGGACAGTCTGGGGTTATCCTCCACGCGGTGAGGTGGAGGCTGGGCAGGTCCGAATGGTGCAGCTGGCCGTGCTCCATTTGGAGAAGCGTCGGTGACTCCGGCAGTGTGCGATACTGTGACGACATGCGCAACAGTAGCGGAAACCAGGGTTGGCGCGGCCATGCCGGCGCCACCAGAATTGCATTGGTTCTGTGTTGGTACATCCTGGTGAGTACTTTCTGGACCAGAGGAAACGGAGGAAAGGCATAGAGATAGTCCTGATCCCACCGTTTCATGAAGGCATCGCCTTCGGAGTTCAGTCCGATGCCTGCTCTGGAGCAGTACCTGCTGAGTTTCCTGTTGGACTCCGATGCAAAGAGGTCGATGCTCGGCGTCCCCCAGGCCTCGCAAAGCGACCGGAACACCCCGTCGTCCAGCTCCCATTCGTGGGTCGTCGAGGTGAGACGGCTCAGGTGGTCTGCCAAAACATTCAGTGTGCCCTGAATGTGCACTCCAATTGGGAAAATGTGCCTCTCCAGGCACCATTCCCACAACTGCACTGCGAGGTACAGGAGGGTGGTGGACCGTGTTCCTCCCTGCTTGTTGAGGTACGCCACCGCCGTGGTATTGTCCGAGGCCACTTGAACCGCCTTGCCGGTGAGCAGCGTCTCGAAGGAACGCAGGGCCTTCCAGATGGCCAGCAGTTCCAAGTAATTTATGTGGTGCACCGTTTCGTGTGGTGTCCAGGTGTCGTTGACCGTGAGAGTCCCGCAAGCAGCGCCCCAGCCGAGGTTGCTCGCGTCGGTCAGTATCTGCAACGAGGGTTGCGGGGGGTAGAAACTCTTTCCCGTGGCCACGTTGAGTGGTGCAGACCACCACAGCAGTTGGTCCCTCAGTTCTGGAGATGGGGTCAACCGTTTGGACTGGCTCTCCCGAAGTGCGTCGAACTCGTGAAGGAGCCACGATTGCAGGGACCTGAATTTCAACTTGGCATGGGGAATCACTGCCGTCGTTGAGGCCATCAGGCCTAGAAGTCTCTGAGCCTTCTTCGCCCGGATGCACGGTTTGGTGCGTAGTTCGCTCACCCCCTGCGCAATGTCCTGTAAGCGTTTCTGGGGGGCGTAGGCTCTCGTAGCAAGCGAGTCGAGTACCGCTCCGATGTACTCGACGCGTTGAGAGGGAGTCAACTTCGATTTGGTGAAGTTGATCCTGAGGCCGAGACTCTCCATAAGGTGGACCGTGTATTGTGTGTCCCGAATGGCTGACGATTTGGTGGGGGAGACGATCAACCAATCGTCGATGTACGGGAAGACCCTGATGCTCCGTTGACGGAGGAATGCAGCCACCGGAGCCATGCATTTGGTGAAGACCCGCGGTGCCGTGGCCAGACCGAACGGTAAGCACCGGTACTGGTACACGGAATTGTCGATACGGAAGCGGAGAAATCGTCTGTGTTCCTCGAGGATGGAGACGTGGAAGTAGGCATCCTTGAGGTCTATGACTGTGAACCAGTCCCCTTTGTTGATGAGGGGGAGGACGGTCTGCAAGGTCACCATCCGGAACTTCCTGGTGTGGATGCATTTGTTCAGGCGGCGCAGATCCAGGATAGGGCGAAGGCCTCCGTCCTTCTTCTGGACCACGAAGTACCTCGAGTAGAAGCCGTTGTCCCAGTCGGACGGTGTTACCCGCTCGATGGCTCCCTTGGAGAGAAGGGTTGATATTTCTTCCTCCAAATGGGGGGACGAGGTGGTGAGACGATGTCTTCCTACCCGAGGCACCCGCACGAACTCGATGGCGTAGCCAGAGGACAAGATCTTTAAGACCCACTGGTCGTCCGTGATGCCCGACCATACCTGGAGGAAGTTCCGGAGGGGGAGGTACGGGATGTGGAGCGAGAGAGACTCGGCCGTCGCAGCTTCAAACGCGGGGCTTGGGCCTCGCGCCCGAACGTTTGTCCTGTCCGTAGGGTCGGTAACGGGGTTTGTGCTGCCGCCGTTGTTTGTAGGAGCTGGATCTAGGCTGCTCCGTCGGTCCCTGCTGCTGCGGATTGCCCTGGAACCGCCGTGTGAAGGGCTGGAACCTCGGCCTGGCGGAAGTAGCCGGCGTGGTGAGCCCCAGGAACTTCGCCGTGGAATTGGTCTGGCGCATCTCATTCAGGACTTTGTCGGTGTCCTGACCGAAGAGGCCCTGCCCGTCGAAGGGAAACTCCTCGATGAGCTTTTTCATAGCGTCATCGAGGGAGGTGTCCCTGAGCCAAGCATGGCGACGGAGGTAGATTGCGGAGGCCATGTCTTTTGCCGCATAATCGTTGATATGCCGGGCAGTGCGCATCAGTTGCTCGGCGACGAAGTCCCCCTCGGTGGCCAGTGCGTCAATCCGCTTTTGGGCATCCGCGGGCAGTTTCGCCATCTCAACCTTCACCTGCTCCCAGAGGTGAGATTGATACAGGCCCATGGCGGCCGAGTAGTTGGCGGCACGGAAGAATAGGGAGCCAGTGGCGTAGAACTTACGCCCCACCGCGTCCAGTTTCTTTCCCTCCGGCGTCGATGGGACCGGAAATCCGCTGGTGGCCGTCCTATGCTGGAAGGCCTTGACCACCAGGGAATTCGGCAGGGGGTGAGCCTGCAAAAACTCGACGTTCTCGTCCAGGACCCGGTACATGCTGTCGAGCCTGGACGAAACGGAGTGGGCCGCCAAAGGTTTCTTCCACGTCGCCCTCGCCGAAGTCATCATGGAGGGGAGCATGGTTATGTGGACTGGCCGCACAGCACGTCTGTCGAGCTTCGCGGTCATCTGATCCTCACCCTCCAACGGCGGTTGATCGACCTTGAGGTTGAGTGCGGTGCCCAGCCTTGTGAGCATGGCGGTCAGTGAGCGTTGGTCCTCACCACGCGGTGGGTCCACTGAGCCGATAGCCTGCTCCGGCGTGCGCTCGGCGTCGACGTCTCCCTCGTCCTCCTCCGACGACGAGCTGGACTCATCGGAAGACGAGGGAGGCAGTCTTTCATCCACGTCGGGACCGCGCCAGTACGGCCTGGGCGGGCCGGCGGGATGGGATTCCACCGCCTCGACGTCCGGACCACACCATGACGGGTTGGGTGGGCCGGCGGAGCGGGCACTCGACCCACGAGAGGTCGGTGGGGCCACGGCCGGGCCGGGATGCCCGGGGCTTGCGGTGGTCGGAACCGGAGCCGCAGAGGCCGCAGGCATGGGGGCTTGGAGCTTGGCCGCAAATGACGCCATGACCTGGAACATCTCTCGGACGAGGGCCATCTGAGATCCGTCCGAGTCCGCTGGAGGCAGAGCCCCGGTAGCCGGCGGGTTGGTGGTCCACGAAACGGTGGGTGTCGAAACGGTGGCCGGCGTCGGTATCGGCGAAACGGTCGTCGGAACGGTGACGACCGCGTCGTCCGTCGGCGTTCTGGGCCTTGGAGAGACGGAGGCCTGCCTCGGCGAGCGGTTTCTTCCCCGAGGAGGAGAGGGGAGCACCTGAAGTGGGCGAGCTGGAGCCCCAGCCCTGCGTCCTTTATCAGGTGACCCGGAAGACGACTGTCCTCCCCAGATGGAGGATCCCGGAGAAGGACATCGGGCAGTCGAGAACGGCGGCGAAGGCCCGGGAGAGGCGGGTGTGCGCGGGGTGGGAGGAAGCGACCGTATCTTCTCCGACCCATGCTTGCGCTTCTTCTCGCCGTTCCTGTCCTTCTTTTTCTTCTTCCTAATCGGAAGCACGGAGGAAGAAGCCGGCGGCGGCTGGGCGGCAGCGGCGGATGTGGAAGCGGGAGCGGCGGGAGCCAGAGCGAGCTCCATCATATGCGCCTTGAGGCGATTGCTTCGGTTCTGCACCGCGAGGCGCGTAAACTTTTTGCAATGCGGGCAAGACTGGCTCTGATGCGACTCTCCCAAGCAGAACAGGCACAGGCTGTGTCCGTCGGAAGCTGGGAACTTCTTAAGGCAAGCCCTGCACTGTTTAAACGCTGCAGCCATGAACCGCGGAAAAATTCTTCCAGTGGAAGTTTCTGGAGGCGAGTACCCCGAAGGGCGGACCAGCCGCCACCCCCTTGAGGGGGGAGACGGTGATCGATGCGAAGAAAAATTGGCTACTGAATCCACTCGAAAGAAGAGACAGAGCCGGGGTGGCGATCCTGCCCGGAGGACAGAATCACCGAGAAAAATTGTTGAAATTTGCCAAAAAGACTTTCCCTCAGAAGGGCGAAAAAATTGAGGAAGCTCTCAACGATCGTCCTGCTGCTACGGCGGAAAGAAGAGAACTGAGGTAAAATGGCGCGCGGGCGCCTCAGGGTGGGCGGTACGGTGGGCGGTCTTACCGCCAAAACTTTTGACCAATAGCTTTTCAAGCCTCCGATCGGCTGTTCTGCGCAGGCGCATAACCCATGAGTGTGGATTCACAAACTATACGAAGGAGAACTCAATAACCTCTGCAGGGCAACATATTGCCCACGCTTGAATTAAAAGTTCAACAGCAAATGATATTGCTTACCTTCAGAGATCACGCGCTTGTTTCCTACAAGTATAATTTACCACACTATATATTTGTCATTAACAATTTGAGCTGGTTTTGCTAGTCATAGGGGGATGCAGGGGTGCTATGCCCATGCCAAACCATAGCTGTGTTATTCAGCTGCTTGGCTAATTTCAGCAGACATGCTTTCAAATAGATCTTCATAATATAAATCTATTAGCTTCATAGTAATACTTTAAAAATTAGTTTTAAGAAAAAATGAGATCCATCACAAGATTCAGGTACTTTCCTGTGCTCCGTAAAATATAAGAAACACTGATAATAGCATGGTAATAAGTTTTTTATGGTTTAGGGCACCATAGCAATATCATCTGATAAATATTTATCATCTTTTCTATTTGCTTTCTTAGTCCTGAGACAGGTAAATTAGAAAATATTAAACGTGAGGTGGACAAAGTAGACCTGAGTCTAGATAGTGTTGGACTGCAGCTCACAACAGCTGTACCCAACACAACATATAGTAATGGATGATGAGAGTTGCAGTGCAGAAACCTTAGGAGGACTCCACTTTACCCACTTACATACAGTACTGAAGAACTAATACTGTACCTTCTCTCTTATTCTTTTTTCCCCTTTAAAAACGAATCTTACCATTGCAGTGTAGCTGGAGTAGAATGCGGTTTGGATGCCCTGTTATTCTCTTTCTCCTCGTCTGTTAAGAGAAAACAATATTGGGGAAAATACTTTTACATAATATTGCTAGAGAAAACAACAAAGGCATGAGAAAGTTACACCATAAAGAGGTTCTCAAACTTTTGAGCAAAGGTGTTACCAGTTCCGGAAAACAGGATATAATACCTTAGTATCAGAAATTATTCTGGGTTGAAAGGATTTTTGTGGGAGAAACTCCACTCAGGGAACGCCCAAATGGGGCTTTTTTCATGTCCCAAAAAGCTGGGACAGAGACAGGCACTCAATCAATCATGCAGTACCTGGGTTTCAAACTGCCGACTTGCCAGCCTTCCAGCTAACAAGGTGAGCTTCTTAACCACTGAGCCACCACAGGATATGACTCTACATAACATTTATGTTTCTCGCTTTCTCTCTCACTCACACATTACCTACTACTTGTTCTTCTTAATGTAAGAACAGATTCAGGATCCCAAGGAATAGGTTAAAAAATGTCTGTGACAAACACTATGCACGGTTTCTTCCTCATATGGTGAGATGAAGAGTACAGAGGTTAACAGAGGTTGTTACCTGGTATTGATTTTTGGATCTGATCTCCTTCCCTCATTGACTGTTTTTCTTTTCCATTCAAAGTCATTGGGGAAGCAAAGGCATGTTCAGTCGGCTGGGGCTTTGTCATTATTGAAGATACCAAAGTGAAACTATCTAGCTGAAAACCTTCACAAAGGCCTGCACCTTCACCTTGGCTCATTGGAGTTAGCCTACTGAGAGCCAATGATATAATAAAGGATAGTAGATTGACATCAGCTTAACAAAGATGAGGTAAAATGCATCATATTACCTCACAGAAGTCTTGACTTCACCCAAGCAAGCCTGTTGGCTAACAGTGGGGGACTCCTTTTGGCCACGGAACCAAACTCAATTTCAGTGAAGTTATTGAGGGTCAAACATCCCATTTTAAAGCAATATAGTAGTGAGTCCAGCTGGACATCCTGCTACAGTAATGGAGTAGACCGTACTGCTAGTGACTCAATACTGAGTGTTGGGTGGCGGTAAATAACCTGACTCCCTAAAGGGGCCAATGGCTATGGGCAGATGAGCCCTTTAGGTGAGGTGATGGGTGCACTCAGTGGAGGAAATGCCACTGGAAACCATCATATTGGGCCCAACAGCAAAATGAGTGGAGGAGGAACTCTGATTCCCAATGGTCATGGAGGCGGAAGAGGCCATGCCAGATGGACTGGCTGTGAAGGCGCACCTTGTTAATCTCCTCAAGACTGTGGCAGTCCATTTAAGTCCTGGTGTTAAATCCTGCATGTCGCGTTTCATATTGCCACAGGAGATGGCTCCGTGATCATAGTGTGTGGGTCGCTTGATGGCAAGCTGGGATCCACCTTCAAACAATTCACGCCAATGGTATTTTTCATGCTTCAGGAAAAAATGTATTCTCAGATACGAGTTGCAGACAAGCAGTAGTAGTAGTGAGTAGAGTCAATGGCTAAAGATGAGGCCAAAGATGCCAACATGCTTTAGCTTAAGGTTCTGACTGCCATAAGTAAATATTGGGAGAAACTTTTCAGCCATGTGGAATGGGACAGAAAAAAACCTGCAATAAACACTGAAAAGCAGCAAGACCGTTTGTGGCAATAAAATAAGGAGAGTTTTAATGCACTTATGTAAATTGAAAAACAGATCCAAATTCCATCTAGTAATAAGAAGTTTATTACTTCTGGAGTAATAAATAAATTATTTATTTGGGTTATGTGGGTGTAACTACCCATGAACTGAAAACCAGGGTGGGCGAACATCGCTCCAAAATTCGGCCAGGCAACACTACAGCACCCTTGGTAAATCACTTTATTGAAGCAGGTCATAGTGACCAGGACTTTAAATTTGTGGTCTTGGAATGCTGTAAATCTGATCCCTACTCCCATAGCAATATCGAACAGAAGTTGTTACAAAGACAAGGTTTCTCTTTGATTGTTGTAAATATGTAAATAATGTATATATGCATTTGCTTGTCATTACAAAGTATTAGTTATATTTCTGTATCATTATGTTTTATAGATCCCTGAGGAAGGTTTATACTGAAACTTCTTATTACTAGATAGAATTTGGATCTATTTTTGAATTTACATAAGTGCATTAAAACTCTCCTTATTTTATTGCCACAAACGGTCTTGCTGCTTTTGATTGGATTTTTACTGTTTGGCCCCTTCTCCTGCATAAACACTGAAAAACCAGAAAACATTGGTGATCTGGAAAAGGAGATATGAACTTCTGGAACTGCCCAGAGAGTTCAGTTTGGGACCCCAGGAAGACTAGTTTTGGCCTGTGTTTCCTCCCTCTCTTATGAGCAGCATCCACTGTCATAAACAGCAGCTATGCCTAGGCATTGGTCAAGGAAGATCAAAGAAAGGATCCCAAGGGAGCAACATGATTCAAGTGTTCTATCAGCCATATGCAAAGCTGTACTTTATAAGTTAGGGTAGCTGATATTTTCCTCTAATGATGCCCTGTTAATTGATATTTTCCAGTCTAATAGCATTTGACTGCTTTGCCTTGGGATCTTTTCCAACAATAGGAATCTTTGGTCCTCTATGAAAGATGATGTATACTCACTCTCATCATTAGAAACATTCCCCAGAGACGTATGACTGGAATAACGTTTGTTTTCACTTTCATTGAGGCATCTTTCAATCCAACTCTCTGCAAAACAATAAAGGAGGACTATTATTTCTTGCCAAAACCAACCATCATGTTTCTGCACTAAATGAAGCCAAATTCAACTTGCTCATCTGCCCTAGAACTACTACCATGTGGTTCAGTCAAGTTACTTGTTGGCTACTTCAGTATCTCCTCTGCAAACTGAGAAGAGTAGTACAGTATATTAGTTTGCAAGGCTACAGCATGGCTATTAACAATAATAAAAGCTTTTGTTAGTACTGTACTGCACAATAGGTGGTAATGGTAAGCCCCTACAGAGGTTCCCATACCATGAAAACCCTATGATGATACAGTCCAGAATGAAACAAGAGATAGCAGTGGAAGATAAGGGTCCCTGTTCCAAAAACATTCAATCAGCTACTGGGGAAGAGCAAAAGACAAGTACTGTACTGTATGTATAGCTCTGTTGCTAATTATATAACTATATTAAAGTTGAAGGAACGTCTAGAAGTGAAGAGAAAGTATGAAGCTGCAAAACACATACCACTGGAATATGGAACATTTATATTATTTAAAAACAATATAAACAAATAAACAATGTGAGAGGTATGAATCAAAATAAACTTGTTGTTGTTCAGTTGCACAGACGATTCCGACCCTTTGCGACCCTATGGACAATTGTCCTCCAGGCACCTCTGTCCTCCACCATCCTCCTCAACCCACCCAGCTCTATGCCCATTGCGTCTGTAATACCATCTAGCCATCTATCCTTGGCCGCCCCTTCTTCTTTTGCTTTCCACCTTTCCCATCATCAAGGCTTTCTCAAGTGAATCCTCTCTTCTCATTTGATGTCCAAAGTACTTCATCTTCATCTTTACCATTTGACCTTCTAAGGAGCAGTCAGGGTTGATTTCTTCTAAGATTGACTTATTTGTTCGCCTCGCTGTCCAGGGGACCCTCAAAACTCTCCTCCAACACCACATTTCAAAGACATCTATTCTTCTGCGTTCAGCCTTCCTAATGGTCCAGCTCTCACAACTAGACATCACCACCGGGAATACCATTGCTTTGACTATATGAATTTTTGTTTGCAAGGTGATGTCTCTACTTTTCACTATGTTCCCCAGGTTTCTCATGGCTTGTCTCCCAAGAATCAGTCACCTTTTTATTTCAAGGTTGCAATCCCCATCTGCCGTGATCTTATATCCTAAGAAAGTAAAATCTGTCACTGCTTCTACTTTTTCCCCATCTATTTTCCAGGGACTGATCGGGAAACCATAAAACAAGAAATTGAATGTATAAATATTGCAGCACTTGGAGTCAGTGAACAAAAACATACTGGAATGGGATATTATCAGTCAACCAACTACAAAGTGTTCTAGTCTGGAAATGGCAAATCCAGAAAAAATTGAGTGGCTCTAATGCTGAGGCAAAATGTAGCACAGGCACCTATGAGCTATAATGTAAGGTCTGAGTGAATAATATTAATCGGACTCTGTGGATCAACATAACCATGAAAGCATCATACAACCAAACAAATCATGATTATAATCATAGGTGACTTGAATGCAAAAGTAGAGAACAAAGCAGAACCAAAAGCTCGTGGCTAATGTAGAAATCAGAGTTCAATATATTATATATAGACCAGATGAAATATACTAACTTTGTTATGGAGTCAGGAATTGTTCTAAAACAAAGTATGAATGAATTGGACTAGTATTTGTCATTGTCATTTGTCAAACAAGGGCAAAGAAGTTCAGTCAAAGTTCATGAGAACTGCCTCCTTTCTCTGGTGTGTGCATTACACACAACCTCACAAAAAATCAACTGACACATTAGTTACACAGAACAGAGTTCAACAAGGAAAGAGATAAGTTGCTTAAGCTAAGCCTCTGAAAACTCTGCCTACAAAGAATATTGAATATTAAGTTCTGCATCTCAGTAATCTCGGTTTATTTATCTATTTATTTATCTATCTATTTATTTATTATTCAAATTCATATATTGATATATGGCTGCCCAAATTGAACGAGCAACTTTGGGCAGCATAACAACAGTGAAAACATTAATAAAACATTTAAAACCCTTAAAAACCCTTAATAGACCTTAAAGATTACACAACAATTGCTGTGTGACCTCTACAAATAGAACATACATGTACTAGCTATTGTGCCCGGCCTTGGGGGGGGGGGGGGGGTTGTTGGTGGTGGGGTGGTTTTGGGCCCTGCTGGGAGCTATCACTGGCAGGGCGGGAAATCAACTGGGGACTTGTTTTGGACTGCGGAGGAGAATCAGGAAGGCCGCTGCCGCCCTCTCCCTCAGCCCACTGCGGCCTAGTTGGCAGGCAGTGGAGGGCGCAGCGCACCCCTGGCTCTTGGCCATCTTGCAGCCTCAGACTACAGTGGCCCAGGAGGCGGGCGGTGGAGGAGATGGAAAGCTCCTGCCCGGCTCCCTCATGGTCTCAGGCTGCCATAGCCTAGGAGGTGGGCGGTGGAGCCAGTGGCAAATCCCTGGCTGGCAGGTGCCGCAGATCAGACCCCTGGAGGCCTCAGCGTGAGACCGGGTGACAGAGGAGGGACACCTTCCCATGCAGGTAAGTGTTGTGTGGGCCCAGGACTGAGGCAGGTTTGGGTGGATGGGGTTTTAGTTGGGCGGTGGTCGTGTGGATGGACCCTGTGGCGGCTCCCCCATCCCTTGCCCTACTTACCTGCCCAGGGCAGGTCTCTCTGTTCAAACAATGGCTCTCTGTTCAAACCATCTCTTCATGATGGCACCGCTGTTGTTCCTTTCATTTTTGGCGCTGTCTCCCTGCACCCCGCAGCCTCTGCCAGCGCCATGTTGGATGCACGTCCAACCGCACTCTCTGACCCTTTTTCCCACAGGCAGTGTGGCTGAGGGTGGGAGGGGTGGCAGGACAGAGGCAGCGCCTAGGCGCCGCCTCGCCCAGCCACATCCTCAGGTGGCAGGGAGGGTGGAGGCGGAACAAAGCACCGTTCTGTGCCCTCGCCTCCCGGGGAAGTGGCCTGTTGGCTGGTTTTTTTTATTTGGCTTGCGCCGGCTGTCCCGCCTCCTCCACGCTCAGGCCGTCCTGCCTGATTGGCTGAGGCGTGTTGCGGCGAGGTGGATGCTGTAGTTTATATTTTTTTTGCTTGTGTTCGTGGGCCATTGGCCCCCTTTCGGCTTCCAGACCCTTGCGGGGTTGATGTCCGGGAGTTAAGGTAAGTGTTGCCGGCTCATTACAGGATAGACTGGACGTGCGTGGACACACATTCCGGACATACACGGCCACATCCCATTTTTATAGGTATAGATTAAGGCAATCTGTATATACTTGCCAAGTTTGGATAATTTATTCCATTTCTGTGACTCATATGGAAGGGCAAAGAAGTAATCAGGCATTAAAGTGGAACTGTGGAAGTTTTGGCCTTCTAGCTATTTTGGACTGGAAATCCCACAGTTCCTCACTATTGGCCATGCTAGCTGAAGCTTCTGAGATCTGAAGTCTGAAACATCTGGAGGGCCAAAATTTATCCACTCTCATCTTGATCACCTTCACAACCTTGTTTCTCATCTTGAACGTCTATAACTCCTATATTAAATCTAGTGAAATGAAAGCAATAGGGGACCATGAGGTGTTAAGGACTCTGTTCCACAAATCCTTTTACATGTGTTCCACAGGATTGCTCTTTAAACGAAACACCGTTGTAAGTGACCAGTTGTAAACTTCTGGTGGGCGGGGGGGATTGCGAACCACCATTTAGTTGTCAAGCGAGTTTTTGGTCAGTTTTAGTTGTTAAGCGAGGCGACCATTTGGAGAAAATTTTGCTCTTTAAGCAAGTTAGTCTCTAAGTGAGGCGCTCTTAATGTGAGGTTTTAATGCACTTCTTTAAGATAAAGGTTCTTTGCTATTTCTCTGTTTTTTGAGACTTCACCAGGCTTAAAATCTGAAATTAGGCTAAAATTCTCAGCTGAGTGCATTCTTATTCCAGTGCTGATTTCTGCACTATGTTCACTGAATTTTAGGTTTCACACACTACAATTGTGTTGTTTTTTTTTAAATGGACAGAAAATTCACATCGATCATGGGGTGGGTGGGGAAAGAGGGCTATTCGGCTAATACCTCCCATTCCATCTTTCAGTCTCTTATACAGTCCCTTTTAAAAAGCCATTGTTTGTACATAGGCTGCTTCAGATTCAGTTCAAGCAGAATGTGCAAGAGTAGCCATTGTGAGCTTTTTATTACATACAGGGGGAAAATAATAAGTCAACAAGCTGCAGTGGACCAGCATACCAAATCTGGTTCCTGCTGACAATTTCTCACAGTAGTCTTGAAAAATTCATAGGAATCATGCATTCAATGAAGTTTTCATCCCATAGTATGCCTCTGCAGCAAGTAATTGAAAACCATTATTGTAGGTTTAGATCTCAGACATGTGCCCTTCAGATATTTTAGCTGAAGTTACCAAGTGCATCCACATTCCAAGAAAATCAGAACTAATATAAATTTCCTGAAATATCTGTGTGGCAAGCAATTTGCACTTTACACCTCTGCAGACCTTCCATGTTCTTCTCTGTAATCCCACACATGTCCAGCCCTACCACCAGGCAAAGTGAGATTGTTTGCTTTATTTATTTTTAAGTGACAAGTAGGGGCATCAGATTTTTATTTACTGTATTTGTTTATTTATTATTGGATTTTTATTATCAAGCAGAAGAGAGGTACTTGGAGGATGTTCTCTTTCAGGTGCCAAAAATAACCTAGCATGGATAACATGTACATGCATATCCCTCGGGTCTCCATTTGAAATTTCACGTCAGGCAGCAAAATATATTGGAACCACCCTGCAAGCATCCCGGGTCAATGCTTTACAGGCGCATAGGGACAACAGCAATGCTATTGTAGTCAATGCACGCAACAGGCTATTATGCACAAAAGACCTGCCACACAAAGCTGTCAGCAAGAGCCACAGTTCCATTTATTAGGGGGGGAAACAATCCAACTGGTGTATAAATATTAAGGAACCAAGCAAAAATAACGCAGTCTCTTCTCTTGTCCAATCTATGGCTCTGCACTCTTGTTTTATTCTCTTTGAAAAGGTCCTGCGCTAATAGTCCTCAAACTAAGATTCTCAATTTTTCTCTGAGGGAAGTGCAAGACAGTCTAGAGGACATAAAAGGGAAAGAAGGGAGTCTTCTTACTCTTTTCCTTACACTTCCAACAAAACAAGCATCTAGTCTTGAATAATCTTTCTGCTGAATACAAGTTGCTCAATAGACAGTCTGTGTACTGAGCTCAACGTGGAAATGATCCAACAAAGAAAGAGGGGGTGTGAACAGACTGTGCCACCCATGTGATTAAAATTCAGCTCCCCAAATCACTACCCAGCAATGAAAGCATTTTGTTGCCTTCATTTATCACCATCTTTTTAAAAAAAGTTTAGATTATGAGAGGGAAGTTTATTGTCTCTGTTAGTCTGCTGACAGCCATACTGAGACCGAGTTTCCAAAGCCTGGAGCCTGCACATGTAATTATCAGCCAAAACTTTGCAGTTGATGAAACTTCTCTATTTCTCTTTTAGTCTTTTTATTTTGTCATTTTAAACATTTATTTTAAGTGAATGGAGATGGTGTCTAGCTAACCATCCCTATGCATCCTGCCCACCCATTCAGATAAATCAGTTAGTAAATAAGAAAAATGAGTAAATAAGAAAAATTCCCTATCACTTTCTGTTTGAAAAAAGCCCTAATTGTTCAAAGTTAGTGTCATAGCTGCATCTTGGCTCAGCTAGCAACCTACTTAATACATGGGGCCATAACTTTTTAAAAGTACTATCCTTTGTTATTTGATAGTTGTAAGGAGTGACATTTCTCATTTTCCTCTTTTGATCATAATGCTAATTCCCCAAGGACTTAATCAAATGAACATTAGCCCCACTGTTTGATGCACTGCATAGATAGGTTGGTCTTTTCCCAGCAATTACACAATGCATTCTCAGGAGTAGACCAAGCTGCTCACAGAGAATTCCTACTCGCACCTTTTTGAACCCCTCTCAACCCCTTTTCTGGTGTAGATAGGTATGCTCTGGTTTAGCCCATTCCCCATGTGTGTGCTGGGAATGGACAATATTGAGCCTTGCAGGTATCAAATGTTAAGTGACTTAGGAAGTTAGCCACTTCAGGATATTGGCAAATTGAACACTTCCCTTGCTGCTCTGTGGAAGGGCAGGTGAAGTGAACTTTAAAAAATTAGTCTGCAAGACTATCTCTGATGCACTGAATTACTTAAATATATTTTTTTATAAAATAAACTTCTTTGGCTTGTTTTATAGTGTCGCATAGCATTGATCAAGAAACTGCCCTAAGTTGCAACTACCTTCCATAGAGGAGCAGGTAAAACGTTCAATCTGATGATATCCTGAAGTAACTTATTTATTAAGCATTTCATGAGATGGAAATAGGGTTGCTTGAAGCCAATATGCCATTTGGATAGAGGATTACACCAAATGGCTTATCACTCCTTCCAACCTATTTTAGACCATACCAGCCTGCAACAAAAGGGACAATGTAGTAGCTTAAAATGTTTCTTTGTATTTACTGTTTCAATCCTTACATTTGAAAGGAAAAAAAAACATGTTCCCAAATCCTGAAAAAACCTTGAAACTACTCCCAAAGCAACATTTTACAATACAAAAGTAAAACAATTTTACAGCTAATCAAATTGCTGGGAAATGTTGAAGGCAGCAAAAAGAGAGAAAGACCAAATGGAAAATTGTCTCAAACTATGTTCCACAGAACACCAGTGGACTTCAGTTCCCAGAAGCCTCAGTCAATACACTGGCTGATCAGTGCTTTGGGGAATTGACTTAGGCTTCTGAGAATTGAAGTCCAAAAAAATCAAAGTTTGGGAAACCCTGTGTCTGAAGGAACCCATAGGCCTACATTTGCAAGACCTGAGAAAGACTGTGGAGGGCAGGACATTTTGATGATCTGTTCATAGGGTTACCATAAACTGGAGATGACTTGATGTCACAACATCAACAAATCAATCAATCAATTAATGCGATAAAGTTGACAGGATGTAAATTAACCATAATAAACATGGCCTGTCTTTCTAACCCGCAGCACCAGGATTTAAAAAATAATTTGCATTGTATGGGTTATGTAGTATTTTCCAACCCCAATAAAAATGTTGTTATATGGTAAAGTATGACAATGTTCTGTGTACCAAGAAGCAGAACAAAATAAATAGAATGAGAATAAAATAAAATATGTACTTATAGGGTTTTTACTTTCGAGCAAGGGACACCTTTACTATGTACTTATAGAACATTTCTTCATCTCTGTGAATTCTAGTGTCCTCCCTCTCACCACAGTATTTTTTCTTTACTATATTCCTAAATGAATCTGACTTTTTTATTATTATAGTACTATTATAGTACTATTATATCAATATCATAGTTGTACTGTACAGTATTTTGGTTATGTATTTATTCTGTCTGTTTTACAACTGAGAGATGGCTGTTGATGATCGTGTTACTGATCATAAGTCAGGGCTAGGTAACATGTTGATCTCCAGATATGGTATGCAACTCATCTGCCCTCTCCAGAGCATACAACATTGAAGGATAATGGGAATTGTAGTTCATTAGCATCTGTATGACACTATCTGCAGTAAAGGTGTGAGCGCTGAGAAGTTTCTGTTCAGTGTTCAGATTTTGTACCCATTTACTACACGATTTCCTGTTTCTACATGAAAAAGTCCAATCCTGCCCTAAATGTTTGCCAAAAGCCACCAATGTATCTCTTAATATTTTACATTTAAAATTATAGATTTTCTTTATTTAGCAAATGATAGACCATTTATTTAACAACTTTGTTTTTTACCTGTCATTGCATTCTGGGAATGCATCACATAATCTTTCTTCCACTCTCCCAAAAGGAAAGAGAGGAGGAAAACATGGCTAGCAGACAGATTGAGTCTAGTGAGAACCTGGGTTCTTGTAATTATCACAAGTTGTGTTTATAAGATGTCAAGGTAGAAATGACGGGTCAGTTAGTCAATGCTTTTTTTGACTAATTGGTCATGGGCCAATTTTAGTAAGAAAAAACAAATAAAGAAAACTTATTTTTGGAAGCTGTTTTGCTTGTCGTACAATTACCTAACAAAAGTTTTTTTTAAAGGGAGGAACATTATAAACAGGAGAGACCTGTACAATAGTCATCCAGTTTAGAATACTCAATTGCGTTCCTGTTCCTGGCTGGTTTTCTTTGTCTCTGTTTGACAGCGACCCAGCTTTCTACAATTCCTGAGCAACCTCAATCCTATACAGCTAGCTTTTTTTTTTTCACTTCTGGAAATCTTAGTGTGCACACACACACTCATGGCTGCTGGTACCCCACTCCTGGGGAGGGGGGGACGAGGTGCAGTTGGCTACTTAAATACAGTCAATTGGAGAACTGAAATCAATGTTCTTAAAATTTAAAGCAATTAAGTTAGTATACAGCTGAGTGTCGAATGTCAAATTGCAACTGGTAGAAAAGTGTGATGAAGAATAAAAAGAAGAAGAGGAAGAAAGGAGGAAGACAAAGGAAAAAAAAGAAAAGCAGGAAAAGGATAAAAAAGAAAACCAGAAGAAAGTATTATTCTATGTTAAAAGCCTGAATAAAAACATCATATTCAGTGTGCTTTTAATGTAGAGCGCTATGGCACATTGCTTAAGAACGTTATGGCATAATCCTTTTCAAGACTTTGTGTAGTCCACCTTAACTTCTCTCAATAGCAAGAACAAAACAGGATCAATGTTATGTTTTGATTTATTTTAATCTATTTTGAAATTAGGTATTTTGTTTATCATATATAATGAGCATTGTGATCCAACGTCACCTATTATACTCCTACATTTTTTTAAAGAACAAAGCATTTCTGATCAACAAGAAAACTCAAGTTGTCTTTATCTACTAAAAAAGCTATGAATATCATGGTACACAACTTAGTGGCAAAAGAATTTTCAATGGGAAGCGTATGAGTCCCTTTACCTCTGCTATTAACTCTCTACATGACCTTCAACAGGTCTGTTACATCATCACAAGGAAACATTACAGAAAATAATGCCTCTGCCATACCTTAAAGAGTTTGTTTGTTTTATATAGTTTCTCCCAAAAAGGAATATCATCTGATATTGTAAGGATATATTGTAAGGATTTATGAACTAGATATATTATTTGTTTAAAAGCACTATGCAAATATTAGGCACTTTGTATCCTCATTAAGAAGGTTACAGTTTAGATACCTTTGGAAAGATAACATTTGAAATTAAATGTAAGGGGACCATACTTTGCAAAAGAATTCCATTTGCAATCCTAAAGTCTCCAATCTCTAGCTTCTCAGTAAGCAGAGCAAAAAAGCACCCATCTGATAGACAGCGGTTGTCAGCCAAAGTAAACCAAGTGTGGGGACCATCTGGCCCTCCAGATATTGTTGGACTGCAACTGCCATTAGTGTTAACCAACATGGCTAATAGGGAGGGATGGTGAAAGTTTCAGTCCAATAACATCTGGAATGCCAGATGCTCACCATCTCTAGTTAGTGCTATGCTAGGTGGCCCAACAATCTGTTTCAGTGATGTAATTTCCATTATGGATCTGGATAGAATATGTGTGTATATACTGTATATGTGGGGAAAGGCCATCTGAACAATGTTAGCAGTCTGACATGGGTGGAAAACCCATCTCAAAGTCCATCAGAGGGACCAATCACAGTCAAACAAACCATTGTAAGTTTAACTGAAGAGACAGAGGAACTTGTTTGCTGATGAAATGGTTGGCTAACCCCAACCTCCGCATATTCACTCTGTATACCTTCAGTATTCAAATTGTATACAAGTACTGTAGATCTGAAAGGATGGTGAGAACACAACCCATATGTCCTCATTGGCATGTACACATTCCATATGCATTAAGATCATACAGACTGCTGAGTGAGTATCTGAAGGATGAGGTTTACCACTACTCATCTGTGCCTTTTATGTGTACAGAGTGTAGATCATGTAAACAGCATTAACATAAGGAAATTCATTTCATCAGCAAACAAGTTCCTCTGTCTCTTCTACTTTTAGTTCAACTTACAATGGTTTGTATGACTGTGCTTGGTTCCTCTGATTGACTTTGAGATGTTTTTTCCACCCATGTCAGACTGCTAATATTGTTCCTAAACCTGGGTATACTCTAATGCTAGGATAAGCAAGATGGTATCCATCAGATGGTTTAGAATGTAGATTACAATTTCATTCAGATCAAGGGAATATGGTCAACACTCAGTGGTGTAGTGGGAACTTTGGAAGCATAAGTATCCATTGTTAACAGTCCCTGAAGCCATTATGCCCCATAGGAAATGTCCAGACATACAGGCTAAGGGAATCAATGCATACCAACAAGTAAGGTCTTTTATAAAGTTGATGACTCTAACTTGCCCACTGAAGATTAACTCACCCTCAAACTTTCTGAATTACTGCAGTGACAGCTTACAACAATCTCTTATTCCTATTGTTCCTGGAGGACATTGGCTTGCCTGCCCTCTGAGGTCTTTAGACTATAGTCCAGGATGTCTGGCACTGAGGTGGCATGTAATCTGGACATATTCTAAAACACAAGAATAAGAGCCATATGTGTATCTGCTGCCATGACACAAAATTAAGCTGTGTGGTTGGGTGGATGGGAACACCTATAGCTGACCAGCAGATCACACAGTGTGCACATGGACCAAAATTCAACCTCTGCCGTTTCTGTTTAAAGGGATCATGTAGCAAGTGATGAAAATCTCTCCCTACAACCCTGAAGAGCTGCTGCCAGTCAAAGCAAACAAAACTGGGGATGAACTAAATAAACTTGATACAGTATAAGACAACTTCCTGTGTTCCTGCCATACACTGAATGCCATCCTACATATTCACGGTTTCTGATTTTGTATCTATTGGTCACAAATCCTTCCCATTCAATTACAGACAACACACCCAAAAGGGTCTTATCTGAAATAAGTAGCCATGTTTACCACTGAACATGTTAGAATGTACGTCATTGCATATGTGAGTTAGAAAGTGTAACATCAAGATAAAGTGTGAAAACACATAACGACCTGGGAGACCATCTGGACTGAAGACACATGTGCGAAGCTTCGTGAAAAGTATAAAAAGCTGGCTATATCTTTGATGGGGGTCCTTGGATCTGATGGATCCAAGACCATGCATATATGCATTATTATGATGTACCATGATCATGTGTACTTGTATTTTGTTGTATTTTGACAGAAAAACTTAGATAAAATTATCTTTTTCCATTTCAAGCCTCTCTTGCTGAGTTATTTACTTAAGAAGCTGTTTACTTCTTGGAGAGTGGAAGTGACACTTAAATGATTTTAAATGAGACCTACACAACTTAGAAAGCTAAGCACAGCCCACCATTAGCCATGTGTAGAGTCTCATTAAGAATTCCCACCTTCCATGTGCAGGGGGAAGAGAAATAAAGCACCTGACAACCTTTGAAACATGGCTGACAGTCTACATGCTTTATGAATGAGTCACATTGCAGGCCTTGTCTGTCTTGAAAGAACAGAAGATTTGTTCCACTCAACAAATTATATGGAAACCAATGGAGACTGGTAATTCTGATTTCAGACGGATGGCGAATCCACTTTGGGTTTCAGTCCAAACTTTAAAAGTGCTTAACATGCTGAAGCTATTTGTGTTTAGGGTGCAGCCCTTGGAGACCACCTGTAAAGTTCAGAATAAAACCCCGGTAAGATTAATTATCCTTGTGAAATTGAAATTACCAGCTCCAATTATGAGAAAACAAATTAGACCCAATTATTTTTCATGTGTGTAGTAGCGAAGTGGTGTATAATCTGGACACAAACAGCAAGTCAGATTGTTTGTCCAGGTCCACTACTCTCTTCTGCTGGCTGCTCTCTAGAGTCTCATATGTCACCAGCTGTGTGAACTACTTTTAACTGGAGATGCCAGGGACTGAATATTGGAACCCCTTGTGTACAAGTCATCTGCTATGCAACTGAGCTATGATCCTTCGCCTGGTTTAATAAAATATCCACCCCATTCATCTGTTCATTTTCTATAAGACTAATCTCTGGATGGCTTTAGAAATATTTGATGATGTTTCCCCAGATACTCAAGACAAAATACTTTCTATGTTTCTCAAGAAGCTGCAGCATTTTCAGCAAAATCATGGTTATATATTTGTATCTCAAATGTCTGATGGGACTTACAAAATACTTAGAAGTTATTCTGAAGGTGCTACCTTTTGGGGTGATTTAATTTTTAACTGGGTTTTTAAAATTAATTTAAAAGTAATGGGCTAGTAATGAGAAATGAGTTATTATGATGTCAAGTAAGAATAGCTAATTAATTTTTAAAGTATTGAGCAGATAATTATTTTTTCAAAGTACAATACAAAGTATTTTTTTCAAGCAATGGACTGTAGCATGAGGAAACTAATAAAAGATCATTTACTGATCATTGATAAGAAACAAACCTTAGAGGACTTAGAGTCATAGTACAGAGTTGAGTTCAATACAATACAAATAACAGTAAAATGGAATTCCCGAGAATTTAGTAGAGACACACAATGTTGAGAGCATATAGATATATGATTCATTTAGTACAAATGCTCATGGGATAGAAAAAAAAAGGTGGAGTAGTGGCTTAGTGGTTAAGATGCTGAACTTGATGACTGGAAGGTCAGCAGGTCAGCAGTTACAGACCTGTGTGCTGCATTTAGGAGTGAGCTCCCATCTTTGTCCCAGCTCCTGCCAACCTAGCAGTTTGAAGGCGATTCGAAAGCAAGAAATTGCAAGTAGATAAATAGGTACCACTTTGGTGTGAAGGTAAATAGTGTTCCATCTAGACATACCTGCTACATGTCCATGGAAACGTCTGGAGAAGCAGACAGCGCTGACACTTTGCCTATAAACATAGATGAGCTCTGAACCATAGAGTCAGATACGACTGGCTTTCGAGCAAGGGCAACCTTTACTTTACCTAGAAGATATTTATGAACAAGAAGAAACTGAAAATGACAGCTACTCCTTTGTAACAGCCTAACTATATAGAGAACAATTTTAATCCTTCTACCTGTAATAAAGTCCAATTTAAAAAAAAATCCCGCACTCTCCAAACTCCTCTTTTTTTGTTGGCAGAAAAGCTGCTAGGGCTATATACATTTATTCTAGGAGATTTACTTACTGAGGAAAATCAAATTTCAGTGTTAAAAAGGGGGTGCTAGTAAGGCCAAACCAATATACCTTCCTTGTCTGAAGCAAAGCAAAAAAGTTCACTATATATACATCAGAATCAATCTTCATAATACCCAAAGTTAATTACCGAAAATTATTTTTGGCACATGAAACAGAAAATCCTGAAAACATCTCTCCCTGTTGCTGGTACTAAAAATACAACTAACACCAATTAATGAACCCAAGACATGGTGCCTTTCATGCTACAGTTGGGCTGGCCCTGCATATTCATGTCCTTTCCAAGCAACACCTATCTGAGGAAATTCCGGCAAGGGAGGAGGAAGACCAGCCGGGCGGGGAGAGGCCAGCCAGTCGCCCCAACGCGAGCCCTTCCGAGCCGGTCCCCACCATCTCCAGCCGGGCCGGTGAGGGAGGAGGAAGACCAGCCGGGCGGGGAGAGGCCAGCCAGCCGCCCCAACACGAGCCCTCCTAAGCCGGTCCCCACCATCTCCAGCCGGGCCGGCAAGGGAGGAGGAAGACCAGCTGGGCGGGGAGAGGCCAGCCAGTCGCCCCAACGCGAGCCCTTCCGAGCCGGTCCCCACCATCTCCAGCCGGGCCGGTGAGGGAGGAGGAAGACCAGCCGGGCGGGGAGAGGCCAGCCAGTCGCCCCGACGAGAGCCTTTTCCAAGCCCTGAAAACAACCAAGCGCCGAAGGAGAGGTCCAATTGGCAGAAGGGAAGAAGGCAAAGGAGTTAAACCAGGGGGTGAGAATCAGAGCCCCATACAAAGGATAAGTAGTTAAATATGCAGAAATGTTGATGACTTAATATAGTAACTCACATAAAGACTTTAAAATGACTTAATATAGCAACTGACATAGAGACTGTGCTTTAAAGTGTGATAATATGCATGATAATATGTTGTCTTAAATGTTTTTAAACTTTTAAAAAACTGTGATAAAATGTATGAGGAGAGAAAAATGGCGCAGACACCGGCAACCACGCCATAAATCTTGCCAAGAGAACCCTATTGACCAAAACAAAAGGCAAAACAAAAGGGCAGGCTAGGTGATACAGGATGCTTAACACCTCAGAGGGGAGAAAGGGGAGGGACAGGAAAGGGGGAGGGGAAATGCAATGTTGTAAGGAGCAATACTGCATAGGGACATGGAATGTGAGGTCAATGAACCAAGGTAAACTGGAAGTGGTAAAAAATGAGATGGAAAGAATAAGCATTGACATCTTGGGCATCAGTGAGCTAAAATGGACAGGGATGGGTGAATTCAGCTCTGGAAACCATCATATCTACTATTGTGGACAAGAAAACCTTAGAAGGTATGGAGTAGCCATAATTGTCAATAAGAGAGTAAGAAAAGCAGTAATGGGATATAACCTCAAAAATGACAGAATGATGTCAGTCAGAATTCAAGGCAAACCTTTCAATATCACCGTAATCCAAGTCTATGCACCAACCACTAGTGCAGATGAAGCCACAGTGGACCAGTTCTATGAGGACCTAGAACACCTCATAGAACAGACACCAAGAAATGATGTCCAAATTATATTAGGAGACTGGAATGCCAAAGTAGGAAATCAAAAAGTGGAGGGAATAACAGGCAAGTTTGGTCTTGGAGTACAGAACGAAGCAGGGCAAAGATTGATAGAGTTCTGCCAAGAGAACGCACTGGTCATAGCAAACACTCTCTTCCAGCAACACAAGAGGCGACTTTACACATGGACATCACCAGATGGCCAACACCGAAACCAAATTGACTACATACTCTGCAGCCAAAGATGGAGAACCTCCATACAATCAGCTAAAACAAGACCTGGAGCAGACTGTGGCTCAGATCACAACCTACTGATCGCAAAATTCAGGCTTAGACTAAAGAAAATAAGGAAAACACGGAGACCAGAAAGATATCACCTAGACAACATCCCTAAAGAATACGCAGTGGAGGTGATGAACAGATTCAATGGCTTAGACTCAATAGATAGAGTGCCAGAAGAATTATGGACAGAGATAAAGGACATCATGCAGGAAGCAGCAAAGAAAACCATACCAAAAGAAAAGAAGCGTAAGAAAGCAAAATGGTTGTCTGATGAGGCTCTTAAAATAGCAGAGGAAAGAAGGAAGGCAAAAGTCAAAAGAGAAAGGAAAAAATACAACCTTCTGAACACAGAATTTCAAAGAAAAGCAAGGAGAGATAAGGAAAACTACCTAAAAGAACAGTGCAAAGAAATGGAGGAAAACAACAAAAGAGGCAGGACTAGAGATCTCTTCAGAAAAATCGGGGAAATAAAGGGAACATTTAAAGCAAAAATGACCATGATAAGGGACAAAGACGGAAAAGAGCTAGCTGATGCAGAAGAGATAAAGAAAAGATGGAAAGAGTACACAGAGGAACTCTACAAAAAGGACCTCAACACTCCTGATAACCACAATGATGAAAAAACTGAACTCGAGCCAGACATCCTGGAGAGCGAAGTTATAAAGGCCCTAAAGAGCACTGCAAACAACAAAGCTAGTGGATATGATGGTATCCCAGTCGAATTTTTCAAAGCGCTAAAAGATGATGGCGTCAAATTACTGCACTCAATATGCCAGCAAATCTGGAAAACAAAACAGTGGCCACAGGATTGGAAAAGATCAGTATACGTCCCAATCCCAAAAAAGGGCAACGCCAAAGAATGCTCAAATTACCGAACAATTGCACTCATCCCACACGCCAGCAAGGTGATGCTCAAGATAATACAGGACAGACTTCAGCAACATGTGGAGAGAGAACTACCAGAGGTGCAGGCCGGTTTCAGAAGAGGCAGGGGGACTAGAGACCACATTGCCAACATATGTTGGATCATGGAGAAAACAAAGGAATACCAGAAACAAGTTTACTTTTGTTTCATTGATTACACTAAGGCATTTGACTGTGTGGACCACAACAAGATGTGGCAAGTAATTAAAGAGATGGGAATACCAGAGCACATCATATGCCTCCTGAGAAATCTGTACACGAACCAAGAAGCAACAGTTAGGACAGAACATGGAATGACAGAGTGGTTTGGAATAGGAAAAGGAATAAGACAAGGCTGCATTTTATCACCCTGCTTATTCAATCTATACACAGAGCACATAATGCGAAATGCAGGGATGGAGGAATCACAATATGGGATTAAAATTGCTGGGAGAAACATAAACAATCTGAGATATGCAGACGATACCACCCTAATGGCAGAAAGTGAGGAAGACCTAAAGAACCTCTTGATTGGGCTGAAGGAGGAGAGTGCAAAAGCTGGTTTGAGACTCAATATCAAGAAAACCAAGGTAATGGCAACAGGCCCAATCAGTTCCTGGAAAATAGATGGGGAAGAAGTAGAAGCAGTGACAGATTTTACTTTCCTGGGATCAAAGATCACGGCAGATGGGGATTGCAGCCATGAAATAAAAAGGCGACTGATTCTTGGGAGACAAGCCATGAGAAACCTGGGGAACATAGTGAAAAGCAGAGACATCACATTGCAAACAAAAATTAGAATAGTCAAAGCAATGGTATTCCCAGTGGTAATGTACGGATGTGAGAGCTGGACAATTAGGAAAGCTGAACGCAGAAGAATAGATGCCTTTGAAATGTGGTGTTGGAGGAGAGTTTTGAGAGTACCCTGGACAGCGAGGAGAACAAATAGGTCAATCTTAGAAGAAATCAACACTGACTGCTCATTGGAAGGGCTAATAGTAAAGACGAAGCTAAAGTATTTTGGACATCAAATGAGAAGGGAGGATTCACTTGAGAAGGCCCTGATGTTGGGAAAGGTGGAGGGCAAAAGAAGAAGGGGGAGGCCAAAGATGAGATGGCTAGATGGTATTGTAGACACAATGGGCACAGAACTGGGAGTGCTGAGGGGGATGGTGGAGGACAGAGGTGCCTGGAGAACAATGGTCCATAGGGTCGCAAAGGGTCGGAACCGACTGTGCGACTGAACAACAACAGGTGGAACCTCCCAAAATTCACCAAAGGTCGGCAACTCTTAGAGGGAAAAAAAGTTAGCTTCCTTTGCATTAGTCAACACTGAAGAGAAGGAAGACAGTTCCAAAGTGTTCCAAAGTGTTCTAGCACTCAGACACTCTGAGTGCTTCTCTGGTAACGACAAGAGGTAATAGCAAGGCAAGAAAAATGTCTACACTACTGAAGGTTATTTAACCCAATGTTGAAATATTGTTTATTTTCATGTTACCCTAAAGAAAAGATGTACATTATGTACTTTTAACCTACTGTCAGTATGGGAATAAAATTCAGCTGCTAGTAGACAGCTGGGAACAGGTGGGCATACCATCTTGCCCTTGGCTGCAAAAAGTTTTGTGCCAGTCATAGCCTATAGCTAGTTGTCAGTGCAACCAGCAGTACAATCTTATCCACATCTGCTCAGAACTAAATTCTACTGAGTTCTGTGGGAATTCCTGTCATAAAATTTGTGCAGTTTTATATCCCATGTCTTTATCATCTGTTCTTTCCTAAGCTCTTTCAATTTCACCAACTAAATGGAGCTATTAAATCAACAAAAAGAAGCTTTGGGAAATAAAAATCAAAGCCACTAGAATAAATGAAAAGAAATGAGCTGTACTATTAATAATTTGGCCTGAGGGAATGTTGCTTTCTGAGGTGGCCAGAGGAATGATGCAAACCCCTCCCAAGTTTGTTTAACAGGATTGTTAATGAGTGATTAAGAATGATTTGTTGGGAGCTGTTCGGCAGGGTTTCTTCTCTTTTCTCTTCTGGATGGTTTTACTTCACAGCAAGCAGCAGGGGCTCCTATATTGTCTTGAGAAGGGAGGACAACGCATGCTCCATTGGATCTTTCCTCCTTCTCCTCCCTCCTTCCCTCTTTGTTGTGGGCTCACAACCACTCTCCTTGTGCCCCCTGCTTCCATTCCCTCTTTAGAGCACAACTGCAAACTCATAATATTTTGCTTTCCTCCCTTTCACAATTACAAGCAGCTGTTTCCCCTCCTTTATATCCCCCACCCAAGATATATAACTCCCTGCAATCACCATGGAGATGTCACTTGTAGGGGCAAGGCTGTGGCTATGGAAACCCTCAAGTACTTTTCCCTGCAAACTTTAGTCTGCCTGTAAGGGAATGTTGTTGTAGCAGTGAGCACTCGAGTTCCAGATGAACAGAAGGCTCAGATACAATCCATAGTTCTGCTCCGTTTTTCCTTGTTGGTCCCAAGCATTAGCATTTATGGCAGGTGATTTGAACTAGCAGGAAAGGGCAACAGGCAGATAGCTATTCCAAGGGTGTTTCCCCCTGCCTTCTTTTTTCTAGATCTATGTTTAAATTGCCACTTTCAGGCTTTCCCCCTCTCTTCTGTTTCTGAAGTCATGTCCTGTTTCTTCTTATTCCTCCAGAGATAGACAGAGATAGAGCCAGCTCTAAGGGCTTCAAAAATGCCTTTTTCTCCTTCACAATATTGAAACAGATTCAATAAACTATTGTTTAGTTAGTGCAATGGCATAAATTGCAGCAGCAAATTGCTCCTAGTTAAACATGTTGCTATTTATCTCTCTCATACCTCACCAAATTCATGAATGTGTGTGTGTGTGTGTGTGTGTGTGTGTGTGTGTGTGTGTGTGTGTGTGTGTGTGTGTGTGTGTGTGTGTGTAATGAGGGATACAAGTAGCAACTTGTTAACTAGCAGACTAGACATTCTCCACTGAAATTTACACTATTGTACTTATGCTAGCAGAACTAATCAATAAGATTCTAATCAGTAATTTTTATTTTCCCTACTACCATTCCTCAGAATGATTTTTATACCAGGAAAACTCTAAGATGCTATTCTGGGCCATCAAAATACTAAATAATCCTTCTTCTTAGACTGAAGTATAAGACAGTCATGGGAAAGGATTCAACATACTGTACGCTAGACTCATCTCATCACATATCCTGGTAGCATTCTCAGAATCTCTAGTTGAGGAAGGGTTCCTTTTGTATTTTTTTAAAAGACCCAACTTCCCTATCTAGCAATGTAGTGGTTACATGTCTCCTATTCAATGGGACAGTCCCCCATTTAAACTACTGTTAAAAGAGAATCTTCCTTTTGAAAGTGTCTTCCATATCCACTCTAAGTCTAAATTAAAAATAAAGAACAATCATGGATCATTATTATGTCCTTCCAAAGTGAACACTGGCACAGCTGACTCAGAAGGCATGCAGGGAACTTGACCAAGTTTTCTGTAGTAAGATAAGGTATATTATAATTCTATTAAAATACTTAGAAAATTTGTAGTTTTGCAACTGTGCAGATAAATCAAGTAATGTCATTTTATGCAAATCATTGTCTTTTGTCCTTCATTTCTAGTGATATGAAGGTGGCCAACATATCTAGGGTATTAGTTCTCAATGGTGATTTACACAACTTTTTTGCAGCATGTGCATGTCCTTTTACTCAGACCACATAGATTATTGGGTCATTATAATAGTGACGACAACTCAAATAGCCTCAAGTTAGATTCCAACATGTTAAAATATTTGTAGGGATATGAAAAGCCTTCCTTATTTGTCATGTGCAGAGAAGTGTGATCTGACTATCACTATCGCAGCAGGATTCAAATACAAACCAAGCCTCACATGCAATGCCTATTTTCACGACAAGTTTAATGACAAGTTCTGAAGAGAACTAAGGGTCATGCCCTGCCTATATCACCAATGCACAACTCTGTCCTTTTGCTCCAACAGTGACATGCATTCTCATTAACTGTTATACGAAAAGTTTAAAGGAAAAAAAGTATTTCAATTACATGTGCAAAAGCTATTCCTTTTTTGGTAAGATAAAATGAAATCGAAGCATATTCTTGGTGGGCATTCCCAGACTCTGGAACTCATTGCCAACTGAGTCTGTGGTTGAAATCCAATAATAAGTCATAAGTTTGGTAGGGCCACTGAATCTTACTACTGGATTTCAGCCAGTGTGTTTTCTCTTTCTCTCTCCCCCCCCCCCCCCCCCCCGTTGTCCTTTCAACAGTAAAGAAATAAACTGTTATTCAGGCATGTAAGCTAGACAAAGTGGTTGGACACTAGATAACATTTCTATTGTTGTGTTTTATGGGCATTTTAATGTATGTGTTTAAATTTAATGTTTTAATAAAAAATTATTGTCAACCATTTGGAGGTTTTGTTTTGGGTATTTTTGTGATGGAAAAATGTATATCTTAACCTATAAATCCAAGGGTTAACCGTTGGAACTTGCTATAGGTTGCTATGCCTCGCCCTACTTGCCTGCACTCACCCTTCGTGCACACGGCCGATCTGGTTACGCAGGTCAACGAAGGATTGAGAAAACCGGCAGTGGGGCAACAGCCCCACAAACGCGAAAAAAGGGAAACAACTTCATTTCCCAACATTCCTTGCACCGCGCCGCACCAGAGCCAATCAGGCTGAGAGGCTCTCGCACGGCGCAGCGTTCGGAAACGCGCCGCAGCCAATCAAAAGAAAAGCATTTTTAAAATACGCAGCACAAACACAAAGCACCAACCCATTACTACAAGCCCCAGCGTCCTGTGCGCCATGAGCGCGCAGAATGCTGAGGAAACCGGCGCCCAAAAAATTAAAAAGAAAAACAACTCACCGCCTAACAGCCACACCAGCCGGCTTTCTTTCCCTCACCCACGGCGCCTGAAGGTCCCGACTGCAGTTTCCCCTTTAATATCAGTGGGTGGGGGGGTTGCGATCCCCCTCTCCGCTGGCTACCCTAGGGTTGGGAGGTTTGTGGGAACAAAAGGGGTATGTTTCCCAAACCCTTCTGGACTCAGGACACCAGGGAGAGGGGATCGATTCCCACCCCCCTCCTTAAAACAACTCCGTCTTTTCTTCTCTTTAAAAACGGAGTTGTTTTAAGGAGGGGGGGAGGGAATCGATCCACTCTTCTTGGTCTACTGGGTCCAGAAGAGTTGGGGGGACATACCTCTTTTGTCCCCACAAACCTCCCAACCCCAGGGGAGCCAGCGGAGAGGGGGGTCGCAACCTCCCACCCACTGATATTAAAGGGGAAACCCCGATCTACTTTCACAACTCCACACAAAGCACCATAAAACAATAAAGCCCCCCTCCCTACCACCTAGCCCACCCTTCCTAACCCCCAATGACCATGCCCCCCTCCCCACCACCTAGCCCACCCTTCCTAACCCCCAACGACCACGACCCCCTCCCCACCACCTAGCCCACCCTTCCTAACCCCCAACGACCATGGCCCCTCCCCACCACCTAGCCCACCCTTCCTAACCCCCAATGACCACGACCCCCTCCCCACCACCAAATAAATAATTTTTTAAAAATTACTAAAAACACTCAAACACATCCAAAAATACACAAAAACAAAAACACCAAAAACAATACGAAGTAAACAAAGACACAATCAAAAACAAAACAAACAGACAAAAAATACAAATTCCAAACCCCCTCCCCCCCGCCCACACACACACACAAAAGAAAGAAAACAAGCAAACTTAAAAAGAGGTGCTACCTCCACCAGGACTGGAAAAGAAATGAATAAAGAAAGACCCTACTTACCAGAAGAAGCTCCACCCAGAGGCCAGGAGAGAAAAAAAAAAGTCAAAATACAATAACCCCTACCAGCACCACCTGCTGGCCACAATAGTAAAAACAATTCAAAAACACACAACAGCACCAAACAAAACACAAATTCACAATTTTACACAAAAGGTCACACCAATAAAAACAAGTAAAAAAAATTTACACTAAACACACTTTCACACAAATCACAAATATATGTCAATAAAATACAATAGAAACTTTAAAAAATCCTGTGCTGAGTTATAACTCAAATTTAAACTCAAAACATCTAAACACATTTTAAAAACATTGAATGTAAAAAACATTTACTTTTACATTATTAAAATTATTACCTACGGTACAATTAATTAAAAAAATTCAAAAAACTAAAACATTATTCGCTTACATAAAACAATTTGAAAAAATTATATCATACTTTCTTCTTTTATTAATCCTCAAAAAAAACCAAAAAAGCAGATCACAGTTAATAACAGCCAACCCAAACAAAATTTACATAAATAAACATCTAAAAAATTAAAATTACAGACTAAGCAATTTTTAAAAAAAAATAAACACAATTTAACCTTCCAACACAATGTAAAACTATTGCAAAAATAAAATTGGCTCATTTTTTATTAAAACACACGGGGGGAAAAGCCCGGAAACACCGGGCAACCCTTGCTAGTAAACATATACAGATGAATAACAAATAGTTTCCAAGTCAAATGCCATTGAATTCATACATGTAGACTGTGTTGGTAAAATTCTGGTTGGTACCATGTAAAAAGTACATGGGTGGGAGTTCACATTTTTTGATGCTCCAACACATTTTTAAAAATCTTCTCTGGATGCCGTTTCTTAGGCTCCCTTGGATGTTCAGCCACAACGTTTAATTGTATTTCAAGTTTTATGTATTTTACCATCTTTGTTTGTCTGTAAACCGCTTTGGTCACCAATAGGTGAGGAAAGCAGTATAAAAATATACTAAAAAATATACTAAACAAACATCAGTGAGACAACTATGCTAAAATATTTTCTCTTGTGTTCTTGTTTATTACACACCAGAGGTGGTTTTTAAAGTGGAAAGGCAGTAAAAATATAATGCATCCCATATCAACTGCTGGCTAAATTGTCACCCCACAGATTATTTTTGTTTAGCATACCACTTCATTACCTCTCAAAGTCCAACCCCGCATCTCTGTCATAAATGATACATTTCATTCTGCATAATGTCTAAAGTGCCTTGTTTGTGTGTGTGTGTGTAATGTTTTGCATATATTTTGTTGTTGTTTTATTGTATTGTGACATATTTATAAAATTCAAACTAAAACTGAGAGCCTATGGGGCAAAAAAGCAGTTTGCAAGATTAGAAATAAATAATAGCTCCAAACACCACCAGTGGGAATTGTTCATAAAGGCACTGTCACAGTAGTTAGTAAACTGTCTAGTCAATCTCTTTATCTATATGTCATTAGGACAAACAGAGACATTCCAAGACATTTTTCTGCCTGAAGGAGAACAGGAGTTATATCCCCTCTCCATGCACATCAGATATTCAATTTGGTTCCATTGCCTGTTCTCAAAAGTGACATGGTTTGGTCATTAAGAGCCGAATATTTATATTAATTTACCTTATTTCTCTTATCATACTTTTGATACCCAAGTTTATGTAATATGAAGTATACAGTACTTTATTAAAGTGCTTGGAGAAAAAAGCATACAATTTTATGTGGTCTTCGCTTCATCACCACAACAGTCTTTGAGAACATCCTCTATTAACACAGACATGATTTCATATCCCAACTTTTCTCCAAGTAACATAGAAGCTGAATCCTAATGAAGCCACAGTGGGCAGCAAAAGAAATGGAAAACATTCAAACCAATTTTAAGATAGCCCACATGATGTGTGCTGACCCAGTTATATATGAGAAAAAGCAGACTAAAACCTTTAAGAGCATATAGTGTTATCTGGTTTCATAGTCATGCTCTTAACCATATATCTGTTCTGCAGTTGGGACTTTTGTGATACAAATGTACCTGTATGACAAAAAATCCTACATGAGTGAACCTTGAACCAAGACCACTGGCAGTACAGAAATAATGTCAAACACTCATGATTTTACCACAAATGGCAAGCTATAACTTTTTAAACAATAAGTCTACATTCATGGTGAAGTGTAACAGATTCAACTTAGCAATGAAATAATTTTTATGGCCAGGATCCTCTCTTAATAGATCTGAAATCAGAACAGAATAAAAGAAATCTGTCATACATAGTTTCAAAGATACTGCTTACAAATAGGCAAAAGAGATTGAAACAAGGAATAATAACCAATATCCCACTGAACTTCTGAGCCAGGAGTTCTCAACCTTTTAAAGCCGGGAGCCAGGTCACGCTCCCTCAGACAGCTTCAGGGGCCGGGCAGCCATTTTGCCCTTCCTCCACCACGTAGCACTTTCTGGTGTGGTGGAGACAGTGGGGGGGGGGGGGGGGGGCACATGAAATGGTGCCGTGGGCCACAGGTTGAGAATCCCTGTTCTAAACTAAGTGAAATGTCTTGCCTGCAAACTGATTCAGGATTAAACTGCTTGTGCAAGCATTGCCACTGTACAACCCTGTTTGATTCCCCACCCAGGAGTTCATTATTCACTTGATGGCAACATTCAAACAAGCAACATGAACCTGCCCTCCTATGCGGTTGGCACTTTTCTTTAAATGTAGCCCTCAATAGGATGCTGGCCTAAGATTTTAACCATTAGTACTGTATCTGGATAGGGGTCTGCTAGTGATACAGTATGTCTAAGAGATGGAGGAAAAGCCATTCTACTCAGAAAGTGTTAAAATAAATCTATGGAAATATACTGGTTTCTGAGTTTATTTATGGAACTCTTAAGATTTAACAACCAGATTCTGATGCAAAAAACGTAAGACGTTGATGTAAAAGAATTGAAGTCTAGACAGTGCTCTAAATACTAGAATTAAATGTGACTCACAGTCCCTTCACAAAAAAGTTCACTCCTGGTTGTCCCAAGTTTCTTCATTATAATTTAGAGTGGGAGTGATGTACTGTACTTCATTACAACTGAAATCTTGCTGACCTATTACAATCCTGAGATTTACCAGTAAATCAGATCAACTTTTTCCTCAGCACTGAATAACAAGATATATTCCTGTGTCATAAAATAATTACAAGCCTCCCAATCTTGAGACTCCCAAAATACTCAATATTAAACCCTCTAGGACTCTTGACCTGCTGACCACAGTGTACTGACAATCCTCGTTTCTAGCAAACACTGTAAAACTATCTCTGTGCTAGAAATCACCTTGCTTCTCTCTGAGGGTAATTGGGGTGTCTTCTGAAAAGGCAATAGATGCTATTGTATAAAGGTCTGGGGTTCTGGAACTGCCTGACAGACTTTGTAGTTTTGCAGTAGTGGATGAAATTTGAGGAAAAGGAAAATAGGATAAATACAATGACTGGTTCCAATCTTTTTGGACACCCCCCCCCTCGGGTGAGGGTACCAGATCAACAATTAGGGCTATAAATACCCCCCCTCAACACACAAAGTGATTATTTTCCATTTGTTTAATTGCCCAGTTAAAACAAAGATTTAGGGGGACATCTTTCTGATGTAATGCCTTCCTCTTATCACCATTAAGGAAGACAATAAATGAATAATCACTACCAATCTGCAGGGTGATAATGATGATTAGTCTTTCTTAGTAAGAGAGAATTGTTTTGGTACAGGTAATGGACAGAAAAAGCATTTTTTTTTTTTAAAAAAAACAGTTCTCCCCAGACATACCCAATTTATATTAAAAGGACACATGGGTATCCATGAGGGGATAGTTGGCCTGTCCTAGAATCTTATACTGTATTTATTTTGCAAATTATTCTGGGTTGAAAGGATTTTTGCTGGAGGAACTCCGTTCAGGGGATGCTAGGATAAGGCTTCTTTCATGTCCCCAAGATCTTTTCCCACTGAAGTGGTCCCTATTTATCTACTTGCAATTTCTTGCTTTCAAACTGCTATGTTGGCAGGAGCTGGGACACAGACAGTCACTCAATCCGTCATGCACTACCCAGGTCTTGAACTGCCGACTTGCTGGCCTTCCAGCTAACAAGGCGAGCTTCTTAACCACTGAGCCACCTCGGCCTCTATAGTTGTGAATTACCTATAGTTGTGAATTACCTGAGTACAGTACTATAATATTGCAAGTCTCTCCCCCTCACCCAGAAAAAATGCCTACAAATGCTATTGCAGAAACAGCAATAGCATTGTTTTGAAAGAATAGATGTTGTCGTTTGGGTTGATTCTTCAAGAGAAGTGGTGACATAAAAACAAAACTTTGGGGTAGAAGCCTAGGTGCTTCTCAACAGAATGAGCCAGGAGGCTCCCAAAGGCACCTGGTATATCTTACCACATGCTGACATTTTTAGCAGTTATATGCAATTCTACTGAGCATAGTGTTTCCTGTAAATCTGTTTAAAGTAATAGACATTATAATCTAAAGAGGGGTGAGTGAGGGTGTCATGGAAGACCATTAAATTCAGAGTTTTAAACTACCCTACAGTCCATTACTTCTGATGAATTTGATTGAGTTTATGTTCAATTAAAAACCTTAGTCTTTAAGACACCATGAGACACTTGACCAATAGTCAGTTACTCGTCCTAAGTAATCAAATAGAACTATTGAATCAACTGCAGAATGGTTAAGCCACGGTGTATGTAAATTACACTAATTTAATAAGTCTACTCTAGTTGGCAAAGGATATGAGACAAATTTGTTTTCCACCATCTTGGAGCCCCCAACTTTTAATCTCAGCTGCTTAAGGACTGGATGTATCCCACTGTGGGAACACCTTGTACATGCTCAAATGCATGCTATCCACAAACTCTCCAGAGCAAAGCCCAGCATTAAAATTAAGTTTTAGGGGCCTAATCAATGTTTCTCAAAAGGATATTGTTCAGAAGTCGCTTCCATTTTTCTTTTCCTTCTGGGTCCTGGGGTGGGCTTCAGAAGAAGTAGCATAGATCAGGACTACCAGTGGGACTGCAGGGATGAACCTGCCAGTGGCCAATTTCAATTAGTCCTTGGCTCCAAGCTCCCCACTGCTCAAGAGTAAAAAAATAAAATAAAGACCCTCCCTCCCTTTTCCCACCATTTCTTTGGCAGAGATTTAATTTACCGACCTGCCTAGGCATGTGGATTGATGCTCCATGCTTTTTCCATTTTAAATGTGTAATGTTATCACTAGACACACACAACTTGTACACACATCCTTTGGGCATTTCTCGTTTTATAAAAATGAAAATAATCCAGTTTTGGAAACCATTATTCAAATGAGTTCACCAACGATTGAGACCAACTTCCTCTCAGTCTAAAGATCAACTTGTTGCTGCAACTGGTTTCCAACAGATTCCCCAAAATTTAATTGAAATTTTAAAAAAGGGTCTCTCAATATTGTGCTGAATATTTTTAATGAAGAGAAAAGAGGCTTAATGAGTTTATTTAAAGACAGCTTAATTACTGAGTATATAACTGCTAAAAATATTTTCCTAAACAAGCACACATCCATACACAAAGGAGGAGAGGGAGTTTGCAAGTTGTTTTAAGGTGTCCTTTCCTTCAGTCACAGACAAATGTCAACATAAATTACTGTGGCCAAATTTAATAGTTCCATCATATTTCCTCGTTAAGCGGTTTTACGACCAGTGGCAGAACCAAGAAAAATAAAATGTGTGCTTGCTTGCCCTCAGACGCCATCAGGTTTTTAATTTTGTTTGTTGCGTTATATGTTGCTGTTGTTTGTACACCACCCAATGTAACAAATAAATAAAATAGATAAAACAGGCCTGCACCCCCTCCTTCCCAATGAAGCTATATTTCCCCCATCCCAATGGAGAAAAGGGATTTTTTTTAACATAACAACTGAAACTTCGAAGAAAGACTAATTGGATTAAGCCCATCTGAAAAGAAGGCGAAGGTGCCTGAATGGGCAACGCCAAAATCTCCACTTTCCTTGCCATCTGTTGAGCATGGCCAAAGTGGTTTCTGATTAATATTATCTTAATCAAACCCCCCTCCCTCCTCAACAGCCGTCTATGAGGGGGAAACAGCCGGTATTCATTTATGGCTCCCACCCACCAGGGCCGTCACTTCTGAGGAAAACTCGTCGTCGTTGGGTTGGGAATTTGGGCTCGAGAGGCCAGGAAAAGAAAAACCCCTCAGCTGCCCCTCAGGAGCACAAAGCTGGGGGGCAGCGCGGCTGAGGTGGAAGGCCTGAAAAGGCCCCACAAGCGGCGCCCCGCGAGGCTCGGGGCAGCCAAACTGGAGGGAAAAGGCCCTTCAGCAACGAGTAACGTGACGGCCCTGAATCCTTACACTAAGGGCCCGGGTTAATTGCGCCAACGGAGCCAACCCGTAATTTAAGGCCTCAGATCAGATTACTATTCTGTTGCAAAATATTGTAATAAATAAGTGAATAAACTGGTATTTCTACGTTAAACTATCAACGCCACTCCCACAAAAGCCGGTGAAAACAGCACATTTTGGAAGAGTCACTTCACTTGACCTACTTTAAAGTAAAGGTTTCCCTTGCTCGAAAGCCAGTCGTATCCGACTCTAGGGTGCAGTGCTCATCTCTGTTTCAAAGCCGAAGAGCCAGTAGCGCTGTCTGCTTCTGCAGACGTTTCGTGTGGTCATGTGGCAGGCATGACTAGACACCGGAGCGCACGGAACGCTGTTTCCTTTCCACACCGAAGTGGTCCCTATTTATCTACTTGCAATTTCTAGGTTGGCCTCAAAAAAGTCTTAAACCGCCGCGCCAAATAACTGATATTTTTTAATAAGGGAAGTGCGGGGTTTTAATGGGGGCTGGTACTTGATGGTAACGGGCGGGCCACCCCATCTTTCGACGACATGATGGGGCGTTTTTTACCCCACCATTTCAGACGCCCAGGAAGGACAACCCTGTTGCATTCAGAGACCCTCCAGCTCATTTTGGGGATAAGTTAGTCGTCGTTATCCTTCAAGCTCCCCCCCCCCCCTTCAACAACAAGTCCTGGCATGGATAGATAGATAGTTAGATAAATAAATAAAAACCACCTTCGCAAAGTCACCCGTTTTTGCCAGCCTATTTACATGAATTTCTTCGCAGCGAAGCACCACAGGAAAAAAGAAACTACGGAATTACTATGCTTACGGGGTGCCTTTTCTGTTCTTTTCTCCCCGCCTTCTCTTTTTCCCATCGAAAAAGTTTAGCGCTCTTTTGTAGGCACCCGATTTGCAGCATCACGGTCGTACCCCACACTCTTTGGGTTGGAACTTGGTATTGGGGAGCCGAAAGGTTCGGGGAAGTCACCCCCAAAAATGGAACGGGAACGCCTTTCCTCTCTGCCTGCGAGATGCCTTCACTCCCCTGACTCTCTTTATTTACAGTTACACGGCCAACATGCCAGGGTCCGTCTCAATCAGTCCCAGTCCCCGGCCTCAGCTAAATCGTTAGGATGGACTTGGAGGAATCCCACCTCCCCACCCCCCAAAAAGGATTTGAGAAAAGAGAAAGAAAAAAAACCCTCTAAAACTAATTTTCGAAGTGGTAGCCGTGTTAGTCTGTGCAAGCATATCAAAGAGTAAACAAAACAACAAAAGGACAAAAAACGTTGTGGCACATTAAAGACTAACTCCTGCATTTTACAGTTCGCTTTCGTGGATCAAGAAGTGGTCTTGATCCACGAAAGCGAACATTAAAATACAGGAATTAGTCTTTAAGGTGCCACAACGTGTTTTTTTTTTGTCCTTTTGTTGTTGTTGTTTTGTTTCCCCTCTAAGACTCCGTTGGGAGAGAGGAAGCCTTTGGGCTGCCTTATTTGGTCTTGTTAGGGCGACCAGGTAAGGGATGCTGACAGTGCTCGATACTACACCTCCAGATTCGCTAGATCTGGCATGCGGGTTTGGGAACGCAGTCCTGTTTTGCTATCTTATTTATATATATATATATAAATATATATTTATATATATTTTTTTATTTATTTATTTCAATTTTTATGCCACCCACTCAGGTAAAAACCCAACTCAGGGCGGCGTACAACCATAAAAAATACATAAAAACAAGTTAAAACCCCAATCACCCATTATCCACCCACCCTCCTTCCACTTCCCCTTTAAAAAGCTAAAAAGGGGGGGGGGGGGACGCGGCAAGGGGAATACATACATACAAAAAGAGGGGCATTGACTGAACTCAGTTTAGCTAGGGATGAGCCAGCAGGCTGGGGCCACATTCCCATCAGGGCCCCACACCTGCCCTGCCAGCCAGGTCTTCAAACCTATCGTTGCAGCATGGCAATATCTCTCATCCTCCTCTTTTTGGGGTGTAGGAAAAGTTCGTGTTGGACTGAGCCTTAAACTTCAGCATTGTTTTAAAGTCCTTAACGATGCCAATGGAAGAACAGATCTAGGGCAGTTTGCTCCAAATAAGCAACTCAAAAGAGAGTTGTGTAGGATTCGGGTGATACTTCTCTTTCAAATTTAAGAGCGGGGAGGTGATGCCCTTCCTTTCCCGCCCGCCCCTCTTCCTGGAAGGAAACACCTGTGGAGCTTTAAGGGTTCATCTGCCTTCTTTGGCTTTCACAGCCCCACCGCTGAGATCAGAGCCCTGATCCATGGGTTAGATTGGGCGCAGCTGCTTTTCATCCCCCAACCCCATGTTCATGTATCCCCGTGGGAGCAGGAATAATCAGGGTCCTTTCCACAGGTGGCTGGAACAAGATGCTTCTGATTAAGGAGCTGTGGATCTGGTGTCAGTGGCCAGGATCATCATTCCACAAATATAAACCCAGCTATGTATTTTTGCATTATGCATGTAAAATAGATGTGTGTATGTGTATACACACACATACATTCACAGGTGTATGTATACATACATGTACAGTGTTAGTGGAAATAAAGAGTAGTTAGAAAAGGGGGGGGGGATTTCTTATCTGTACATCAAATATATATGAGGTGAGGCATTAAGACCCAAACTGTATGAATTCACAGAAGAAATATTTAAAGCAATTAATAGGATTTAATTTCCAGATCAATAGTTTTTGCCTTTGGAATGCTAAATGATCCATAGACAGTACTCACAATAAGGCCTGGAAACATAAAGAGGTGACTTAAACCACAAATTACATGTCATATTTTTTAAAAATCCCTCCTGAACTAACTCTTGACTTTATAAAAACCATGGTGTCCAGATCAAACTTTAAACTGCCAAAATGAAACCACTTTCTTGGCTTTGCCGTTGGCCAAACTTAAATTCTCATTGGTACATATTTCGGGTAGTAATCAGTAGACCAGCAAATTAGCTGGATTCTGTATCCACATTCACACAGCATGTTGTAGAAAAATAATAATCATAGTGATCTGAAACCCGAATCTTGCAAGAAATCACTGGAGCCAAAGTGAATCCTAGTGGTTTTGAGAGGCCCAAGAAAAAGCTCCGCTGCTCAACCAGCATAATCCTCGCCAGAATGTAAGGTGTGGATATGGGGGGATAACTTCAGTTAAGGAGCTGACCAGTTATTAACAACACAATGGACACCAAGAGAACTAAGCAAGAGAATGATCCTCGACATCCTCTGAATGGATATGAGCCTCAAGTCTGCTGGCTTAGATCCAGGAACAACTTTGTGGCAAGAACAAACATTCTTGAGGGTATGCAAGAGCAAAACCAAATTAGAAGATGGAAGAAGGAGCTCACTGGACAAGCAACAACATTAAAGGCTGAGGAGCTCAACCTCCCTTATGTCATTTGGAGGATCCCGAATAGGCTGAGGGTTGGTGTGCTTAAATGTAAGACCAACATGTTCAAGTGGGGGCTGCTGGCAGACAACAACACACTGCGTGAATATGGAGAGATACAGAATCCGACTCATTTACTGGCCTGCCGATTGATGAGGACTTAAAGTTGGCCAACGACAAAGCAAAGAAAGTGGCTTCATTTTGGCAGCCCAGGGTTTGGTCAGGACAGGAAAGAAAAAGAAGAACAGCACAATATGTTAGTCTCTGAGTTAGTGAGACTCTGCATGCCACGCATCTCCCAGTGCTTGGGCTCAGAACAGGTGGATGGATCACAACAGGCATCTCAAACGGACTCCCCCCCCAAAGCGGATTGTTTGTGTATTCCCCCCTCCCCAATTGCCACTTAGCTCTTGGCACCCCTGTGTCAACCCTCCACCTACCCCAGAACACGCGTCCTGAGAGCCCTAGCAGACTGAAGGAGGGGAGGCCGACCCAGATCCTCCCCTTCAGGACCTTGGAAACTCAGCCTATGTTGTGTCCAAAGGGATAAACATTTGGACACAACAGCCTACAAGCCGAGGGTGCCCCCTACTCGGGAGTAAGCTCCGTCCCACCCACTTCAAGGGAGCCTACTTCTGAGGGGCAGACAAGTCAGCCATTTGCAAGCTTCCCCATTCACACTCGCAGGAAAGATCTCTCCCCCCCCCCCCAAGCTGGACCTGGCCAGTGGGGGTGCCCCCCTTGTATGACCCCCCCCCCCCAGCCCTGCCCACCTGCAGGAGAGAGAGAGCCCCACCTCTGCCCCAGGCCAAGGCTAGGCCCCAGCCTTGGGCTGCCACTGACCTGTGGAGTCCATGTCAGGTTCCTCCAGCAGCCCACAATGCATGCTGTTCCCATGGACAGTGCAGGAGCCCCCCAAAAGTTCCGGGGGGGGTTGTGGGGCAAAATGTCCCCCCCTTGGGCTCCGGGAAAGGAGGGCGCCTGTGTGTCTGTGTGAAGGTTTGAGGGGAAGGAAGGTGAAGGGGAAAGGGAGATGAAAGTAAGGAAGAGAGAGAGAGAGAGAGGGAAGAAAGAAAGGGGGAAGGAAGAAGAGAAGAGTGAAGGGTGGGATGGGATGGGGTGGGGGGAAGAGAGAGAGAGTGAGAAAGATCCTCTTGTAAATCCAGCAGGGCAACGCCACAGCCGTCAAAATGTTTGCGGATGTTTCATGGGAAAAAGCGTCATTTTATAGGAGCCCTGATGGGAGAAATGTCATTGATAGGCCGGCCAGCCTGATGAATGGCTGCTAGTCAGATGGGGATGTGGCAAGGCTCAATGTGAACCCCATTGTGCCACTGTTTTGAATAAGAATAGCTCCCTTCCAGCAAAAGAGGTGGGGGGGAGGCGGGGAAAAGGCTTCAGATCTCTACGCAAACCCAACACTTTTTTTGGGGGGGGGGCACTTCCCCCCTCCCCACTTTTGCCATCCATGATGGAGCATTTGTCTTGGTTAAAGTTCCACACTGAGCCTCAAACACCCCCCCCCCAAACAGCCATCCCACCCACCCACCCACCCTCTCCAGCTTTTCGCTCATTACAGCCAGAGGGATAAAATTGGCTTAGATCTCATTCTCCAAGGCACGGTTTTGGGGGCATGTCAAGGCGAAGTTAGACCTCCTCCATCCACCTCCTTCTCTTGCCTTGCAGAATAACTTAAAAACACTCAGTTTGTTCTGGGACGAGGAGTCCCCCACCCCTCTCTCCCTCCCTTCCCTTCCTTTTGAATGCTGGCCACAAGGTTCACACATTACTGGTTTCATAGGTATTGACAAAATAATAATAATAAAAATCCATATATAAAGTGCGAAAGAAACCTTAAAACTTCTATACTACACACCATCCAGAAATGATCAGATAGATCAGGGGTGCCCAAACTACAGCCCAGGGGCTGGATCCAACCCCTGACACCAATTCATCTGGCCCGCGCCACCCTCATCGCTCCCAGAAGCGGAAGTAAAACGCGTCCGTATGGGCGCGTTTTACTTCCGCTTCTGGGAGCGACGAGGGTGGCGCGGGCTGGATGAATTGGTGTCAGGGGTCGGATCCAGCCCCTGGGCTGTAGTTTGGGCACCCCTGAACCATGTGACTGGCTTTTGGCTGAAAAGTTTGGGCACCCCAGAGATAGATAATAGGTTGATATATAAACAGTATAGACAGATTTCTATTATCTCTTTCTCTATTTGAACAGAGGACTTTGCCCTGATTTTCAGGGCAACTTGCGTGGGATTCTGCGGAAAGATGCGCATGACAGAGAGGGCTGAGATCCATGCAGAGAGAAAAAGAAAGGGAAAAAGGTGGGCCAGAAGTTGCAGGTTTCCTCTGAAGGCGGCTGTGTGTGCTGTGAGGGGAAGTAAGTAGGCAAGCCAAGCTGGGGTTCTAATAAAGTGGCTGGTTTAGAGAAGGAAAAGCTGTGATTAGAATATGAATAGAGCTCCAGGAGAGGAAGAGAAAGGGGGATTATGGCTGAATTACTTTGACCATGGACAGAGCCAAAGGGCTGGGGTGGGGCGGGTGGGGGGGAGCCTCCTCTCATTCCCTCCCCTCCCCAGCACCCTTTCCCTACTGCTTTCCCTTTCCTAAAATCTTAAGCAAAGGGGGGGGGGGAGCACAATCTGATCACTCATCCCTAAATTCCCCCAGTTTTAATTCCCCCAGTTTTAACAGATCCTATGAAAAAATCCCCAATCAAAACACGTTCCTACTAAACTTGCAACAAGTTTATTTATCTATATCCCTCCCATATTTTCCCACTCTGGACGGCTTACAACATTTTAAAAAAAAACCAATCTGTACAATAAAAATTAAACAGATAGAATGAATTATAAATATCAACAAGAACAAAATTTGTTTTTTTAATAAAAAAAACCAATTAAACAACAACAACCCAGCAACAAAGAACATATATTGGCTACAGAAAAAGTTTTGTTGAGAACTTTCTTGTAATTTTGAGAAGCCACTGCATTTTCCCTCCTAAAGAACAAAAGTTAAAGGGCTGAGGTGTTGGACCTGGGAAAGTTTGCAGATCAAACATCAAGGCAAACATAAGTAGGAAAACTGAAGTTGGAAGAAAGAGCTGGAGGGATGTCTGGATAATAAATTCCAGTGAGTTTTTTTTTAAAGCAGCACCAGCATCTATCCTCAGAGGGAGAAAACACTTGAGATCAAGGTGAAAATAAATGTTTAATGTTCCAAATGGCTCCTGCTGGATAAACCTTTTCAGCAAGCCAGGAGTGGGATATTGATCGGGGTGGTGGTGGTGTAACAATCTGGCTGCTTATTGCTAGAAGTCATCAAAGGTTCTCTCTGTGATCTTGGCCTGGGCTCAGGTATGCAGAGGGGTGCAGGTTGTCACCTGGGGAGGTGGGCACTACCCCAGTGGGACAGGGAAGGGATCAAAACTTAAAGTCAGGGCTCCATATGGAGGAACTCATGTGAAATAATAGTAGACACTGCTCATGTTGTACTGAAGTTTCCTTACATTTCGCAAGACGTCTCACATAAATTGTATTTAGAACAAAAAAGTTACAAACAACGAGGGAAACGTTTTTCTCTCTTGATGTGCTTCAGGGTGCTAATTCTGTTTTTAGAAAACAGCTCGATTTTTGTTTTCACTGTCAGGTTTTAACCTTTGAACCCTATAGATACTGTACAGATTTGGGGGGGGGGGGACTTTGCAAGAGATCCAGAAATGATCGAATAGATTAACAGATTGGCTAACATGCCAGAGGTTTTCAGGATAGGCAGTTTGCAGGGTTTCTAACCAGAAAAAGAAGGGATGGAGATGAACTGGGATTATAAAAACAGACTTGGGGTACATGGAGCCCTAGGACTACACAAGGCCTCTCCTCTTCCTCCTCCCTCAAGTCAGTATATTGGCTGGTCAGTGCTTTGGGGAATTGATTTAGGCTTCTGGGAATTAAAGTCCCAAAACCAAAAGTTGGGAAACATTGGATTAGAGGGTTTCTTTGTGCCAAGGCTATTTAATAGGCAGGTTGAAATTTAGTAGGTGGTATGTTTCTTAATATCAGAAATCCCCCAGCTGGTTCATACTTCAGCTCCCAGATAATCTAGACAACATGGCCACTGATCTGGGATTTGGGTGTTGAGGGGAAGTTAAGTACTGTATTCAAGATGACACTACCATCACAATATAAGAGCATATTCTGTTGAGTTCATACCTATCAAAACAGTTGAAGATGCAGTTCCATTACCAGGATGTTTTGCTTTGTTTTATTGCAATCTTCTGTCCCCCAAGTCAGCATAAGGGACAGCCAAAAATGGACAACATTTTGACTGGAATACTCTCAGGCAATGTTATGAAGCAGAGCTAACAAAGTCAAACTAAACTTTCTGCTGAGCCTGCTTTAGGTAATTATTGCAGTGCTTAAGATTTATGCTGGAAATAAAACAATGTTCAGTAATCTTCATCTAAGTGTCTCCCTCAGTTGTGTACCTAGGTCAGGGACAAGAATATGGTGTTTACTCTAATCACTAAATGGGTATTCCTACTTTAAAAACAACTGTGTGTTTGTTACTCTTTTAAAACTTCTTTGTGGCAGGTAACTACATTTCCCCTAGAAATTGTGTGATGGAAGCTTAAAAGCACCAACACATCCTATATTGACCATCCTGAGTAAAATAGTTTCATCTTCATAATTGTGAACATGTTTTGCTACTCTGTTGAACATACATCAGTAAGAGCTAGACTGCTGTTTTGCTATGGAGAATACTACAGAGTAATGTAATATTTTAATTAAGACATGATATTTACTAGCTTACTGAACAAATGTGATGTGTCTTGTTGCTATAATCATTTTGCACATATTGTATTAATGGCAGTGCTAATCATGTTGAATCCTCATTAGCTGAAATAGTGACACAGAGGTTTTGATTAGAGCCTAAGGTTGGCTCCTCCCTTCTTAAAGTGTTTTTTTGAAAATGGAATCACATTCAAAGGCTTTAAACATTCCCCATTTAAGTAGTGGTGTGCATCACCCATCACAACCTTTTTGTCATACTTTCTTCTTATATGGAACGCTCTTCTCCAGTACATGAAGACCAGTTTGGAAGACCTGTCTTCTTTTTGTGTAGGCCCATCTTAAACAGCTGAAATGATGCGCTTACTTAAAAATGGCAACCAGTAAAGTATTTCCTATTTCACTTATAAACCTGAACTCTTCTCATCTATGGAAAAGTCAGCTTTTCTTAATCTAATTCTAACTAGCAAGGTTGTTTCAAGCCTAACCTTAGAATATTATTTTCATTTCTCTGAAAGCTTGGACTAAGTTCATCTCTCCTTATGCCTTGTTGTGCTGCAGGAAAGCAGGGCATCCACTTCCTAAATTATTTCATCTCTCCTTTCACACGTGAGATAAATTGCACTGAGACATGAATCCTATTTCAAACAACTCAGTTGTGGAGGAATGTTTGCTTATATACAAACTTTGCAATTTTAAATTTGTAAGATAGTTTAACTGAATTGGAGGCTTTGGGGAAGTTTTAATATTCTCCAAAGCTACCATGGATCTAACCCATTAATATTAAATGGGCATATGATTTTGTTTTTTAAAACACTCTAAATAAGCATAAACATAAGGCCTTCCAACACCAAATCTTCAGGGATTATTTAAAGTTTTCTTCCTCATAATGATTATTTGCAATCCTTAATGTAGGTTTATTTTTGGATTGATTCCCCCCCTCCCGACACCTCAGTTATGAAAACAGTGATGTTAATTATGGGATTATATATACAGAGGATGCCAAAAATGTTCTAACATTTTAAGAGATGTTATCTATGTCTTACATTTTGAAGTTGAATTGTGTAGTATGACGTTTTCTCAGAAGAATGAATGCTAGTGTCACTATGCAACAGGCAGGACATTCAACAATAATGGTGGAGGCTTGGTTGTTGTTCAGGGAGTGCAAGACCACTTTTAAGTGGCATTTGAAATTCGAAACATTCTTCTAACTTAACACCGTTGAAATCTACCTGTGGGGAACCTTAAAGGATGTGGTGTACCATAGAAAACTGGCAATACTTCGGGAAGGAATTGAAATGGCATGTGCAGCGATACAAGTAGGCTCTGGTCGATATTGCTCAAGCAGTAATTCGCTATAATCAGAAGTGTCTGGATGCTAATGGTAACCACTTTGAGTACCTCTTATAATTGTAGAAGTCAAATGTGACTTGTAATCGTTTTTTGTTATCAGCATATATTACAATTTTAATAGTTTTCTGCTTTAAAATGTTTATAATTTTTGGTACCCTGTGTGTGTAAAAATCACACACATAACCCACAAATATCAACCACTTCTGCATATTATCATTCTGGGGGCAAATATTTACCATCAGCCCCAGCCTCCCTTTCTCTTTTGAAAACTTGCCTTAAATTTATGGTAATTTAAACTCAGGAATTCCAGCCATGTCTTTATTCTAATACAGTAACCAAGACTAGTAAAAGGGTCTGCTTGCATAGTCAGAACAGCACTTTGAGAAAATAATTTATAAGGTAGCTAGAACTTGCATCAGCAAAGAAAAGACTGACTAGGGTGGGTTGTGAAATGTATTCAACATCTCAGCTGGACTTACACTATAGTGACCTTCACATTGAATAACACTTCTGATAAACAGCTTTCCCTACACACTGCAGTGTAAAGTGGAAAAAAACCTGGAGTGGTAAATAAAAATTATGTGGCAAACTTAGCCTAGCCCCCCTCATTGTTCTAGTACCACAAGAAATTCTTCAGGCTATTGCATCTTCATGAGTGATCAACGAAAAGCAGTTCAACAAAAGCCTAGCCATATCTCTGAATATTCTACCATTCTTGCTTGAAGACTTCTGGCATTAGTTTATGGACAGTCACACATTGTAGATCATGTTCCAAGTGCTCTTCTATGTACAATTTTTCCTTACATGTTTCTTCTCTGTAAAAAAAGCATTTTATTCTTATAGGACTTCACACAGATATTTTCCAGCGTAGAGATTTGTGCCACAGCCCATTCATATAAAGTGCCAATGCAGCTTGATCTTTATTTAGATGCTTACATAAACAAGTTCCAATGCATCTCTAAGGACTTAGAGCATGGGGCACAGGCCCCACAAGGGGACTTCAATTCCCAGAAGCCTAAGTCAGTACATTGGCTGATCAGTGCTTTGGGGAACTGACTTAGGCTTCTGGGAATTGACGCCCCAAAACCAAAAGGTTGGGAAACACTGGTTTAGATTGACATCAAGGCTTCTCAACACACTATGCATATTACTAATTCAGTTTTCTGTCATATCTCATGGCATAAAATAGTTGTCTCCTTCTACAGTCCCTGATTTCTGCCCTAGAAATAACTTTCGACATTCCTGTGATAGCCAGGTCTACCAGGAATGCAGTTCATCATCCTGGCTAGGGTTACCTGCTAACACAGGTAATTAACAGCTCAATAGTCTATCCCATTGTCACTTTTATCTATAATCCTCCTGGTTATGTGAATATGTAGAAATGTAGAGGACATGTATTCACATTTCTTGTGTCTAACAAAATGGATTTTGATCCATGAAAATTCACACTGAAATAAGTCCGCTAGTCTTTAAAATGCCAGGTTTTCTCTATTTGTTTAAAAAAATGTTATTAAGTTCTTTTTTTGGCTAATCTCTTTTCTCGTCTTTTTTCCACCATTCTTTTGAGGTTTCTGTATGTAAGACCTGCAACTTTGTACTTTTGTCCCTTTTTAGGAGAGGGGGTTAACGAAGGTAGAGTATCACTGTTCCGTGTACTTAGGTTTTAGATTTGACCATGACTGCTGATCCACATTTTAAAATGAGCAGAACTTTGAATATTGATAATACCACAGCTTAAAGCAGTGTTAAAAAATAAATAAAACACAAGCAAGCGCAGATAGCCAAAGGTAAAAATATATCAGCTTAGGCTATACAAAACTGTTCCTTGAAACCCCACTGAGTTCAGTACATTAGCACTCTTAATATATGCACATATTTAAGTGGTTTGTTGATCAAGGAAAAAAACTCCACTAAGCACGGTTGATCTTCAGTGCTTCCCTGCATTTCAAGGGGAAGTCGGGGTTGCACAGTAGCAGAACCTTGGAGAATGGGGGCATCTAACTTATGCCACAGATAAACACAGCTTGAGTCTTTGGGGCAGTGGCTTCTAATGTTCTCTTGAGCATTGTCTCTCAGTGAAAGAGGGAAGAGAAAACCAATAAGGCATTAGAGGCCTATTTGGTTTTAGCCGTTCTATTGTCACTTAAGCTCTTTCTGATTACGTTTCCGCTTGTCATTTTGTCTCTTTACTCCTCCGTCATTTATTCATTGTACTTGGCCAATTTTAATCTGGGTATAATGTTCATAGATTGGAGTTCTTGGAATAAAAGTTTACAGGCATATGGTATGCGCAGGGAAGACACATGACATGAAGATTTGCAGTAATGGCACCTAGGAAAAAAAGGAGAAATAGGTCAGCATACATGTCTGTTAACACGAAATAAAAGTTGTCATTCATTTCTTTTAATACAGTATCTTGTATTGACGTTTAGGCAAATAGTTCTGAAACTGGGGGGGAGGCAATGTAACTTTTTGACCATGATGACAAGATTACAGTATTTGGAAAATAATGATGGGAAAGGTGAAGGCAGCAGGAAACAAGGAAGACCAAGCAGGCGATGGATTAACTCCCTAAAGGAAGCCATAGCCTTGATTTTACAATAGCGAAGCAGTGCAGTTGAGAACAAAACACTTTGGAGATCACTGATTCATAGGGTTGCCATAAGTCATGGGCAGCGTGATGGCACACAACAACATCAAGGAAGTTAGGTCTTTTGATAGGAGCCCATTATAGTTAAAAAATATTTATAAAAGTCTTTCCCCAATACAAAACAGTACTGTGTTATTTATTAGCAGGTCAGTTTTTGACTACGAAGTAGGAGCATTTTGCACAATGCATTCAGCCTTTCCCTCCTCATTTCCACTATTGACAAATCTCTGGTAGAGGTTTAATGCAAACTGATTTGCTGACATAGAAGCTCACTTAGCTGCTCTCCAAAGCCTCTGAAACTAGCCGCCCGGTATTGCCAAGGAAACATCCAGTCAATGGTAGAGAAATGTTAATTGTGATGTTCCAATGTAGAGGTAAAGAATGAGATTCCCTTCTAATTTGTGAGCTGAATGAATGGCCCAACCTGTACTCGCTGGTGCAACAATACGTTAAATATGCACGCACACACAACAACAATTAGCAGGTTTTCTTGAGAAATGCCAGGAAGCAGAGCCCACTAATTCAACTGCCCAATAGCTTCATTAGGACTAGCCACATCAGTTTAGGATCTTTGTCCCACAGCCATAGGGATCAGAGTCAAAGAACTGCAGGAAACATCTTGCTCTTCTGTTCACTTCCATATATGTTGCAAACAGGAGTGGCACAGAAAGGAAGCTCATGATCTTAAGGTCTGCTCTCACCTCACTCTAGAGAAAGAATACTTAAACTGGTAGTAAACATCTAAACCAGGGATGCCCAAACTTTTCAGGCCATGGGCTGGTCACGTGGCTCAGGAGGCTCATCTCTACGGCCCGTGGGCTGGAACCGGCCCATGATGCCAATTCATCCGGCCCGTGACACCCTAGTTGCTCCCGAAAGGGGAAGTAAAAGACACCCACAGGGCATGTTTTACTTCCGCTTCTGGGAGCAACGAAGGTGTTTGTGCCTTTGATGGCATCAGTTTGTAGCCTATCCCAAGAAAAGACTGCATGGGTCACTGGAGTGATCAGATGCCTGAAGGATAATCTTAGAGAGTGTTAGTTAGAAGTAACTGGTAGCTGCTCTTTTCTCCCGAGCATGTAACAAAAGCAAGTATGAAGCACAGAATAAATGTCAGACATCATGCCCCTCCCGAGTCAAATCCTCAACTTTGCTGCAAAATGCCCAGGCCCAAAACTGAACAGGAAGATGCTAATATTAAACTAGACTCCAAGATTAGCTTTAAATACCTCTTCACCCTGCTACTGAAGAAGTTCATGTATGTGAGGGATCAGGAAACAGACACCTGGGCCTGTGTTACATTCAAGGCCCTTTCCTATTTTGCTGTTGTTTTATATAGTGCTTTTTATATGCATCATAATTTCACAGGGTATGGCAGCATATTTCATTCTTATGGAGTCTGTAAACTATAATTTCATGCAAAGTGAAATGACAGTGTGGTAAATAGAAGATAAAAGAGGAAATGATGTTTATTCTCATATTCTTTCCCCTCTTTATTTATTTATATATCTTATTTTATTTCTATTGTCGCCCCCTCGCCGAAGCAACTCTGGGCGGCTCACAATCACCATAAAAACTTTCAAATATAAAATATCCCCACAACAATACAACCAAAAAACATTTAATGTTTAAAACTGTTAAAATACCCTCCCCAACAGCAACATTAAATTAAAAACTAAAAACCTGAATGGCCTTAATATAAGCCGGGGTGGGGGGGCGCTGCTGCCCCACTGGCAGCACCCCACACCTGCTGTGTCAGCCAGGTTTTTGGACCTGTTATCTTCTATAAGCTTAGATACAATAAATTTGAGGAATTAAACGGCTGAGGCAAGGTTTCACAGAGATTTAGATAAATTGCAAATCTCTGAAATTGATATTCCACTTATATAAAGTCATTAGGATTTTGTGGTTACAATTTAATAGACATAAGTGTACATAAGTGTAATTGCTATTGTTATTTTTCTCTGAACATAGAATCTCAAACTCTTGTAATGTGATATTCCAAACAATTGTGCCATTCTGAAGAGCTTATCTATAACATGCTCTGCACATGATGCATACCCTTAGGAAAGCAACAGAGACAGTAAATCCAGCGACTGGTGGCAATTATGAATAAGACAAGATCCAGCTGATTTTGGACTCTCTACTTATTGGACTGTTCTGGAGAAAGTTTTCCTCCTCTCTGGAGTATCCCAATCCTAGTTCAACTGACATTAATCATTCAGTGTTAAACTGCACTAGCAATGCCATCTTGTTTACCACTCTTAGGCACAGATACAAATCAAACAGGCATTTTCTCTTTCTGTCTGTGCGTAGTTTTCAGAGCCCCGTGCTGCGACAGGCTTGTTGATATAGCAATTCCTCACCAACGCTGGAATTATTGGCAAAGTCCATTTCAAAGCTTTGGTGCTGATGTAATTGCCTAGTTTCTATTGTGTTGCTCATTAAAGGGCTGCTTGGCTCCCACTGTTGACAGAGGGAGCACATAATCACCTAATAACTGGATAAGATGTCCAATTATAGGTTATGCTCTCTCAACAGACACTGTAAGACCTGAATTACATTCGTTAAACATTACTACAGATTTTATATAGAAGAACCACAACTTCTGTGAAATTTCTACAAAATCAGTTCTCAGATGTCATTCTTGAGATTTTTTCTCTCCTCATTTAAACTGCACTGTGGCCACAGCAACACTGGTAGTTCCACATAATTAATGAATCACTAGCTCCCATCTTTGTCCCAGCTCCTGCCAACCTAGCAGTTTGAAAGCAAGAAATTGCAAGTAGATAAATAGGGACCACTTTGGTGGGAAGGTAACAGCGTTCCGTGTTTTCCGGTATCTAGTCATACCTGCCACATGACCACAGAAACGTCTTCTGAAGCAGACAACACTGGCTCTTTGGCTTTGAAACAGAGATGAGCACTGAATCCTAGAGTCGGATACGACTGACTTTTGAGCAAGGGAAACCTTTACCTTAATCATTCTTAGCCGATAGCAAAAATGCACTCAGGAAATGCACTCTATGATCTATTTGACAAAATCACTAGCTCACAATTTAAGATCAGCTTTCTGGTCACTATTGTCATGGATATATATGTCTGTATGCACAAAAGGTAATTTCTACATGAGGCTTCAAGATCAAAAGTTCAGCACTTGTTGATCCTTCAATAGCTACACACACGTCCCTTACACAGCATTCAGTTTTTTTGGCTCTAAATGAGTTCTTTACCAATTCCTCCTTATGTTAATTGGTTCTGCTATCCACAACACACCTTGTCAAACATTCATAGCTGGCAGTAAACAATCTGCAGCTATATTGAACCACATTATTAATCTAGGATTCAAAATTTTCTGTTTTCATGTCCAATTCCTCTGTGTACATTTGATAAACGAACCCATACAGTGTTTAATCCAAACTTTAACGGCCTATTCATGTCTATTTGCAATTATCTACTACAAATAACCATAGATTTAAAAAATGAAGTTGAAGAGTTTAGTGTGTTATTTCACTTTAAAAAGACATACAGTATAGTCAAACTATTTATATTTATAATATTCTATTTATAATATTCAGTTGCATAGTTATGTTAGTAGAAGGGATATGGTGTAACTTGAAGACACAAATTATCACCAGTGAACAAGTCCCTCCTTGCATTCCTCATTGTGAGCTAGTTAAGTGACTTGGTAGACACAGATCCAAGCAGGAACCTGTTAATTAGCTAGGAATTTGTCCGTGTGAATTATGTCATTTCCCTTTTTCCTTTTGCTGGCATAGCTGTGCAATATGAGTTTGTCTATTAAATCTTACTTTGCTTATATGGTATCAAATTTTTTTTGTATGAAACATGGATTGCTGCTTCTTTGTTGTCAACAGTTCCCCAAAATGCAACTCTAACCCTAGAAACTGCAAAAATCACAGAAATCACACTATATGGCTGGGTTGCTACTGAAGTAAAAAGAGCTGCTGCCATTTCCCTCCAATTATTTCACCCAGTACCCAGGTAAACCTCTACATATTGGATCCCTGTCCGCAGCCTCATGTTCTGGCTTAGCAAGATGCCAGGTGTTGGGGGATATAGTCTAAAACAGAAGTCCTAATTGATGATGATTCCATTTCAGGTGGAGGAGCCAAGTACAGTACAGTGAAGCAGGGTCAGATCCACAGCAGCCATGTCCAATCAAGGTAAACAGATGTCAGGACCCTGGACAGTACACTGAAGCAGGTAACTACAGTCTTTCATCATCAGAAAGGCTTTTGTCCCGGCAAAAGACTGCAACTGCGTGAGGCCTTCAGAGGGTTGGCTGGCCCAGATCTTCCAAGGATTCCAGCCCCGTAGGATGCTAGACTTCGTGATTTTGCAAAGCGATGGGATAGGAGAAGTTGTGGAAGAGTCTTCCTCAAGAAAGATGAGGAGAAAACTATGGCATTTAACCATCCTAGAAAGTGGAGGGCACAGAAGTTTCTCTTTGGACAGTATTGATTGGTAAGGTAAAGGTCGCCCTTGCTCAAAAGCCAGTCGTATCCGACTCTAGGGTTCAGTGCTCATCTCTGTTTATAGCCAAAGAGCCAGCACTGTCTGCGTTTGCAGACGTTTCCATGGTCATGTGGCAGGCATGCCTAGAGAGCATGGAACACTGTTTAGCTTCCCACCAAAGTAGTCCCTATTTATCTACTTGCAATTTCTTGCTTTCGAACTGCTAGGTTGGCAGGAGCTTTGACAGACGGGAGCTCACTCCGTTGTGCAGTACTCGAGTCTCGAACTGCTGGCCTTCCAGTCGTTAAGTTCAGCACCTTAACCACTAAGCCACAACAGTGGACTGGTAGCTTATCACATATTCATACCTTCTTGAGGTGCAGATTAATTTGAGAAACTGGGGAAGTGATATACAGTACAATTTGTCCTCCTTTTAGCTACTTATGGATTCTTAACTTCCTTGCCTCACTTGTCCTCTTTCAGGTTAATTTCCCAACTACTATTGCCTTTGTGTTTGCTTTTCCTCATTTATGTGTAAGACCTTTTCTTACAGCAAACAGTTTTTCCTACCCGTTAAGGAAGCTGTACAGGTGAAACTCAGAAAATTAAAATATCGTGCAAATGTTCATTCAGTTCAGTAATGCAACTTAAAAGGTGAAACAAATCTATGAGATAGACTCATTACATGCAAAGCGAGATACTTCAAGCCTTACTTTGCTATAACATTGATGCTTATGGATTACAGTTTATGAAAACCCCAACCCCCCAATCTCATGTACCCCATAATCATCACATAATCTCATTTATTTATTTATTTATTATTGTTAAATTTTTATGCCGCCCACTCAGCCAAAGCCGACTCCGGGCGGTTCACAACAGTGGGTAAAAACAGATAAAAACAAATAAAACAGATAAAAACCAGCAATAAGAACCCACCCCTAAAAAGAGAGGGGTGCAGGAACTGAAGAAACCGTGGGGCAGGCATCCTCCCCTATATTAACCACCCAACGGAAGCCACCCCTCCACCTGCACCCCAAACTTGGCCCGCCAGCCAGGTTTTTAGTTCTTTTCTAAAGGGCAACAACTCCGTCTGGAGATGCAGTTCCACAGGCAGGAGGTTCCAAAGGGCCGGTGCGGACACAGAGAAGGCTCTCCTCCTTGAGCCAGAGAGGCGAGCCCCCCTGGCCAATGGCACTATTAGAGAGCCCCTCCGGTCCGCTCTGGTTGGACGGACAGACGTCCTTAGGGCGATGCGGTCTCTAAGGTAACCTGGCCCACTACCATATAGGGCTTTAAAGGTCAAAACCAGCACCTTGAATTGCACCCGGAGGCAAATGGGTAACCAGTGCAGCTCCCGCAGCAGTGGTGAGGCATGGGCATAACGTCCACACCCCATCACCACCCGGGCCGCCGCATTCTGGACCAGCTGCAGCCTCCGAATGGTCATCAAGGGCAGCCCCATGTAGAGCGCATTACAATAATCTAGTCTGGAGGTCACCAGAGCATGAGTGACCATGAGCAAAGAGTCCCGGTCCAGGAGTGTGTGCAACTGGCGAATCACCCAAAGTTGGGCAAAGGCCCTCCTGGCCACAGCCGCCACCTGTTCTTCTAGCAGCAGCCGCAAATCCAGGAGGACCCCCAAGTTGGTCTGGGGCAAAATAGCCCCATCCAAAATCAAAGATGGTAGCTCCCGGGATAGCACAGGACCCCCCATCCACAGCCACTCAGTCTTACTAGGATTCAGCTGTAACCCATTCGCCCTCATCCAGACCCCAACCGCCTCCAGACAACTGGAAAGGACTTTGACTGCATCACTGGGGTCCCCACGGGTCAAGATGTACAACTGTGTATCATCCGTGTACTGATGGTACCGCACCCCGTGGGAACGGATGATCTCACCCAGCGGTTTCATGTAGATGTTAAACAGGAGAGGAGAGAGTACCGAGCCCTGAGGCACCCCATATTTTAGGGACCTAGGACTGGACTTCTCGCTCTCCAACCACACCGACTGGGTCCGGCCCCTCAGAAATGAGGAAAACCAGGACCACACAGTGTCCTGGATCCCCAATCCTCGGAGCCGTTCCAGAAGGATACCATGGTCGACGGTATCGAAAGCCGCTGAGAGGTCAAGAAGAGCAAGGACGGACGGATGACTGCCATCCCGCTCTCACCAGAGATCATCCATCAGCGCGACCAATGCAGTCTCAGTACCATATCCAGGTCTGAATCCAGACTGGAAGGGGTCCAGATATTCCGCTTCATCCAGTACCCACTGCAACTGACGCGCCACTGCCTTTTCCAATACTTTCCCCAAAAAGGGGAGGTTGGAAACAGGTCTGTAATTGGTTATGACTGCTGGATCGAGGGATGGCTTCTTCAGGAGGGGCCGCACCAAAGCATGTTTCAACGGTGCAGGAAATATCCCCTCCCGAAAAGACGCATTAATTATAGCCCCAACCCAGCCACCTGTCACCGTCTTGGAGATTTTTACCAGCCTGGCGGGACAGGGATCCAATGGACAATTAGTGGCGTGGACCGCCGCAAGGAGCCTGTCCACTTCATCTGGGGCAACAGGATCAAACCGATCCCAGATTACACAGCAAGACTGTGCACTGGCTCCCCCCTGACCTTCCCCATCCATGCCAAGATTAAACCCTGAGTGAATCCAATCGATTTTCTCCACCAGATGGTCAGCAAAGTCCTCAGCCGATCCCTGCCAACCAGGCACAGCCCCCCCCTACCAAGGAGGGACCTGGTCACCCGAAACAGGGCGGCTGGGCGATTATCAGCGGAGGCAATAAGGGAGGTGAAGTATTGCCTCCTCACCACCCCCATCGCCACTAGGTAGGCCCTAATAGCGGCTCTAGCTAGTGTCCAATTGGAATCGTTCCTGGTCTTCACCCAGCGGCGCTCAAGGCATCTCTTTGCCCGTTTGAGCTCCCGTAGTTCTTCCGTGAACCACGGAGATGACCTAGCTCCGCGGGCTCTGAGAGGCCATAGTGGAGCAATTACATCCAAGGCAGCTGTCGTCGACCCACACCACAGGTCAACAAGTGCCTCGGGCGAATCGTGTTGCCGATCCAGGGGAAAATCCCCCAGTTCCCTCCTGAATCCATCCGGATCCATCAGTTGCCAGGGGCGGGCCACTTTAATAGACCCTGTCTCCCTACGATGAAGTGTTGTCCCCAGAAAGTCTAGAGCCACCAAATAGTGATCTGACCATGGCACAGGTGTTATGTCTAGCTTCTGTAAACTCAGATCACTCTGCCACCGCTTTGACAAAAAGACTAAATCTGGTGTGTGGCCACTGCCCCTGGTAGGGCCCCGAATTACCTGAGCCAGGTCCATAGTTGCCATGGAAGCCATGAACTCCTGAGCCACCCCGGAACCAGACCCCAGCGAAGGCAAATTGAAGTCCCCCAGAACCATCAGCCTAGGGAACTCCAACACCAATGCTGAGACAGCCTCAAGGAGCCCAGGCAGGGAGTCCCTTAACCTGCAAGGGGGCAGGTACAGGAGTAGGACCCCCAACTGACCCTTTGGGCCCAGCCGCAGGAGCAGGGCCTCACAACCCAGAATTTGTGGAGCAGTGGCCCTGGTGACTCGCAGTGACTCCCTGGCTATAATGGCAACACCACCACCCTTGCCCTCATCCCTAGGCTGGTGCCAAACACCGAACCCGGCCGGACACATCTCTGATAGAGGCACCCCATCCTCTGGTCTCAGCCAGGTCTCAATGATGCATGCCAGGTCGGCCCTCTCCCCCAGAATAAAATCTTGTATTAGGGTCGCCTTACTACAGACCGACCTGGCATTCATCAGCAGCAGCCTAAGGGTGGGGTCACCCTGGATCAACTGCTCAGGACCTAGAGGTAAAACCGGGGGGCCAGAACACGGGACAGATACTAAGCATCGGTCCCGCGTTCCCCGAGAGCGGCCTGCCCCGCAGTTCCCGCTATAATGCCCCATGCCTGTCACAACCTCTAAATGGGCCCCTGGAACCTCCACCATTAACCCAGATGGAGTGTCGCCCCGTCTTCCCGGCTGGCAGGGTCATCTCTCCCTCCCTCCCTCCCTCCCTAACCCACTTAAAACATACCCTCTCAGTCTCTCTACCCGTGTTGATGGTCCCGGCGAGTTCTGACTGGCCGCAAGAGTCTCCAGGGCGGCGGTGGAAATTCCGCCGCAACCGCCGACCTTTTAAGCCCCCCGCAGGGAGGTGGGAGCACAGGACACCAATGGTGGAGGTGGTCCCAACAAGCTCCAATTGGCTGCAGGTGTCTCCAGAGCGGTGGTGGAAATTCCGCCGTGGCCGCCGGCCCTTTGAGCCCCCCGCAGGGAGGCGGGAGACCGGGACGTCAATGGTGGGGCGGTCCCAGCAATCTCCGACTGGCCGCAGGTGTCTCCAGGGCAGTGGTGGCGGAAGCTCTGCCGCGGCCGCTGGCCTACCGAGCCCCCCATAGGGGGGCGGGAGCCTGGGATGCCAATGATGGGGGTGGTCCCAGCAATCTCCAACTGGCCGCAGGTGTCTCCAGGGCGGCAGCGGGAGTTCCTCTGCGGCCGCCAGCCTTTTGAGCCCCCTGCAGGGAGGCAGGAGTGCGGGATGCCGATGGTGGGGTGGTCCCAGCGAGCTTCAACTAGCCATAGGTGTCTTCAGGGCGGGTGGAAATCCCACCATGGCTGCTGGCCTTTTGAGACCCTGCAGGGAGGTGGGAGCCCGGGACGCCGATGGTGAGATGGTCCCGGTGAGCTCCAAACTGGCCGCAGGTGTCTCCAGGGCGGTGGTGGAAGTTCTTTCGCAGCTGCCAGCCTTTTGAGCCCCCCGCAGGGAGGCGGGAGCCCGGGACGCCAATGGTGGGGGTGGTCCCAGCGAGCTCCGACTGGCCACAGGTGTCTCCAGGGTGGGGTGGAAAACCCGCCATGGCCACTGGACTTTTGAGCCCCCCGCAGGGAGGTGGGAGCCCGGGTCGCCAATGGTGTGGTGGTCCCAGCGAGCTCCAAACTGGCTGCAGGTGTCTCCATGGTGGCGGTGGAAGTTCATCCGTGGCCGCCAGCCTTTTGAGCCCCCCGCAGGGAGGCGGAAGCCTGGGACGCCGATGGTGAGGGTGGTCCCAACGACCACCTGGCAAAGGGAGGAGGGGCAGAGGCTGTTGTCTTCTGCCGGCCCCGACGGCCCTTTACCTCTCCTAGCAAAGGGAGGATGGGCGGGGCTCACCTCAGCTGGTCGGAGGCTGCTGTCTTCTGCCGGCCCGATGGCCCTTTACCTCTCCTATCAAAGGGAGGAGGGACGGGGCTCACCTCAGCTGGTCAGAGACTGCTGTCTTCTGCCAGCCCGATGGCCCTTTACCTCTCCTATCAAAGGGAGGAGGGGCGGGGCTCACCTCAGCTGGTCGGAGGCTGCTGTCTTCTGCCGGCCCGACGGTCCTTTACCTCTCCTAGCAAAGGGAGAAGGGGCGGGGCTCACCTCAGCTGGTCGGAGGCTGCTGTCTTCTGCCGGCCCGACGGCCCTTTACCTCTCCTAGCAAAGGGAGGAGGGGCGGGGCTCACCTCAGCTGGTCGGAGGCTGTACGCCACGATCATCGCAATTATAATGAATTAAGGCATGACATCTCTCACTTTTGCATGTAGCGAGTCTATCTCATATTTTGTTTCACCTTTTAAGCGAAATGAACGAACATTTGCATGATATTCTAATTTTCTGAGTTTCGCCTGTACTGTTTCCCAGTACAGTAAAACCTCGCATAAAGAGCACCTCTCTTAGAGACTAACTCGCTTAAAAAGCAGAATTTTCTCTGAATGGTCACCTCACTTAACAACTAAAACCAACCAAAAACTCGCTTAACAACTAAATCGGGGTTCACAATCCCCCTTGCCAGAAGTCACAATTGGTCACTTACAATGGTGTTTCGCTTAAAGAGCAAACTTGCTTAAAGAGCAATCCTGTGGTACGCATTATGCTCTTTAAGCGAGGTACCATTTTATTGTACTGCAGATGCCTTTACCTTCAGCAGTTAGGATTTCCACAGATATTTTCTACCAGTGAGCTAATGATTTTGCTTCTACTTGACAAATTGTAATTTATAAAGATTTATAAAGATTAGAGACTTTTAAAGTTTTTTCTGGCAAATGTAAAAACAATAGGAGTCGGGCCTTTGCCCAGTACAAAGAACACTCTGCAAATCTTTCGAAGTTTTGGAGAAGGTTGAAGAATTCACAACATAAAAATAGAAGCAAAACAACAAGAACAAAACCGAAACAAAACAAACCACAGCAAACAGGTAAGGGTGATTTGATTGTACAAGCCAAAGTTAGGGATAAAAAGGGTCCCAGGGTGGGGGTGGGGAGTCTACTTCTTTCCCTCGCAAATCTTTATTACATCCTTCTTCTTTACTTTTGCTCTGTGTGACTCAAAGGAACTGAACAAAAGGTACAGTTTTGCAAAGTTCTTTTGCCAGCCTTTTCAGTGTGGTCTAATTTGGATCTTAGATGAGAAAAGGACATTGACACAGCTGGTCTTCACTCTTCTGAAAACAGTGTGATAAGTTAGCCATTTGTAACATGGGTGATACATGCAATCACATCTTTGTCTCAATTCCTATACTCAGTTGATGAACACTTTTTGTTTGCCAACGTTTAGACAGTGGTTTTTTTTTTTTAAACTAAAGGGCTGGAAAATCTCCAGAGAACTAGATAATCTGCCAAGAACACAGGGGAGCGTCCAGTTGCCTTTTTACATTATTTTTGTCCTGTAAAGACATAATCCAGCAGCTCTACAGGAACTAAAAAAACTTAACTAAAGCCCCAAGGAGAAGGACTTTAAATAATCTTTGGCTTCATAACAAAAAGGCAGACATCCCATCAATATTAGAAGAAATTATTTTTTTTAAAAAGAGATTCCTTGATTCCTGTTCTTCATTAGTAGGATCCTTTTAATACAAGTGAAACTGGAAGAATAAACGAGTGAAATCACCATTCAGTGAGTTATGTACATACAATTAAATATAGTATGCAGATACTGTAGAACCCCGCATAATGAAAAAACTCAGTTCCACGGAGCATTTCGCTATGCGGTTTTTTATTATGTGGTTCCCTATGGGAGATACCCCACATAATGAAAAAAAATGTTCGTTAACCAAGGTTCCCATTAAGCGGGTATACCCTGGTTACCAAAAACCCACATAACAAAAAAAAAATTCATTATGCGAGGTATTGCCATGGCATAATGAACGCTTCACTGTGCGGATTTTTCACTATACCATGCGTTCGTTATGCAAGGTACCACTGTACATACAACTATGTATAAGTTCATTTACAGGTTGAGAAATGTTTTAGCTTAACTAAAAAATAAATAAAATAAAGATAATAGACACAGATACAAAGGTTTATGTTTAAACCCCAAAGAAGCATTTTTTTAAAAAAAGAAAAAAAATGCTTACCATCCAGAATAGCCTAACAATCCACATTGGCCACATACATCTACTTCAAATGCGTCACTTGAAATCATAAGTCTTTCCAGCAAAAGCATGCTTGCTCCATAGCCAATAAGGCAATCTCGTTCCATTTCTCCTAGACGTAAGCCTCCATCACGGGATCGTCCTTCTGTAGGTTGCCTTTCAAACAAATATACATTCATTCAGGATGTTACTTACTCCCTGCACAGAATCACATTGCTGTGTTGTAAAGTTTAATATTGGTTAGGTCCCTTTAAGCAGAATCTCTAAACCAGGGGTGCCCAAACTTTTCGGGCCGCCGGTCAGTCATGCAGTCGAGCATGCCAGTCATGTGGTTCCTCACATCCGGAAGCGGAAGTAAAACGTGCATGTGTGGACGCAGAACACACCTGTGCATGCACAGAATGCTGCCATAAATTGCCCGTGGCTGTTGTAAACATGTTTAAGATAGCTGTGGGTCATTTGCAGCAGTGTTCTGCATCTGCGCGAGTGTGTTCAGCACCTGCACATTTTAGTTCTGCTTCCACCATAGTTTGAACATCCCTGCTCTAAACAAACATCTATTGCTGATAGAAAGCTAGTGATTAGAGAAGCAACTTAAGTCCAAGTTATGTGTGCAAGAGTTCCAAAATGATCCACAAGGAAAGAGGATTAAGAGTAGGCTCATACAATTGTAACAGGAGTTATGAGTTTCTTCAGGATTCCCATTCATTGAATTTTTTTGGTGAAGAAAGAAGGAAAAGCAAAAAAAGAAGAGGAGTTATATATTATCCATTAGGTAACATTTGCACACAATGAGAAATCAGGCTTGGGTTTTTTTTTATATTTTAAAATATTTGAACCATTTAAAATTCTTGAAATTCTTTTAATGTGATTTTACGGATTGTATCCCATTTCAGATCTGTTGGTTTGGAACAGAATGGAACACAACACATACACATATGTGCACATATACACCCACAGCGATAAGCATGAGTTCTAGGATGTGCCAGATATTAAAGTTAAGAAAACAACAAAGTTGCCCTATAGCAGTGGTGGAGAACCCTGGCACTCCAGATGTTCTTGAACTTCATTTCCCAGAAGCCCAAGTCTCTGTGAATCCACACGAATGGGTTTACTGCATGTACGCAGTAAAGAGACTTGGGCTTCTGGGAACTGAAGTTCAAGAACACCTGGAGTGCCAAGGTTCACCATCACGGCCGTATATAGCCTCTGCATAACTGATCACATCATTCAACCCAAAGTTAGAATTGGGAGCTCTATGTCCCTTTAGGAAAACTTATGCAAAGGCTTATACCAAATGGAACTGGTATGAAACCTAAACTTAACTAGATAGCAGATTGTAACTTGGGGGAACCTCTAGATTCCTGTGCCTGCTATACCTGGTTAGGACTGCTCTGGGTCCTCGGGCTCTTGCATGCATCTTATCCAATACCATGTGTTTCAGCTTCTGATAATAGACTGGTCCAAAATAGATATAGGCTTCCAAGGGCTCGCTGAGGAAGAAGAAAGTCAAAATAGTATCTTTCAGAGAGTTTAATTTATGGTTGCAAAGGCCAAATCAACCAAGAATCTTATACTACCTTACGCATAAGCTTTTTTGGGTGGTGGTGGTTGGTCAAAGCCAGTGATGCACTGCAGCAGGTTCTGTCAGGTTCTGCAGAACCAGTAGTAGAAATTCCCTCAGTCCCCGCCCACTTGGTTGGCCACACCCACCTCTATAGCCCATAATGCAGGATGTTTGGCCACACCCACAGATTTGGCCCCACCCACAGAGTAAGTAGTAAAAATTTTTGCAGTGCGTCACTGTTCAAAGCCCTATTTGGCTAATGCATAAAATGTTATCCTTCAACTACATGATGGACTGATTTAAGTGAAGATCCAGCAAATGAAGCTGATTTAAATCAACTGTTTAAATCATTGTTCCCATTTATACTTCTTTTTCATATATCGCCTAAGCTAGACCACATTCATTTACAGATGCACAGATTATTCTTTTCTTATGAAAAAAGCCCTGAATATTTTGTTGCATGGTCTACATTTTCCATGTTTTCTTTTTTCATATAGACAGGGAGTTTCTTTAAAGTATTTTCACTTAGGACCTGTCTTAGTCAAACACCATAAAAGTCTGAGGTTATGTACAGGAATGTGAAATTGCTGGACACAAGAAAACATTTTCACACTCCTACAACCTTCTTGAAAGGAGCCATACTTACAAAGTTATTCAAAATTATTTTCCCCATCCTTACTACAGACAGCAAAACAGAATGAAAGCAATAGAAAGTCTAGTTTATAAAAGGTTTATAAATCAAACAGATGGAAGAAGTTAGTGGACCAGAATAGGTTGGTCCATTGAAAGCAGAGGGAGGGAATAAGGAAAGAAACAGAAAGGTAGGATTAAGATACATTTTAAAAACACAGGCATGTAGGGCCATATGGCCTTGTTCTGTTCTTAAGCCATCTCATATTCCTTTGAACTCCCCATCTCTGAAGACAGGAAGATCAACACAGCAGGAAGTTAACAGATCACGCAGCTATGCCAGACTGACTCCATAATCGACAAAAGCCGCTCAGAAAAAGTCACAATTGAAGAGCACCTGCTTTCACAACCATATTTTGCACTACTGTATTCAATGTAAGGTTGCTAATTTTATTGTAAGAGCACACAGAACCCTCTGTCAAAATCTGTTTAAAACATTTTTAAAAAAGCAAACGTTCGCAGTTAAATTCTGTTTCATGCTTCAAGGCAGGTTTAAAAAAAACCACATATACTTCTCAAGCTATGCATCATAAACCATACTATCACAAATTAAACAAAAAGAATGTATTAAGAACTGAGAAATACCTGTATATACTCCAGTTGTCACTTACCCAGTAATGCCAGATGTTACATAGTCCTTCCCCAAGTAATTATAGCCACAACGAATGAGATCTTCACATACATCCTTTACTTTACTGCCTCCAAATGCTGTTCCATAGTGAAATCTACCATCCAGGACACCTGCTTTTCCTGCCAGGAGCTCAATTAGTTTCCCTACCTGTCCAACAGAAAATAGAGAGATTTTAAAAAATATTTTAATTGTTTGACTCTGCTGTTTAAAAATACAAACAAGGATAAGCAAAACTAAGTGGATAGTAGCGATGCGTAGAAAAAAAGGCAACTAGCTCTTGAATATTAGCCCTCTCTCCCTGATCTGATGCTTTGTGAAGGGATTTTCAAATAGCAGTTTATTATATGAGAAGAGAATGTGATGTTCACAGGGAGTGGGGAGAGAATAAAATACCTCACTGGGTTTACCCTAGTCCAGTGATGGCCAACTTTGGCACTCCAATTGTTCTTGGATTTCAATTCCCAAAAGCCCAAATCAACACTCCTACTAATCAGGGCTTTTGGGAATTGTAGTTCAAGAACACCTGGAGTGCCAAGGTTGGCCATCACTGCTGTAGTCCATGCACCTACCACAAGTAGCTCTTTTGGTCTCAGTTAGAAATCTCCAAATTACTCTGTTTCCTTACATGCAGAGCTGTATTATAACCAGACAGCAATATCTTTTTGTTGCCACCTTATGTGTCCCCCTGTGACATTTGTACAGCAAAGGTGAGCAATTACCTGTGGAATTCCCTGAAACTCACCAGAGGCTGCTCCCTTTTACCACTGAATTTTGGCAGAACAACAGCAGAGTAAAAAAAAAAGTTGTTTCCATTTTTCTTTGAAAATAAGAGGGAGGCATGGGGAGTGTACACTTTATCTTAAAGTATTACTGTACTTCTAGGATCTACACTGGAAGAGTTACATAGGACCTACGCATAGTATGTAGCTGACCCCACAACACGCAGCATTGTCTATTCTGCTGAGGCTCACAAGTCACAGTTCAAAGCCATCTTATTTCCTAGCTTTTTCATGATCTACCTAAGACACATGAGACAAGGATGAGAGTGGATTATTAGTCCACTCATCTTCTAGCACTGCAAGAGAGCATAGCATTTCAATATATATAACTACCATCTTATTGTACCTTATGAAGAACAAGGCAGAATATGAAAAATTTATTCATAGAAAAGCAGTGTTACATAAACAGGTAATTAATTCTTGAACGGTTGAAAATGCATAAAGGTGGAATACTGTCATAAATGTATGGCACTACAAACCGTCATACGTGATGGAAAACCATGAGGATTCATAATAATATCAGGACAAATTCCTGTATCACAAAATGGCATATCCTCTTGAGGCACGATTAGTCCACAAACACCTAGAATACAGAATATATTTCAAACATATTACACAACAATTTCAACCATTGCAGTATTTATGCTGTCCAAGTTACTTTTGAGTGACCTATGCCTTGGGCAAAACTCAAAATCTATGTTAGCCAATCTTATTAATATTGCTTCCTCAAAGTTATAATTGTTTTACTATGTTTGTATTAATAAGGCTATTATCAACACTAGTTACATTAAATTTAAGGTTAGGCTATTAAAATAAACTTGATGTTTTGCAATTACAAAAAAGCAAAGTAAGGCTCCCATTCTGGATACTCTGGACCTTGTAAGAGTCAAATCGTTAAGCAGAGTATCCATACTGACTAGGTACTCTGTGGCCTGTAGCCATGACATGTAGAGCATGCTATGTTGGGGAAAGCTACTGTAGAAGAATTTTCTGGAGTGACTCACCCAAAGTTGTGTTTCATTTTGGAGGATTCAGTCTCACCATAAGACAAAGGATAAGAACTTAGAGAAAATATAAGGAATTCCACCATCATTCAGTACCACTTCTTAATAACCTAGAACTCTAGCATTATCTGATTATATTAGTCCAAGTTCAGAGGGATGCATCAAAGATGATCAAAAATGTTACTACAATGGTGGTGACTGATCCAATCCTGAAGGCATTCAAGAGGAAACTGAACAACCATCGATAAGATATACTTTCTGCACTGAGCAGAGGGTTGGACCCAATGGCCTTATAGACCGTTCCCAACTCCATTATTCTATTATAGTCCAAGACTAAAAATGACCTATACTTATCAGAAAGGGTATACGTATAACCATAAAAAAGGGTTGCATTGATTTTTTACTTATCAGAAAGGGTATACGTACTGTATAACCATAAAAAAGGGCTGCATTGATTTTTTCCTGTGAAAGGTGGGCAACTCTACAACACTAAATTATGTAGACTGGTATGAACAAAAATGCATTAGCAAATGCTCCAATCAAATGCTTCAAAATATTTCACTGTCCTCAGAACACTTCTACATTTGTATATTAAAATGTATAGCACATTTCATAATCAGTGAATAACAGGAGCTAACAGTCTTGGTCTAAAGAGACTGAACCAAGAAGACACTCTAAAATCAATTTAGTCAACCAGCTGCTTTCATAGTTGTAACAAACATGAAGAGGAGACAGTGTTATACATATTTGTACAGAAGACAAAAAAATTACTCATTTTTTTAAAAAAAACAGGGAATGGATGCATGGCATGGTAGATAACAGGTAGGCTATACTGTGCTAGCCTAGAACAGGACAGGGGAGTTATAGTGAATGAAAATAGGTATTTCTGCATATTTTTAAAGTAGTGATTCTTACAACCCTTCTCAAACCACAATAAGCCAAGTCCTCTGACAAAAGTACTAGATCTATTAAATTTTTAAAAGTACATTTCTCCTATATGAAAAAGGACAGTAGATTTAGTATATAATATTGTATTTATATACAGACTAAAATATCATACAAGTTTTATCATATCACACCATATGCATTGGATGCAAACACATACATAAATCGTCGGTCTGGCCAAATTTATATCTTTTCTTACTAAGAGTGTGTGTGGTTGTACTTGGGACGAAAGGGCACCTGTAAGTCTAAAATTAAATCTGTGCTAACTAAAAATTACTTTAGGGGCCGAAGCCTTTTTATATGCCAAGATGGTTCCCATAGCAGACAGCCACTGTGTTGTTTGTTTTGTGTGAAAGTGAATGATAAAAGATCCATGAAATCGACACAGAAAGGCAGAACAGCAGAAAGAACCGAGGCCTCTCCATCATAGCAGCTTCTACCCTTTGCTGACTTGTATAACAATGGAATCGAGACGTCCAACTGCAGATCTAACACAGCTGTGCATTTCATTAGATGAAGAGCACTAGTGACACAAGTAAATAATTAACTTATTCTGGTCCGCTGACTGTGCTTATGAGACCAGTCATAGCTGACAGATTTTAATACAAGTTAAACACAAAGAAAGCATAATGAGATTAGATGTTAAAACAAAATATTTAGACAGTTTTGGTACCCTGGGGGGGGGGGGGCGCACACTACATTACCATTACCAGGCAATTTAAAAGTTCCTGTTTTCAAAAATAAGTCAAAGTTTTTGATTCAAACAACAGTCTTTAAAAGGCTTAATAGGTATGGGAGAAGGGGGCTGGTATAAATATCCTTAATCTCTATAGAATTGAAGATAACGTTACACTTAAAAGACTTTTTCACCCCAGAACACTTAGAACTAATTATATTATTTTAAGCTTAGATACACCTTGTAATAACTAGCTTATGATGTTTCTGTCAAAAATTCAGAATATTTACTATCAATATATTTAATGTTAATGATATTTAAGATCACTCTCTTTTCCTTTAATTCTAGAAACAGGAAACTGTTGAATAAGTAATTGCAGAACGATGTTTTTAGACTTACTATGTGAGTCGACATATGATTATTAGAATACACACAGCACTAAAGGGGTAACTATCTGTCAAATTAAGTTAGATTCAAATGTAGTCCTTATTTTTAAGTACTGTACATGTAAAACATATTTTAGTGTACATTTCATTTAGCTGTTCAAAACTCTAGGTAGCATAAGTATACTTTATCTAACACCAATTCAGTAAAAATCCATAGGGGTTTATTTTGAAATAGATATGCACAAGATAGCACTGCCCAATGTCATTAATTCCATTATAATAACTTAAGCAAACATTGAAATGCAAACAATGTGAGTTTTTCATTGAGTACAAGATAGTCCAATTTTTCTATATTACAGAATATAGTGAGAAAAGATCACCAGATTTAGAACTATGTAATTCGTTTTTATGACTTCCTAACAGAATTTAAATTTGAGGTGTAGTAGTCTCTAGGTAATTTGACCTCTCACATGCCTGTGCATTGAGATCTTCTCAAAGGATAGTCTCTCATCTAATGTAGTCTTGGAAAAGTTACTTTTCCCTAAACAGCAGGCTCACTGAATTGAATCATTTACAGCATAATGAAAGCAAGAAAAAAAAATCCTTGTGCTAAACTCTCACACTGAGCACCACAGTTGCATTATAGTTAAGATTAATAGTTAAGATTAAGTTAAAATGGGCAGATTAAGATTAATCAATTAAGATTAATAGTAGCTTTCATGCTGCTTTTTGCTGCTCTTATCCAGTCCTTCAAGACACATCATTACTATCATTACACCCCAGCCGCTTCACCGTATCTCACTTCAAGACACACATGCACAATGTTATCTTTAATTTAACATCAAAACTCAGAAAAGTTATTTTTTCAGGCCTAATTGCTGTAGTTTTGCAGGAATTATTTTGGAGCACTAATCCAAAAATGAGGTTTTCCAAAGTCTGATTTATCACTATGATATTCACCAATGTATTTACTATTGTATCTCCATAATGTTAAATGGTAATACAGGCAGGCTCTTTGTTTTGATTGAATGCACCTGTCCTGTTCTATTTTACAAGAAACTTTGTTTAAAATAAAGAGCAAAAATATTTTAAAAATAAAGATATTAGGTTGACAGTTTTGTCCTACTACAAAGTATTTTAGTGGAGAACTGTGGAAAAGCACATAATTTTAAAAAAGGAAATGGTAAAATGCAAATTTAAATTTTGTTAAAATATTTTGACAAAAATAAATAGATTATGAATGTCATTCTTCAGTTGGTGCCTTTTTAAGTTAAAAATGGGGTTTTTGTGTTTATATAATCAGATTGGGCTCTAGGTAGATACAGGGGCTATTTAAATACCGGCATTACCCTATAACTATGATATGCGGTTGCTTTCTTAGGGAGGCTTCCATATAGAGTGCAAATATTCAAAATATCTAATTCATTTAAATTAATTTGGTGAAGCCCAATTGTATGGATTTTAAATTTTCAAATGTACACCTTGCAATCTATGGAAACATACAGTACTTATGGCAAGGATAACAGTTGCAATGTATTATAAGGAGAAGCCGGTTTAGAATCTGAATGGAACTATATACTGTACTGTATCTGTTAGGTTTTTATTAATACACTGAGGTTTTTAGTGCTTTGTAACATGCATAGTCAAAGGAATTATCCTTTTTTGCTGAAATGCTGTTGAAGTCCACAGTGCTTGGCTATCAAACCTGTCTAGTAGTAGGAACAAATTTATATCCCTAAAATGTCTTTCATAATGGCAAAACTCTGAGAACATATAATTCTACAATTAGAAGAGTACAAGCCAGGCCACCACTAAAGGATCCAAAGCAACAGATGCAATTCTCCATGTGCTTCTGCTGGAAAGATTAACAATGGGATATGTCATTATGATCAAGAGTCCTGTTCTACATATTTAGACATTACTGGTTAGGATTTTTGATCACTGCTCTGTATCTTCCACCACAGCTGCAACATGTACTTATGGCAGAGTAAAAGTTACAGTTCTACCACTGAGATTTCAAAACACGTGAATGTACATTTAACTACATATTTAAAATATTCATCTATCAATCATTACTAGGTCTTTTCAATGACTAATAAATAAGCAAAACTGAATAATCTGGTTTCCCCCACCCTTGTTAATTCAGAATGGTGGAAGAGCACAGAGGGATCCACTTTGTTGCTACAGCTAAATAACCAAATACAGTACAGTAGACTCTGATATAACGACGTTGCTTGGTTCCCCAAGTAGCGTCGTTATGCAGAAAATGTTATGCAGTTGCCTATGGGAGATCTCCCGCAGAACATTAAAAAAAAACATCGTTATTCACACAATGATGGTAAAAAACCGTCATTATTCGAATTACTTTTTTTGACGTTGTGCGGGAGATCACGTGGGGGACATCAGTAGCGTCGTTAATCAAAAATGACGCTATTCGAAACCGTCGTTATTCAGGGGTTCACTATACTATAAATAAAAAAGGACAGCAAATGACACATGGATGTCCAGTCAGTAATTCTCTTCAGCCAAACATGCAAAATTACAAAAGCATACCAATCAATTTCAGTGTTGCTTGGTGTTTGACTTGTTTGCAAATCTATCATATCACCTCCTGTATCCCATTTGACATAAACGTGAACTGATTTAAACTTTTAACAGATAAATAACACATAAGCAAAGTTGATTAGCTTCTTAATTAAAACCATTCTAAATGAGAGGAGGTGCTAAAAGACAATGAACCTTGTATACCAGTTTCCCATATGCTGCTGAACAGTCTGATGTGATAAATTTGCATAGTCTGAAGCACACAAAGAGCTGATTAACTGAAACCCCTACAGTGATTCTGGAAGCAGCTATGGTAAAACAATAACTGTAGGAACTTGACAAAATACACATAGATGAATGATTCGAGACTTACAGGGAACTGCATTTTTAGGAAACATACTCTTTGGAAACAGAATTTGAAGTTATTTTTAACTAATGTAATTTAGAAGTGCGCAGCGGGGGGCGGGAACTTACTGAAAGTGTCAGAAGGTTACCTATTTGCTATCTGAGTTAAAATACTAACTTGACTATCAAAACAGCAAGTTAGGCAGAGTTTAGTTTAAAAAATTAGAATTTTAAAAGGAATGTTATATAATCTTTTAATTGGGGTTTGATTTAATTGGTAAATGAAAAGGGAATAAATAATTTTGTCTTTCATTTTAATTCAAAATGTAATGTTCTTCAGGATATAATGGTTTAAGTTTGGGTAGGATACATTCAAAAGCAATATGCACGTTTTCTCCAAAATTCTTCTTGTTGCAAAAATGCAAGCCCTGTTCTTCTGTCAACCCATAAACAATGCAATAGAACAATAACAACATTCTGGTCTGAATTTTCATTAGAAGTGACACAACATGCTCCTCTACTCCATCTTCTAGTACAAATATCAGATACTACAGGTAAGTTTCTTAAATTCATTAATTAGAGCTATCATTATTATATTACTAAACATTGATTGGTTGTACTTTTTTTGGGGGAAAAACAACTTAAAACTTCCAATCCTATTAGAGATATGGAGTTATATTAACAACCACCATGTAGAATCAATCTGATAATGAATTTTGCCTGTATTAAGAAATGTGGTGAGTAGCCACTTTGTACAGGGCCTTCTTTACAGTGGCTCCTTGTTTGTAAATTTCAGAAGAAATTCATTTTAAAAGGGTATTTTCCTGATCAGCTCACTGTCAATGCATGGGTAAAAACTGTTTCTTCCACTAGTTTTAAAGGTTTGAAACATAACAAATTAGTTTAACTTCTTCCACTGTGTGCTCTTTGATCAGCATAATTACTGTTTAATGGTATTTTAACTCTGACTCAATTCTACTTTTGATCTGAAAGCTAGTAAAAAAAGAAATCAATAACATTTACTTCTGGCATCCACAGAATTGCAGTTTTGATTGGATTTTTATGTAAGCTGCTTTGGCACGTTATACTAGATGAAAAACAGGATAAAAATAAATATATTTAAACATGGTACTTCACAGGCTCCTCAGGTGTTTTCAACCATATATTTGTCAAAAAATAAATAACTATCTACACTGTGTCTCTAAGTCACTCTGAAAGAATGATGGTTTCAATGGTGTATACTAATCAGAACAGTTAACAGATTTTACAAATAAAGAATCCATGCTCTTCACTGCAATGAACACACAGTGAGGACCACAGGACTTTTGTTTTCTAAAGATAGTATCTATGAATTTTAAGTAGTTTCCTTGTTTTTAGAGGCATTTTTAGAGAAGATACTTCAAGAAAGGTTTAAGCCTTTATCTGGGATCTCTAGATATTAAAACAGCCTCTGTTTGCCATTTCAATCCTTCTTGCTTAAATACAGATCTTCCACTTCAGAAATACTGCTCAGCATTGCTGCTTAGGTCTCTGATCAGCAGGACCTTTGTTGGAGGTGCTAATCCTTTTTCACATGGGAGACTGAGAAACCTTCTTTCAGAGAAGTGATATATTGCTTTTTTTCACATCAAAGGACTCTAACTTTTCCCCTTCACTGGGACTTGTACAGAATCAAGAGGAAATCTGGAAATCTAATGATCTAACAAATATAGAAGTCAGAATGTCTGTTTTCTTCCAGCCCTCTGTGGAAACCCACAATTATTCCGATTCTGAAGAGTTTCAGAAAATAAGCATGGTAACTGCACACTTTGTTACCTTAAATTTTCAGTATTTGGCCTAAGTCCAGCCACTGATATAATGGGATATCAATATTTTCTCAAATGGGATTTGATTTTCCACTTATCACTCCAAAAGAAAGCAGGATGTTTTTAAAGGTTCCTGCTCCCCAAGCAATCCAAAATATAGAAACATAAAAATGGCCCAGATGTCACTTATAATGAACAGAGCATGGTGTTTTAAGTCTTCTTAATTCTTAACCGTGGAAGAAAAAATGGAACTTCCACATAGACTTCAAGTAGCATGTTTTGAAACAATGGTGTAGGACTACAAATGGTTTTTCCAAAGCTTTTACATTCAGAGAATACTTTCCAAACTGTTTTGCCTACTACAGAAGCCACATAGATCAGGGTGCCCAAACTCTGGCCCGCAAGCCGGATCCGGTCCACGGCACCTAATAACCCGGCCCACGCTGCTCCCAGAAGTGGAAGTTAAATGTGCCCAAGCATGTGCAAAACGCTGCTGCAAAGCACCAGTTTACGACAGCCACGGGTGCGATTATGGCAGTGTTTTTGCATGTGTGGGCACGTTTAACTTTTGCTTCTGGTGGGAGGAACCACATGACTGGCCCTCTCAACCACATAACCAGTCCACGGCCTGAAAAGTTTGGTCATCCCTGACATAGATGAAGAAGAGTCAAGGCATTATCCAACACATGCTTAGTTCACACACGTTGACTGCACTCTGTGTCAACTCAAAGAAAGGGAAAACACCGCTCACAACTTCCCAAAGCTTCTCCCTTGCTGCACACAACAAAGAAAGAAGTCGTGAGCAGGATTTCAACGTCTTGAAGATGAGAAAAGAGGAGCAACTAGCACAGAACCTAACCACTAATGGCAATAGGTTATACCTGCAGGTAGGTGCATTTAGGTTAACAATGGTGGCTAAAGGAATATTCCTGCACACTATTTTAAATAGTGAAATATATTGCCAAGGGATGCCGTGGGACTTCCTGCCATAAAACAGGATGAGGAGGAATCGAGAGTTGAACAAGGATTTGTTAGGGATGTTTTCAGGGCAGGAGTTATTGAGTGAAAATTCCAACTAGGTGTCTTATAATTGCCATCTCCATGGCAATTCACATCACCAAGCATACATAAGAACATAAGAACAGCCTTGCTGGAACAGGCCACAGCCCATCCAGTCCAGCATTCTGTCTCACACAGTGGCTCACCATTTCCTTCAGGGTATTCCCAAGGAGATGCCTTCACCTGCTTAGGATTCCCTGGAAATGGCATTGAGAGATATCCTGCCTATCTCTCCAACCCGGAGGTTGTCCTTAGGTAGCCATAATTATAGCCATTGATACACTTGTCCTCCATGAACTTGTCTAATCCTTTCTTAAAGCTGTCAAGTCTGACAGCTGTCACCACTTCTTCTGGCAGGGAGTTCCATAGACCAGTAATCCTCTGGGTGAAAAAGTACTTTCTCTTATTTGTTTGAGAACTAGTACCCAAAAGTTTCATGGAGTGTCCCCTAGTTCTAGTGTTGTGCGATAGGGAAAACAGTTTCTCCTTATCTACTTTGTCCACACCGTGCATGATTTTATAAACTTCAATCAGGTCACCTCTTAGACGCCGTCGTTCAAGAGTGAAAAGGCCCAACCGTTGCAGCCTCAGATGGTAAGGAAGGTGTTCCAGTCCCCTAATCATACTGGTTGCCCTCCTCTGTACTTTCTCCAACTCCATAATATCCTTCTGGAGGTATGGCGACCAGAACTGTACACAATATTCCAGATGGGGCCTCACCATAGATTTATAAAGAGGCAAAATGACACTTGCTGACTTATTTTCTATACCCTTCCTAATGATCCCTAACATTGAGTTTGCTTTTTTCACTGCTGAGGCACACTGGGTTGACATCTTCATTGAGCTGTCCACCAGGACACCAAGGTCCCTTTCCTGGTTTGTCGCAGACAGTTCAGAACCCATCAGTTTATAAATGTAATTGGGGTTTTTTGCCCCAGCATGCATCACTCTGCACTTACTGATGTTGAAGCTCATTTGCCACTGTTTTGCCCACTCCCCCAGTGTCAAGAGATCCCTCTGGAGCTCTTCACAATCTCTCTCAGTTTTCACTACCCTGTATAATTTAGTGTCGTCAGCAAATTTGGCTACCTTGCTTTTTACTCCTACCTCTAGATCATTGATGAAGAGGTTGAAAAGCAGGGGTCCCAGTACTGAACCTTGGGGGACCCCACTCTTTACTTCCCTCCACTTGGAGAAGTGTCCATTTAGTGCTACCCTCTGTTTCCTGTCCCTTAGCCAGTTGCTGATCCAGGACAAGACCTGTCCCTTTATTCCATGACTGGTAAGTTTATTCAAGAGCCTTTGGTGTGGGACCTTGTCAAAAGCCTTCTGAAAGTCCAGATAAACAATGTCAACTGGATCCCCCTTATCCACATGCTTGTTGACACTCTCAAAAAATTCCAACAGATTAGTGAGGCATGATTTGCCCTTGCAAAAGCCATGTTGGCTCTCCTTTAGCAGCGCCTTCTCTTCTATGTACCTATTAATTCTATCTTTTAGGATGGTTTCCATCACTTTACCTGGGACACATGTCAAACTGACAGGTCGGTAATTTCCTGGATCACCCCTGGATCCTTTTTTGAAAATTGGTGTTACATTTGCTACCTTCCAGTCATCAGGCACAAAGCCTGATTTGAGGGAAATATTATATATTTTGGCTAGGAGATCAGCAATTTCATCTTTAAGTTCCCTGAGAACTCGTGGATGGATGCCATCTGGTCCTGGTGATTTGTTAGTGTTTAGCTTAACAAGACATGCAAGGACCTCCTCCCTGGTTATTTCTATCTTGCTTAATTCTTCGCTTTCCCTCCCTACGAAGATAGGCTCTGTTTTGGGCATGTGGTCTCTGTCTTCTTCAGTGAATACTGAAGCAAAGAATTCATTGAGTCTCTCTGCAATCTCTGTTTCCTCTTTAATAACCCCTTGCCTTCCATTGTCATCTAATGGTCCAATGGCCTTCCTAGTTGGGTTCTTACTTCTAATGTACTTAAAGAAGTCCTTGTTATTTCTCTGAGTATTTTTAGCTATACGCTCCTCAAAGTCTTGCTTTGCTTTCCTGATTGTTGCCTTGCATTTGTTCTGCCAGAATTTATGTTTCTGCCTGCTGTCCTCATTCGGACAAGCCTTCCATCTTCTAAATGAGCTTTTCTTGCTCTTGATCACTTCCCGAACAGCTCCTGTAAGCCACATCGGAGTCCTCTTGGACCTGGCAGTGCCCTTTTTCCTTTTGGGTATGCATTCCAATTGGGCCTCTGTTATTGTTTTTGTAAACAACCTCCATGCCTCTTGGAGTGTTTGGACTCTCTCAATTTTCCCTTTCAGTTTCTTTTTTACTAGTTTCCTCATCTTTGGGAAATTTCCTTTTTGAAAATTTAAGGTCTCTGTTTTAGATTTTATCAATGACTTGCAGTCTATGATCAAGTTAAACATAATTGAGTTGTGGTCACTGTTCCCTATTGGATCAGCCACATTAACATCTTGCACCAGATACTGAGTATTACTCAGGATCAAGTCAAGGATTCTTGTACCTTGTACACACTTCTAACTGTGCTGAAAACACTGTTAAAACCCTTAGAACTACACCTTTTCATTTTTCAAACACTGAATCCAAAACATCTCCATCTAGACATAATCAACATATATAACAAACAAAATAACACAGATTGAGACAGACCTGAGTCTCAAGCTGGACGGAATTGCTTCAGCCAGAATCAATTACCCTTATCTCCCCAGTATAAACCATCTTAAGTGCACAGAGGAGACATGTTTTAGGAAGCTAACAAATGTGCTAAAAAAATAGGCAACAAGCACAGCTTCTTAAATGCCTGGCCAGGGTAACCTGCTATGGTAATAGAGTAGACCATACTGCCAGTGACTCAATGCCGATCGTCAGGCAGTGGTTAACTAACCTGAACAACCCTGAGGACTAGCTGCCTTGGCTAAGTTCACAGGGAAGGGTGATGGTTCCCAAGTGGATTAAATCCCATTTGAATCCATCTTGCTGAAGGGCAGCAGCTTCATCAATACTGGCCTGGGGCTGATGAGGACTTTGCGTGCCAAAAGGGCTCAGGACCAGAAAGTGACTTGCGGAACTCGAAAGCCAGTCGCATCTGACCGTAGAGAGCAGTGCTCATCTCTGCTTACAGCCAAAGAAGCAGCGCTGTCTGCATCTGTAGATGTTTCCATGGAAATATGGTAGGTATGACTAGACACGGAGCACATGAAACACTGTTACCTTTCCCATCAAAGTGGTAACTATTCGTCTACTTGCAAATTCTTGCTTTCACACTGCTAAGCTGGCAGGAATTGGGACAGATGACAGGAGCTCACTCCATCATGCAGCACTCAGGTCTTGAACTGCTGACATACTGACCTTCCAGTCACCAAGTTTAGCATCTTAATTACTAAGCCACTATTGGGCGGGGTATAAACCAAATAAATAAATGACCAATGACAAATGGATACAAATATGCTCCATATCATCCCTTCATTTGAAAACCATTTGAATAATTTTGTGATAACAGGTCTTTTAAGAGAGTGGTAATTGGTCTGCTTTAAATGTCACAGCATCTATAGAAGTCACTGTACCCATTTATCTATAGATCTCCTTTCTTACAGGAAGACAGCTAAATAGTTGTACAATCATTTATATATATATTTTTAATCTTATGAGCACTAGCTGGAAAACTCAGTGAGATAGGTTTTCAGTTTGAGAGCCAGATGTTGGAAGTTCAGTTCCCCACCATATTCTCCCAGGAGAACATCTAGCCCAGTGGTGGCAAACCTATGGCACACGTGCCAGAGGTGGCACTTGGAGCCCTCTCTGTGGGCACCCATGCGGTTACCCCAGAACAGTTTGCCCCACCCCTCTGCCCAGCAGCCCAATGGGAGAGTTTCCTCCCTTCCCTGTTGCTGTGTTGACACTTTGTGATAAATAAGTGGGTTTTACAGTTTGGGCACTCAGTCTCTAAAAGGTTTGCCATCACTGAGCTAGCCTATGTAGTTTGATGGCACATAATTCTTATTAATATTCTGAGTATGTACACGTATGAGGAGCTCAGAGCAGCATACAAACACAGTAAAAAAATCTGTGTGTGTGTAAATAAAAAACCCAAAGTATCTTATATTAGAACAGTTGGAAAACATTAATTGTACTGTACTTAAAACAGTAACAAAATTAATAATAAGACGTACCTTTTTGCCCATGACGACTGCTAAATTTGTCTCCAATTTCTGGGCGTCTAGTTTGCCTTAGCAATATTTTGATCAAGAATGCATCCTCTGCATTTGAAGATATCATAACTTTTTCAATGTATGAATCAGTTGCACCTTTGTAACTAGTGAAAAAATCAGAAACAGAAATGTATACTTCAGCTAAGGAAAATAAAGAGAATTTTAGTCCTAAGAAGTTGCCTGAAGTACATCAATATGTATGTTTTAACTTGCAGAAAGAAATTAACTTCAAGGGAAAAAAATTATAGCGAAAGGTATACTAAATATCAGAATTGAATTGTAAGAAAATGAATGGAAAACCTATGAAAGATACCTTTGTGCATGCTATTCTGGAAAGAGCCTGAATTTAACAAAGAGTATTAAAATAAGGATACATACATTGCAACTTAGCCTTTCTATAATTATCAGGAATGTTCCTGTTTATATATATATATTAAATTAGTGCTTAAAGCAACATTCTGATCCCCACCCCCCACCCCAGTCTTACATGAAGTATCTACTACACTTCCTTGCACAAGCAAATGTTTGTCTGCTATAATAGCAACCTAGGATTGCAAAACAAGAAGCAATGGAATCCAGAGTTAGAACGCTGGCAGTGTTCTGCTTCACCAAAGCACAATTAATGTGACACGCAGGTTGGCTCAGAACCATTCTACACCAGAGGTGAGCAACACATGGCTTGCAGGCGGTGTGCACTGATCTATCTTTTGCAGTTCTGAAGCTGACATTCCATCCTTCTCCCAATTGATGCTGATGGAAATGGGTCACTGCTGTTCAAAACAAGGAGGATCCTACTTTTAGATGCCTCCTGAAGTGGCATCTTAACCTGAGGCCCGTGGGCCAGAAGCAGCCTGCACCACAATTTCATGTGGGCTCCCATCACTTCCACCACACCAGGGCGTGCCATGTGGTGGAGGAAGGGCAAAATGTCTCTGAAGCTCCTGAGGGAGCAAGCATGACCCAGCCCACGGCTTAAAAAGGTGGAGAACTCCTGTGCTAAAGCATAGAATCTTGCTTTAATTAAAGACTGTTGTCTTCAGATTTTTTAAAAAAAAACCAGAAGTATTTATCTGGCCATTCCAACCTTGAAAAATACACTCCTTCCCCAATTTTTCTGAGGGTAAAGCCTCCAGTATGTTCTGGAGCAATTATAAAGGGCTAATAGACCAGACAAAGTTGCCCATTCCTCTGAAGAAACAGAAAACCAGGGCTGTCCAAACTTTTTGCGCTGCGGGCCTGAGCACACTCCTGGACTGCTGAGCAGGCCTGATCATATCTCCTGAAAGCGGGTGCGTTTACCACAGCCATAAATGTGCCCACTTCCGTGTTTACGACAGGTGTGGGCGTGTTTACGTATGCGCGGGCGTGATCATGTCCGCTTCCATTTTCGGGTGCGGTGAGGGCAGTGGTGGGCCACATGGAATGGTGCAGTGGGCCAGGTCCTGCCTGTGGGCCATAGTTTGGGCACCCATGCTGTAAACAATGATCTTAGTCCACAGCACTTTTTAAATCTGGTGACCAGGTTTTTCTCACTCTCTCCTAGTTTCATCTTTTCTAGAACATTTTTTTTTACCGTTATCTATCACTAACATTAAGAACTTCTTAGATTGTGAGGGTAACCAACAAAGAAGTACTAAAGTAAATTAATAAAGACTAAGAAATCACAGATCACATTAAATGCACTAAGCTAAAATACTTTGGCTATACAGTAGAACCCTGTATAACGAAAATAATTCATTCTACAAGGCACTTCGTTATATGCTTTTTTCGTTATACGATGCATTCATTGTACAACGAAAATCCCTATGGGAAAAATCATACAGTATAACGAAAATATGGGTAAAATCGTACAACGAAATTTTTTTCGTTGTATGATTTTCCCCATAGAGATGCATTACATTATAGTACGAAAAGTTTTGTTATACGGGGCACAATAGTTTTTTCAAATTTTCTTCATTGTATGATTTTTTATTGTATGGTGCATTTGTTATATGGAGTTCCACTGTAAAATGAGAAACAAAAAGTACACATTGTCATAGCTGATCATTCGAGGTAAAGGAGAACAAATTCTTTGCAGAATAACCTATATGCTTCCATATCTGAAGTAAAGATAGTCCTGATAACATCCAACTTTCAATAGGAGTGGAACAAAAAGAGACAATTATCTATCTTTCTCCCTTATAGGCTTCCCCCCCATAAAATATGATAGCATAACTTACGTTATTGGCACATCTTTATATTGTGGTTGCTGTGGTACACTGCTCCCTTCCAGAGGGGTCTGTGTCACAGTCGGCATCGATTTATTAATAAGCACTTGCTTGTTTTCTACTTTTTCACCTGTAACCATAAGGAAAGAAGAGAATAAATTTGGTACTAAATGCAACGTTTTTGAAAGCAGTATGAAGAAATCTTCAAATGGTGAAAAGGTTGGACTCTGGATAGATTAAGGCTTTGTTAATTTTCATCTTTTAAGTGGACTGTCGAGGCTATTAATAAGTATTTTCTCATGGATGAATGGTTATGGAATGCTCTCTACAGGACTTCTCATACAGCCTGCTAAATTTTAGGCATCAGCTAAGATCTTTGTATTCATCTCATTCAGTTGTCCTGATCTCTTGTTTGGCACAATTTTAGTTCTCTCCTGCCATTTTTGATATTTGGATTTTGTTAAAGTGCACTATTTTCTCAAAGTTATTCTGGAAATTTAGTTTGAAGGTAGGACAGAATTGTTTCAAAAAATTCTGTGCATGCAGACCCACAACATAAGACACAAGGCAGAATCCAGGCCTCATCTGATAACAATCATGTACATAACCCCAAAAGTAGCTGTTTTAGTTAGTCTGCTTAAAAACCCAACTCAGGGCAGCGACCCGACATAATAAGCTAGGGAACACATGTAAATACACTGTCTATTTTCATGTGGTAGAATCCAGAATTCCTATGTGGAAATTTTCTTATGGGAAGTTTTCCTGAGAGCAAAGATTTTCACAACTCCTTCAGTGTTCTGCAATTTACAGTGATTTCTCCTGCCTTGTTTTGAATAGACATAGGGCACTCCCAAGGGGGAAATTAGTGAAAATGACTTCTGGCTAATTCTCCATTGGGAGCCTCTGATCAATCTCAGTGGCTCCATACACAAAAGAAGCCAATCTATTTACAAAAAAGATATGTCTAGATCAAATGGATATTGTTTAGTTTAGTTAGTTAATGTGCCGTCGAATCAAAAGCAGATTCTAGTGACCCTAATAGGACCTTCAAGGTAAGTGGATTTCCCCAATGAGTGTCCATGGCCAAGTAAGGATCTCCAGAGTCCTACTCCCGGGATTCTCAACCTGCGGCCCACGGGCCTGATGTGGCCCATGGCACTATTTCATGTGTCCCACTACCACCTCCACCACACCAGGAAGTGCCATGTGATGGAAGAAGGGCAAAATGGCTGTCCAGCCCCCAAAGCTGTCTGAGGGAGTGTGACCCGGCCCCTGTCTTTAAAAGGTTGAGAACTCCTGTCCTAGTCCATCACTCTATCTACTACACCACACTGGGTACCATCATTTAGGCTCCTTTAGATGTCTAGCTAAAAATAGCCAGAATCCTACAGGTTGTCGCATATCATGTACAGAACCTGCTGTCACTAACTGATGAGATCCTGCAGCATGTCTCAGCTGTGTGTCTGGTCATGTGCCCAAATGCAGAACCAAGATACATCATGGCGTGTTTCCAATTAGCTCCAAGTAGTTGATCTGAGTTACATGAATCCTGAACAAACACCAGCTGGATTCTGGCCTATCTTTCCCACCTACCCTAATCTGCCGTATCTGCAAAGGCTTTCTTGCATTCACCATAGTTTAATCTACCCTGTCACATGTCACTGGAATTTTTGCTCCTTTCCCAGTATCTTTTTTACTGTGGCTGAAAGGCACAGTGCAAGGACAGATACTTTTTGTGTTCTGTCTTATACTGTACCTTGGATTTGGCAACAACAACTCCCCTCCCCCAACAGTTTAAGTTAGGGGTGTCCAAACTACGGCCTATGGGCTGGATCTAGCCCCCTTGCCAATTCACCCAGCCCATGCTGCCCTCATCGCTCCTGGAAACGGAAGCAAAATGTGCCCATATGGGCACATTTTGCTTCTGCTTCCGGGAGTGACGAGGGTAGTGCAAGCCAGATGAATTGGCATCAGGGGCTGGATCCAGCCCATGGGCCATAGTTTAGACAACCCTGGTTTAAGCAGAGAAAATGGCAGCTTAAAATCTATCTCATCCTGTTGCAAAACAGATTGCAAGGTGTGTTTTACTTCCGCTTCCAGTGGGAGGAACCATGTGATCAGCCCGCTCAACCATGTGACTGGTCTGCTGCCCAAAAAGTTTGGCCACCCCTGGCTTAAGACTTCTGAAAATATGTAAAATATCATCATACATTACCTGGAGAGCAAATGCCATCAGCATCTAAAATTTCATGGCGCCAGATTGGCTTGTGTGTTGCTGCGTCCAGCATGGGCCCCATCACCTTATCAAATGTCTGGTTTGTATAGCGCTTCAGAGTACACTTTGCATTCCTATACACAAGGCACCTTCCAAAACCTTAAAGGAAGAAAACTAAAACATTAATCACAATTACAGATATTGTATAGTTATCCAAAACTGATAGCCAAAAAGAAATGAGTACCGTATTTATTCGTGTATAACGCGCAAAATTTTATACCAAAAAAAGAAATCAAAGTTTGGGTGCGCGTTATACACGAGGACTGGGTGCGCGTTATAAACGAGCCTCTTTTACTCACCCGCACGCACCCGCCGGGACGAGAAGGGAACCCTCCGGGGGAGGCGCTACCGCCAGCCACCCGAGCTCCCGGGCCGTGCGACTCAAGAACCGGCGCCGGGTAGGCACGGAGCACGCCACGGCCCTCCTCCCAGGCGGCGGCAGGCGCCCAGGTCCCGCTGCCGCCGCCGCTCACCTGCACGCACCCGCAGGGACGAGACGGGAACCTTCCGGGGGAGGCGCTACCGCCAGCCACCCGCGCTCCCGGGCCGCGCGACTCAAGAGCCGGCGCCGGGTAGGCACGGAGCACGCCACGGCCCTCCTCCCAGGCGGCGGCAGGCGCCCAGGTCCCGCTGCCGCCGCCGCTCACCTGCACGCACCCGCAGGGACGAGACGGGAACCTTCCGGGGGAGGCGCTACCGCCAGCCACCCACGCTCCCGGGCCGCGCGACTCAAGAGCCGGCGCCGGGTAGGCACGGAGCACGCCACGGCCCTCCTCCCAGGCGGCGGCAGGCGCCCAGGTCCCGCTGCCGCCACCGCTCACCTGCACGCACCCGCAGGGACGAGACGGGAACCTTCCGGGGGAGGCGCTACCGCCAGCCACCCGCGCTCCCGTGTTCAACAACGTTTTTTATGTCAATTTCAATGCGTGGTGTGAAACAAAATTTTATACCGAGGTTTCATGGAAAATTAGGGGTGTGCGTTATACACGAGTGCGCGTTATACTCGAATAAATACGGTTTCACAGGACTCTCATGTCTTCTATGTTTAACATTTAAACCAAAGCTTTCAGAGTTCAAAGGCAACTATATTTTCAGAAATTGGAAAGGCACTGCACTGTTACAACAGAAGCAAGGCACCTCATAACACTTACATTTTGCAGTAATAGTACTGATAATCCTTTAGGCATATACCCTAAAAGATTAACTAGCTTTATTTTCTCTAATATATTATTCTGCATTTCTTTTCTATAGATATCAGAGAAGACCCCTAACAACATTTACAGTCAAAATGAAATATACAAATACCCCACTGGATTTCTTTTACTAGACCTAACTGGCTCAAAACTTTTCTAAAACATACCCATATCCCTAGACAGAAGGATAATGCTTTTTCCTACTCTTTAGATTTTAAACTGAAACATAGTTTTAAGTGTTGCACAACATATCTATATCATTCAGTTATACTAAAGAATTCTGTACAGTCTTTGATTTCCCCCCTAATGTTACTAGTCTACCATAAGGAAAACATTCTGTCTTAAATCATGTCTACTATTGTTTTAGAAAAAAAGAATAAATTAAGTGTGCAGACATTAATGCCAAAGATACATGCCTAGGAACACTATTACTGTTGCCTGGCAACTAGCAGGAGGGGTGTTAACTATGGGGAAAGTGTGCTAGAGAGTATCAGTACAAGCTAGCACAAAAGTTTTTTTGGCCACACAGGGTACACCATAGGCACACTACAACAATGTGCATTTCTAAAGGGAGTTGGTGTTTTTAAAATGACTGATAGTAAAATACTGAAAGCATTAAAATCTGAGCAAGCCTGACTAAAGTGATAAAAGTAACACTCCTTGATAGGCCCAAATTGAGCCTCCCCTCATTTAGTCTCTTATTTTGACTAAATGTTGATTCTGCTAAAGCAGGGATTCTCAACCTGCGGCCCGTGGGATAGATGTGGCCCACGGCACCATTTCATGTGCCACCCCCACCTCCACACCAGGAAGTGCCGTGTGGTGGAGGAAGGGCAAAATGGTCATCCAGCCACTGAGGTTGTCTGAGGGAGCGTGATCTGGCCCCCAGCTTAAAAAGGTTGAGAACTCCTGGGCTAAAGAATGTGTGGTGCTGCAAACTCCAGCAAATCTTCTCAATAACTAAGATGCTACTGATAGTGTTTTATTTGAATATTGTTGTGGTATTAGGATTTTTATGCCATTTGGTTGTTCTCTGTGGGTTTTTTCCTTGTGTTTCTATTCCAGATTTTAAAATTATATGATTTATTTATTTACATTTATACCCCACCCTTTTGGTGCAAGCACCACTCACTATGTAAAAATATTATATATATATACAGGTGAAACTCGGAAAATTAGAATATGTGCAAATGTCCATTCATTTCACTTAAAAGGTGAAACAAATATATGAGATAGACTCACTACATGCAAAGCGAGAGATGTCATGCCTTAATTCGTTATAATTGTGATGATCATGGCATACAGCGTACATGAGATTATGTAACGATTATGGGGTACATGAGATTGGTGAGTTGGGGTTTTCATAAACTGTAAGCCATAAGCATCAATATTATAACAAAGTAAGGCTTGAACTATCTTGCTTTGTATGTAATGAGTCTATCTCATATGTTTCACCTTTTAAGTTGCATTACTGAACTGAATGAACATTTGCACGGTATTCTAATTTTCCGAGTTTCACCTGTAAATCATGGCTTGCTGTAAAAACATTGTATAAATAAATAATGCCTTGCTGTAATATCAATAAAGGGGAATGAAACAAGAAACATAACCCTCCTTCCATTGAAAATACAATGATGCTGAGAAAGGTGGAAAGCAGCAGGAATAGAGGAAAGCCAAATGTGAGATGGACTGATTCCTTAAGGGAGAGACCACAGGTTGTAAGTTGCAGGAGTTGAGCAGAGCTGTTGAGGATGGGACATTCTGAAGATCTTTCATTCACAGGATCATCATAAGTTGGAGATGTCTTTACAGCACATAACAACAATTCATGATTAAGTTAGCACATAGATTTGTTAGGTATTGCTAATATTGTCTATTTTGCTGTATTTTGTTTTACCCCTAGAATATAATTCTTCTCTAATTACAAGATTCATGGTCTTGGACTCATGCTTTTTCCATCAAAGGATCAAATGCCATTAGTTTTAATATTATGAAAAGGCAGTAATTCTTAAGGCAAAATCCAGTAAAACACTTAGAACACTTAAGGCACAAATAGTTTAAGAGGAGAGTTAAGGGATGGAGGTCTCGCTCTCTGTCCCACTCCCCCTCAAAATAATAATAATTTGAAATACCTTTAACATTTAAAATATATAAATAAATCACTTCTCAGCCTTTGGGCTAAGCTCAAGTGTAGTAAAAATATATAAATAAAAGCTTTTTGATTTATCAATAGCAATTAGATTTATATATACCACCCCAATAGTGCATATTGCACTCTCTGGGTGATTTACAAGTTAATTAGCATTTGATTCACTTCTCTTTCCCCCCAAGACTCCAATTCAACCTCCCTCTAAAAGATGTTTTCTGCAGCAATTCCAAATTTAGCAAGTTTATAGTTTTAATATGATCCAGTTCATACATCATAGCAAATTAGAGTTCAGATATCACATTAAATCACAGTTAATGTTTTAAAATCATGGTTTACTGCAATAATGGTAGGGGAGAAGAAACAAAAAACAAAACCATCCTTTTGTTGAAAATGAAATTATTATCCGATTGTTCTTACCTCTATCTAAAGAAGCTTTATTTAGTACAAGAGCATCTTCAATATCATAACCACTGTAACTCATCACAGCAACAGTGGCATTCTGTCCAGCTGGTAGTTTCTCAAAATCTATGAGTTCAATGGTTTTTGTCTTAACCATTGGTCTTTGTGGATATGCTAATAGATACATAAGAGTATCTATCCTGTTCCTCTGATTATATCCAATGGTACCTATAGTTAAGAAGACAGAATAATCAAACAAAGGCTTGGCTGAGGCCTGATGACACTACAGTTTGCAATGACAGCCAATAGGTGTTATGGAAAAGACATCAGAAAATACCAACCCTGAATAGACATCAGAAAAAAACAATCCTGAATAGTCTGGCTAGATTTGTCAAACATGGATGCCAGATTAGAGACACCCAAGAGTGTTCACGTAGTACTCTTCCAATTTATTATATCTGGTAAGTCTGAGTTGTTCACCTTTGGCTCATTAGCCTTACTACTAATCAAAGGAAAATGTACCATATAATACACTCTCTCCTATAGCAATAGCAATTACACTTATATACCAGCCTAGAGCGCTTAGTCCATAAAGTACCGTAATTAGCATTTTGCCCCCATTATCATGTTTTTCCCCTTACCCCAAAATTCATTAAGAAATGAATGAACAACATGGGAACATATATTTCTGAGGGTCTGAGAACACCCGTCCACCTTAGGTGACCTCTAACTCAAGATGAAGTAAACCCTTTTTTCTAAGAACCTACAGACTTGCAGCAAATTAAATTTAAATGTAAAAGCTATCCCAGTGTAGCAGTCAAGGGTCATGAATTAGTGGTTGCAATCCAGGGAGGTGTCATGAAAAATATTGTGCTTTTAGAGGCATGAATGGGAAATACATCTGTGGGATTCCATAGAGCAAAAACAGTGCAGGCATATGCCCTGAAGAGACAAATCTTTCATACAGATTTAGTATTTTACTATTTAAAAAAAGAATTCTGGTTATCTTTGACTTTTCAGTTCATCAATGTTTAACCAACAAACACCTTCTTTCTTTAATCTGATCAACCGTATAAGATAGTATATTGGATAGTTACAGAGAAAGCTAAAATATATTCATATCTAGTAAAGTTCGCTTTTTTAGGTTTTTTGAATCTTTCAAACTGTATACCCATTAACCCAGTATTATTCTACACAGCAAAGAATACCTGGTCTCAGACTAAAATATTACAATATGCTCTGTCTTTCAAATGATTTAGGCAAACACCAACCTTTTCAATATTCTTCTGTGGAATATCCTGCTTTTTAGCTGTACTGAAGCATAACAAGAAACCATGGTGTGCTGTTTTAAAGTTTCATCCCTATGAGCATAGGCCTGTACTCTCCCTGTTCCATTCACAGAAGGAAGAAGTAAGACAATAACATCTGCAACAAATGTAGATTGTTGCTTTGTCTAAATACAGAAAGTGTTTAGCTAGTTAACCATTCTGTTTAAGAACAGTCTTGATTATTAAATTGTGGTTTGTAAAAAGGGCATTCTTCCAAAATTAAAACAGAACAGGTGAATTGAGTTTGTTATGAATAAGGAATAGATGATCTATAACAAATTCCACCAATACAAGAAGGAGCAGAGAAGGCAAAGGACATGGAAGTTTAAGACTCTTGCTTCAACATGATGTTATTCTATTAATAGATTGATTGAAATCCTTGTTGCTAAGTACTGTATAGTAAGTTACATGGAACAGTCCCACTGAATCAGTGGAACTTTGATACCAGTAAGTTAACTCCTTTGTAAGTTCCATTGATTCAAACGAGTCTACTTCATCTAGTTGCAACTTATTAAGCTAAATGAAATCATGAGTAGAGTAGGCCTCTTTGAATGAATTCAACTTTTGGAAGAGATGACTCACCAAACTCCCACTGATTCAGTGGGGCTACTCCCATATTACAGTGAAACCTCGTATAATGAAAATAATCCATCTCACGAGGTTGTTCGCTTTGCGATTTTTTTGTTATATGATTTTTTTCCATATACTGTAATGAAAATTCCCATGGGAAAACTTGTATAACAAAAATTCCTATGGGGAAACTTGCACAGCAAAAAATTTTCGCAGTGAAAATTTTCCCATAGGAATTTTTGTTACTGTATATGGGTTTTCCCCATAGGGGCACTATTTTTGCATAACAAAAATGTTTGTTAGGCGAGTTTCCCCATAGGGATGCTATTTCCGCATAACAAAAACTTTCGTTATGTAAGGCGCCATTTTTCGATTTCTTTTCGTCACGTAGGTTTTTTGCTATAAGAACCCTTCGTTATACGAGGTTTCACTGTACTTATTATGTTAAGCAACGGGATTTCAGCCACTACGTACTGGCATTCCCACTTTGTTGCATTCCATGCACTCCGGTGTTGAGGCATGCCTGCCACATGTCCACAGAAACGCGTGCAGCCGCAAACAGTGCTGGCTCTTTGGCTATAAACAGAGATGAGCATTGAACCCTAGAGTTGGATACGACTGGCTTTCGAGCAAGGGCAACCTTTACCTTTACTGGCATTAAATCTAAATGTGTTAAATGGTAAAGGTCACCCTTGCTCAAAAGCCAGTCATATCAGACTCTAGGGTTCAGTGCTCATCTCTGTGTATAGCTGAAAGAGCCAGCACTGTCTAACATTATTTATATTAGCTTCTTTCAAGTATTTTTAAATTCTGTGGTTATGACACAAAAGATTGATGCGTCTAAGCATTCCTTTATGTACTCAGATGCTACCTTTAATTTTGTCTTTACACGAGAGGACGCCGAAGGTCCCCCAAACTTCAGAGCATGTTGTCCAGCAAAACAATCACTAAAGTTACATTTTTAAATTTCTAGAGTTTGGGGAAATGCTCTGGGGCTTTTTTTTTTTTGAGATATTGGGAGAAGATACGGGAAGCAGCACTAATGAAAAAAAATGGCTATTCTCTTTAGACCAGTGGTTCCCAACATGGGGCACGTGACCCATGGGGAACTCCAATTCCTAGAACCCTAAGATCAGTGTTTTGGGGAATTGACTTAGGCTTCTGGGAATTGAAGCCCAAAAACCAAAGGTTGGGAAATGCTGCTTTAGACTAATTAGAGGAAAAATAAAAGAAGGTAACTTCATTAAGATTTGATACTCTTTGTTGGCTTTTGGTTTGGATTTAAAGGGGAAGGATGAGGTTTTGAACAATTGGGTGGAGTATGCTACTTTTTAAGTCTGATAGGATGTGTACATGTTAATGGATTAATGGAATGGATTGTATTATTCATAGAGATAATTTTATTGTTGTGTATTTGACTATATAGATAACAGGCTTACAGCTCTTCATACGTTTATCATTGTTTTTGTACTTTCCAAGGATTTTTTTTAAAAAAAGGAAAAAGAAAACAAATTATGCTGCAATGTAAAAACTGACCAAGAGACACTTTTTATATCACTTTATGCATTAAAGCCAAGACCACTTCGGAGCCCAAAGAACATCTGAATTCATGATGCTGATGAATTGTTAACACTAATCAAACTCTCAGCCTGATCAATGCTTGGATGGGGGCACTAATTGGAAGCTCCGAAATAGTTACGTTTTCTGAGTCTTGGTTGAAAAACTGGACACAATCATCAATAAAAAATAGGTGATCTTGCAACCACTTAATCATAGCTGTTATTTAAAATCAGGTTTCTTTGTGGCCTATGCCAAAGGAATACTTCCAAAAGATGGTCACTGGATTTTTTCCCCCTCGAACACCTACCGTATGTAGTGTAGAAGCAGAGGCTGAGAAATTCATTTTTTGGATGACAGTCCTGAGTATCTGACTAGTACTGGTCATATTAACTGGAGAGTCTAAGTGATATAAACCCAAAAATAACCTTTTTGTCTATTTATGACTTATTCATTTTCCTTGCTCCACTTGTTCCTAAGCCAAAAGGTGGCATTTCTGAGACAGTGTAAGCATTTAAGTAATCAGAGCAGGGCAATGCTAAGCAACAGGACCTTCCTACACAGTAGGGGGCTAAAATGCTATCTCAATAATCCCAAGGTCTTGACAGCCCAGGAAATGACTAAGTGGACTTGAACATGTATCTCTCGCAGGGCAATACAGAGAGAGTTGGTGGCAACAGAAAATGAGTAAAAACAACTATAAGGAAGACCTGGATTTTCTTTCCAAAGGCAAATATCTCTAGAAATGAATCACAATGCAGACAGATTCAAAATGGCCAATTCATATGGTTCACTACAAAATTCAACATCTGTAAATATTCCTTAGGGAATCTAGCATTATAATAGGGAAAACTTTCCTACAACTGCAATCGAAGGAGCTCTACATGAAAATAAAATCCCAACATCCAAAGTAAACCTTCAGAACACTAGGAGAAAACTCATGTGTAATAAATGAAACAAACAATCATTCATCTCTAATAAGCCAACTTTAAAACCATATGTTTATCTTCCTGCTATTTCTTCAGTCAGGTGCCCTGCAAAAGCATATATAGGCACAAAGCTTGTTTTTATTTAAATATAACTAAAGATACTCAGCAGCTTTTGTGCTCCCAGCATCAGCAGTAACGTCAGAGGATTGTATCCAAGGAGCTAAATGTGCAAGACCTGAGGTCAAGGCAGCTGAATACACCAACCTCAGAAAACACAGACAATGAATTGCAAATGACACTGAAAACAAAACGAGGGGGAAAAAAGACCTTCACACAGGAAACTACAAAAGAACTCTACAGATACTGCATTGGCTTTCTGTACACATTGATCCTGCTTAACTGTGTGTGGTAACTAACCAAACCTTCTGAGGCTAATAGTCCTAAAATAGAGTCTCCAGGAAAAAAACACATTAAACAATGAGAATGGAATTAAAAATAAAAGGTACAGTATATTATTTCATCCCCCCCCCAAAAAAAAAATATTGTCAAGTATTTTTCAAACATAGTGTTTTTGCCACCAAATGAAACTTTCATGTTCATTTCCATCAGAAGGGGGAAATGCTTCTCAGTTTTAGAATTTATTCACAGGATATCATATTTCATAACCAAGATTCATATCCATTTTTAATATATATATATATTCTCAGCTATTATTTTAAATACCACATAAGATTTTTTTTCTGAGCAAAATTATCACAATAATAGGGAACACAACTCTGACTTAGCTCCAATAGTTAGTACCCATCGGAGTAGATCCACTAACAGTGGTGGGTCTTTGCTAACTACTGACTTCACACTCAGCTAGTAATTAAGCATGCCTGCTCTCACTGGGTTTAAAAATTGGATTTTTTTACTCTTTGGCACTGCACCAAAGAAATAACTTACAGATAATATCTAGAATCAGGTAGGAACAGGTAAGAATTTAAGTACAGGTTGCCCTTGCTCAAAAGCCAGTCGTATCTGACTCTAGGGTTCAGTGCTCATCTACATTTACAGCCAAAGAGCCAGCACTGTCAGTGTCTGGAGACGTTTCCATGGACATGTGGCAGACATGACTAAACACCAGAGTTCATGGAATGCTGTTTAACTTCCCACCAAAGCGGGACCTACAGTATTTATCTACTTGCAATTTCTTGCTTTCAAACTGCTAGGTTGACAGGAGGTGGGACCGAGACGGGAGCTTACTCCATCATGCAGTACTCGGGTCTCGAACCGCTGACCTGCCGACCTTCTAGTCATCAAGTTCAGTGTATTAACCACTAAGCCACCACAGCCCCACTGCAATAGGAACTTACCAGGAAGCAATTATCTGGGTAGAGGTGGCATATGGAGAACAAATAAATCAGTATAAGCCCATGTAGTTAAACGTAACTTGGCGAAAACAGAAAATGATAATTTCATTTCTTAAAAACTGCAAGGATTATCAAAAAGGCAGAATGCAAAGGTGAAGATGTGTCCAAGGCACACAAAGAATGCACTATTTGTTTCAATGGAAAAAGGAAACCCACGTGTAAAGGACAAATGATGGGGCCAGAGAGTCATTATTTGCACACTTGAAATTCCCATGCCTACTTAAAGTGGAAACAAAAATGATTGCTGGACTGAGATAAAAGGTATTTTACACAAGGTCACAATGTATTCATCCATAAAGTGCACACACCACACTATAAACTATTTATGCTTTTTAAAATCTTAGGTTTTGTTGTTTAGTGATGTTTTTAGATTGTAGTAATACTGACAAAACTTTAGCTGCTCAGCCGAAGGGGACAGCAAATATTTAGAAGTTGGATAGGGCTCTTAGGTATTTTTACATAGCAATATGTCCTATTTAATTTCACTTCCCGTTTAGTGCACTTAGGATGTTCTAATACAGTAATGCATGAATTCGGGCATTTCATGATTTATCTAGAAAGACACAAGGCATTATAACTATATTTCTAAAGCAAACAGAAAGTAAAACATTTTATTAATCTTATAAGATTGGTAATTGATACTGCAGAATAGAACATTTAGCTATTTATAGGAAAGATCCTGCCCACTTCCTCTTTCTCTCCTTGCATAAAGTCTTTATCTTCCTTTAAAAAGGCAAAGAAAAAGAAAACAAAATATTGCAAAAAGATACAAAAACATTAATAATTCTATTAAGATGCTAAAAATGTGTACAATGGCGATGGCATAAAGGATGCTGGCTTTAGCATAATGTCATTTTAGCTATCTAACATGCACCAGAAAGGAGAATCTGTGGTGGACAAATTGCTGAAGGGTGACAGGTGCTTTAGAAAATAGTAGATGGAGGATTGGCAGGTCAGCAGTTCGAGACCTGAGTGCTGCATGTTGGAGTGAGCTTCCGTCTCTGTCCCAGCTCCTGTCAACCTAGCAGTTCGAGAGTAAGAAATTCCAAGTACCTGTAGATAAACAGGTACCACTTTGGTGGGAAGGTAAACAGAGTTCCGTGCACTCTGGTGTCTAGTCATGGCTGCCACATGTCCACAGAAACGTCTGAAAACACAGATAGTGCTGGCTCTTTGGCTATAAACAGAGATGAGCACTGAACCCTAGAGTTGATACTACTGGCTTTCGAGCAACGGCGACCTTTAACGAGAGAGAAAATCATATCATCTCAAGGCAATCATATTTTCCTATCCCCATTTCAAAAGGAAAGAGGAGAGTCTGGACTTCAGAAGATCTAAAACCTACTTTTATTTACACCATTTTTGCCCTTCTGGAGCAATAGTAGCGTAACTTTCCATGTTCACAGAGAGGAAGTATTTAAGAGCAAATTCTAAGATTCCTGGGATTTATTTTACCATTTTAAAACCAATTTATATCTGTCTTTCCCCCCAAGAAGACCATCACGACCATAGTGGTACAATATTGCTTGACTTGCCAGATATGAAAATCACTCAAATTTAAGGCACCAGGCAGCTTACCCATCGCTTGCTTCCCCATAGCACACTGGTAAGTGTTTCTTGGAGACTGGTTATGATGAGGGTAAGGAATGAGTCCAGCACACACACCAAGAAGAGTAAAAGGTTCAATTTCTAGATGCGTTGTCTCTCTTGTAAAGGAAAAATATAACTATAGGTGAGTTTTGTGAATCTTACAGACCTTATACTGTATTTACAAAACACTTTGCAATTAAAGAGATTGTGCAGAAGGCACAAAATTAATCAATAAAGGAGAAAAGTGACAATTCAAAGACATGCATTTTAAATTGGTCAAAATGTTTATCTATTACATTTTGTAAGCCAACTATTTGATATGTTCTTGATTTACAAAAGCCTTATCAGGCTGTGAACTCTAGCAAATATTAGGAGCTCCATTATACACAAGAAGTATCCCATACACAAGAACTATTCTACACAAGTGCCTCATGTACTTCAATTGTTGGAAAATATAAAGTTCTATGATGGAAATAAATGGGAACGTATACAGGTATGTGTCCATTAATGCATTATGAACATGCAGAGTTCTTGAAGACAATAACTCCAATAAATACAAAAATGAAAGGAGGATAATTTTGAATAAGGAAGTATTAGCATGCTTACTGTCACAGATATCTGCACACACATATGTACGTATATATATATATGTGTGTGTGTGTATACACATTTATGCATGATATCCATTTACTCTATGACATAAACTACCTTTAATACAAAGCATTTTTTCTGTGCTAAAACCAACATTAAAATATACCAATATACTTTGGATAACCTAGCACACTTACTTATTGATTGTATGTTCATACAATGCAATGTTGCAATCATTTTCCTCGTTTACATCCAAATATTCAACAAGGCTTTCATGTAAGAAGTCTTCAAAATTCCTGAAGGTAGAACATTTATAATTCCACATTATGGCTTACTACTGATAAATAAGCATGTTTCTGCACTACTGTAAAATAAGAAAGATCTTTCACCTTCTTACATTACAACATCCTTTACAGCATCCAGCACTGAAAATAGGTCAGAGGCTGAACATGAAACTTACCGTATTTTTCGGACCATAAGATGCACCTGACCATAAGACACACCCAGTTTTTAAAGCAGGAAAACAAGAAAAAAATATTCTGAACCAAATAGTACTGTATTTGCACCACCAACCAGTGGTGGCGCTGCAGGGGAAATGGGCAGGCAAGCCAATTGCACTGAGACAGGAAGCAATGGTCTAGCCTAGCCTCTTGCTCTCCTTGCAACCAGGAAGCATGGCTTCCCCCTCCATTTTGACCACATGGAGCAGGGACAAAGGCAAGAAAGGTAAATGAAACCTTTTCTTTTTATGCACAGGTTTGGTTTCCCACTGAAATGCACTGGGAACATACAAACAGAAAAGCTTTAGAATACTGTACAATAAATTGATTTCCAATGCATTTAAATGAGAAATTGTGATTTGCGCCCTCTTGTGGCCACCTGTGTAATGGCCTGCCGAACATGTTTTTTCTTTTCCTGGCCCTTCTTTCCCCTGCCCCGGAACAGCTGTGGCAGTGGCGGTGGAGGTCTTCGGCCAGCCGCGGCTGTTGTAAAATATTTGGACTATTAGACTCACCCTCATTTTGCCCCCACTTTTTTTTGGGGGGGAGGGGGAGTCCATCTTATGGTCCAAAAAAATACGGTATGTTCTGCCATTGAACTATAGCTCTTTCTCCTAAAAGGTGTAAATGGTATAGGCCAGTGAGGGCGAACCTATGGCATGCGTGCCAGAGAGGGCACTCCCAGTCCTCTCAGTTGGCAAGCATGCTGTCGCCTTCTCCCTCCCCCAGCACAGATTTTGCCTTGCCCCTCTGTCCAGCAGCCTAATGAGAGAGCTTCCTCCCTATACCAGCACAAGGTTCTCTCTGGCTCTGCCCAGCAGTCCAATAGGAGCACTTATTCCCTCCCTCCAGCACAGAGTCCACCCCGCCCCTCTGCCCAGCAGCCCAAGGTCTCCCTTGCTCGAAAGCCAATCATATCTGACTCTAGCATTTACAGCAAAAGAGCCACCACTGTCTGAATCTCCAGATGTTTCCATGGTCGTGTGGCAGGCATGACTAGACATCGGAGCACTCAGAATGCTGTTACCTTTCGTGCCAAAGCGGTACCTATTTATCTACTTGCATTTTCTTGCTTTTGAACTGCTAGGTTGGCAGGAGCTGGGACAGAGGTGGGAGCTCACTCTGTCATTCAGCACTCAGTTCTTGAACTGCTGACCTGCCGACCTTCCAGTCATCAAGTTCAGCATCTTGATCACTAAGCCACTGCAGTCCCTATAAATCACATAGAAAGATCTAATTTTTTACTATGACAGTTTGAAAGTAGGACATTCTGCTGTTTATCCTACTTTTTGCATGGCTATGGCTACAGAAAGAAACAAGCATGACAAATCTTGCAAAGTTGTTTACCTATAACCGTGTGCAAGTTCTTCCATATGCTTCTTAGTAACTGAAGGTTTCTGCTTCTTCACAATAATGTATGGTCTACATGAAGAGAAAGAAAATTAACAAATGTACAGCAAGCACATTATACTCCTCTTCACAGAAATGGGGGAAATGACATCTAAAATTGGGACTGCCATCTTGAGGAATATGATAAGGCACTATAGAAAGGGAGTGCTGAAGAAGGAAGAGCTAGAGATTCCTAGCTGTTTGTACACAACATGTTTTCAGGAAAGGGCAGATTATCATAACATTATACAGCTGAAATTTTAAAAGATGGAAAATAACTGAAGAATGTGAAAGATTAAGTACAGTAAAAGAAAAGCTGTACAACAATTTAATTTAATTTTTAAAATTAAAAATGTTAAATTAAAATTAAAAATTAAAACCCCGGCTTATGAACACCCTGGTTTATGTTTGCCACGGTTTATGATGCCAAATTCCTTGAAAATAACATCCCGTTTTACAATGTTTTTTCACCTTACGACTGGGAATTAGACCACCAGCACCATTTTAAATTCTAAAATGGTGGCCCAGTGCCATTTTAGACACTAAAACGGCACCCACCCCCAACCACCAGAAGTTGCGAATGTCATGATAATCACAAGGGATGGTTTCATATTTTAATTTACTTTACATTTATTAAGTGTTAAGGTTCATATACTGTAGTATGATCTCTGTAGGTTGAGAATGGCTAACTTGATAAGGGAAGCACACTGAAGGCAGTTGCATTCCGATACACATATCAGACATTCCACACATCAACACGTCACTAAGTGAAAGGCTTAGAAAAGGGTCTCCGTCAGGCACCAAGTTCAGCATGGCTTAGAAAAGACAAGTCCAGTGAGAGGTAGGGTCGACTTACTGCTGCAGAGGCAGAAATGGTATGGAAAAGGTAGGGAGATAGCTTTTTCTTTTACTGTACATGTTTCCCCCCCTGCACCTCGCTCAAGCTCCACCTCTGGGGGTTGGGTAGAGGGTAGAAGGAGGGGTGTTCTTAGGGGCTTCCTCTTTCTCTCCCACACCTCAAGAACCCCCCCTCTTCTCCACCCCAACTACTAATCAGCTGAGGAGTTCAATCGATTGAGGTGAGGAGTAAATCTTTTAAGAACACCTACTTTTCTCCACCCCAGCCCCTCACCAGCTGGTGGGATCAATCGAGTGGTGGGGGACGAACATGTCTGGCATTTTTGGGTGGTTTTTTTTTTGTATTTTTAAAAAATTATTTTTGGTGTAGTCAGGACTGTTTTTTTTTATTTTTCAATGCATTTCTATGGGATAACGTACTTTGGTTTACAATTGATCCGGTTTCCAATGAAAGCAGTCGGAACGAACCACAATCGTAAACCAGGGTTTTACTGTATATTGCAGAGGTAAAGGGCTTCCAGTTAATACACAGAACATAATTAAGCACTTTTTCTTAAAGGTTTTGAAAAGCTCCACATACACTTATCACAGAACTTCCAGGGATCTTTCATTACTAATTCCCACTTATTCCAGAACTTTACTGATTGAATCTAAAAGGCACATGTACAAACTGAAAGTGTAACCTTGGCCCTATGCAGAAACTGAAAAAGATTCTTTAGAACAGGGTTTCCCAACCTTTTTTTGCACCACGGATTAGCTTCATGCTAAACAATTTTTCCACAAACCAGTAAGTGGGGTGGGGGGTGGGATTTGTTTAGTCTTGCCAAGGTGCTGCTAAACAAAACCAGACATGGATGGTGGAGGACAACATGGAGACAGGTAAGTACATTTTTTGTTTTTAATGAAGCTTTAGTATTACTTTAAGCTTTTTTTCCTTAAAAGAAAAAGCGTAGCATAATACATGTGAAGGAGAGGCCACCTGCCTATCTGCTGTGTCTGAAGCCCGTGCTCTCGCTCCATTCGCTGGGCTGACCCAGCAGAGTAAGTTAAGGGAAGAAAGTTGTCATTGGGGCTCCCAGCACCACCCCCACCCCAACCATGGCCCGGTGATTGTAGACCTCTGCTCTAGAGATCACTAACTGTCAGGGTTGCTGTAAGTCACAAGTGACTTGATAGCACATAGCCACACCCCTGCTGACACAGCAGCATATTTCATTACTTTGAATGGTATGTAACCACCATGAAGTACTTTTGTGTTGATGATGCCAGCTTTACAGCATGTATTACATACCTATATATAGTTTTCATAACAAAATACTGCAACAGGCTTTTTAATTTTCAAGTGACAAAACAAATTAAAAGAATGTATAACAATGATATGTACAGGTGAAACTCGGGAAATTAGAATATCGTGCAAATGTTCATTCATTTCACTTAAAAGGTGAAACAAATATATGAGATAGACTCACTACATGCAAAGCAAGAGATGTCATGCCTTCATTCATTATAATTGTGATGATCATGGCGTACAGTGTACATAACATTATGTGATGATTATGGGGTACATGAGATTGGGGGGTTGGGGTTTCCATAAACTGTAAGCCATAAGCATCATTACTATAACAAAGTAAGGCTTGAAGTATCTCGCTTTGCATGTAATGAGTCTATCTCATATATTTGTTTCACCTTTTAAGTTGCATTACTGGACTGAATGAACATTTGCACGATATTCTAATTTTCCGAGTTTCACCTGTACATACTGGCTGGACAGCTCAATGGTTTAGGTATCTGGCTGCAGAACCAAAGTCTGGGAGTTTGATTCCCCACTGTGCCTCCAGAGAGAAGAGCCTTGGATAAACCATATAGCCCTAGGATGCCCCCAGAGGGGAATGATAAACCTCTTCTGAATACTGTACGTAGAAAACCCTGGATTGACTTGACATTGGCACATACTGCAGAATGCTATGCAAATAATTACTAATAGTTGGAATGATCAAATAAAGTAGACTACTCAGCTAATTAATTGTCCAGTTTCTAAACATTTATGTTTTATCTGAATGAAAATCTGAATGAAAGTGTCTTTTGCAGGAGAAGAGAATACCAGCTCCTTGAAGGGAATGTAACTTCTCAATTGAGGAAATTGCTCATTTTGGCAATATGCTTATATATGTGATTAGGACTCCAATCTGTGCCACTTCCAAGTAGCATATATGCCATATTTTGAAACTTTATATTTTTGTCAATTACATGATTACTCAAAACAATTCAGGTTAAAGTTTGATTTGATAATGCCAAGCTTATAGTTCTTCTCTTAACTAAACAATACTACACCATGAATTGTTCTGCTTATTATGACAGCAGTTCTCAACCAAAGACCCACATATCACTAACAGAATAGAGAAGCAGTCCAGATGGATTACAAGATTTTGGGGGGGCAACAGTTTACTCAGAATCCTGCAAAAGTGACATGCTACCTTCAACCAACTCTACCTGTTACAGATCACCCCTTTGTGACATTTTGTCATTTTAGTAGCAACTTTGAACACTCATCCCCCCCTTAATACCCCATTCTTATTATTTACCAGCTATTTACATAACTGATAAATATAACAACAGAATGTCAGTAAACCTGTAAATGTCTTCTTTGGAAAAATGTAGGATTTATTGTAGCTTTCAAGTTCTTTGATAGAGTGTGGTTGGTCAGATGCAACGTAGGAAAGGCAGAGAACCACTGCATTGAAAGAATTTTATTCATCTTACCCATAAAAATAATAATTGAATCAAGTCTACAGTTGAGTGGAGAAGATGTACATGTCAACAAAAATTCCTGTTTGTAGTACAGCTACTGACATAACTAGACAACGACACTTTGGGAATAAGAACATGTTGTCTGAAATCTTGTTGCTTTTTTACTCATGCAGAAGCCAAATAGTGTTACATTCACTCACTTCTAATTGACAATTAAGAAGACCTCAGTGGGATTCTGAAGTGCCTACTGGTGCCTCCCCCCAAAAAAAAATCACAGCATTAATTCATTAATTGCCAGCTAGAAGTGAGTGAATATTATGTTGTGTGTCTATCACATATATATAAAAAGCAATGCTTTCAGTTGCTAGTTAATTATTCAGTTAAGCTAGCCCACAGAATTCCAATTTCACACTGAAGAAAGAAGATAAAAATATTAAACATCTACACACTAAACTACAAAACTGAGCGAGGAAATTTTAAGCCACAACCAGGATTCTAAAAAGAGCTCTCTACTACCACACAGAAACAAAGAGTGGCATGCACAATCCAAATGCCAAGGGCTGTTGCTATTTGCTCAAGATGCTCTTGCAATGCATAGTAAATAACTACAATATATTCCAACTTTTCACTCCAAGAGTCTAAGCCAATAGTTTAAACTATAACCAACCTTTCCAAAACGTTGAAGTGGAGATCTGCAAAAGGTTATAAAAAACAAAAAAGCCACAGCATATTTAAATGAAAAACTGATTATTAACTAACTGGTCATCCAATGCTGAATGCACTGATACTTACTTTTTACTTCTGAAACATGTCCTACTTGATTGTCAATTCACATGATTGCTTTTGGGGTCACTAGGTAATTGTTGGGCAGAAAATCTGCATTGTGTAAACTCTCTCTCTGTGTATAATTGCTGGTCCATACAATCTGTCCATGAGAATGAGCTGAACTTACTATAGCCCATGTTGTGTTCATTGGTGTATACGGTAGATGATAACTCACAAAGAAAGCATTTCAAAATACTTACCTGCATAATCTTCCACCATCAGAAGAGATATATACACATCTGTCCGTCAGATTTGTGGAGATTGATACAAATTCATTGATATAGCCTGCTCTACGCATTAGCCGAAACGTGTAGACAAGTTTCTGGTGGTCTTGAATAACACCAAGGATGTTACCTATTCAAGAAAGCAATTACATTATGCATTTCCATTTTTGTCTATTATGGTTCACTGCTATTGGCTTTGGGATGAATGGGTCCAACACTGTCTACAAATACCCTTTGTTGTTCCTTGATTAGCTATGACACATTTGCTGTTCTTCTCCTTTGTAGATAGAGGCATTTATGCATTTCTCAGAATTAAAAGTGTAGAACCCAACTGGCTTTCTATAGAGGCTGTAGATATTATTTGGACATGGCTAAAATATCAACTTCTGCCAAGAAAACCATCTTGTCATAAGCACACCAGCATCTGGCACATCAGCACATCAGAATACTCAAAGACTCAGCTACACTGAGAAAATAGAAAGGGGAGTATCCTTTTTACTATGTCTAAAGCCCCTTTAAGCCCACCCACCCATATATATTCAAGCATTTTACAAGCAACTTTATTACACTCCCACCTCAAAACTCAATTATTTTAAATGACTTTCAAAAAGCTAAAAGAACTATTTCTACACTAAGAGTTTAGGTCTTTCTTCCATGGCACAAGGGAGAATGTCTCCCTACACATATAAGTACTGTATTTTCACGTGCCTCTCTAGAGCAGGCGTGCCCAAACTATGGCCCATGTTTATGACAGCCGTGGGTGTGTTCGGCACCTACGCATTTTACTTCCGCTTCCGGGTGGGAGGAACCATGTGACCAGCTCACGGCCCGAAAAGTTTGGGCACCCCTGCTCTAGAGTCTTGGAATCCTACATATGAGTACCAAAAGGTTTTAACAAGAAATCATAACTGAAACTAAAAGAATGGCAGCATTTTTAAGAAGTCATTCCATTTAGCCTGTAGATCTTAGCATCCGATGCTACCTTTTAAAATATAACATATTATGAAAAACCACTTTATTTAGATTATTAGATTAAAAAGTAAGACCACTGAAATGTTTACATAAAACTTCTATCTAATTCTCAGGTTAAAAACAACAAAATAGATTTTTTTAAATGCCATACCATTAAGAAAAACAAGGAAAACATTTGGATATGAAAGTTCCTCTCCACATAGAAGGTTTACATCTTCAACTCCCAGATTACCAGCTAATTTAATAATAGGGCCATCTTCCATATCAGTAGTAATGTGAGTCATCAGTGCCAGGTTTTTAACCAAGCCACAAGCCTGAAGAAAATAGAAAATATTTTGAAATTGGAAAAGGAATGTATAGGCAATGGTTTCACATAAATTCAATTTATTTTTGCTTTGATTGATAGCAAATTTTAACACACTGAAAAGCTCTTTGTGTTTATGTAAGATGCATTGATGAAATATCATTTTGTTCAGTATCATTTTGTTCAGTATGCAGCACAAACATTAAAAACTGGCAACATTAACTATTGCCATATGGGACTGATGGTACCAGATATTGTTCAACTTGTCACAACTAAGCTCCAGTTAAGGATACAGAAAGGAATGCTAAACTGGATCCTATGTATCTTACTCAGATGTTTGACTAACTGAGTTCAATAGTACATCCTCTCAAGGAACAGCATGTAGATTTGAAACTTGAGTGACAAATACTGTATTTTCTGGCGTATAAGACTACTTTTTAATCCCGAAAAATCTGTGCCAAAGTCGGGGGTCGTCTTATAGGACAGGTACTTAACTGCAGCTTGTTTCCCCTTGCTTCATATGTCCGGCGCATATGGTGGGGGGTGCCGCGGCCAAGTCCCTGCTCTGTGCGGGGAGTATGAAGCAAGGGGAAGCAAGCTGCACACATCTTCCTGTACCTCGAGGAGGAGAACGTGAGCGTGGATTGGCTCTCCACCAGAACCTGCCCATTCGACTCGGAGGGCTGCGCATCTTCGGGTTGAGTGTGGGTTAATTTTTATTTGGTGTGCATTGGAAGAGAGGTAGTCTTATACGGCAAGTATATTCCAAACTCTATATTTTAACTGGAAAAGTTGGGGGTCGTCTTATACGCCCAGTCGTCTTATATGCCGGAAAATACGGTAGTTAAGTTTCCATCACTCTCAGATTCACCAAATATTTTGGGTAAAACTCACTAAGCACAATTAGACATACAAACTGATTTTAATGGGTTATAGCCAAGGTGAAAAGCAAAGTGAATGAAGTAACACCAGAAAATAGTGGATATTCTAACAAGACTTCTTTGACATTCCAAGAGATGGACATGGGATTGGGATTCCTCTACTTTGGAGGAGGTGGGCATAAAAGAGGGTGAGGAAATGGAAATAAAGCAAAGCACAGACAACTAAGCTTTGGTAGATCAGACAATGAGACAACTAAGCTTTGGTAGATCAGACAATGGTAAAGACATATTGAACTGTACTTTTGGATGAAGGTTAAGAGTACATAGGGCACCTCAAGAAATGTGATGACATTGCCATTGTGACAAGGTATGGTAAGGGAGGAAATTAGGTTCATGATACTTACCTCTCCTTCTGGAGTGTCTGATGGACATAACATACCCCACTGAGATGGCTGCAAAGAACGGGGACCACTCACTTTCCTTGTTTTTTCAAACTGAGAAGAGATTCTTGTCATCATTCCCAAAGCAGATATATAAGACAAGCGGGATAAAACTTGAGTTACACCCTGACGATCCATCTTGAATCTCTTCAGTGACCAATTCCCCTAAAGGTCAAGAATAACAAAGTCTACCAACATGCAGTACAAGCTGTTTTCGTTTTCAGTGAGATAGAATACCTAGTTGGAACCAGGGATGGAGAGTTCAATTCCTCACTGTGCTTGCAAAACAAACAAAAAAAACCCCCAAAGAAACAAAAAACAAACACCAGCCTATCTGGCCTTGGGCAAGTAGCACAATTCCAGAGTATCCCCAGAAAAAGGGAGTGGTAAAACACTTCTGAGTACTCCATACCAGCAAACCCAGGAAAGGGTCACATAAACCAGAATCAACTTGACAGCGTATTATAATAATAATGACTAATTATCTATTTTTAAAACATGGGTCTTTCAACTAAAACAGTGTTACAACGGTTTCAGATTCCATCTGCTCTCTAGGCTTTCTAGTAGAAGAATGTGGTTAATGCTTGCTAGAATAGGAACAAGATACTAGCAATAACACTAAGATTGTATGTAAGGGTTATACACTCTGCCCCCTAACATACCACCATCATCTTCCCCTTTGCCAGCAGTCTGTACCTACACTCTGGGCCCACCCTACCCCTGGGCATGGTCCTGGTACGCTCTACCTGGCTTTGGGCTAGTGTGAATGTGAAGGGTTTACTGACCGGCTGTTTGAGCTAGTAAACCCACTAGTCCAGGTAGGACATTACTAAAATGCGTAATTAGGGTATGGTAGCATTGCCAATACACCAGATCCATCCCCACCACAGCTTAGCTCTAAACTCACCAGAGATAATGGTTCTGCGTTCCAAAAATTATTTGATTAATGCGCAATTAGTAAAGTTTCAAAAGCTTATAGCAGATGAACATGATTTACAAACTAGCCATTCCATACACATGAAAATAAAAACCTTTCTAGCTCCTGGCTTTGGCGTGGTTGTATCTAATTGGAAAACTACAGTTTGGTGGGTTTTCTACTCACATTTCCATCTGGTGTAAAGCGATCCTAAGCTCCCATGCCATTTCTAAACATGGCTAAAACAAACATGGCAAAAACCTCCTGATCTCCCCCCCATATCAGAACACATTTTTCACTTTTGATTCTCCTTCTGAAGGATTCCAACATACCACATAGCATTAGATGTCTATCAAACCTAAGTTCCGTTCTCACAGAACACATCATATTATGTCTACTCTTTATCTTTCCCAGCTACCACTTTTGAAGGCCAAATGCCTTCCCTCTGGTTTGAACAAAATTCAGAAATCTACTATTTCAAAAAGAAAGCACCCCCTCCTATTCCATTACACTGTAGAAGAGAAATTGTCAAATATGATGATTTTAAAATGTTGAAAGCAGTCATGGAGAAAAACACAACTCTGGCTTTAAAACAATTGCTGAATGTATATTTATAATGCATGTTTCTACCACACTGTTGATAGTAAACTGTAACTCATTCTCTCAAAGATTCTGACTTAAAATCAGAGGTGGTTGATTGCTCCATGAGGCAGTAACCCTACAACCTCCCAAGAGCAAATGAAACACTTACAGTGGAGATGGCATTTACCATACCATTGGTGATCTGATCTTGCCGCATGTGCTTTACAACGTCAAACTGGGCTGCCCTTTGCTTAGGGATTACTTGATCCGCAATCTTTTTTAGTTCAGAGTTAAATTTCTTGAACAAATCTTCAAACAGAAGGGCAAGAAGCTGCAGTGGAAAAACAGGATACCGAGCTGTAATGAGTCATTTAGCAACCAGACCCATACTACAAATAGATGAACTGTAAAACTACATCTATATGTTCTTCCACCTTCTAAAAGAGTGGCAATTTCCACATTCTGATCTACTGAACATAGCAAAGATGAGCTAATTCAGTTGATGCATAAAGAACAATATTATCAGATCTAACAATTCTGAACAAGATTAAATAAGAAGTTGTCATTTCAGTATTAGTCAAACCTATTAGTTATGCCCAGTGACAAAAGCATAAATCTTGTTAGTGAACTGCCACAAGTTTTTTAAAAAAGGCTCTTGCTGTTGTGCTCCAAGATATGACTGCATTATGGCAACATAAAAATGCAATAGGATTTTTGGTCATTGTATGTTAAGACCACTTCACAGCCAAATTTCTCTGTGTCAGTACAAAGTATTGACAAATATAGAATGTTAAAGCTTTTTTCAGATAAGGGGAAGACAACCTCCCATTGGTGTTGGTTGCACATATTTGTTGATGTAATGTTCCTTTTTTTAGTGTTGCATTCTTTCTTTATAGCCCAGTCGCCATAGGTCCAAAATGGGGGCGGGTGACCTTGCAAAAATTCCCGAGTTAATGAAACTTTGGGATGTTGTGTATGGGTACCCAGTGGAGCTACACTCAATTTATCCAACAAAATATCCTTGTGGAACCTTGGGGATGGGGGCAAAAACTGCAAAATTTTAGCACTCTTCTCAGTTTTTCCATTATATCTTCTAAACCATGCATTTTTTGTGTACCACATGTAATTAGAAAGTTGTAGAGCATTAAATTTCCTTCAATTATCACTGGTCAAACTTATTTTTAACCCCATAGGTTCTGAGATACAGGGCTTTGAAAAAGTGCTAAATTTCTCAAATTTGTAAAAACCTGCTAATAAGGCTAGGTTTTGCTAAGTATCTTCCATTTTGCAACATATTTAATGGAATTTTGGACAATTTCCAAACTTCAACTACATCCCCCTCCCCCCTCCCACTACCCCCTCCTCTGTAGGATGCTCATACTTACAGTGTACATCTAAGGTTCAAAGAGCATGAAAACCGAGTTCGTCTTTCAGTTTGGAAATTTTGACACTTAAAAAATAAGTTTGACCAGTGATAATTGAAGGAAATTTAATGTTCTACAACTTTCTAATTACATTCTCAGGGAACTTAAAGATGAAATTGCTGATATCCTAGCCAAAATATATAATCTTTCCCTCAAATCAGGCTTTGTTCCTGATGACTGGAAGGTAGCGAATGTAACACCAATTTTCAAAAAAGGATCCAGGGGTGATCCAGGAAATTACCGGCCTGTCAGTTTGACATGTGTCCCAGGTAAAGTGATGGAAACCATCCTAAAAGATAGAATTAATAGTTACATAGAAGAGAAGGCGCTGCTAAAGGAGAGCCAACATGGCTTTTGCAAGGGCAAATCATGCCTCACTAATCTGTTGGAATTTTTTGAGAGTGTCAACAAGCATGTGGATAAGGGGGATCCAGTTGACATTGTTTATCTGGACTTTCAGAAGGCTTTTGACAAGGTCCCACACCAAAGGCTCTTGAATAAACTTACCAGTCATGGAATAAAGGGACAGGTCTTGTCCTGGATCAGCAACTGGCTAAGGGACAGGAAACAGAGGGTAGCACTAAATGGACACTTCTCCAAGTGGAGGGAAGTAAAGAGTGGGGTCCCCCAAGGTTCAGTACTGGGACCCCTGCTTTTCAACCTCTTCATAAATGATCTAGAGGTAGGAGTAAAAAGCAAGGTAGCCAAATTTGCTGACGACACTAAATTATACAGGGTAGTGAAAACTGTGAGAGATTGTGAAGAGCTCCAGAGGGATCTCTTGACACTGGGGGAGTGGGCAAAACAGTGGCAAATGAGCTTCAACATCAGTAAGTGCAGAGTGATGCATGTTGGGGCAAAAAACCCCAATTACATTTATAAACTGATGGGGTCTGAACTCTCTGCGACAAACCAGGAAAGGGACCTTGGTGTCCTGGTGGACAGCTCAATGAAGGTGTCAACCCAGTGTGCCTCAGCAGTGAAAAAAGCAAACTCAATGTTAGGGATCATTAGGAAGGGTATAGAAAATAAGTCAGCAAGTGTCATTTTGCCTCTTTATAAATCTATGGTGAGGCCCCATCTGGAATATTGTGTACAGTTCTGGTCGCCATACCTCCAGAAGGATATTATGGAGTTGGAGAAAGTACAGAGGAGGGCAACCAGAATGATTAGGGGACTGGAACACCTTCCTTACCATCTGAGGCTGCAACGGTTGGGCCTTTTCACTCTTGAACGACGGCGTCTAAGAGGTGACCTGATTGAAGTTTATAAAATCATGCACGGTGTGGACAAGGTAGATAAGGAAAAACTGTTTTCCCTATCGCACAACACTAGAACTAGGGGACACTCCATGAAACTTTTGGGTACTAGTTCTCAAACAAATAAGAGAAAGTACTTTTTCACCCAGAGGATTACTGGTCTATGGAACTCCCTGCCAGAAGAAGTGGTGACAGCTGTCAGACTTCACAGCTTTAAGAAAGGATTAGACAAGTTCATGGAGGACAAGGCTATCAATGGCTATAATTATGGCTACCTAAGGACAACCTCCGGGTTGGAGAGATAGGCAGGATATCTCTCAATGCCATTTCCAGGGAATCCTAAGCAGGTGAAGGCATCTCCTTGGGAATACCCTGAAGGAAATGGTGAGCCACTGTGTGAGACAGAATGCTGGACTGGATGGGCTGTGGCCTGTTCCAGCAAGGCTGTTCTTATGTTCTTATGTTCTTATGTAGTACACAAAAACGCATGGTTTAGATATAATCGAAAAACTGAGAAAAGTGCTAAAAGTTTGCAGTTTTTGCCCCCACCCCCACCCCCAAGGTTCCACAAGGACATTTTGTTGGATAAATTGAGTGTAGTTCCACTGGGCATGCATACAGAACATCCCAGAGTTTCATTAACTTGGGAATTTTTGCAAGGTCTAAAGTACATCTCGACTGGGATATTATATGTTTTTCTATATTTAATAAAAATAAAGCAAGATGATAAAATTAGGATCAGGTACCACTCTGTTAACAAATGTGGAAGGTATTAATTTAAATAAGGATAAGAAAGAGTTATTAGAAATAATGATTACAACAGCTAGACATTGTATTGCTAGACATTGTAAAAATGATGTAATTATACAAACTGAAGAGTGGTATAAAGAAATGTGGAATTTAGCATTGAATGACAAATTGACTTGGGAGATTAAAAAAGGGATAATTTGAAAGAAAATAGATTTTGGAATACAGTGATACATCATACAACATCCAAACTTGTTTTTACAAGTTTGGACTTTATACGGATCTGGACTTTGTATGAGGCATGCAAAATCCTAGCTGCGATGCCTCATCCAACGTTCAAATCCTTGCCGCGATGCCTCATACAACGTCATTTCCATAGAGATACATTGTACTGTAACAGCACAGACTTCAGGGCAAAGTCAAGGAAACAGACAGGAAACTGACAGAACTTTAAGAAATCATTGTCTAAAGGCTAAAAACATTACAAAAGCATGTCAAACAACCCTGATTGTCCAAGAACCTGAAGAATGCTGCAAAAATCCCAGGAATGCTTCTAAAAATTCTGACGAAATTTTTTTTAAAAATCCAAAACCGCGCTCAAAACCACTCCTAAACACTCTTCGTCTCATGCAAAACCCAGAAGAGCAATGCACGCATGTGTCCTGCCTTTTATACGTCCCAGGCACAATGCAACCTGGGAAAAAACCCCAATGCCTAATACAAAGTCACACGACTTTGTATGAGGCAACTTTTTTCAAGGAATTTGGCGATGTTACATGATTCCGATGTCGTATGAAGCGGACTTTGTATGAGGTATTACTGTATTTGGAAACCTTTTGTGGATCACTCCCTTAAGGGGGATGAAAGAAATAAAACCTGTACCTGAGCAAAGTGGATTTTGGAATTAAATTAGTCTGATATTCTGAGCTCTCCAGGGCAATGTAAATAGACACTGGGTGATTATTATTTACAGTTATTTTTTATTTTTAGCTTTTTCTAGTTTTTTTCTCCTGTCCTTAATGGTTTTATATGACTTATTGGAAAATGAGTTCTGAGATGGCAGTTAAGACTAGAGAATAACTACTTAAGTAATAAGTCAAGAGATAGTATTTACAATGATGGTTTTAAGATATGATTAACAAAGATAAATATATAAATGTATTAGGATAGGTGTTCCTTATTTGTTGTTTTTTGTATTTTGTATTTGTCTTTTTAAAAAGTATTATCTTGTATAATCTATTTGTTTTGTATTGTGTATTGTATTTTTATATGCATATAAATTTAATTAAAAATATTTTAAAAATAAAACAAAAAATTAAAATTATAGAATTTTAGAAAATGGATAATAAAATAGCAGAAAATAAATACATGCAAATTAAAAACAACAGCAAAGGTTTAAAATAATGAGATAAACTGCATGCTTGTTACTTTATCAGAGATTAGAGAGGAAGAAGAATGGCACTATCAATAACAAAGACGATGGAAGTAAGGAAACAAACAGAAAGAATGGGCGAGGGCTTGCTTCAAATCCTGGAGGCAGGAAAATAACTTTACCAATCAAGTTTCTTGCAAAGAGTGATCACGTTAGGTTGTAAAAATCTTCTCCCACTAATACCCAGTATTAGTGTATGCAGGATTGATTGTTTCATGGTTGACCATCAAAATTACCAAGAAATCTGGACGTAAAGACACCACAAATATCTCTACACTTCAGAACAGTCACCAATATTTTGATGTAGTCTGAAGCAACAAAGTTAAGCATACATAAACCTCTTGACTTCCAACCTGAAGCTCTTTGTCAGCAATTTCTGTGCAGCAACAAGCTTTCTCTAAGAAACCTAGCAAAGTTTCACACCAATCAGTTTTTAGGTCAAGGATAAGTGATTAAAAAGAGAATAGGATGGAACAGCAGCGATAATATTCATTTTATTTTTATAGTAAACCCAGGGTGTTTCACACAGGAACATTGGAGAGCAAATTAAATTTGAAGAAATGGGGGGGGGGGTTTAATAAGGGGGGAAATGACAGCTCATCAATTGATTTTCATTTGAAAATCCTGAAGAAAAAAAATTAATAAAGTAGTTAAGCCACTGAAATACAGTTTCACCAATTAGCTTAATGTCAGAGAATTCTAATTAGGTGTCTTGAGATTGCCATTTAGTGTTTAAGGCTTTAGAGTGCCAAATTCTCCTTTTCACACAAACTGGTTGAAAAATTAAAGACATTAGGCAGCCTTAATTATATTATCAGAACAACTGGGATTAGTCAATCTCTGAAGTCAAGGCGGTTTTCTTTTGTCAGAGGGTAGAAATCCTTTCCTTTCCAGGGTGCCGGATTTTGGGGCTGTTCCATATCTCACCCATACAAAGCTAGCTGAATTATAAGGAAAGGGTGGGGAGAATGCCAAACAAACGCTGAGGACAAAGACGAGGGAAAAGCTCAGAAAATAATGAACACATTAAGGAAAGAGAAAAGGTAGGTGAAAAGATTAAGAATGGAATTGCTAGGTTTCGCTAACATCTCTGCTGGCACTTGGCCTGCCAAGCCTCTAGTGGGTAGAAAAATAAAGACGCAGCTCTGTAAACCAGCTTGGCTAGTGGAAACGACTGTTATCTAAAGCTAAAAGCACATTTCATATTCTCTTGTCCCATGGGGTGTGAAATTAGCTGTAATTGTTTTCCCCACATTTTTATAGACACAATGCCTTTTATGTCTTCACATTGTGTAGCCTGCTATGCTTTTCCCTCTTAGGAATAGTCTTTTTCATCCAAATGTTTATGCAACAGGATTTTTAGCTCAGAAACATAATCATTTTTTTAAAAAGAATTAAAATATCACAGGCCATTCAGACTGAAAATAGCAAACAGGTTTAAAATGAGGCGTTTTATTAATTTACAAAATGCAGCCAAGCATATGTTAATAACAGTAAAAACATACACATAAGGGACAGAAATCTGTTTCCAGATGTCTTTTTTTAAAAGACTAACCATTAATTCTGTCACAACTGGTAAAGGATTATATGTGTGATTATGTTCACAAAGCCTTATTATTTCAGCTCACTTTTATATTAACAGAAGCTGAAATGACCAGTGTAAGGTGTGACAGAAACTAAAATATCTGGGGTCCAGGTCACATAAAAGTTTTTAGCCCTACCATGTGGGGAAGATTCTAACCCTCATGGCTCTTCATGTTCCCCATAAGTCGATTTTGCTGCAGAATCCACAGAGCCAGACCAGCAATGAAGGCATTTGTCAGAATCCTGTTTGGAATTTATGGTGGTGAAAGTAAAAATGCATACAATGCAGAGGTCAAATGCTGCTAATTAAGGAGTTGTCACTCACATTCCAATCCATGTGCCAGTCGTGTAAGTTTTATAATTAAGTTGCCCTAGTTTTAGCCACTTGCCATACATTTTTTCTCCTAAGCAAAAAAATAGCTGGGACAAAACGTATTCCAAGAAATCTGTTGCTTTTTGCTACTGGAACAGTTTTAATCCTGAACAGTATAATGTATTGGAGGGAGGGTGTGTGTGTCCTATTGTTATTATTATTTTTAGCAAAGCATGATGAAAGGATGCAGAAATTACATACTCTCGTTGCAGCAACTGCAATTTCTTTTTATTTTGGAACATTGGTGGGGAAATGTGTCAAGAAATACTACATTCTGCAATACTTCTGTATAATATATTAAGCCCTAATCCTTACCACACTGGACTTCTCACTGAGTCTCAACATTCCCTGTACCTTATTCAGTTGAAGATTTTTTTCTTATCCTAGTGTAGTAGTGGTGAACCTATGGCACGCGTGCCAGAGATGGTGCTTAGAGCCCTCTCTGTGGGCACCTGTGCAGTCATCCCAGCACAGAGTTCATCCTGCCCCTCTTCCCAGCAGCCCAATGGGAGCGCTTCCACCTTCCTCTAACACAGAGTTCACCATGCCTCTCTGCCCAGCAGCCCAATGGGAGCACTTCCTCCCTCCCCCCAGCACAGAGTTCGCCCTGACCCTCTGCAGAGCAGCCCAATGGGAGCGTTTACTTTCTCTCCTGTTGCTGTGCTGGCACTGTCCAATAAATAAGTGTTTTGAAGGTTGCAGTTTGGGCACTTGGTCTCTAAAATGTTTGCCATCACTGTCCTAGTGCATGAGTGCTAAAGAAAGTTTGGCTGTTAAATAAAACTTCGCCCATTCTCTCCCGGGGCCCACGCCATCGGTCCCGGGATGGGAGACAGCTGCAGCGGACGGCGCCAATCCCCCTGGCCTCGCCCGGCCAGAGGGTAGAAGAGCTGCCAGAGCCGCCGGACAGAGGACTTTGCCCTGTCTCTCCTGTGGCCCACGCCATTGGTCCCAGGATGGGAGACAGCTGCAGCTGTTGGCGCTACTCCCCCTGGCCTCACCCGGCCAGAGGGTAGAAGAGTTGCTGCAGCCACCAGTCATGGACATTGAGCCTCAGGCTCCATTGGAAGTGCTGAGCGGGAAGGACCTTGTGATTGACTTTTTAGTATTGACTGTGTTTATTGTATATTATCATGTGATATTTTGTACTTTATTGTTTTTATTGCATCTTTGTTTGATATGCTGTGAGCTGCCCTGAGTCGGTGTATGCTGAGTGGGCGGCATACAAATCAAATGAATGAATGAAAACTAGTGGAGGTTAGATAATGGTCGAGGGTAAAGTTTGCCCTTCCTCGAAAGCCTGTCATATCTGACTCTGTGGTTGGGTGCTCATCTCCATTTACAGCCAAAGCGTCAGTGCTGTCTGCGTCTGCAGACATTTCCGTGGACATGTGGCAGGCATGAATAGACACTGTAGTAGTGCATGGAATGCCGTTTACTTTCCCACCAAAGTGGTACCTATTTATCTACTTGCAATTTCTTGCTTTTGAACTGCTAGGTTGGCAGGAGCTGGGACTGAGACGGGAGCTCATTCCATTGTGCAGCACTCGGGTCTCGAACTATTGATCTGCTGATCTTACAGTCATCAAGTTCAGCACCTTAACCACTAAGCCACTGCAGTCCCAGTGGAGGCTACATGCCACTTAATACAAATAAATGGGGCTCTACATGGGGCTGCCCTTGATGACCATCGGAGGCTGCAGTTGGTCTAGAATGTGGCTGCTCGGGTGGTGATGGGGTGTGGGCGTTATGCTCGCGCCTCACCACTGCTTTGGGAGCTGCACCGGCTTCCAATTTGCCTCCAGGTGCAATTCAAGGTGCTGGTCATTACCTATATGGTAGTGGGCCAGGATACCTAAGAGACCGCATCGCCCCAAGAACGTCTGTCCGTCCAACCAGAGCGGACCGGAGGGGCTCTCTCTTTGTACCATCTGCTAGAGGGGTCCGTCTCTCTAGCACAAGAAGGAGGGCCTTCTCTGTGTCCGCTCCGGCATTATGGAACCTCCTGCCAGTGGAACTAAGACTGCAGATGGAATTGCTGCCCTTCAGGAAAGATCTGAAAACATGGCTGGCAGGGCAGGTGTGGGGTACTGGTGGGAAAGTGACCCCCACCTGCTCATTGGTTTAATATCAAAGGAATTTTCCTCTTTTTAATGTGTGGGGGTTTTAGCGGGGTAATTTGTTTTAATGGGGTTGTTCTTGTTTTAAGGGTTTTTAAGGTTGTATGTCGCCCAGAGTCTTTGTGAGTTGGGCGGCTATATGAATATAAAATAATGAAATAAAATAAAATAAAAATGAAGACTCCATACGAGTGTGCCATGCCACAGAAAGATGTGTGGACTTTTTAAAGCATATAAACACTGTTCACTTACTTGTCCTGCTAACTCCAATCGTTTGTTTCCATAGTAGTCTCTGTCATCAACCTTATTGTCTCCCTGGGCTAGAATAACCCGGCGGACCATCACAGCTGTATAGATGCATTTGGAGCGAAAATTGTATTCTTTTACCTCAAATAAAGAAAGGGGGAGTAAATATTAGTGAATTAAAAAAAATAGTCCTTTCTCTGAAATCACAATAAATACACCTGCAGTTCAGATGAACTGATTTTTCAACATTGCAACAGTCTCATGTCTCAGGGGGGAATCTTAAAATCTCACTATTTTTGTTTAAGCGTCTGAAAACTTTATGAAGTTGTCACAATAATTAATTTCAAAAAAGAGAAAGCAGTGTTCCAGCGATGGCTTGCTGAAAAATATCACTAATTGTAGCCAGTATATGCCTACACCTATACATTTACCTCTGTATGTTTATAAACACAACCTTATGCTCAATCCAAAATGTTCAAGATTGACATGATTCTAATGATACTTAAAAGGAAACTGCCACAAAAAGTTCATTTTTCTATGTTTTCACCAACTGCAATCTTTCCCTAACATTCAAGATTTTACTATGCAGGTATCACATTGTCGGCACCAGGTTTACGTCCTCACCTCCCTCAACCTATATATCTGATATATATACCACATCCAATGATTTTGGGTAAGAAATATAATTTAAAATATTGCCCTATGGATGTCAAAACTAAGAGGCAGCATTCCTGAGTTTTCTAGTCAAACTGAGTTGGACTGAGGAGGAATATGGAAAGACAGTTGTTTTCAAAGGTCCAACTTGAATGAGTCCTTTGCAACATTCAATCTAATTGGATCATAAGAGTAGGAATCCTATCTCTGTTGCCATTAGGAACTTTAATCCCAGCCCCTCTCCCTACAAGGGGTGGTGAAAGTTATCTCACAGTATTAAAACTACCGACATACAGGGATATGTGCAAGGATTGTTGATGCTAATAGTTCTCTTGCTTCTTCCATCTTCGTTTTCTTGGGTCCTCCCCACATTCTCTGCCTTCGGACCTTATTTCCCAAATACTTTAATGCCTATAAAATGAAAACCACACAAATGTTAGTAAATCTAGTGGAAAGCTTTTCTGTCATTTCTCTTTAAACTTCAGCATGAATTCTCTTTACAAACCTCCCATTTCAAGGACAAGATGCTTCTTCATTAAGGTAACTAATGAAAAAGGACAGATTAATCAATGACCTTATATCAGTAATGGCGAACCATGGCACTCCAGTTGTTCTTGGACTTCAATTCCCAGAAGCCCAAGTCTGTGAATCCACACTAATGGGTTTACTGGGAATTGAAGTCCAAGAATAGCTGGAGTGCCAAGGTTCGCCATCACGGCCCTAGATCAGGAAATATATCTTCTGGCTTGATTCTAAACTTGCATGTTCTGGTTACTGTTTATTCCAGGGACTACAAAATTTACCAAAGTTTCAACACACAATGAGTTTCTGTTATCTGTGCCAATCTGAGTTATATTGCCTCTTTCTCTTACTAAAGAAATGGAATCTAATGGGGGCAAGAAGTATAGTGATGTCTTGAATTAATGCAGTCAATTTTTGTATTGTACCATTCTCTTGACCTGCATGCCACATTAAAGTTCTCTTTCTGATGCAGTAAACAATACTGTGCATCGAGTGCTCAAAATTCAAATAATGGAGAATATTTAAATGCACAATCATCTATTTGAAATGTGGTGAAACAGCGTCATATTGTTCCACTTCAGACTACACACTGCATAGATTAGCACTTAAAAGCAGGGATTCTCAACCTGTGGCCCATGGGCCGGATACGGCCCATGGTGCCATTTCATGTGGGCCCCCCACCATCTCCAGCACACAGGAAGTGCCATGTGGTGGAGGAAGGGCAAAATGGCATTCCGGCCCACAAAGCTATCTGAGGGAGCATGATCCAGCCCCCGGATTTAAAAGGTTGAGAACTCTGGACTTAAATGAAATTTTGCATACTTCTGGCTAGAGCTGGGGAAATGTTGCTTTTTTCAGCACTAACTCCTTAAATTCCCCAGCAACTGATTGGACAATTCTAGGAGGCTTTAGTCTAAAAAAAGACAATAAGATTTCTAACCGTGGCTTCTGGCCAAAGTAAAAGATTGACCTGAGCATATTCTAGACCATCTAGTTTACATATAACAGGGGGGGGGGGGGGGGAGTAACCATACTCTTTCAAACTGCATCAGTGGCAAAGGCTTGAGATATTACGTACCTGAATCTGAGTGAAAATCTGAGCTTTCTGGCATTCCTCCAAGCTGGGGCCAAATGCAGCCATCATATGTTCCTCTGTACCAATCATCTGCACAATCTCTTGGTCACTTTCAACACCCATGCCCTTGAAGGGGGAAAGGAATATAAAAGGTAGAAAACAGGGAAGAAAGAATGTTGTCTTTGTGTTAACTCGCTGACATTTGCTTATGCTAATTTGGTATTGTCGTTCATATTACTCCTAACCAAAAGCGAGTTTTTCTTAGAAACAAGGCCATCTGGCACGGGGTACCGCACACACTCAAACTGTGGGATGAAAATCTTGATAAGCAGCAGCAGAAGACAAATGAGACAGAGAACGCTTTTGCTACAGAGCTATTAATTGGCAGATCACTGACAAGAAGAAAAAAGTCATAGTTCCTTAATAATAATTAATGACCAGTGCTTCTGCACCTAACAAATGCAAGACAACAGGCCAGCTAAAAAAACGCAATGGTGTCTTTTATTTTTACACTTGTTTTGAAGTCAGGCAAACTTATGTCCAGTACAGTATTGTTCTTGGCATATGACGACTGGCATTCTCAGTACTAGCTGCTTGTGAGATTTGCAAGAGGTTACTAGCATCTTCCATGGCTACAGGATCGGCAAAGCCAGCAGTCTCAGTCAAACCAATCAAGGGCATGGTTCCACTGAAGTGGAAGAAGTGATGAGCAATGTTTGTTCATCGGTGTGCAGGTGAATAGCAAGCAATAGCTACAGGAACTATATGAATGCTATAGCCACGCAGGTAGCACCAGGCTAAGTTTTCCCCACCCGGTCAACTCTTCCAGTGCTTCCCTACTCTTCCTTAAAAAGCCACTGGGTTTCAGCTCCTGTCATCTTTGATTTCAGGTTACTTGACAGAGATTCTCAGCATCCTTTTCTGCCAGAATCAGTTCCGGCCACTAGAAACATGCCCGGAATTTTGATACCAGAACATTGCACTAAATGTGCAAAAACCACTTAAGTGGAAAGTAGATAAGCCCCCAACAGGTCTTCCAGGAACAGTATTAGTCACTACAGTGAATCCTGGATGTCTTCCATTCCAGAAGCACAGCAGTTTTCAAAATGTTTCCAATAGTTGTGAATGCATATAGCACCTCTTTCAGGAAGAAGGGCAGATGATATATGCTGAACTATGATGGGGTGGGGTGGGGACACTAATAATGCACTGTATGTTATACTATGCTTGTTTCACTGTATTGCCTCCATATCTCTTTTTCACGTACATCTGAGAAAATGACAGGTCACTGGCAGTCTTGTGTTCAGTAAAAGCTTGGAATTGTTTTGGATGTTCTATGTGAATGAGCTATGAGGAACAAAAAATCAGAAACAGACAAACCATTTTCTGTAAAATCATTACAGATAAAAATCTCTTTCTGCAATTAAAAGTAAAGGTCACCCTTGCTCAAAAGCCAGTCGTATCCAGCTCTAGAGTTTAGTGTTCATCTGTTTATAGCCAAAGAGACAGCGTTATCTGCGTCTGCAGATGTTTCCGTGGACACATGGCAGGCATGACTAGACACCAGAGTGCACAGAACGCTGTTTACCTTCCCACCGAAGCAGTAACTATTTATCTACTTGCAATTTCTTGCTTTCGAGCTACTAGGTTTGCAGGAGCTGGGACAGATGACGGGAGCTCACTCCGTGGTGCAGCACCCAGGTCTCGAACTGCTGACCTGCCGACTTTCCAGTCATCAAGTTCAGCATCTTAAACACAAAGTCACCACAGTCTCCCTTTCTGTAATTACTTTCATGCTAATTTGGAATAAAATAAAATAATAAGGAAATGAAATTGACAAAGATGTCATATAACATCTGAAGCAGCATTGGATGTATTTGGAGGCATCCTCTTCTGAAAATAATAATAATGGTTTATTGATCAGGAAAGAAAACTTGCATTTCAAGACCAGCCTCTTAAAGAAACAAAGCCATACAATCTTAATCTCTTAGCTTTGGTCCCACCCTCAACCTCCTGCTCTGGTTTTAAGAATTTGCTTGTTTTATATTATGGGCAAATGCTGCCCTCTTCTGGCAATAACAAGCTCACCTTGTTAGCTGGAAGGTCGGCAAGTCGGCAGTTCAAGACCCGAGTACTGCATGACGGAATGAGCACCCATCTCTGTCCCAGCTCCTGCCAACCTAGCAGTTCAAAAATAAGAAACTGCAAGTGGGAAAAGATCTTTGGAACATGAAAGGAGCCTCATTCAGGCGTCCTCTAAGCAGTTTCTACAGCAAAAATCCTTTCAACCCAGAAAGCACCTTTGAGTGCTTCTGATAAATAAAAAAACACAAACCCCAAAACATAAAAATAAGGAATAACATAAAGGTAGAAGTAGATTTTTTAAAAAAGAACCTCCACTAATATCAGTCAGTTAGGAAGAATACCAGTGGAGGGTCTTCTTTTTTAAAAAAATCTTCATGCAAATTGATTTTCTTTCTAACGTATAGAGTTCTAAACTTATTATGATACAACTTTCTCTTTGCATTGAGAACCATATGCATTTCAAAAAAATGGAAACAGAAAAAATAGTAATCATGCCAGCGGTGTGATGCATAGGTGAAGGTACAACTTAGAGCCAGTGAATAAGAATAGCAAATGTTATGATGCAGACTGACAGCTAAGAGAAGAAGAAAATAAATTATCTTCACGCACATACCCCATGTGCACATTTTGGCATACTAATTCAAAAATGCTCTATAGGTTATCTTCTTTGCTTCCTTTTACCCCAGTGGGTGTTAAGGGAGATGCAAGATTCTTGTTCTGGCACTTCTAGCAGCCTCCACTGGTATTATTTGGTGTTTTTGTAATACCTCTTTGATGTTATCTCTCCAACTTCCTCTGGGTCTGCCTCATGCTCTTTGTCCTTCTCCCCTTTACTGTATATACTCGAGTATAAGTCTAGTTTTTTAGCCTCCAAAATGAGATCCAAAAAAGGGACTCGACTTATACTTGGGTCAACGACCCCAAGGGTCCCAAAACCGTGGCAGTGCAAATTCAAACATACATTTTAAAAAAAGCATTAACACTACTGTAAAAATTTGAAAACATACCCACGCAAATGTCTGAATAAATTAATTATACCGCATTTTCATATATTTTAATTACTGAAACTCACTAGCAGCTGCTGAATTTTCCACCCCCAACTTATACTCGGGTCAAGCTATTTTCCTAGTTTTAGAGATTGAAATCAGGTACCTCGACTTATATTCGGGACAACTTATATAATGTAAAGAATTCCAAGACATTCTCTCCAAATGGGGAAACCACTTTGTTGTCTCTGTATGTAGTACAAGATCGGTTCTGTTCCAATTCTTTCCTTTGTAACCTCATTCCCAATTTTATCCCTTCTAGTCATTCCAGTAGCCTGGTTACTAACTTTTGCTAAAAAAATTTTTGGTAAGTGTCCATGTTTGGCACTGGTAACATAAGGTGGGAATGAATATGCTTTGTATGAGGTGTTTCTTTGTGTTTATTGGTATTGCCTTGTGTTGTAAGAGCAGAGCTAACTGTCCAAATATTTGGTTAGCCTTATTGCACCATATGTTAATCTCTTCATTCATTTTCATTAAATGTTGTTCCTAGGTATTTGAACTCTGCCATTTATACTTGATCCCTCTACCTCAATATCTAGAGTATGCTGTTTCCTTCCAATTGCCATTACCTCAGTCATCTCCTTATTGATCCGCATTTATTTATCTTACATGCTTAGTTAATGGATTTAAGGTGTTGTAGTTCCTTAGCTGTACTTTCTATCAATGTCTGATCATCTGCAAAAAACAATTTGTTGATATGGGCTTAGCTTTTTTTGCTTATGCTGTCTATGTAAGTGATGAATATTGGCGATAGTACACATCCCTGCCTCACTCCAGATGTTACTGATAAGATGTTCACTTACTCCATATTGGGCCAATGCTTGCCATAGCAGTTTCCTGTCAACTCTATCAAATGCCTTCTCTTGGTCTACAGATGCAACATAGAAATTCATGTGTTGTATTCTATATTTTTCTCTATTACTTGTTTAAGCGTAAATTGCTTCTGTACAGCTTCTGGTTTTTTCTATAGCCCATCTGTTCTATAGGCTATAGGCTTTTTTAAAGTATTAACAGACTTACTTGTAAAAATTACCTTAAATATAATTGCAATAGGAATATCTTCAGACAGGGTATTATGCCTCAAATAAAATCTTCCTTGTTTTACCGTCATACTTGTTCTGCTCTTCTTTTCATGAGTTGAACTATATGTTTATAAAAAGAAAAAGGGATTACGTTAACTTTTATTCTATTGAACATCAAAATTAATCAGTACACGGTGTGTGTGTGTGTGTGTGTGTGTTAGTTTTCATGAGGAGAAGTTTAAATTTCATGAATCAGAAAACTTGATATCAGTTTCTAGAGGCTATAGACCAGGGGTTCCCAACATTTTCCTGCCAGGTGCCGGCACCCTCGCCCTCAGACTCAAAAGGTGAGGGGGTGAAGGGTGAGCTGCCGCCACCGTGCTCCTGGCCCCAGTGGGGGCGAAGAGGCCCTCCCGGCCACACCATCAGCCTGGCATTCCTGGGTCCCGCCTTCCCCCCTCGCCCTCAGACACAAAAGACTCTAAAGGCAGGGGAATTCGTGGGTGGTCTTGGCTGATTTGTATCTATTGCATTTTTACATTATTATTGGAGTAATACTATGTACTGTTATGTAATTTTCCATTATTATTTTTTACTTGTAAAACTGTATTTTGCCCTGTCCTATTGTAATATTGTATTTCTGTATGTTTCTATGTATTGTGAACCGCTTTGGGTTGTCTGCTAGACGAGGAAAGCGGTATATAAAAATAAATTCAAATCAAATCAATCAAATCCCACCACTGCGCTCAGCTGTGGGGACCGGAGGCGTGTTGCCACCCACTATTTACATTTTCATCATCAGCGGGGGCGGGAGGAATCCAGGTTTCCCCAGGCTTTTGGACAGCCTCTGCCGCTTCCCAGGACAGCAGGAGGCTTTTCGGAACAATATCGCTTTGGTTTGGTAATTTTCCGACACTCCTCCACTGCGCTTTGGCAGCTAGAGTGGGATGGTGTGCTACTTCCTGGTTCAGTGCTTGGATCCCAGGCGCCTACGTCAGCTCTGCCCGGCACCAGAAATAGCTCACTATCCCACTCCAGCTGCCAAAGCGCAGCGGAGGAGCATCAAAAAATTACCAAACCAAAGCGAAATTGTTCCGAAAAGCCTCCCACTGCCCTGGGAAGTGGTGGAAGCTGTTCAAAACCCCAGAAAAACCACACAATTCCCACTGCCACCACGGTAAGTGACATATCGCAACCTACGGCAGGTGGGGGGGGGCAGGTGGGGAGCAGTCCTAGAGGTGCTCGGGTGGCCATTGTGGGCCAGATTAGGCCCACGGGCCGGGGATTAGAAACCCCTGCTATAGACAATAACTACTATGCCATGCCTTCCCCTTCTTGTTTCTGCTTAGATTACAAACCTACAGGCAGGAATTGGTCTATCTCTAATATTTTCTATATTTCTTAGTTCTTGTTGTTTTTGCACTATAGAAATAAACAATACCTGACACACTGTCATATTTGCTTCAGATAGGAGGTACTTTGAATTCTCCTAGGAGCTTACACCTGAACTAAGTACGCAAATTTTGCATTTTATATTGGTTGATCCACTAATTTTAAGCTAATTAGGAGACGTCTTTTTAAAAAAGATTTGAGCTGCTGTGATAATTTAAAGACTTGTGTGAGACACATTTGGGATTACATTAAATAAATGTTTGCTGAGCATGCAACAATACTGTTGTGTATTAAGGCAGAATACACTATCACACCAAGGTGTAGCTTAGTCACTGCCTCTATGGTAGGAAACACGAGGGACCGACTACATGGGACTTGTGTAGCCATCTGATTCCGGAGTGCCTTGTAAGTGTAACCTGAAAGGCTGTTCAATAAACTCCTGTTGTTGTTCTGTTCATCGTTGCCTGCACTATTGCTTATAAGGGCAATAGTTTGCTCTTTAAATTTAAAAGGGGGAGAAATACCACTGGGCAACAGAAACCTTTAGGCATGCCTGAAGTAGCTCTTTGTATTCCAGCCATGTCTGTTGTTATTCAGCAGTTATTTTACCTGGTAACAGATGCACCAACTGTCCCTTTTCTGTCAGCTTCCACAATTATTCTGTTTTTCGATAACTGCTCCTGAATAAGAATGACCTTCTCTACACCTTTGACTATGAAGTAGCCACCTATCGAATGGAGATAGAAAAATCTACAATTGATCTGTTTTACCTGGTGAAGAAATCTATTTAAGACATTTTACAAACCTCTGGATTCTAGTTAATTCCATTGGCATGTATTATTGGGTGAAGAAATTCTTGCTCTACTTTCCATTTTGACCATGCAAGATGATTTACAATAAATCTACTAAAACAAAGAACCTCATTTTGTGGATATTTTCACATAGCTCCAAGGAGGGCAGCTATAGATATTCTCTACTGTGATACCATGACACTATTGCTGCCTTAAGAAATATAAATTGTGGTTACCTCTAGACATATTTGGCAACTAGATAGCAAGCAAAATCTGCTATGCACAGAACTACCAATGCTACAGCGCTATTTTTTGAGGTGAGGCCTGGTAAATTTTTTGATCACTGTAGAAATTTGAGTCTTTAAAGCTCTCATTCTATAGTCCACACTGGCTGATGGGTTGCAAAATTCCACTGTATTTATCAGAGTAAACATTGTATATCATAGAGTTTACTCTCTGATATGCTTGCAGGTTAACATAGCTACCACTTCAAAGATTCCATTGGTAAAGTATGCAAAAGGATCAGATCAACAGAACAAAAGTTGTTAGAAACTGAAGTTTATTACCTGGATCTAAAGGACATTCATTAAGTTTGGCAAATTCTGCAGGAGTCTTCCCAGTAAGAACACAATTGGAGCTGCGCAGCATTATTGGCATCCTGTAAAAATTCCCAACACTAGAATTAACTTGATATTATCAGAATAGCCCCTCTGTGCTCAATAGCTGCTAGCCAGTTTATAAAATCACAGAAAAACATAAAAACTAGAAACAGGCACTCCATTTTGTACTCAGATTCTGATTGTAGTAGATACCTTGATCCCACAAACAGAACTTCCATCATTCACAGGCCTACCTTCCATGAGCTGAGCCAAAGGTGGGAAACATCTGATCTTCTACATGAGGGATTCTCAACCTATGGCCCGTGGACTGGCCCCAGCCCCCAATGCCATTCCATCCGACCCACAGCGATGACACCGGAAATGAAAGTGGGCACGTTTTCGACAGCTGTAAACGTGCCTGCGCATGCGCAAATGCACCCACTGTGGTTTGCAGCAGCATTTATGACCGGGGGGGGGGGGGATGGACGATGTGTCCAGCCTGCTCAGCTGTCTGAGGGTGAGTGGTCTGGCACGTGGCATGAAAACTGCACTGTCCATAATCCATCAGCATTAATTTTGCAAGCAAGGGCATCTTGGAACTAAATCCAAGACATCTAGATAGAAGGACCACAAATCTCCCACTGTGGGTCTAAGCTAAAATTTTGTGTCAGTGGTCATCACATTTTCTGTTGACCTTCAACATTTCAATACAACCCAGTGTCATTGGGTGTACCAAGGTTCTACCAATCTGAGATGAAGGTGAAAAATGTGATTCCCACAACACAAAGACTTTATGTGAGTTTTAGAATAAGCAGACATGTACTCAGGCAATCAATTAATAAGACACAAATGCTAAAAACTTGGTGTGTCAAGATATTTTGGGGGAAATCATTGCCTTTCTTTACTGCTTTGCTTACTTCATTTTTTTAACAGAACTATTAAAATGTATTAGCCATATCCTACCTTTTCATTTCAATTATTAACTTAAGAATAACACATATTTAGAAATAACAATTACACTTAAATACCAGCCCATGGTGCTTAGAAGCACTCTATGGGCAGTTCACCAGGTAATTAGCATTTTGCCCACAACAAGCTGGGTACTCACTGAAGGATGAAAGGCTAATTTGAACCCATTGGAATTGAACTCAGATTGTGAGTAGAGGTTTGGCTGCAGTGCTACTGCTTAGCCACTGCACCACAATCAGTAAATACTACATTGAAAGTTGTTATCTTTCATCTGTAAGCAGCTCAGTTAGAGCTAGCTGTACACTGGAAAGAAAATTGTTCTTTCCCTTAAGAAACTGAAAAACTAGGGTACAAAATATAGTTTTAATGGAAAAATTGACATATCAACTAAGATCTGTAGGAATGGCTGTGTTAACCATGACGAAGCAACCTACTTCTCAACTGATGAGTGCATATATTTGTGTAATGAGGTCCCTGATTACATTTGTTGACTGCAAGAGGTTTTTTAGATGGTATCTATTTTTCTCCATCCCTTCCATGTCAAGGAGCTGCAGTTTGCAAATGGATGTATGACCCATACAGGAAATATAATTAATTATCTTTATTTCATCCAGTTGTAGTTATGTTTTTCTTCTTTCTTTGATGTGTATGTATTATTCATTGTGTGATGAATGATTACACTTAGTAAACATCAAAATAGTTTTTAAAAAATAATTATTCATATAGAGCTGTGATGGTGAACCTTGGCACTCCAGGTGTTCTTGAACGTCAATTCCCAGAAGCCCTAATCAGCAGGAGTGCTGACTTGGGCTTCTGGTAATTTCAGTCCAAAAACACCTGGAGTGCCAAAGATCACCACCACGGATATAGAGTAAGGAGGAAGGTAAAAATAGAAAGAAAAGAGATGGGGATTTTCTAAGGGAAATAAGCAACAGATAGATGTGACATCCACCTGGCCGCAGTTCCAGCATCAGTGATATATAAGATTACTAAACCACAGAACATAAAATGATGTTCTTACAAATAGAGCTCTATATGATGCTACAAACATTTCCATAATTATTCAACAATCATTCTATGCGCTGAGACAACATCAAATAGCAGGCTTTGCTTATAGGAATCCCTACTTTCCTCCCACATCTCCTCTTACTTCATCACTGTGCACAACAATTTTTCAAAAATGCCATTTTCATTTCCTTTTACCCCAAAGTCTGCTTTAACTTGGTCTCAGAATTTTAAGCCATGCTATCTTCTCAATTCAGTAGAGCTGCTTGGCTGTCCTAATTCTTTCAGCCACTGTCCCTTGGGATAGCATGTTTATTTACTTGCTAGAGATAAGTAGCTTTGTGTGTCAATCATTCTAGATCAGTAATATAATTAACCTAATTCCCAAGTTTCTAAATTCAGAAGCCTGTTACTTCACATAGAGGATGTTTGCATTGCATTGTTGCACAGATACTCCAGAAGGACACCGAGGAGAAAGCAACAAGCAGCTGTATTGGTTGCTACCTGCTATAACCTTGTCTCGTTAAACCGGGGGTGTCCAAACTATGGCCAGCAGGCCAGATCCGGCCCCCGACACCAATTCATCCAGTTGGTGCCGCCTGTGCCATTGCCAGAAGGGGAAGTAAAATACATCTGCACATGCGCAAAACGCTGCCGTAAATGCACCTGCGGGTCATAAGCGTGTTCACGACAGCTGCGGGTGCATTTACGGCAGCATCCTGCTCATGTGCGCTTTACTTCCACTTCCGATGGGATGAACCACATGACTAGCCTGATCAGCTGTTCAGGGTGTGAGGTCAGGCCCGCGACCCGAAAAGTGTGTGCAATATATGCTGGAGTTTTTTAAAAAGGCATTTTATCATAACTAAATCTAATAATACTGTGGTGTATGGCATAAATTCAATTGCTACTCACAAACAGAATAGATCTGCACACCAGTGCTGACTTCCCATTCAGCAATTGATTCAACAAGTCTACTTAACTGGTTTTAAGCCTTTGATTCATAGCCACTTTTGACAAAGACAATCTCACCAGAAGAATTTAAGCTGCAGTCCTGCATCTGTTTACCAGCCTGTGTGTTCACCTTTCCCTACTTCTCAAGAATACACAAATGCTCTTTTTTCACATAGGCCTACTTTACATTTATCTTCAATCTGTAAGTTCCCCCTCCATGAGTGAGCTCTGATTTCAATTGATCCATGCCGAGGGAGAAACACAACACATAAGTATACATATACTGTACTCCAGAGCTCAGCTGTAGTATCAAAAAGGATATGTAATTTGGTAGCCAGATGCTATGCCCAATCCTTGAGCTATCATCACTGATTTGTTAATCAAAAACCAGAATGGTTTCACATTCATCCCAGGTCAAACATTTTCTTTTCCAGGTACCAGAAAAAGTGAGAGAATTCTCTTCACATTGGATTTATAAGTAGAAACATCTCCATAACTTCAGCATCACTTATTCTATCCAGGGATTTGTAACTTAGAAAACCGGTGCATATATCCCATTGAAAAATGAATGGAATTTACACTGCAACAGTATCAAAGTGGACTGCCTTTCAGCTTTCAGCATGACAATTAAACTAACAATGAAGTATATTGCTGTCTTACCTGCCAATAGGTAATGCATTACGAATAATCCTCTGGCTACCTCGAGTATACTCAATATCCACTGTAATTGGTGCAGAATAGGTCATATCTCTAAGGCGACACTTAAAAAGAAACACCACATAGTTAAAAACATCTTTCTGGTCAATGTTCTCAATTTCTTACATGTACACAATCATGTTTTTACAATCAGCAATATACTCTATGGGACACAATACAATTGATGGTCTCTCATTTCCTAACAGTGATCAAGCAAAAGAAACTCAAATTATAATTAGCTCATTCACCTAATCATTAAAAAATGTTAAATAAAAGCAGGTACCTCATGAGGAGAAACTGGTCTTGTTACATTAAAGCTCTCTTCAACATCTGGATTACCCACATAGATATTGAGATATCTACAAAGTAAGATGTAATAAAGTCAAAATCTTAAGTGTCCCAAATATGCAATTCAAATTCAATGTCACTGTATTTTCTTTACTAAAGACCCAATCAAGACTCGGTGGTACTGGCTAGGAGTAAGGTAACAGGGGCAATGCTTAGTACACAAGGAAATGCCTCTAATGTAACAGACTCCTGTGTTACAAACAGGCCAAGCCCAGGTAACCCGGCCCTAAAACAGTATCGTGCTGACATCCATGCTAACTCCTTAAAAACCATCGGCCCCTCTTGGTGATGTGGTCAACCCACTAAGTAAAAATCCTTCTTGCTCTAACAAGACCAATCCGGCACAGGAAAATGACCTCCGAACTTTTCACCCGAGGGAGCAGCCAATATCAGAGGCCAATGGTTGCATCGTTTTTGATTCGGAAGGCCTCTTTGCTCAGATAAACTGTGAATGATAACCAATCAGACCCCACCTGTCTAATGAGGACCATGATGAAAATTTATCGTTCATCTCATGGAATGGAATGGGCTGGGCTACTAAAGACCCCGAGAAGGAGCACATAAGAACCAACACAAAATCCACGACAACAATTAAAGAACATTTCCCACTCAACTATATGTGCCCACGAGATTCTAAAGCCCACAACAGACATAGGGGAATGGTTTAAATTTTAGCAAAACAAAATCATCACCTATTATCAGGCATAGAGTGGATCTTCAATCTGCAGGTCTAAATTAGCCAAATCCTCAATTTCCAACCCAAAATTATCCCGAGAGGGAGACAAAACTCTTGATATTCCAGTCATTAAGAAGAGCGGGGTGCACTTTTTTGCCCTCAGCTGGTGTTTCCACAAGTTGGCTCAGCTACCAACAGAATTCAACCAGATCTTGGATCTTTTATGTGGGCTTGTGATGAAAGCATGAAGAGTAAAAGTTCCACTCACCTAAACTTATCACTGCAAGGAAATCATGCATTGGATTATACTGCAAATTAATCCTTCTTTGCTGGCTCACTGATAATGTACATTATTTTGTACATTCATGCCATTTTGTACAATATGTCACAACATTTAGGCTTTTATGGACCAAGGTGGACACATAAGCTCAAATATCAGCCATCTAACTATTGTGCTTTTGTGTACCACCAAAATCAAAATACTGTTATCATGTGCTGTCAGGATGCTTCCGAGTGATCTCCAAAATGTCCTGTTCTCATCCTGCTCAGCCCTTGTGAACTCAAACTTGGGGGGTGGGTATGGAGTCAATCCATCTCATATTTAGGTTTCCTCTTTTCCTGCTGCCTTCAGCTTTCCCTAGCATTACTGTCTTTTTCACAGTATTCTGCTTTTTCATGATGTGTCCAAAGTATGACATACTAAAAGCACCAAAAAACATTTTTCAGGTACTTGCTTAGCAAAAGGTGGAGAAAGGAAAGTTTAAATTTAAAAACTGGTTGAATAGCTCAGTGGTTTAGGTATCTGGCTGCAGAGCCAGAGGTTGAGAGTTCCATTCCCCATTCTGCCTCCTGAGAATACCACCAGCCAGTGTAGCCCTGGGCAAGCTGCACAGCTCCAGAATGCTCCCAGAAGAAAATAATGATAAACCACTTCTAAGTATTCTCTACCCAGATCACCTTGGAAAGGATTTCCATAAGTCAGAATTGACTAGATGCCATATGTCTAAAGTCAAAATTACACTTACTTTAAGTACCACATTGGGTCAGCATCACTTGTAATTTTTTCATTGGCTTTCATAATTTTCTTTATCTAGGAGAAAAACAAGCAAATATTTATTCAGCTTTAGAGGTTATCCAATTTTTAAAGGTTTTATTCTCCTGCTGTTAAACAAAAACTCACCTCCACGTTGATGAAATAATTGAATGAATCTATGTGCTGCTTTACAAGTCCTTTCACCTACAAAGTCCACAAATGAAAATAAAAAAATAAATAATGCCCAAAGTAAAACACTGAAATCAACAAACATTTAATTAACTCTCAAAATCAAGTTTTAAGTCCAAAATTTCCTTAATATGCTTTGTTATCCAGTATGTGATTTTTATATGTTTTTAAAGTAGAAAAGGCATTTTTTAATAAGTTTAGTAATGTATAAAGGATAAAGATATGTAATCTGTGAAGAGGGGTTTCAAACCATAGATAAATTCTACTGCATATGAACACTTGAGAAATTCATAACTAAATTGATTATGTTTAAGAGGAAATAATAAAGCAATACATAGGAAGAAACATTACAGAACTGAAGAAGGTAGCACTTAAGTGACTCCAGAAAATGAAGTAACAATCACTGTTTTCAGAAGACACATACTGTATCAATATCTCATTACTAAAAATAGCAGTAAGAATATGTCAGGTTAATTATTCACTTTTCCCCCCATTCATAAAAATCAGTAAGTACTTTGGGACTGTGGTGGCTCAGTGGTTAAGAAGCTTGCCTTGTTAGCTGGAGGGTCAGCAAGTTGTCGGCTCAAGACCCGAGTACTGCGATTTGAGTGCCTGTCTTTGTCCCAGCCCCTGCCAACCAAGCATTTCGAAAGCAAGAAATTGCAAGTAGATAAATGGGATCACTTCGGTGGTACAAGATCTTGAGGACATGAAAGGAGCTTCATTTGGACATCCCCTGAGCAGAGTTCCTCCAGCAAAAATCCTTTCAACCCAGAAAACGCCTTTGTGGGTTTCTGACACAATAAAAAATGTAAGTCCTTTCAGTAGTAACTGTACATATACACTTACCTTCAGAAATGCTGGTAATAGTCTCCATTTTTCCTTGAAAACAAAATCATAGTATCAAATAACATTCAGAAGACAGTGTAAATATATTTCTAAAGAAGTTAACCTTTTCTAATAAAAATCCTTTTATCTGCAGAAAATAACATTAATCGGTGTGCTAACATTTTTAGTTCATTCAGTGGACTCTTAAAACCAACGGCTAAATGTGGAGAATGCATTAGGATAATTTCACCTTCCTTACATTACAGTATTTCAACAATCTCAGTGGCTTCTCACTTGGCCCTGGTCAGATTGAAACCCAATTAGTTTAACATGATTCTTCATTACTGGTCTCCCTCTGTGAACTGTGATAGTGATTTTATAAGCAGCACTGAATATTCTTCAGTGCATAGTGCTAAAGAGAATAACTGAGAAACAGGCAAAAGAATTATTGAAAGGGATCTTGTATGTCAAGTTTAATAAAAATTCATATGTTGCAAATTATACAATCTATACTTTTTTATTCTAGATTAGACTTCCATAGGCACTTAGGGGTATGGATGTAAACACAGCCCCATTCTTTCAGGGTGAAACTGTCCTGAAGCAGCAGGACAAACAAATATGGTTTGGGCAACTGATACTCATCCAGGCTTTCCCAAAATTCATCACAGATTAGGGCTCCCAAGTCTTCAGACCTCTAAACTCAAAGATTAGGAAGAGAAAAATGAGAGATAAGGTAAATGGAAAGAGAGTTAATGGTAACCTGTGACAGTATTTCAGAGTTCAGAAACAGAGCCTTGTTGCAGTTGGTGGGGCCAGTCTCTCCATTCCAGCTTTATGGTGCCACAAGAGCCCTTGCTGTTACATTTCTTTCTAATAACTACAACTGTAAACCTGTACCTGCCTTTTGTGGAAGTTAAGTGCAACTCAACACAATGGAATTTACATCTGATTGCACTCTGTACTAGGTAAATGAAAAATGGACTCAAGAGGCATAGGTTCAAATTATGATTTAAAATAAAAAGAGCCCTGGTGACGCAGTGGTTAAATTGCTGTACTGCGCCAAAATGTTGTAAATTCAATCCTGACGGGTATCAGGGTTGACTCAGCTTTCATCCTTCTGAGGTCAGTAAAATGAATATCCAGCATGTTGGGGGGCAAAATGTTAATTACCTTGTGAATCACCCAGAGTGTACTAAGAGCAGTGGGGTGGTATTTATTATTTATTTATTTAGATTTTTATGCTGCCCAATCAGGTAAACCCAACTCAGGGCGGCATACAACAGCTAAAACATATAAAAACAGATTTAAAAAACCACATCACCCACCCACATCACCCACCCTACTACCCCTCCCCCCATTTAAACAAATAAAAGGTAATAAAGGTATATAGGTGTTATTGCTATTGCTATTGATTTGGCCATGGATATGATTCTTTAAATATGTCACACACTCTGAAAACCTTATTAGGAGTACCATAGGCACTGAGTTGCCCTGAGTTGCCCTAGGGCAAGAGGGCGGGATATAAATACAATTAAATAAATAAAATAAATAAATAAAACAGATGTAAACTGATGACACATAACATGGGATTGGTACCCAAAATCTCCAATTCTACTATAGCATTTCAGGAAACCAACTGATGTCTACTGGATGCATGAGACATGGGAGAAAATATCAGAAAGGGAAGAGCCGGGAACAGACAAAAGGGGAAAAAATTGTGCTACACTGCTGTAACTTGATTGGTATACAAAGGAATAGGAAGAAACACACATGTGCAGCAGAAGCTTCTGAAGCCACATTCACACACGCAGTAGAGCCTATTGCTGAGGCCCTTGTGGTGGCTGAGACTGGTAACTTTGCACCATTAGAAGGCTGGCATGGCTGGAAGGCTGGCATGTCAGCAGTTTGAGACTCGGGTACTGCATGACGGATTGAGCGCCTGTCTCCATCCCAGCTCTTGGGGTCATGAATGGAGCCACATTTGGGTGTCCCCTGAGCGGAGTTTCTCCCACAAAAATCCTTTCAACGCAGAATAATTTCTGACAATTACCATTGGATGTTGCTGAATTAATGGCTGAGGCTGCTGAATTGTAGTTTGAGCAGGCAGTACTGATTGGTTTGGGGAAGCTTTAACCACAGACCTTTGGCCATCCCAAGTTTCAATGTTCATGTTGTGTTTTCTAGGAGGCTGTTTTGGCTTAGGTAGGTTTAGCAGTGGCTCAAGTAGGTAAGACGCTGACTGGGAAGTGGAACGTCAGCAGTTCGATTCCCGAGTACTGCAGGATGGAATGAGCTCCCGTCTTCGTCCCAGCTCCTGCCAACCTAGCAGTTCGAAAGCAAGAAATTGCAAGTAGATAAATAGGGACCACTTCAGTGGGAAGGTAACAGCGTTTCGTGCACTCCGGCGTCTTGTCATGCCTGCCACATGACCATGGAAACATCTGCAGAAGCAGACAGTGCTGGGCTCTTCGGCTTGGAAACAGAGATGAGCACTGCACCAGAGTTGGATATGACTAGCTTTCGAGCAAGGGAAACCTTTACCTTTACCTTAGGTTTAGCAGACTTTTTAGGTAATGTGGAAATTGAGGTGACTGCAAATCAGCAGGTACCCAAATACTGCAGGATCGAATGAGCTCCCGTCTTTGTCCCAGCCCGCCAACGTAGCAGCTCGAAAGCAAGAAATTGCAAGTAGATAAATAGGGACCACTTCGTTGGGAAGGTAAACAAAGTTCCATGTGCTCTGATGTCTAGTCATGCCTGCCACATGACCACAGAAACATCTGCAGAAGCAGACAGTGCTGGCTCTTCGACTATGAAACAGAGATGAGCACTGAACCCTAGAGTCGGATATGTCTGGCTTTCGAGCAAGGATGGCCTAAGCCCGTGATGGTGAACCTTGGCACTCCAGATGTTCTTGGGCTTCCATTCCCAGAAACCCAAGCCTCCCTGTGAATCTACATGAATGGGTTTACTGTGATCCTACCAGCCTGCACTGCCCTCGTCGCTCCTGGAAGTGGAAGTAAAACGTGCCTGTACAGTTAAGACTCTTCCGGGTTAACCTTTCCTCCGTCCAGGCACGTTTTACTTCCGCTTCAGGGAGCATCAAGGGCAGCACGGGCCAGATGAATCGCAGTAAACCCATTTATGTGGATTCACAGGGGGCTTGGGCTTCTGGGAATTGAAGTCCAAGAACATCTGGAGTGCCAAGGTTCGCCATCGCGGGCTTAAGCTGTACCACCACCACTCCTATAAAACACAACATGAACATTGGAACTTGGGATGACTAATGGTCTGTGTCTAAAGCGCCCCCAAAACAACTAGTATTGCCTCTTCCTCAGCCATTAATTCAACCCCCTCCAGTGGTGCAAAGCCAACTGCCTCAGCTGCAGCCACAGCCTGATTCGCACATGCAGGTTGGCACATGTTCGAAAAGGTCCAGCAGCAGTAGAGAAAGGCAGATCCTCCGCCCACCGACCGTTTCCTTCTCCTTTCCTTGTCCCTGCTGCTTTCACTCACCTCCACCGTATTCACAGGCGCCGCCAACTGCTCAGGACTCGAACCCCCCAGTTCCACCATTAGTTCGTCCATGCTCAAGACAACACCACCAGCCGAGCTCCTAACACCACCAAAGCGACCGAGGCAGCGTCGCTGCTGCACAGACCAGAGCGTGCGTCGGTGAAATGTGCCCCCTCCCTGCTACAACTGGTGCGCAGCACAAAAGTTCCGCCGAGGGACCGTTTTGACCAGGGACGACTAACTTTTAAAAGACATCAGTCAGTGGATCACACATTTTCATCAGATTATTTACATGAAGTATCAATCACTCATTATTCCCGAGAATCTGGTATTCATCCGTAATAATTGCAGTGGAGAAAAATGCATATATTTTTATTTACTTAGATGGGGCTGCGGTGGCTCAGTGGTTATGAAGCTCACCTGGTTAGTTTATTTATTTATTCTTAGATTTTTTATGCTGCCCACTCCGGGAAACCTCACTCAGGGCGGCGCACAATGGTAAAACCGGATAAAAATACAGTAAAATATAACAAAACAGATTAAAACCTTCACTCAACCACCCACCAACCCACCTTCCCAGTCCCACCCCACATAAAATACTAAAAGGAATGGAGGAATACCACAGTACACAACACAAAAAGGAGGGACAGTTGAGCTCTAGTTGGAAATAAGACAACAGGCTGGGGCCGTATTCCCATTAGGGCCCCACACCTGCCCTGCCAGCCAGGTTTTTACTCGATTCCTGAAAAGCAGCAATTCTGTCTGTAGCCTCAATTCTGTTGGAAGGAGGTTCCAGAGGGTTGGTGCGGACATGGAGAAGGCCCTCCTCCACATGCCAGAGAGGTGAGCCTCTCTAGCTGAAGGTACCATCAAGGATCTCCTCTGGTTGGATGGGCAGACACTCTTGGGTCGATGCGGTCTCTCAGGTATCCTGGCCCACTGCCCTATAGGGCTTTAAAGGTCAAAACCAGCACCTTGAATTGCACCCGGAGGCAAACTGGTAACCAGTGCAACTCCCGGAGTAGTGGGGAGGCATGGGCATAACGTCCACACCCCATCAGTTGGAAGGCTGACAAGTTGGCAGTTCGAGACTCGGGCACTGCATGACGCATTGAGCTCTGTCCCAGCTCTTGGGGACTTGAAAGGAGTCTCATTCGGGCATTCCCTGAACGGAGTTTCAAACTAGAATAATTTCTGACACAAAATTATTATTATTTACTTAGATGTGTGTATGTATGCATGCATGCATGTATGCATGCACCAATGAGGACTTAAGTTTGGCCGAGATACAGTAGTGGCTTCATTTTGGCAGTCCAGAGTTTGATCAGGACATGAAAGAAGAACAGAGAGTAAACAAACAAACAACAAAGACAAAAAAAATTGTGTCACCTTAAAGACTAACTCCTGTATTTTAATGTTCGCTTCATCAGAGATAAAAGTTACTTTTCGTGGTATCCATTTATAAATATCTGGTATTAGAGGCCCAGAGTGACTGCACATACAGTTGGTTGGTTCAACAGATGGATATGCAAATCAGTGAGTTATTTACAACCAGTAATAACATGCAATCAGTGTGGCTATTTACAGTGGCAATAAGAAAAGAATAGTTTGATTATTGTGGAGTTTGGTTCTGTTTTTGCAAAATAAACTTTCTGACATTACACATCTGCTAATAGGTTAATCAAGAAAGCTTCATGGGAGAGGCACAACCAGAAGCCAACTGTCCTGAAAATCATCTCCCCACTCCCCTGCCAATTTTCAAGTCTGTTCTGCAAGGTAAATACAACCTCTCAGTTGTGGCATTTTTAAATTTGATAATGTCCCAGAAACCCTTGGTTAATATCCAAACTTTTGCAATGTGTGTACAGCATGTGTATATATTTTATCTCTGCTGTCTCTCTCTGGATTCTGATAAGTAACGTCTATGATTACATGCAAGTTCTTTTCTGACTGAGGATCTTTCCTTTCAGGCTGAAATTCAGTAGGTGTACAATGGCCCCTTGCTTCATACTGAGTTGTCACATACAAAGTCTCTGCAGTGCTGAAAGAGGGAAGAAACTGCAATTTCAGAATCGAAGAGGAAGTTAAAGTCCCTGCCTCATTTATGGAATGTGGGATTTCATTTGAGGTAGTGGTCAGACAACAACTTCCGCTTATAAGCATCCCATATTTTCCCATAATTTTAACTGACCAATTCACTTCCCTGCCACTGAAAACTATATGCTTCAGACCGGTAAAGAAAATAAACTGAAATCACCTTAGATGTTGCCAGACAACCTCGTTATCCATGTTCTCCATACACAAACTGTAGTTTTTGATCCGTATGTGCAAAGTTATTTTGGAAAAGTGGTTCATTATAGTTACAAAACAAAGAAGTATTTAGTTGCTGCTGTAGCTGTGATTTTTTTTTAAAAAGTGGCTGTTTTTTCCCCTATTCCTCAAAGGTAACTAAACAGTTAACTGTAACTAAACAGCTCATGTAAAGTAACTAAACAGTTACCAGTTATGGGGTGAAAATTAACTGTACAGTAATGCTTCTGTAACCCTGCTTTTACACTTTCTACTTTACTTTTTATCAGGTCAAGCCATTGCTGTTTTTGTTTTTCCCACCAATTTTCACTCTTCTGCCATTTTCGTCTAATCCAGCTTTTTTTTTGTATGAAATGATTTGCATATAAATTGAATAGGTGGAGAGATAAAATGCACCTTCTCAGACAATTATGCCTATTGGTAACCATTCTATTTCTCTATATTTTGTCCTAATAGCTTTTTATCCAGATTATAGGCTATGAATTCATAAGAACATAAGAACAGCCTTGCTGGAACAGGCCACAGCCCATCCAGTCCAGCATTCTGTCTCACATAGTGGCTCACCATTTGCTTCAGGGTATTCCCAAACAGATGCCTTCACCTGCTTAGGATTCCCTGGAAAAGTACTTTCTCTTATTTGTTTGAGAACTAGCACCCCAAAATTTCATGGAGTCAAAAGTTTCAAACAGTCAAGTATTGTGGCACATCCATTTTTTAGTCCAATCTATAGCTCTTTATAAGCTAAGCAAAGGTTTTGTCATAATATACTGTATAGCATGTGAACTTATTTTCTTCTGAAATTATTTTGTACACTCTAGCAGCCAATGGTTATTTTCTATATATTCTCTATTTTCTCTTCTGAATCCAACTGGACAACTGGGCATTTCTCAGTGTCATATGATCTGTTATTTTAAAAGCTCTTCCATCTCAAACCAGCCAGGGTTTTCATTTTCTAAAACAGCAGATTCTTCATCGAAAGATTCACCTTTTAAGCATTCATTTTCACTTCTCTGCAGAGTTCTTCAGCATATTGTTCCATCTTCTCTTTATTCTACTCTGATAGGTAAGATATTCCTTCACGGTACTTTCAGCATCTTCTTCGTTTGAGTGGGCTAGACCACCTGACTAAAGTCAGTGGCTGGAGTTCAAATCCTTAATGTACAGGTACTTCCCAGGAGTAAAGCCAGTCAAGATCACAAGGGGCATTTGTGGTTAATGGGGTTATATACCCTGATATAAGTGTGGCTTACAAATACTGAAACTGAAGCTCAGGTACTTTGGCCACCAAATGAGAAGAGAGGACTTACTGGAGAAGGCCCTGATGCTGGGAAAGATTGAAGGCAAAAGGAGAAGGGGACAGCCGAGGATGAGATGGCTAGATGGTATCGTTGACGCAGTGGGCAGATATCTGGACAGACTACAGAGGATGGCAGATGAGAGGAGCCTGGCATGCAGTGGGCCATGGGGGTCGCAAAGGGTCAGACTCGACTGCGCGGCTGAACAACAAAAATCCAAGAGCCCTACTAGGAGGGGACTAGTCAGCCAACTGTGAGTACTTTATACCCAGAAAACCCTGCAAAATATGCTGTATCAGAGTTAATTTGATGGCACATCATCATTAACAACAATTAAATTTTCCTTTGATTTATTGAATCTTACAGGGGGGGAAATCCTTTATTTTTCCTTTTAGGTTACCCACTTTGTTTGCATTGATTTTTTAAATAATACTGTAGTTGTCTTTGTTGCTAGGTGCAGGAAGCTGGAAAGCTGCATTTCTATTGAGGCTTTTCCTTGATTTTGGCTACAGGAATAGCCAGAATTTTCTTTGTATTTCTTCCCAACTATATTTTTGTTTTCAGCTCACAGCAGAAGTAGCAGAAGGTGACACTGGGTGGAGGATCTTTAAATCATAGTAATGTTACTACCATGGAAAAGTTGGAAATGGTAAACCACTTCTGAATGCCTTATTCCTCCAAAACTGTGCAATGAAACAATCTGAGTCTCATTAGCTTTTCAAAAGATCAACCTGTTCCTGGTAAAAACTATCAGAACTGGCTTTTTTACATTGATCAGTGCAGCTGCCTTCCCTCTGAGATTTAGTGGTGGTGGGGATAACTATGGAGACTGTCTTGATGAATTGCTGCATTCACTGTTACTCTCATTTTAATCTCCACAACATTTTTTTTTAAAACTGCAAGCAAAATTTAATGAGTACGAATATTAACATACAAATAAATCAGTTACATACAATAATTTTTGTTTGGGTGGGGATGAAAGCAAACATAGTTGCTGAAATTATCCAAAGAACATGCAAGAGGAAAAAATTAACTCAGTTGATTTATTTGAACAGTCAAAAAGTTACAGACATTGAGAGACATTGAAAAATTGCTAAGTGGACCTACCATGCAATGTAAAATGCCCTTCTCAAATCATATAAAATCAGAAAATAAAGATTGCTTTCTTGTAATCTTCTGCATGAGTGTTTACAATAAATATATTGCTGGGTATAAACTAATTTTGTGACAATTTGTCACCTCTAAAATAAACAAAAACTTAAATTTTGATTAATTTATCCCTTTCATTTCAATGGAACGTAACTGCAACTAACTTAGTTTACATCTAACCCATAGTTTCACATGCACATTAGAGTCTGGCAAAAGCATAGTCATTCCAATTGAGTTCCTTGCATATATAGTGCTTATGAAGACAGAAATATTTACGTTTACACACACATACCATAAAAATGATTAGAATAAGATGTCTTGTGGGTGTTTATAACACTACCTAGCCATATCTAGGTCCAAAATATTTTATTTCTAATGTAAGAAAATATAGGGGTATTTGATTCTTTATACAAATCAGTTATGTCACATAAGTGAGTTGCAAACATTGTACTGGACGCAATGCAACTGAATAGGTGGAACAAATTTTATTAACCCTTCCTTTCTATAAAACCCAGTGAAAATGCTATGTAGAGGATCAGGGGACCCTTCTACATGGACTGGGCTGCAGTCTGAAGAAAATGGCTGGTCCTTGTTAATCAGGCACGGGGATTTAAAATTCTGTACCAAAAAGGTGGCCATCACCTGTATTTTAGGGTGTCTTCTGCCTGTTACAATGCACTCCTCCTCCTTAGGGTACTCTGATCTTCTATGGTACCCCTTCTTTATAGGAAGAATGCAAGAAAAACAGCCCAACTCACATTCACCTCAAACTGGATTCAATCTATAATTTTGTTGAAATCCCAGGGGAGTTTCTCTAAATCAGATTATCTAGACCAGGATTCCTCAAACTTGGCTCTCCAGGTGTTCTTAGACTTCAATTACCAGAAGCCCATATCAGCACACCTGCTGATTGGAACTTCTGGGAATTGAAGTCCAAGAACATCTGGAGAGCCAAGTTTGAGGAACCATGATCTAGACAAATGACAAATCAAATAAAATTTCAATTGAATCTGCGTTGACCTGCCAAGTCTCCACGTGTTCAGTAGGGCTACTCAAAATGAGTCTAACCATTAGATTTTGCCCTTTAGATTCTGACTTAGAAATGGAAACTCTCTGAAAAGATATATTGAAAAGAATTTAACAGTTGCAGAGTGTTGTTTGTACGTCCATAGTTGGCTGACACTAGAACCTCCGGATATATTTAAACTACTGAGCCTGCATTTGACACAGACTTTTAGCTTTTACTTAATCCCATGGGTAAATCAGAATTTAAAGAATGAAAGGAATAATTTTTCCTTCTCCTCCAATTAGATGTTCATTATGCAGTAAGTATATATATATATATATATACTTAAAAGTCCAAATTGCATATGCATATAAAATCACAAGGATTCTGACATCAAAGCTCTTTTTGAAATCTTTGTGATAGACACATCAGATGCATCATAACTCAAGGTCCCATGTTACTAAAGTGGGTTACGATTATTCTTAGCAAAAATATATATATATACAATAGGGATATAAAATATCAGAGTATTTAATGACATACTCACTTAAGTGGTTTCACTAAAACAAGTATCATTTGCTATTTAATAGAATCACAGTGAATCAATATTATAAATTACACTTCCTAGAAGCCTTTTTTAAAAGTTATGATTCATTTTGGTATGAAAGAGAAGATTATATACTCAATATACTACAGCCCTTCTATGTTCAGTACAGTATTTTGAAATATGCAAAATAGAGTATACATACATATGTATAAATAATATTGAAATGTTCTTCTGGCTGAAATCCTGTTGCATAGTATAGTATGCTCCAGTATGGAGCGCATCCACACACGCAAAAGAAGTTGACATTGCTGTTAATGAAACCATATGTATAGTGACAGGATGCCTTAAACCTACACCAGTTGAGGAAATATACCCTCTTGCTGGTATAGCTCCACCTAAGACCAGAAGAGAAGTAGCAGCGGACTCTGAGAGAACTAAGCAAGAGAATGACCCTCGACTTTCTCCTCAACTCCTCTGGCTCAGATCCAGGAAAAACTTTATGGCAAGAACAAGCATTCTTGAGGGTACACAAAATCAAAATCAAATTAGAAGATGGAGGAAGGAACAACATTAAAGGAAGATACAGCTGAGAAACTCAACCTCCCCAACATCACTTGGAGGACTCTGAATAGGCTGAGGGTTGGAGTGCCTACATATAAGACCAAAATGCTCAAAGGCGGGGGTGGGGGCTGCTGGCAGACAACACCACAATGTGCTAATGTGGAGAGATACAGAATCCGACTCATTTACTGGTCTGCCAATTACTGGTAGAAACATGCGCCAGTGAGGACTTAAAGTTTGGCCAACAACAAAGCCAAGAAAGTGGCTTCATTTTGGATTGGTCGGGACACAAAAGAAAAAGTATAGTATGTTGTTACTAGACTAGACCTACTGAATTAACAGGCGAGTCAACTCCTCCAAAAGTTCAACTGATTTAAAGGCTCTATTCTAGGTGCTGTTTACTACACTAAGCAACAGGATTTCAGCCCATCTCTGAAAAAAATATTATACCTTTCCAAGACTATGGGTTAGTTTTAATTTGTTACAGCACTGTAGTTTGGGAGTAGCTGTTGACTTCTCAATAGTTTGATGTGATAGTTTTGTTTTAGTAGTCCAGGGATAATCAGATCAATAGTTTTAGATATTTTTTGCATCACTAAAATCTAGGGCAATTGTTTTGCTTTTATATTTCCCAATTGCTTATAACTGGCTAGCTATGAAGACTGCTTAGAGCAGGATTCAGAAACCAGAAAGAGAAATATACACATCGGTAGAGTATTATCTATTTTTAAAACCCACTTGTTCTACCCCCTTTGCCAGCACAGAAGGAAAAGACGGGTATGGAGAAAATTATCACTGCATTTTATTCATAAGCCACTTTGGGAAAAGAGAGAAAGGGGTTATGGGTACTGTATAAAGTTTTGGCAAGTGTAAGCTATAACGTTTTGTTTCACTGTACTATATACTTTGGGTTAAACCTCTTAAACTCTGAAAGAGGCATATTAATGGCTACCTGGAAAATATTTACCCATATATGTAGGAGAAATTATTTACATTAAATAAGGACAATAAATGTTAAAATCCATCATAAACAGAACTAATCTTTGTGAAACTCCTCCACACACACATGTATGTTATAAATTCAGTAATTTTGCATTGATCCAGGGTAACTTTTATTTGAGCATCATCTCTATAGTCTAAGCCACTTAGACAGGCACATTTATCTCTCTCATTATTCATTTGAACATGCATAACTGTTGTGAGTTATATGTGTTCAGAAGAATAAAAAGCCACAATATAAATACTGCAAAAGAGGAAAGAGGACATAAATATTTCAGTTAGCTGAAGACACAAGTTCTTCTCCGTTCATTTCTGCATCACTGAAAAGCAGTTTTCGAAGAATATTTGCATAGAATGGTCCATACACCTGTTTATTCAAGTTAACGATGTTGGCATACTGTGTTCCAACAGTCTCTATTTCAGTCTGAATCACAGCAAGGCCTCCTGGAATTTCAGGCTTAGATTTCTGGAAGCAGGGAGAAGCAAGCAAACTTCTCATGTACAAATGAATCCGCTTATCTGTTAAATGAACAAAGGGCGGGGGGGATCGGACAACATGATTCTCATCTTGCATCATTCAACAGAAGTAGCACAAAGTTCTAAAGTTGAATGAAACAGACCCATTCGGGTAGTAATTACATGAGGACAGTCACACACACAATGAAGCAGCAAAACTGCATTGCTGGCACCATCCCACAATCTACTGAGTAGAAATGTATCTCAACAAGGGGAAGTTATGTGTAGTAAGCCTACATAAGCAAGGGTCCAACTCCCAGGAAAGCTTAAAATGTACAGAGGACTACAGATGTAGGCCTTCCCTAACTTACTTGTCCATGTCTAGCATATGGACATAAGGCCAAGCACCCCACCCCCACCCCCAATTGAAAAAAACATGTGAGTAATGAATGAACGGGAATTTACTTTCCCTATAAACACCATTACTCTATCCTTACAATTTTATTTGAATACTTTTTCATTTCAGGTTTGCAATTTACTTCCCATTTCTCCTATAACCTACAAATGGTCTTTATATTTTTCTTTCAGCTACATTTACAATCTAGGCTTTTTCACATACTTCCTGCCCCGAGTTCTGAACTACAGTCAACCCTCACATAACGTGTTCGAATAGCATCATTTTCACTTAACAATGCGTCGTTATGCATCACGTGTTCCCCCGCATAACAACCTTTTTAGTGTCGTTCGGACAACAACACTAAAATAACCGTCATTATCCGGACAAAACGTCGTTATGCGGGAAACTCCATCGAAACCCGCATAACAACAAAACTCGCTTAGCAACGCTACTTGGGGAACCTAGTGTCGTTATGCGAGGGTCTACTGTACTGCATTTCTCTGAGTAGGCTTTTGCCATTGTGTTTCTGACCCAATAAGAAGCAATGGCATTTGGGTAGAACTGAGAGGGAAAGTTCTCATTCTGACTCTCCCTCTCCCTCACCCACACATGCACGCACACACACGCACACACACACACACACACACACACACGCATGCACACACAACTACAGTTCAGACTACCTGCAAGTATTCCTCAAGGTCATCTATGCATACCTGTCAACCCGTGGCTCCGGAAAAACGGGACCTGCGCACATCGCTTGTGCACAGGTCGCTTTCCGCGCATGCGTGGAAGGGGTAAAACCCTTCCATGCATGCATGGAAAGCGCTATGCTGCTTGCATAGGGGCTGCACAAGCTGCGTAGCGCTTCCGCGCATGCGCAGAAAGTGTTTTCCCCCGCTGTCAAATTACGGGGTTTTGGCAGCGGGGGGCGGGTTATGACGTCAATAGAAGTCAAATTATGGGGTTTTCCTGGCCAAATCGGGATGGTTGACAGGTATGCATCTATGCCTCTGATTATTTTAGGACCTAAAAATCCCCACAGCATCTGTCCTCTGAAAAAACTTATGTCCCCCCCTCCCTTGTTTAGGAAACTTCCCATCTGGGATCATGATTGGCCTACAGGCAATCCTATCACTAGCTCCAAGTAATCCCAACCAGACCTTTAATGTGGAGAACAGAAGACTTCAAAAGTGACCTCTGTGCACTCACTGTAAAAGTGCAAAGATACACAACTTGTAATTGGAAAGATACACAAATTGTAATTGGAAATGGTATTTTCCACTTCTAGTTTAAGAAAAAAGCTGAAACAAGGTGATCGAGAAGCATACACCTTGTTTTAAAGGACAACTGCATTTCCCAGAACCTTCTAACCTTTGAAAAATAGGAACACATCTGCGCCCCCCCCCCCCCCGGCATCTGTGCAATTAAAATTTGGCAGGAGCAAGGCTATAATAATAATAATAATAATAATAATAATAATAATAATAATAATAATAATAATAATAATAATAATAATAATAATAATTATTATTATTATTATTATTATTATTATTGTGTCAGAAATTATTCTGATTTGAAAGGATTTTTGCGGAAGAAACTCTGCTCAGGGAACATCCAAATGAGGCTCCTTTCATGTCCCCAAGTACTGGGACAGAAACGGGGGCTCAATCCGTCATGCAGTACCTGGGTATCGAACTGCTGACATGCCAACCTTCCAGCTAACAAGGAGAGCTTCTTAACCACTGAGCCTCCACAGCCCAAGGCTATAATGACCAGAGGTTCGAAGTCCCCATTACTTCTAAACATACCCTTCAGATTCAGAAAGCAAAAACTATCACTAACCAATTAAAGAGCTGATAGGATTGCCTTCATCGACAATGCTGCAGAGCTGACCCACTAGATTTCCTTCCACTTCCTTATTCAATGATGGAAATTCCCTTTCTGTTAGTGATTCATTTATTGCATTGCACGTCTGAATGCCTATTGCACTAAGAGCTTCTTTCAAATCAAATGGCCTGCAAATAAAGGAGGAAAAGGAAATTAATTAAAAGAGATACAGCTCTTTAGATATATTTCTTTTGATCAACTTTCCAATAATTGTTTATCCTTTAGTTTGCTCTTATTTTGAAAAAACTTACTTCTTATTCATGCCATCAAGCAGAACAAATGAAATCTTTTTTTGTTTTTCAACAAACTCTGGAATGCCATCAGTGGCTGTAGCCAACACGTTGCTTGTTATGAGAGAAATACAAGCTATAATCTTCAACTGATTCAGTTTTTCTGATAGCTCCTGAAGGCGGCCTTCATCTGTCATTAAGGTCTGGAACAAATGTTTATAAAAGTATGTATTCATTGTATCTTAAATTCTGATTTAATTACTGTACATATAAAAATGTCTTTCAATTTCTTAACAATGGAGACCATTTAGTCAAAATAAAAATACCTTCTGAGGAATATAGCTTCCACAAATCTTAATGACCTTCAAAAACATGTGTGCCATTTACAAATAATTCCATAATCAATTTCCCTTAAAATATTAGTCTATATTTTTGAATCTGTAACAGTGAACAGTACCTCTCCTTCAACCTTACTTATTGTCAGCTTCTATGGTGAAAATATCCCAGATGGGTGAAATATAAATGTAATAATAAAATAAAAATTCCATAGACCCAAGGGATTAATTAGTAACTAATACCCAAAATTTGGAAATGTTCCTTTTTTGGATGATATCCTTTTGACACCAGAGCCAAGGCTATACTCAATTCTGTACAATTCTGGGAATGGTTAAAAATAATATTTGCAAGCTGCACTAATAACTACTTATCAGATTTGAAGAATGCATATTTATAGTGTAAGGAAGTGTAAAGAACTGAATAAAATAATAGATGCCTTGAGTAATGTCAGTGAAATTCTTCAATATGTTCTAGGACAGGGTTTCTCGACCTTGGGCCTCCAGATGTTCTTGGACTTCAATTCCCAGAAGCCCAAGTCTGCACACCTGCTGATCAGGGCTTCTGGGAATTGAAGTTCAATAACATCTGGAGAGCCATGTTTGCTGACCCCTGTTCTAGGGGATCTACAGAACCTTTCCCAAAATAATGCTTTTGCTGTCTAGGAGTTCTTATGCTGGTTGACCTTTGCCCATAACACCTAGCCAAAAGGAACTGACTGAGTTGGATTCAAAGGTGACAAATACCTTATGAGAAAGGTTAGTCCCAAATGACTTGAGAAGACAGTTATAAGGCTGCTGTTTTTCAAAAAGGTCAATTTCCCAAAGCACTGATCAACCAATGTATTGACTAAGGCTTCTGGGAATTGAAGTCCCCCTGTGGGGTGTGGGCCCCACTTTGGGAACCACTGATCTATAGTATTTTAAAAGGAGAACATGGACAGGGTACGTCTGCTAATTCTCTGGGATCTTTTGACAGCTTTTGCGACAATCAATAGTATTATTCCCGGCAGACTGATTGTAGTGAAAATTAAGAGCCATGGGAATTCAGTTATTGTGCCTGTATGTATCAAACCAATTCCAGCTGTTGGTACTGGTGTACTACTGCTCAATCAAGTGGCCAGAAAGGAATCAATTTAAAACTAAAGTTTTAGTATCTACATAAAATCTGAGCAAGTTCCTTCAGAGGGTGGGTGTCAGCAATATGCTGGTGGTGTTGAGTTCTACTTTTTACTTGAATGAGACAATGGAAGTGCAAAATTCTGCCAAATTTTAATGGCAGGATATCAAAAAGGGGCTCTTAAGAAGAACTCAGGAAGACTTACAATGCTATTGTAAATGCTAGGTTAGTGGTACTGAACCTTGGCAGGAGTGCTGACTTGGGCTTCTGGGAACTGAAGTCCAAAAACACCTGGAGTGCCAAGGTTCACACACTACAAGCTTGCACCTGGGATGTCATTAGCAAGTAGTAACTCCTTCCTTCTCTTCTGCACATATTGGCTGAAATCCTGTTGCAATTATAGAAAAGCATAGCTTTTGGAAGCAAATTGCTGCAAGTTAAGAAATCTCTGCAGATATTATCTGTTGCATACTTCTTCTTTGTTCATGTTCCCATCAAACCCTGGACTGTCAAAATAAAGCCACTTTCTTGGCTTTGTCATTGGCCAAACGTAAGTCCTCATCGGTGCTGGTTTCTGGGAGTAATCGGCAGATCAGTAAATGAGCCAGATTCTGCATCTCTCCACATTAACACAGAATGTTAGTCATACATTTAGAGACTCTGACTCTCAGCCTATTCAGGGTCCTCCAAGTGATGTAGGAGTGGTTGAGTTTCTCAGCTATATCCTCCTCTAATGATGTTCCCTGCCCAGTAAGCTCCTTTCTCTATCTTTTAATTCGGTTTTGCTCTTGTGTACTCTCAAGAATATTTGTTCTTGCCATAAAGCTTTTCCTGGATCTGAGCCGGCGGACTTGAGGCTCATATCCGTTCTGTTGCATACTGAGCTGCATGATTTAGCATGCAAAAGAAAATGCCTATGGAGCATACGCATCAAGCGCGGCTCTGCAAAATACAGGAAATTACTGGGCATGCGTGGGCAGTAGCCCGTTTGTGCATGCGCACCATGGGTGCGCATGCGCAGTAAACCCTTCCCTGCTGTTCAAATATGGGACGGCGGCAGGCAAGGGGAGGAACGAACGCTGAGAAATGGGAAATCCCAGCCAATACGAGATACTTGACAGGTATGCTATGGAGATTTCTTAACTCATAGCAAGTCGTTTTCAACAGTTAAGCTGGTTGCTGTAACTATGTAAGAGGATTTTAGCTATTGTGATCAACTGTCATATGTCTATTTTTAAACATCCAGAGGTTCAACACCTCACAAAGTATGAAACCCAACATAAACATGATAGTTCATTTTTCTGTCTAACCTCTTTCTTTGCCCATTCCTTCCAGAAATTGTATTTTCATCACCTGGCTATGGGAGACTATGTTCCAGTTGCCAGATGTATGCTAGCATACTCATAATACTAGGAGGAAAAAATAGTCTTTAAAAGGACTTAGTGATCCAAATACATGCTTTTACCTCAGGTATCTTTTTTTCCTGGTAATCCCACTGTAACAATTTCAAGTAGCTATTTGTTAGCACCGAAGTAGGGCTCAGGTTTGGTTTAGATACCCCAGAAGCACCAGATGCTGAAGATGTTTCACAGGAAACAGCAGACAGTTCGTCCTGTATTGATTCCTTTATCCATTCTGTGGTCATATCCAGAGCACCTTAACATCCCAAGACAAAACCAAACCATAGTGCTTCTTATACATAAATGCACTCAGTATGCAATCACAACGTAGCCAAGCAAACAACCCATATTGAAAACAAAACCCTGCTCAAGAGGAGAAAATGAGAATTGGAGCAAAATCAAGAACACAGAAAAGATATTATTATAGAACTGAAGTCATGTAATGGAAGACTGGTTACTGTAACACCTACATGCCATTAAAGCTACAGTAATACATGGCAGTACAAGCAAAGGAGGAATTCCCTGTCCCAGGGAAGAGAGGAGAGGCAAAAGTACCACCAGTAGTAGCTGTAGGCTCTGCGATCCCCACCCCACCACCTTATAGAGCGGTTCTCAACCTTTTAAAGCTGGGGGCCGGGTCATGCTTCCTCAGACAGCTTTGGGGGTGGGATGGCCATTTTGCCCTTCCTCCACCACATGGCACTTCCTGGTGTGATGGAGGCGGTGGGGGCCGCATGAAATGGTGCCACGGGCCATGTCTGGTCCATGGGCCGCAGGTTGAGAATTCCTGTTATAGAGGCTAATGGCAGAGCTGCCACTTTCTCCTTGAGATAAGAGTCTGCGTTCAAAATATAACTCCTTTCATTTGATATGCTGGTTGGTTTAGGAGCCAAAGGGATTGCAGTGGCTAAGACACTGAACTTAATGACTGGAAGGTCGGCAGGTCAGCAGTACGAGACCCAAGTATTGCATGGCAGAGTGAGCTCCCAACTCTGTCCCAACTCTTGCCAACCTAGCAGTTCGAAAGCAAGAAATTGCAAGTAGACAAATAGGTACCACTTTGGCAGGAAAGGTAACAGCGCTCTGTGTGCTTTGGTGTCTAGTCACACATATCACATGACCACAGAAACGTCTCCAGATGCAGGTAGCACTAGTTCTTTGGCTGTAAGCGGAGATGAGCACTGAAACCTAGAGTCAGAAACGACTGGCTTTTGAGCAAGGGCAACTTTAACCTTAGAAGCCAAACCCCTCTGTGCACATGCATCCAACTGCTTGTTGGTTTCTTAGGTGTCAAATTAGCTCATCAGAGACTTGGGACAAAACCATAAAACCAAAACCACCTCCACTCGACCGGCGGCCGGCCGGGAAGGAGGACGAGCGGTACCTGAGGGCAGTTTCGACGCCCTCAAAAGCCGCTCGCCATGCCGCCCAGACCACCACCTCCACTCGACCGGCGGCCGGCCGGGAAGGAAGACGAGCGGCACCTGAGGGCAGCTGATGACCATCACAGCGGGGCCTCTAAAAGCCGCTCCCGCCGCTCCCAATGCTAGCATCAGCACCTTTGGTTCCCTTTCGTGGCCTGGCCGGTCACGGTGGGGTGGGAGCACCGCTGAGGCTTGTCCTGTCACTGCTCAAGTTGATGGGAGCACTCCCGGGGGCAGAAGACCGCTGCCGCTAACCAGCTGAGGTGAGTCCTCCCCTTCCTCCCATTGCCGGGAGAGGTAAAGACCTGCCTCCACCCCGAGGACCATTGCTGCTTGCTAGGAGCACTAGGACTTGTGCACGCTCCCCCCCCCCCCCCGGAAGGACTTGAAAGGGACTGTGTTGGGGTATATCTTTATATTGCTATATTGTTATTTTGTGATTATTTGCATTTGGACATTTTGAATTTTATATATTTTGTATTTTTTGATGATATTGATGTCTTACATATAATTTTATAATTGTGATTTTGTATATTGTTTGAATTGAGAAATGTATGTTGCTTTTGTACTTTGGATATTGTATTTATATGCTGTAAACCGCTTTGAGTTCCCCTAGGGGAAGTAAAGCGGTATAGAAATGTAAATATAATATAATAATAATATAATATAATAAACCACAAATGCTTTTGTAAGGCTGTCTTTCCAGGTTTAGAAAGTAACTAAAGAGCAGGTTCTTTCACACACAAAAGTTTTTACTCCAGCCAAGTAATTTTTTAATGTAACACTGGGGGGGGGGTCCCTAACCCCCTCCCTCTCAACCTCAGGCATGGTGAGCTCTGTGGTGGGTGTCAGTGGTACAAGTTGCCCTAAATTGCCCAAAGTTTCCCCATCTCTGGATTGTAACTCCTGTATAAACAAAGAACATACTTGGTGTTTCTTCAAGTATATCTTGGAATTTCGCTCTTTCATATTCCACTAAGTTACGCTGGAGATGAGGTCTAAGATTCTGGATAGTAAAGTTAACCATATCCATTGTCATCAGATCCAGAACATGAAATATTTGCCTGAAAGAATAAAAAACATTAGTTTGCAACAGGCATCAGTTTTCATGAGAAATGAGCTTAAATATTGTTTGGCAGTAGCCCATTCTGACAGTGAAGGAGGCAGATATATACACTTATCTTAAATCCACAGCAGTACACATTTTTAGGGCAACTACTCCACCCTCTCAAACCTCATTGATAAACTATGCTACTGCAAAACTCATATAAGAAGCTTACATAGTGATTATGTGCTACTGTATAGATATTGTGTGTGCATTTATGTACACACATTAGATAATTCAATTATCCTACACAACCATTGGGTAGTCTCCTTAAACTTAACAAATGAGAACAGCAGCATGCTAGCTCCATCGCCTTTGTTGTTTGTCTCCATGATTAGCGAGCCACTGTCTGAAAAGGATAACCTCCACTTCTTATGAATTCTCATGGATTCGCCCCTGATGCTCAGGAGCTTTGAGGTTTCAGGATTTCATAGAATCATAGAATAACTACCTGTATATACTTGAGTATAAGCCAACCTGAATATAAGCCAAAGTATCTAGTTTTGACATGAAAACCCAGGAAAATAGATTGACCCGAGTATAAGCCGAGAGTGAAATGAAGCAGCTGCTACTGAGTTTCAATAATCAAAATACAAGAAAATATGGTATAATTAATTACATTGTTGGCACATCTCAATCCAGCACAGTCTTGGGACCCTCATGGTCATTGAGCCAAGTGTAAGCCGAGTCCCCCTTTTGGGGCTAAAAAACGCGGCTTATACTCGAGTATATATGGTAAGAGGACTTTTAGGGTCCAATTCCCCAGCTCAGTTCAGGAATCCGAATCAAAGCAGCATCTGCCAGCTGGTTGTCCAGCTCTCTCTTGAATGCTTCCAGTGTTGGGAGAGCTCATCACCTCTCGAAGGAGTTGGTTCCACTGTTGTACTGCTCTAACCGTTAAGAAAATTTTCCTGATATTCAGCCTATATCTGGCTTCCTTTAATTTCAGCTCACTATTATATGGACTGCCCCTGGGATAATAGAGAACAGATCTTTCCCTTCCTCTTTATGATTCTCTTTCAGGGATTTAAAGAGTGCTATCATATCCCCTCTCAGTATCCTTTCCTTAAGACTAAACATGCCTAGTTCCTCTAGTCTTTCCTCATATGGCTTGGTTTCCATCCCTCTGATCATCCTTATTGCCCTGTCCAAATTGTCCAAATCACTACACTTTGTGGTAGTGAGCTCCACAGATGGACTAGGTGAAAGATTTTTGGTACATGCCCAGCATCTATATGACACTGAACTACAGTACCTCTGTTAACGAGTACAATACTGGATTCATACTAAGACCTGTCACACCTGTTAGAAGGCTTATTCATGGATAGCACTTGAAGGAAGAAACATGCTTTTAGGAGGATCAGCTTATAGAGAACTGCAAAGACTCTTTCTAGAACAACAAAGCAGCCAAATTAAAACTGGACATAAAAACGTTGCTAAGTCAGGCATAACCTAACATCTAGGACAGGGATTACCAACCTACAGGCCATGGGCCGGATCTGGCCCCCCGATGCCAATTCATTCGGCCCACACCACCCTTGCTGCTCCTGGAAGTAGAGGTAAAATGTGCCCGCTACGTGCAGAACGTGACCGTAAATGACCCGTAGCTGTTGTAAGCGTGTTTACAACAGCCACGGGTCATTTACGGCAGCGTTCTGTGCGTGCGCGGGTGCATTTTACTTCCACTTCCAGGTGGGAGGAATCACGTGACCGGAAATCCCTGATCTAAGCCTTACTTTTGATTCAGAAAAATAAAAATAGATTTTAAAATATCAGTGTTTTGGGTTGCTAAACCAAAAGAAATCACACACTAACCTGAACAATGCTACAATATTTCCAGTGGCTTTTAATTGGTTCACATCATTATCTCTTACTGGAGCGCACAGTTTCCCCATGGTGGTAATGACATAGTTTGCGAGACCCTGGATATCAACTGCATTGTGCTCTGCCTGCTGCCTTATGAGGTCTGCATCAAGGACTTCACAGATTTGGCTTCGCATCCTATTTGCTCCAGGGTTCAAGAAAGAAAGAAGGATCTGCAAGATTGAGAACACAAATCAACTAAGACTAGATTGGTAATGCAAATTTATTATAGGAGAAAAAGAACAAAAGTAATAGGGTTCCTGTAATTTCTGGGTTTGTATGTTAGAGGCAGAGCTTAATAAAGTTTCTTTTAAAAACTACAACTCCCAGTATCCTCCAGTCAACACATCCAATAACCATGGTGGCCTGAGTATCTGGGAATTATAAACCCAAATAGTAATTTTTCTATGCTGTGATTAGGAACCATTTATTTTGTCTTTCCACATCACAACAGCCCTGTTGAGTTTCCCCAATTTTAAATAAATATTAAGCTTACAAGATTTCTGTCTTCTTTTGCACCTCAGGTCATGCTATATAAAACTGTGAATTAAAGTTATTTCTAATCCTATGAACATTCAACCTAATGGATGCTGCTTTACTTTAAAATTACAGTATATTAAATGAGAGCCAGCTTAGTGCAATGCTTAGAATTAAATCTGGGGAGACCCAGATTACAATGTCTGCTAAGCAAAGAAGCTTGCTGAATGGCCTTGAACAAATCACTACTGCTAATATATCACACGGGGCAAAAAGATGAAAGGAAGGAACTCAGTATCCTCTCCTGCGCCACTTGGAGAAGATCACAGGACAGAAATTAACACAATGGCAACTAAATCTTACTATTACAGGGGTTCGCAACCTTTGGCCCATGGACCGGATCTGGCCTGTGGGGACAAATAATCCAGGCCCAACCTCACTCCAGCCGCCCCTGCAGCCGCCGGAGTCAGCCACATACTCATTTACAGCCATGTAAACGCATTTACGACAGCCGTAAATGAGTCTGTGGCTATACTAAACGCATTTACTATAGCCGCGGATGCATTTTATGGCACTAGTTCAGCCCGCTCTGCTGTCTGAGGGGGCCTGTGGTTGAAAAATGTTGAGAACCCCTGTACTAGTACAATGATAGCTACCTAGGGTCAGTATTTATTTTGATTTCCATTGCTGCCCCCTTGCCGAAGCGACTCTGGGTGGCTCTCAACCATGATAAAAAACATCCAAATATAAAGATATCCCTCAACAGTAAAGGCACTACAATTCCTATTTTAAAAAAACAATTAAAATACCTTCCCCACAACTCCCATTAGTTAAAAACTAAACTAAAAACTCCCGGGCGGCCATCACATAAGACAGCGAGGGGGGGGACTGCCCCATCGGCTGCACCCCACAACCGCTGTGCTAACCAGGTTTTTAAACCTCTTCTAAAAGTCAGTAGCTCTCTCTGGCAAGTGGTTCCATAGGGCTGGAGCAGATACCGAAAAGGCCCTCCTTTTAGTGCTAGAGAGGTGGGCCTCTCTAGCTGATGACACCAATAGGGAGCCCCGCCAGTTTGCTCTGGTGGGACGGGCAGATATCCTTGGTGTGACGCAGTCTCTTAAGTAACCTGGTCCACTGCCATGTGAGGCTTTAAAGGTGATCACCAGCACCTTGAATTGCACCCGGAGGCACACAGGCAACCAATGCAGCTCCCGCAGCAGGGGTGAGGCATGGGCATAACGCCCGTGCCACACCGGCAGCCGCATTTTGAACCAGCTGCAGCCTCCGAATAGTCATTAAGGACAGCCCCATGTAGAGCGCATTACAATAATCTAGTCTGGAGGTGATCAGAGCATGTATGACCATAAGCAAGTAGACCTGGTCCAGGAACGGGCATAATTGGCGGATAACGCGAAGTCGAGCGAAAGCCCTCCTGGCCATGACTGCCACCTGCTAATCAGTACCTAGCATCTTGGGTCACAGTCCAAGCACCTAAGGCTTCATAATCCCAGTACTGCACAGTATATATGTGTAGGTTTTCTTTAGTTCTGACTTTTTTTATAAACAGTCTGGTGCCGAAAGAAGCACCAAGCTGGAAAAATTCAGCTGCCATTATTTTCTGCACCCACTGGATCCCAAATAAGAGCTTGAAAAGCCTATAGGTCATGGTGGATACAGGATCCTGGAAAGTTCAATCCAAAACAAAGTAAGATCTGCCCTGACATTCAAAATGCAATAACAAAGGCCAAAGGTACTTTGGGAAACTAATGTGCACTGCAGCTGTACTCCCTGGGGAATAGCACTTTTGACAGAACTGGAGAGCAAAAAGGCATTTATTTTAAAATGTGATACTACTCATAGGACAACCCGCAGGTTGCCACTCTTGCCTGGTGAGCCTGTGGCTAAATGGGGAAACATTAGACACAAGGTTGGCACTAAGGAACAGCACTTTGCTCATGGTTGCCTCAAAACTGACACTGGCTTAATGACCAATACTGTATTATGATACAGTATTGGTCATTAAGCCAGTGTCAGTTTTGATAATAATAAGTCAGTGTACCCAGCATCCAAGAGTCATTACATACCATGCCTTGAAATATAGATCATTTTAAATATTTTTCTTATTCTTCTTGTTAACAATTATTACAAGCTATAGCAATCAATGTCTAACTCCATTTTATGGTCAGAACTATGTCAACAAAACATTAAGCTCAGTTCGAAAAAGAAAGATTAGTCAGGCTAAGCCTACCTCTTTTATTTCTTCAAACAGCTTGATAGCATGCTCATATTCTGGAGGATCTGCATTCAAGTCTTCTTCCAGATGATCCCAGAATGCTTGATGCACAATTTGTTTTACTCTTCCAGGCAAGCTGTTGTGAGGGAGAAGAGATGTATTCAAAAGAAATATAAACAAAATATGGTAATGAAAAATATTTGACGGCACATGGTCTTGAATAAGCAATTAAAAGCCATTAATTCTACAAAAGTTAGTGATGATAGGGACTGATCTAGTTGCTGAATTTTTGGATCATCTTGGGACAGTGATAATGAGTACCTATACTTCCAAACTTACCATTACACAATTGTCTCTAACTATAAGCTGCCTCTTAGCAAAGCTACCCTAAAATGCCACCTACTTAACAGAACCCCTTAAGGTGCAGTGGTTAAACTGCTGTTCTGTAACCAAAAAGTTGTGAGTTCGATCCTGACCAGGGATCAAGGTCGACTCAGCCTTCCATCCTTCTGAGATCAGTAAAACGAGTATCCAGCATGTTGGGGGCAAAATGCTAATTAACTTGTGAACCACCCAGAGTGCACTAAGCACTAGGGGGCGATATATAAATGTGATTGCTTCTTCTTTACATTAAATATATAATACCTAAAAGCAACAAATAAGTGCTTGTCCCTAATTGATCAGAAAAACTTCAAAGGAACTCCTAATGGCTAACTGTGTCTTGCCAAGATTTTTGCACTGTTTTAAAACTGGTTTCTGCAGTAGCAGCTTTAGCCATTTTTTAAAAAGCCCTTTCACTTACCTGTTCTGCGGATGCTCAATATGTTCCAAGTGGAAGTTCTCATTTACAGCAATTTCATGAGCGAGCGTCAAGTTTGATAAATTTCTGGCTGCTGCCATCATTTCATCGAATGTAACTACTTTGGGAGGACTAGTCGCTGGAATAAAGGAAATAAATGCCTGTAACACTTGTCCATGGGGTTGTAGGAGAGCAACCTTCAATTTCCTGAGATTTTAGGGCCACAGCCTAAGACTACAAGAATGCTCATATGGTGTGACAGACGTGGGATGTGCAGGAGTTGGCAAAGAGGAGACATTTTTCAGGCTTTGTTGATGCTAAGGCTTCTGTAACAAAAAGACTTGTGAGTCACAATGCTGGCGCTCCATTCCTTGACCTTTTCCAAATGGTGTGATGGGCCCAAAGTTGACAAATCTAGATGCCTGCAGTGAGTGGAAGAGCCTGGAGAGGGTGCTAATGTGCTCATGCACTTGGGCCTAACATCTCATTTTAGGGACTGCGGTGGCTTAGTGGTTAAAATGCTGAACTTGATGACTGGAAGATTGGCAGGTCAGCAGTTCGATTCTCAAGTACAACAGGACGGAATGAGCTCTCATCTGTGTCTCAGCTCCCGCTAACGTAGCAGTTCAAAAGTAAGAAATTGCAATTGGATAAATAGGGACCACTTCAGTGGGAAAGTAAACAGTGTTCTGTGTAATCCAGTGTCTAGATAATGAGGTGGGACGGCTGGGGTGTTTAAACAAGTACAGAAACAGGTACACTCCCAAAAGTGTGATGAATAAGATATAAAAGTGTTTTTAATAACAGGAAATATTCTGGAAATATTCATATACTCGTCCTATGCTGAGGTAAATCAGGCATGAGGTAAGTAAAAACACTCGACCTCAATATAATACAATAACTGTTCCTTCTATATTCATTTCATGCCTTCATACTGATAGCCTAATGATACTAAGCTGTGAACCTCAAACATACAAACATGCTGGGACCCCTCAAAATAAAATAACCCTAAATCCCCGAAGTGCCAAGCAAGTAGAAACCCGTGTACAGTCCAAAGATGATAGTCAATCATAATATCACTGATGTAAAGTCAGTACTAGTCTCTCAAAGTCCGTGTCCATGAAAAGATTTGCTGGGCTTATAAGGCTGGCGCAGGGGTGGAGGGAAGCTGTCCTACTTCATAGAAGGGTTCCCAGACGGCGAGCATCAATAGATGGTGGTAGACAAAAATATACACGATGCCCTTCCGGTATTGGACATTTCGAATATCTTCCTCAAGTGTCTACAGAAGTACAAATATAAATGATGTACAATACATAAACCTGTATCAACACACGTAATAAATGCCCGTAAAATCTAACGATCTAACATATGCATCTAATAGAGCTATGAATTCTTAGTCAGAAACAGTACATACCTATGAGTCATTGATATGCGCGTATCGCACCTCTGTTGGCGTTTCTCTCCATGTGTGCACGCGTTGACTGATAACTGCTAAAAGCTCTATATATACATACGAACGAAGAATAAGGGACATGTGATTTAGGTTATTCGAGAGATTGGTTATAGAGCTCCCCGGGTGGCTTAAAAGCGTATTCATATCGCTTTCTAACTATCGTACTTTTCTATCTTTATAAGAACGCTGAGAGGTCCCATTCAGTGTTAAGCCCGTGCGGTGTAAGAGTGTTAAAACGGTGGATGTAATACGCCTCCCTTTGTAAAAGGAACCGATCCACATCAGTTATTTGATATCTACTTGGATTGAACGTTTCCAATACCACTATTTTAATATCTTTAACTGTATGTTTTTCTTGAAGGAAATGATTGACAAGGGGGGCATTGGCGACTTTATTCCTAATACGAGAGAGGTGCTCGCTCAGGCGTACCTTAAGAGGTCGCCTGGACTGGCCCACATAACCCAACTGGCATTTACAGATTGCCATATATATATGGTTTCTTTTGAGTTGCAATTAGTGTACCCCCCTAGTTCGAGGATGAAATTACTACTAGGCACATTGACTATGTTTGTGGTCCACATATATGTACAGAATTTGCAATGGCCACAGGGGTGATGCCCGGAAATGATCGATTGATGTGTCTTACTCTGAGTGACGATGTCTGTTCTTGAATGCCCCCCTTGTCAATCATTTCCTTCAAGAAAAACATACAGTTAAAGATATTAAAATAGTGGTATTGGAAACGTTCAATCCAAGTAGAAAGCGATATGAATACGCTTTTAAGCCACCCGGGGAGCTCTATAACCAATCTCTCGAATAACCTAAATCACATGTCCCTTATTCTTCGTTCGTATGTATATATAGAGCTTTTAGCAGTTATCAGTCAACGCGTGCACACATGGAGAGAAACGCCAACAGAGGTGCGATACGTGCATATCAATGACTCATAGGTATGTACTGTTTCTGACTAAGAATTCATAGCTCTATTAGATGCATATGTTAGATCGTTAGATTTTACGGGCATTTATTACGTGTGTTGATACAGGTTTATGTATTATACATCATTTATATTTGTACTTCTGTAGACACTTGAGGAAGATATTCGAAATGTCCAATACCGGAAGGGCATCGTGTATATTTTTGTCTACCACCATCTATTGATGCTCGCCGTCTGGGAACCCTTCTATGAAGTAGGACAGCTTCCCTCCACCCCTGCGCCAGCCTTATAAGCCCAGCAAATCTTTTCATGGACACGGACTTTGAGAGACTAGTACTGACTTTACATCAGTGATATTATGATTGACTATCATCTTTGGACTGTACACGGGTTTCTACTTGCTTGGCACTTCGGGGATTTAGGGTTATTTTATTTTGAGGGGTCCCAGCATGTTTGTATGTTTGAGGTTCACAGCTTAGTATCATTAGGCTATCAGTATGAAGGCATGAAATGAATATAGAAGGAACAGTTATTGTATTATATTGAGGTCGAGTGTTTTTACTTACCTCATGCCTGATTTACCTCAGCATAGGACGAGTATATGAATATTTCCAGAATATTTCCTGTTATTAAAAACACTTTTATATCTTATTCATCACACTTTTGGGAGTGTACCAGTTTCTGTACTTAATCCAGTGTCTAGTCATGCCTACCACATGTCCAAGGAAACGTCTGCAGATGCAAGACACTGCTGGCTCTTTGACTATAAACAGAGATGAACATGGAACTGGGTACTGGGACCCCTGCTTTTCAACCTCTTCATAAATGATCTAGAAGTAGGAGTAAATAGCAAGGTACCCAAATTTGCTGACTACACTAAATTATAGAGGGTAGTGAAAACTGTGAGAGATTGTGAGGAGCTCCAGAGGGATCTCTTGACACTGGGGGAGTGGGCAAAACAGTGGCAAATGAGCTTCAACACTAGTAAGTGCAGAGTGATGCACGTTGGGGCAAAAAAAAAAAACCAATTACATTTATAAACTGATGGGGTCTGAACTCTCTGCAACAAACCAGGAGAAGGACCTTGGTGTCCTGGTGGACAGCTCAATGAAGGTGTCAACCCAGTGTGCCTCAGCAGTGAAAAAAGCAAACTCAATGCTAGGGATCATTAGGAAGGGTATAGAAAATAAGTCAGCAAGTGTCATTTTGAACATAAGAACATAAGAACAGCCTTGCTGGAACAGGCCACAGCCCATCCAGTCCAGCATTCTGTCTCACACAGTGGCTCACCATTTCCTTCAGGGTATTCCCAAGCAGATGCCTTCACCTGCTTAGGATTCCCTGGAAATGGCATTGAGAGATATCCTGCCTATCTCTCCAACCCGGAGGTTGCCTCTTTATAAATCTATGGTGAGGCCCCATCTGGGATACTGTGTACAGTTCTGGTTGCCATACCTCCAGAAGGATATTATGGAGCTGGAAAAAGTGCAGAGGAGGGCAACCAAAATGATTAGGGGACTGGAACACCTTCCTTACCATCTGAGGCTGCAACGGTTGGGCCTTTTCACTCTTGAACGACGGTGTCTAAGAGGTGACCTGATTGAAGTTTATAAAATCATGCATGGTATGGACAAAGGAAAAACTGTTTTCTCTATCGCACAACACTAGAACTGGGGGGGGGGGGACACTCCATGAAACCTTTGGGTGCTGGTTCTCAAACAAATAAGAGAAAGTACTTTTTGACCCAGAGGATTACTGGTCTATGGAACTCCCTGCCAGAAGAAGTGGTGACAGCTGTCAGTCTTGACAGCTTTAAAAAAGGATTAGACAAGTTCATGGAGGACAAGGGTATCAATGGCTATAATTATGGAAACCTAAGGACAACCTCCGGGTTGGAGAGATAGGCAGGATATCTGTCAATGCCATTTCCAGGGAATCCTAAGCAGGTGAAGGCATCTGCTTGGGAACACTCTGAAGCTGGACTGGATGGGCTGTGGCCTGTTCCAGCAAGGCTGTTCTTACGTTAACCCTAGAGTCAGATACGAGTGGCTTTTGAGCAAAGACGACCTTTACCTTTACCTAACATCCTATTTGGAGCAACACACACACTTTCATGTTAAGCCAACAGCCCTAGCTACAAACTGTTGAAGATGGTACCCAAGCTTTAAAGCCATTTCTCCTCCTCAGGGCAGCTCAGCCTGAGATTTATCTCCTTCCCTGGAGACATGGTGAGGCACTGCAATTCCCTGAGGCTTCAACCAGCATCCTGATATCCCTCATCCCTACTGATTTAACGCGAAAAGTTTAAAATGTTATATTTCTCAGGGTTGCTTTGTAAGTGACATTGTCAAAAATCAAGCCCGAGGAACTGATATAGTCCCACAGCAACCACTCTGTCACATGATCCGAAGACATTCTGTGCCTAGAATGAAGGATGAGATGACCAGTGTGGGTGTTGGGCGCACCCACAATTCAAAGGAAAAAGCTGACTGAATTGGCAGTAGAATTGCATGCATTTTTCACTGCAGTTGAGAGCAGCACAGAGGTAGAGGTAAGGCAGTGCAGGCCTTTCATCCCAGTCATCTGAAACAGCTGCTGTATTCTGTCCAGTAACAGTACCTAGGGTGGCTCTAGAGCAGTGATGGCCAACCTTGGCACTCCAGGTGTTCTTGGACTTCAATTCCCAGAAGCTCAAGTCAACACACCTGCTGATCAGAGCTTCTGAGAATTGAAGTTCAAGAACACCTGGAGTGCCAAGGCCACCCATCATTGCTTTAGAACAATGTTTCCCAAACTTTGGTTTTTGGACTTCAATTCCCAGAAGCCTAAGTCAATTCTCCCAAAGCACTAATCACCCAATTTACTGACTTAGGCTTCTGGGGAACACTGCTCTATGCCTTTCCCACAAAGATAGGTAGCTACTGCCTATATAAACTTACCCAGCAGAAAAAATATTTGATATTTACAAGTAGGGAAGGGTCACTAAGTGGTTAAGATGCTGAGCTTGAATACCAGAGACGCAGATCAGCAAGTTCAAGACCCGAGTGCTGTACGACTAAGTGAGCTCCCATCATTTGCCACAGCTCCTGCCAACCTAGCAGTTCAAAATCAAAAAATTGCAAGTAGATAAATAGGTATGGCTTCAGTGGGGAAGGTAAGAGCATTCCATGCGCTCTGTGTCTAGTCATGTCTGCCACATGACCATGGAAACACCTGCAGACGCAGATTGTGTTCACAGCCCTTTAGCTGTAAAAGGAGATTAGCACCACATCTTAGAGTTGGACACGACTGGCTTTTGAGCAAGGAAAACCTTTACTTTAACTACTCTAGGGCGCCTACTCTACATTGATTTGGTGTCCAGACCATGCTCAGGACTATTGTATATTCAGCAGTATGTTCACCAGAGCTTAGCAACGTCACTTTTTTGGCCTACAGCTCCCGGGTCTGGCCAAGATGGTTGTAGGATTCTGTGAATTGCCGGGGTTTTTTTTTGTTTGTTTTTTTTTTTTTGGGGGGGGGGGTGAGGTTGTAGAGTTGCTATCAAAAAAGTACGCTCTGATTGCTATTGGCTTTGGTCCTCTCATAGCTGTCTGCCATTTACATACCAAAAAGATGGACATGCCATCATTAAAAAGAGATAGAGAGAAATGACATTTGTGTATATATAAATTTCCATATTGTCAGTTATAGGTACAAATCATTAATGTGAATTTCAGTGCATCTCACTCCCAGAGCAAAACTGGGACAAATCCCTGACTTTTCCCCCCTCGCAAAAATATTTTTCTTCAAGCAATTTCATAAGATTTTTTTGGAGTTCCATGGTCATTTTAAATGTGGAGGTGTCTGTTCCCGCAACCCTGGCACAGCACAATGGTGCCCTAGGACTGGCCCAAACCTCTGCGATGAACTTTAGCGACGTCGTCCCCCTCCTCAGAGCTGACTGAAGATACTGATGGGCTGGACGAGCACCGTTGCTGGACAGCCGATCCCCTCTGGATCGGCACTGTGGACATAGCCTGGAGGAATTGGACCCCGGCGATGGCAACCTCAGCTGCCTGAGCCTCCTTGAGAACCTGAGCAAACGTCAGTGTCCCTTTTCATAAGGCGACGTTGTGTAGCCTCGTCCCTGAGGCCTACAAGGAACCTGTCGCAAAGAGCGATGTCGAGGCTTTTATAGGGAACTACGGTGTGGCGGAGAACAGCCACATATTCAGCGACCGTTTCCATGTCCTTCTATAGAAAGCCACCCAGGCCGGGAAAATTGGCACTTTTTGGCTTAAGGTGGTCCCATAGGACAGTCAAAATGTCTCTCAGACGGGTATCCTTCAGCAGTCTGGGCAGAAGCAAGTCTGTGATCAGCTCAAGCGTTGTCAGCCCGCAGTGAGCCAAGAACGTAGCCTTCTGCAACCCCTTGTCTGTAATCTTCTGTGAGATCATGTAGTTGTCGAATTGGACCTCATACATAGGCCATGAGTCTGGTCTGGACATCTCGAATGACCCGAATGGAACAGGAACGGCAGCACCCATTTGGATCCCACCTTCATCGCCAATGTTGAGTCCAACGCTTAAGAAGTATCCAGACCAGCAGGTTTAGGTCAAACACAGTGATTTAATGTTCAGCTCATTGATACCAGACTGGGGAACATGTACGAGGTGGCCTGCTTATATACAGTGAGAATGGCAGTTACATAGGTTGATACATTTTGGCAGGCTTCCGGATAAGCGGGAAAGTTTGTGCTGACGAATCAGCTATTTTGACGTACATTTAAAAATGGCGCCTTTGCAAAAGGCACGCAATTCCATCATAGACTTTACGGCACTCAAAGCGGTTATAACAAATAACGCTTGGACAGAACATACCGTGAGCCATGGAAAATCATTGAAGTCAAGGCAGTTTGCAAATCCTTGCCATTCTCTAGCATAGATGTAAATTTTATAATTAGAGATTAATTTTATAATTTAAACAGAATTAAAGTGTTTCTCACCTGAGTGGGAAAGAGAGTGACAAAGTGATCTGTTCACCCACCAAGTTCAGATACTGTTCAAGGAACATAATTAAAGGAAGATATAGCTGAGGAACTCAACCTCCCCTATGTCACTTGGAAGACCCTGAATGGTCGAAGTGTCTAAATGTAAGATCAAAATGCTCAAGTGGGGCCTACTGGCAGGCAACAACACGCTGTGTGAATATGGAGAGATACAGAATCTGACTCATTTACTGGTCTGCCGATTACTGCCAGAAACATGCACCAACGAGGACTTAAGTTTGGCCAACGACAAAGCCAAGAAAGTGGCTTCATTTTGGCAGTCCAGGGTTTGATAAGGACATGAAATAAGAAGTATTAATGGGAAAACTCAAGGCTCCTGCTGACCTTTCTTAAACTATACTAAGATTAGGCACTCTTCAAATGGAGGATGTCTCCAAGGAGAAGGTTACGCTATGACAACATTTCAGATAGAAGATTATCCTTTTTATAAGAGGCCATGGAGCCACCTTACCTGCCAGGATACCATAATATGGGAGGGGGCACTTAAGGGGCTCTTTTTTGTAGAGGGTGCTTTCAAACTACACCACCTCCTGTTTCTATTGAAGAATCCACACAGCAAACTACCAAACACAGTGTGGAGGGGAAAACTCCAAGCAGTACAAATCACAAGCATCTCGCATGCCAGTAGCATATAACACTAACTTACAAGCTGGAGAGGTGGACTTGCTTGAAAAATCACTGGTAAAACTCTGCCTGGAATATTCAGAGTCACTGGAAGATGAAGCTGCACTTTCAGAGAATCTTGAAGAATCACAGTTGCTGTTCTGTTCTTCATTCAGAGGCATTTTGCAAAGCGGACAAATCTGGAAATGGGGGAGGGAGTACATTTTTAAAGAAAAATCAATCACTATACACAATTTATATCATATGCCTAGATTCCATTGTTAAATATAAACATTCCACATATCTAAAGTAGGGATAAACAAAGCTTGCCTATCTAAATGCAGTTTGTTAGCTTTAAGTGTGTTTTGAAATTGAATTACCGGTAGGCAATAAAATTATTAATGTTGTTTAACTTTTTTATCGTAACACATGATAAACTGGCTTCTGTTGTATCATCCTTCAGTGTCCTGGTAGGGGGTGGTGGTGGAAATCAAAGAAGGAACTAGAATTTTGCATTAATAATCCCAAATGATTCTATGGTTAAAATAATGGCTTACTGTGATTCACATGTTCACTTTTGCATAAATATTAGTAACAATCATTGTAGTATGCTTCCTGTCTCTGTCATGGCTTACAGAGTGATGCAGGTAACAGAGAGGTCTATGTTCCTCAAGTAGTTTGCTACAGTATTTGGAACACATATTGGTTGAAATGCATTTGTGTAGTTATCTAAACAGCTTACCTGGTGGTACCAACACCAAATTAAAACTTGGCTATTCACTCAGGCATTTGATTATAACAGATATTATAGTCTATTGTTCAACTGTTTTAACTGTCAAACTATTTTAAAGTGTTTAAAATGTTCAAATTATTACAATTTAATAATAACATTTTATTAGAAGGATCTTTTGTACCCTTCCCCAAGAATCTGTTGATATTTGGTAGGCTAGAAATGTTTAATAAGCAAATAAAACCTTACACCAACCTCAGTGTGCAAGCCACTCACAGACTGAAGCTATCGTACTTCTGCAGAAATAGATGCCGTTCTCCTATAAATAATAAAAATAAGAACCAGGAAGATAAGTTATTTAATGCAAACATTTCAATGATGAAGTACTTTAGAAAATACTGCTTGTGGAGTACTGCAGTAATTCCTCCCACATCCCTGTAAGGTGTGTCAGCATTATCTCTATATTGTTAAGAGAAGCAAGGCAAAGGCTGAGAAAGAAGAGCTGTGAGCAATTATGTTGGGCATTCATCTGGCAACCCCATATGATGCAGTGAATAGGGTAGTAGATCAGGGCATGGGAGATCCTGGATCTGGCCCCCTGTTCAGCTATGGAAACTCAATGAGGAGGATGGGGTGGCACTGATAAAACCATATCTTAAATATCTTATTTACCTTGAAAACTTTATTAGGGTCACGTGAGTAAGATGCAGCTTGACAGCACATAACATTCCACTGGTCCAATACTGGAAGTTCTTGTTGTTCAGTTGCACAGTCAAGTCCGACCCTTAGTGGTCTGGTACTCCCATCTCTCTAAGGACTTGCCACAGTTTGTTGTAATCCACACAATCAAAGACTTTAGCGTAATCAATGACATTTTCCTGGTACTCCCTTGCTTTCTCCATAATCCAGAGAATATTAGCAATTTGGTCTCTAGTTCCCCTGCCTCTTTGGGACCCAGCTTGTACTTTTGGTAGTTCTCTATCCACATACCAGTGAAGCCCAGCTTGTAGGAGCTTAAGTATAACCTTGCTAGCATGTGAGAGGAGTGCAATTGTAAGATAGCTTGAACATTTTCGACATTGCTCTTCTTTGGAATTGGAACGTAAACTGACTTTTTCCAACCCTGTGGCCACTGTTGCGTTTTCCAAATTTGCTGGCATATTGATTGCAGCACTTTACAATACTGGGAGCGGGAAGGTCAAGTGTTGGGAAGCATTCACATTGTTCAAACAACAAAGAAAGTTTTGGATTTTCTTCACCCTTCGTAATTCACTGTCTCAGGTGCAAAAAACTTTCGTGCATTTTATCTCACCTTTCAATTCTTTTAACAGCGACTGTGGTTTTTCCCCCCAGACTTAATCTACATAGCAAAGATTTTGTTAATAAATGTCAGATAAAGGATGTTTTTGGGAGCAGGAACTGAGAAAGTATTAAACCATTTTTGAGGGGATTAAATATCCAGAACCCTCTTGGTGTGGGATTTTTGGTACTATAATCCAATACTATAACTTTTCTATGATCTGATTAGATGGCAAGCAGTTCTCAATCTTACTGTTGCTTACAAATAACCACTAGCATAAGAATATATTTTGAACTTCAGGCACCAACCACAATAGCCCTAATAGCCATGCTACAAAGGAGAGTCCAAAAAGTCTGTTTGTCTATCTGTATATGTATGTATGTATGTATGTATGTATGTATGTATGTATGTATGTATGTATGCATTATAAAAAGGATAATCCACAAAAATATATTATTTCTGAAAAATTCAATTTCTCTGCTACAGTACACATTGTAGCTAAGGTCAGAAAAAACAAGACATCTAATGGGTTGGCAAAACTTATCATTCTGCAATATAATCTTGTAGGCCCTGGCTTCACTACTTCAAATTATACCACAATGAAGTTTAAAAATAAGACTCAAGCCTACATTACAGCATTCCTGGTTGTATGAAATATTTAACAATATTTAACCATGGCTAAATGATTAGGCCGTGAACTGGCCGGCCAGTTGACAATATTTGAGCAGTCAATTAAATGGTACACAAACCCAACTGATAAGCAGGTCATCTAGCAAGTTCAAAATGTTACAGCAAGCTTCTATTCCTCTATTCTTTAGCAACTAAGGTAATAATTGCTCTCATCTTTGAAAAGGCAGTGATACAAAAGGCAATTAATAATTATTTTATCCTGATAACAGTGTAAAATTATTGCCCTTAGGACATCATGTGGTAAAAGCCATTCCTGTGCTGAGGAAGACCAATAAATTCCAGGTTAGGTCAAGTGACTACAAATATATATGAGACACACATGTAGGACAGGAAGTAAATATGTCATCATCCCACTTAGAGATACATGTGGAATTTAAACAATCCCCAAGCAATTACTGAAACTACATTCTGGCTATGTGTCAATAGACTCATACCTGGATAAAATGCCAGCATTATATATAATCTATACCTATAAATCCAAGGGTTAACCGTTGGAACTTGCTATACGTTTCTGCACCCGTCCATCCTATCCCATACCGAACCTCCTGCACTCGCCCAAACCCGGTCCGGAGGTTAACGCAGGGTTGAGAAATGCACCAGGGGGACAAGAGCCCCACAAACGCAAACAAAGGGAAAGAACTTCAATTCCCAACGTTCTTTGCGCCGCACCGCGCCACAGCCAATCAGGCTGAGAGGCGCAAGCAAAAAGAACGTTGGGAAACACAGCGTGGCCAATTAAAATCAAGCCGCAGGAAAAAAAACGCCGCACGAATGCAAACCACAAACGCAAAACTACAAGTCCCAGCGTCCTGCAAGCCGTGAGCACGCAGAACGCTGAGAAAGCCAGCGTGCGAAAATTACAAAACACATTGGGAGCGCAAGTCTGTCACAGGCGGACACAGCGCCTCACAGCCTCGCAAAACAAAAAACCACAAAACTCCACTACGAGACACCCGCCGGCCTTCTTTCCTGGAACAACGGGGAGAAGAGGGACTCCCTCTCCTCCACGCTACCCCGCTGAAGACACGGCAAGACCACCGCCGGCCGCAAGGAAAGTTGAGCCGGGGTGGAACCCCCCTCCCAAAAAAAATGGGCAGCAGTTCGTCAGGGGAAGCACCCTCCCTGGCGGATGACTGGCTGATGCCTTTGTACTTCTGAAAACAAAAGCAGCAGCCAGCAATCCGCAAGGAAGAGCACCATCCCTTACGGATCGCTGCCTGCCGATCTCTGGTTAGGTAAGCCAGGAGAAAAAGGAGACAGAGAGGAGAGAACCATCATTAGGCAGAGAAAGCTCTTCTCTGCCTCCTCCTTCTCCCCCGATCTACCTAACGAACCTTCCTGGGAGAAGAACGGGCTGACTGCCTCCTCCGCCTTTCCCCCATTGCTGCATCAAACCCAAAATTCAAAGCAGCAATGGGGAAAAGAGGAACCGACAAGCAGTCAAAAACAAACACCAAAATTAATAAAAAATAATAAAACAAAAATAAATCAATAATTAAAAAACCATTAATAAACAAAAAAGTAAACCACAAAATACACAAACAAAAACTACCACAAAAGCACATACAAAACACCTAACTACAACACAAAAATACCACAAATTACACAAATAAACAACAAATTACACAAATAAACAACAACGAAATAAGAAAAATTAAACAGAACCAGAAATAACCAAACCAATTAAACAAACCTAAAACTCAACCAAAACAAAAAAGAACAAACAGAACCACCTCCCAGCCCACCACCACAAAAACAAAACAAAGAAAAACCCCAGAAAAAAGAAAACCAGAGAACTCACCAGCACGTCCTCCCTCCACGACGACCGGAACAGAAATGAAGAAACAAAGACTACTTACTGGAAGAAGCCCCACCTAGAGGCCAGGAGAGAAAAAACATGTGAAACAAAACCAAAACCACTAACAGCCCCACCTGCAGGGCAGAATAGTAAAAACAACTCAAAAACACAACAGCCCCACCTAGAGGCCACAAGAGTAAAAACAAGTCAAAAACATAACAATAAATCAAAAGTTTACATAAATAACAAACATATGTTAAATAAATACAACTATTAACAAAAAAATGACAAACTAAAACATTATTTGGTTAAATAAAACAATTTGAAACAATTATATCATCCTTTGTTCTTTTTTTAATCCACAAAAAAATCCCCAAAAAAGCTGATCACAGTTTATGCCGGGTAAACTATGCTAGTTGTTTATAAGCAAGAACTTTTCCAAAGTCCTTTACTATACTTCACCTTGTAGTAAGCACATTATACAAAAAAAGCATCGCATGCAGGAGGTATATTTTATCTCGCAAGTTTGAAGAACCATTGGCAACTTTTGGAACTTAAACCACAAAACAAGTAGTCTCTGACAAAGCTTGGGAAAAATATTTTTGGACTATTGTTCCCAGAATTCCCTAGTCAGAAGGACCAATTGCTTTGCTGACTGAGAGACTAAGAATTTTTTAAATTTTATTCTTCCAATCTCTGCTTTCTGTTTGATACACACACACAAGAAGATACAAAGCCTCTCTGTCTCCAAACATGGAAATTCCTGTACTCAGCAAATATTTCTATTTATTTCCTCACTTCTGGATTGAAAGCATAAGTAGCTGTAAACTAACTATTGTCATAAAGACACTAAAGAACTCATTTTAGTCTCAGCCAACAACTACCTCAGTAGCAGCACAGATCAGCCTACAGAAGAAAAGCTATTTTGACAAGCAAAGCAAAAACATAGTTCTTAAAAGGGTCGAGTGAGGTACTAAAACTGTGCCTGAGATACACCATTTCGTGTGGTATTTCTAGGGGAGGTGGAGGTTGTGTTCATGTGATAGAATTCCCTCTAAGCAACAAAATCATTCTGAAACACAGATAAATAGCAGTCAGAAAGCTGGTTTGGGGATCCTCAGAAATTCCCCATACAGCCATGTTCTCGTTTCCCTTCCCATCATGCCATTATTGGGTCAGTTCTCAGTACAGTATCTGACTCCTTTTTAAAAGATGAAATCGTTTTCCTAATGCTTAGCTACTTCGCTATAGATATTTTTCATTGTGAGGCCATTGGCCTCACCCACCACTGGAATGTGGAACCTTGAAAATGTATGTGAATGCAAATCTGGGTCCTTGGCTGAAAGAAGTTGCCCAACTTTGCCATCCATGCTAGTTTACTATGCACAGAGGTTTCTTTTTTGTTAATGCAAAAATAATTTCATTGTGTGGATCTCAGTTTGATATCTGATATTGTACACTTCAGATACATGTTCATCACTCCATCTGTCAATACCACACACTATGTCCAAGTGGAGAGGAGACAACTGCATGTTTTAAGACTTTGTGCTCCAGTATAATTCAGCACAGGTGCACAAAGGAGCATTATTTAATGGTTTACAAGATGACTAAGTCTGTCAAGCCTACGTGCAAAGAGGATTTTATACTTTAAAGCACCGATGAGCAAAGTGTGTACTACCAGATTGTTGGACTAAAACTTCCAGTATTCATACCCAATGGTTATGTTGGGAAGGATAGCACCAGGAGTACCAAACTTTGTGTGCTCCTGCTGGAAAGTCGCAGCTGTTTCCAACTACAGTATGTTATTTACAAAGGTACCTTTAGAAGTCCACTGGTGTCAGTGGTAGCAAATCAGTAAGCTTCCTTCCAGATATCTTTTACAATTACCTGCATGTTAAGGAATTTCGATATCAAATTATTGGAATCAGTTGCATTTTATTTGGTTCACACTTTTAAATGAAGCAAACTAATTTGCACTTGACAGAATAACACTAGACAAGATCTCAGTTATACTTTTGACAGCTCAAACGTAAAATGCTGTGCTTTGTTCTAAACTGCATACAAAAATATAATTTAGGGTAAGTTGTCTACGTAAATAAAAATGATTTAAAAATTATAGTCTAATGTAGATAGTGATGGAATAAAGTTGTGACTGAATATAATTAAAATTAATATGGACAGAAAATCATGTCGCTCACCCATCCTTGCTGCCAATTCCAGCATGGGGGAGAACTCTATACTGTACAAAGTTGCAGTCCATATATATTTGCCACAGGGGCTAAAAATAGGTGCAAAGTAAGAATGAAAAATAAGTGTAAAGCAAGAGTTGAAAAAAGATCAGGATTCTATACAATCCAATAATTAAGTCTCATGGACACAAGTTACATACATTTGAGGTGCCATAGTTTAACTGGGAAACCAGATATGCAGGATTTGTTTTAAAAGGTAAATCCTGAAACAGAATCTGACATTATTATGCTATTTTTAAAAAATAAATAGTAAAATAACAATTTAGGTTTCCCAATATAAGGGGAACAATAGAAGTAATTTAAACAGTTGAGATGAACTACATTAAAAACAGAACGAGCAAGATGTATGCAGCTCACCGCATGCATAGATATATAGTGGAACCTCAATTAACAAACGGCTCGGTTAATATAAAATTTACATAACAAAAGGAAATCCATGGAAAATAGTGGCTTGGTTTATGGATTGTTTTCAGAACAGATTAATTGGTTTTCAGTGCATTCCTATGGGAAACCGTGTTTTGGTTAAAGTATTTTGTTTTTCAATGCATTCCTATGGAAAATTGCATTCAATGCATTCCTATGGGAAATTCGGTTAAAGTAATTTTTGTTGTAAGAAATGTCCTGGAGAACTCATTAATTATGTTAACCGAGATTCCACTGTACAAAGTTTCAGGCCATACAGGTTCACTTACTGGGATTTTCTACGTCAGTCTAAATTAGATATCGTAGTATACATTGGATATCTTGCTGGTTCTTTTCTCTCCTTACCTGTTCAAGGGTTGGTCCTTCGACAGAATCTGGTACAGGTTATTGAAAACTATCCTCTTCAAGTCCTTGTGCATTTAAGATTATCGAGAAGGTGGCAGAAGATCTACAGGTCGAGAACAAGAAAACATTACTGAGCCAAGAATTTATTGTGCACTGCACCTATGGAAAAAAGAGTGCTGCTTTGTCTATTGGATCAGGAATTAATTTCTGTTCAAGTTTAGATTATTTAAATCTTCTTGTTACTTCTGTGAAAAGAACTGTGGGTACCTCAGGGCTTGGGCTTTAACCCAAAATATCAAAATTTAACAGATGCAAACATTTGCAGTCAGAGGGATATGAGCTCCCCCTGCTCTAAATACTGTATTCCACCTTTAGCCTTGAGGAAGGCATATTGCAGAACTAATATGGCCATTATGCGCGCAGACCACGGTATTTCTCCCTTTTCTTTGTATGTATGCCAATCCCATATGACCAATAATGCACCAAAGCCCCGGGCACCAAATCTGTAGTTTTATCCATCAGATAGAAACTCTGAAATAATATCTGTTTCTCTAATAGCCTGCATCCTTCTGGCAAGAGTACACCAAGTGGTTAAACTGGTAGTTTTATTTGTATCATTAGCCTCTCATATCTTCAGGTAAAATGAATGATGGAAAGGCAGCAAGTATAAACATACAAAATCAATTTGCTCAAAATTACAGTGAAAGAGGTACAGAGGTTGTGCTGCTATATGTACACAAATATGGAAAATCACACATTACAATTTTGCTTGGCCAATTCCATACACAGCATTACATAGCAGTTTAATCGTTTAGTGTTTATTTTTTCTAAGAGTATTTCAAGATTGTTCATGAAAAAGTGGAAATTTACAGAATGGAGTTAGTTTATCTTGAAAGAGGAACCAATACCTTTAAAAAGGCCTGAGATTTTTTTAAAAATCTTTCGTGAAGTACATTTAGCTTACATTGAATAATACAGTGCAACAATGATCTTTACTGGAGACACTAGCAGAGAGGAAAATTCTACAGTACAGTAGTGCTAAATCCTGGAGAGCCCATTGTCATACCTGTCAAGCACAGCTCCGGAAATTACGGGACCTGCGCAGAACGTTTCTGCGCTGGTCCGTTCTACCTATGCGTAAAAGCCTTCTATGCATGCGTAGAAGTGACCTGCGCAGAAACGTTCTGCTCAGGTTGCTTCTATGCATGTGTAGAAGGCTTTTACGCATGTGTAGAAGGCTTCTACGCATGCATAGAAAGGACCTGCGCAGAAGGGATGCGCAATAACTCCATTCCCCCCACTGCCAAATTACAGAGTAGCGGCAGCTCCAGGCGGGAAATGGAGAAAATCGGTGCGGAAATATGGGAAATCCCGGCCAATCCGGGATACTTGACAGGTATGTCCATTGTCTGTACTTCTGTACAGTATTTCAATTGATGGGCAGGAATTTCAACTACAGTATATAAGGATATAACAAGTCTTAAGGCATAGATTGCCTTGGGGAGCCCGCATTTTCCTTGGTGAGGGAATCTGTAGTCCCCACCCCACCCCGAAATTTATTTCCGTTCCTTCTTCTCTTTCAGGAGATAAGATACAATTTACGACAGTATGAATTTTTTATAGACCATTTAAAGAACATTCGCTCACTAATTGGAATGGAAGAATGAAGTTTTTTTAAGAACTGTATTTCTTTGCTGAGGAGGATGGTGGAGGACAGAGGTGCCTGGAGGAAAATGGTCCATAGGGTCGCAAAGGGTCAGAATCGACTGTGTGACTGAACAACAACAAAAGATTTGTGTTTTTGGACTACACCTTCCAGAATTATCAGGCCAATTCCTCCACAGACTGGTGCATTCTGGTGCATTTACTATTCTGTAGTCCAAAATACAAATCTACACAGCTCTGGGGCATTTGCCAGTTTTAGATGGAATCAATCCAGCAGTTGGATGGCTTTATATTGAAAAGCAGATGTGGCCAGTCCCACTCTTATCCTATCCATTCTGATGGCTGCCAGGAGAGGCAAACTGTGTTTCTTTTTGCTAATGGACTGAACCAGTCATTTGCTTATGAAAGTAGGCCATGGGCAGCAGGCAGCACTAACTACACTTTGGATTATGGTGCATAATTTTATAAGGTATTATATGAGCTTCAAAAACATTTATAACTTATAGATTATTCTATAGAGGTCACACAGTTTACTAGGCTTTGAGCTCTGCTAGGTTCTTCCTCAGTTTCCCTTAGGGCTGCCACAGAGCTGATATGGAAAATCAATAAATGTCTCTTGCCCGCATTTAGAAGCAGATTTGGAGTGATGTCCATTACTCCAGAATGACAGCACTGCAGGCTTAAACCTACCCAACCCCGCCTGTTTTCTACATCTAAACTTGCACACTTCAATAAGTTTAAAACCTATTCATTTATACAAACTTTCAGTAATAAACATGTATCCAGTTTGCCTTTATAAAATGCTTTTATAGTGGTTTTGGCAGACATATTAATCTGTGATTCAGGTACAAGTGCAGGTACAGTACTTGCAATTTTGGAGTGCATCGTCTTCAACTTTTTGCTTGGAACATTGAACATATTCAACTTAAAATTAGTTTCAGTTCTACTGAACACAACAGTATTTACCCAGAAAGTGTGTGTACAACTGTGCTGGTTGTATGGGAATAAGTCATACCTATATCAAAATGTGACCATGCATACTTAGCATTCCAAAAGCACTTGTATGCAGGGTTCTAGTCATCAAACCACTGCTTGAAATTATGCCAGGCTTATATGTCCCTTTCCTCCTCCCTCCCTATTTTCATTTTTAAAATTACCATATGTTCAGCATCCCATGGTAATTGAGCATGCTCCCAGCATCATTGGGTGGTTTAGGGAAATATTTTTATTGTTCCCTTAATTTTAGATAGCTTTGAAGTTCTGCAAACTTCACCTCCTACGCATTGCTCTATGCTCTCCTTTTGTCTGAGTTTTAATTGGCTCTCGCCTCTTCTGCAGCATATGGAGGAAATGATCGTCAATACAGTATTTTGCTTCCACTGCATACTCATTTTTTTCAACAAGGATATAGCCAAACTTGCATTATTTTGCCTGTCTTTCCAAGCAGCCTTGTGATCCAGTAAGTATTCTTACAGCTTAAGTGGGGGGCCTGACCACAGTCCCTTAGTCAGCTGAGGGGCCAGTCATGTGGTTCCTCTTGCCAATGGCGGCACTTGCACCACCTCACCACTTCCCTTGGAGGAGGGAATGAGGGAGTAACATTTTTGATTTTTTGCCTCATTTTTGCGGCATTTCAGTGCAAAAACATGGTGATTTTGGCACTTCCAGTGACATTGGAGTACTTCCGGCATTGGTGGCAATTCGGCCCAGGTGGATCCGGCCCGTGGGCCGTAGGTTGGGAACTCCTGGTTTAAGAATATCACTCTGACTATCTCATTTTAAAACCGCTAATTCTGCCACCCCAGTACTCTTTGATGAAGTAACCACAAACCTGTGAAACAAATGGTTTACTATTCAGCCATGGTTAAGACACTGAATATGGCAACTGAAAGGTCGGCAGTTCAGCAGTTCGAGACCCGAGTACTGCAGGACAGAATGAGCTCCCATCTCTGTCCCAGTTCCTGCCAGCCTAGCAATTTGAAAGCCAGAAATCACAAGTAGGGATTGGGTGGGGAAAATAAACAGCGTTCCGTGCACTCCGGTTTTGAGGCATGCCTACCACATGTCCACGGAAACGTCTGCAGACGCAGAGAGCGTTGGCTTTTTGGCTGTAAACAGAGGTGAGCACTGAACCCTAGAGTCGGATATTATTATTATTATTATTATTATTATTATTATTATTATTATTATTATTATTATTATTATTATTATTATTATTATTACTACTACTACTACTACATTTCTATACCATACCTGTCAAGTTTCAGGAAATTTCTGTCCAACCCCCATATTTTACACTCTTTCCCGCCGTCATCCCGTATTAGCTAGACTGCAATTAGACTGGAGTTAGACTGGAGGCCAGCTCAGGATAAGCATAGCTGTCCAGTTTCCCATTTTGGATGGGAAATTTCCCTTATTTGACAGGAATTTCCCAAAACTTGACAGGTATGTTCTATACCGCTTTACTTCCCCTAAGGGAACTCAAAGCGGTTTACAGCATAGAAATACAATATCCAAAGTACAAAAGCAGCATACAAATCTCAATTCAAACAATATACAAAATCACAATTATAAAATTATATGTAAAACATCAATTAACATCATCAAAAAAAATACAAAATATACAAAATACACATGTCTGGCTTCCGAGCAAGGGCGATCTTTATCTATATAGAGGGGTCGCTCTGCACAATTGTCAGTGACTCTCCCCTCCGTCCGCATCCGAACCCGAAGCCTTCTCTTGGCCCCAGATTTGCAACAGCGACCCTCATCCCCCCCCCCCCCCCACCGCCCCTGCACCTCTTCCTCTTGCTGAAAGAGGAGCTCCCTGGGCGCCAATAGCTCCTCCTCTTCCTCCATCTGGTTCGGATCTCCCCTCCCCGCCGTGGTATTTTTGGCAGTTACTCGTCCGATGCACAAACGCTTTGGCTGTTTCTGCTCAAAACAAAGCCACCGTTTCCAAGGAAAGCCTTTCCAAACAACACACACACAGAGACGCACACACACACATATGTTCCCCTTGGCTGGCCTCGCCTGTTGCTCCCCTCTCCGGAAATGTTTGCTGCTGCTGGGGCTTGTTAGGAGCGCAGGGGTCTGACCGCTGTACTGCAGACAAAACGTTCTGAGTTCGATCCCGAGACGAGGCTCAACAAGCCTTCCATCCATTCGGGGCCGGTAAAATGAGCACCCATCGTTTTGGGGGCAAAATGCTAATGAAGTTGTGGAACCGCCCAGAGAGTGCACTAAAAAGCACCCTGAGGGTCGGTATAGAAGGGTCATTGCTATGGCTAGAAAACCGCTCCTTCACAGGTGGGGGAAGGAAGGAGCAGCGATGGCCAACCTTGGCACTCCGGAGCACAGTTCTTGAACTTCAATTCCCAGAAGCCCTGATCAGCAGGTGTACTGACGGGGGGGGGGGCTCCTGGGAATGGAAGTCCAAGAACAGCTGGAGTGCCAAGGTTGGCCATCGCTGAAAGAGTGCAACAGAAACCCCAATCCACACATACACGAACCCATACTCAAGACCCAGCTCCATCAAGGGGATGCAAGGGAGTGAGGATAACCCGCTTGGTTAGAAAGAAAGGGGAGAATGAATGTCACCTTGGCACCCACTCAGGTTGCCCCGGAATACAAGACCAGGACTAGAAAGGAGAAGGATGTGAAGTTGAAATTGGGGGTAACAGCCACACAACCCCGAGACAGACAGGAATGAAAAGAGTCTCCCACCACCCCCTGGCCCACACCGGCTCACCCCAAGAGATGTTCGCTCGGAGTTGTGTACTGTACTTGCATTGGCCCTGCACGAAGCAGTCTCCCCCTTCCTCTTTTCTCCAGCTCAGCTGTTCCCACCGGGGCTTTAACTCTCCCTCCTCCTCCTCCTCTTATTTAGTTATACATAGTCCTCGCTTGTCTATCAGCAGCTGCCTGGACGCTTCCACTTCCACCGGGCAGAGGGGGGACCGTGGTTTTCTCGCGTACGAGACGGAGCTCTGGCAATGCGCATAAGCAACGAAAAAGCCCAGTCCTCGGCAGCAACATGGGTTTACACCCCACCTGTTATTATATCCTAGGGTTGTGGCGAAACGAGGAAACTGGACCCCTTTGGGTCTTATATCTCCCCCCCCTGGTGACAATGGTACCTTCCCGGGACTGGGGAGGAGGAGACAGAGTGGTGTTTACGGAAGGACCCGAGGTGTCCTCACTGTGCTCTCGTTCCCTGCTTTGGTCATCATTGGTTTCTTCCTCCGGATAACTGGTTTGGTGCCAGCCGTGGAGCCAAGTCAGCTCTCTCTCTCTCTCTCTCGTCCTTCGCCTCAGGCGGCCATTGTGGCCTTTCAGGCGAAGCTCATCAAGGAGACGCCGCGTGCGTTTCTCAGGATATTGAACATACATACAACAGGTCCGATCAGTCCCTGGAAAATAGATAGGGAAGAAGTAGAAGCAGTGACAGATTTTACTTTCCTAGGATCTAAGATCACTGCAGATGGCGAATGTAGCCATGAAATAAAAAGACGATTGATTATGGGGAGACAAGCTATGAGAAACCTGGGGAATATAGTGAAAAGCAGAGACATCACCTTGAAAACAAAAATTTGCATAGTCAAAGCAATGGTATTCCCAGTGGCAATGTATGGGTGTGAGAGCTGGACCATTAGGAAGGCTGAGCGCAGAAGAATAGATGCCTTTGAAATGTGGTGTTGGAGGAGAGTTTTGAGAGTCCCCTGGACGGCAAAGAGAACAAATAGGTCAATATTAGAAGAAATCAACCCTGACTGTTCATTGGAGGGACAAATAGTGAAGCTAAAGTAATTTGGACATCAAATGAGAAGGGAGGACTCACTTGAGAAGGCCTTGATGCTGGGAAAGGTGGAGGGCAAGAGAAAAAGGGGGCGTCCAAAGATGAGATGGATAGATGGTATTGCGGATGCAATGGGCACAGAGCTGGACGGGCTGAGGAGGAGGATGGTGGAGGACAGGTGCCTGGAGGAAAATGGTCCATGGGGTCACAAAGGGTCGGAATCGACTGTGTGACTGAACAACAACCAATTGTCCCTAAAGAGGTTTGCACGATAGGGACCTCCTCGTCTTAGTGGGTTTCATAGATTTCAGAAGTCACCTTTTAGGAATACTGTTGGCTGCGGGGAGTATGTGTGTGTGTCGGAGGATTCCAGGACTGCATCCTAAAAAGTAACTTTTCTAACTTCTGGTTTTCATAATTCAGTTGAGAGTGAGGAAAAGATGAACAAATCCTGTCTAAGAAAAGCAAAAGTACAAAATAGTGTCTCTAATGAGACTCTGGTGGCTTCGTGGTTAAGACGCTGAACCTAACGACTGGATGGTCGGCAGGTCAGCAGTTCGAGACCTGAGTGTCATCTCTGTCCCAGCTCCTGCCAACCTAGCAGTTCGAAAGTAGATAAATAGGAACCACTTCAGTGGAAAGGTACAGTGGTGGGCTCCAAAAGAATTTACTACCACACTGTGGACATGTTATGGTCAGCGTGGCCAGGGGAAAGCCCTTTGTTGCACCCGAATTAGGACTACTTTATTTCAAAACTTGGATGGGTGGTGCCAGCCAGAATTTCTACTACCGGTTCTGGTGAACTGGTACAAACCTGCTGATGCCCACCACTGGAAAGGTAAACAGTGGTGTCTAGTCATGCCTGCCACATGTCTATGGAAAGGTCTTTAGACAGCACTGGCTCTTTGGCTGTAAACAGATGAGCACTGAACCCTAGAGTCAGATACGACTGGTTTTCAAGCAAGGGCGAACTTTACCTTAACTAAAGAGTGCTAAAGAAAGTTGGTCATCACAGAAACGAGATGTCCGGGGAAGGCTGCTGGAGTAGCTAGAAAGGATAAAATCAGGAGTGAGATTATAAAGGAAAGAATTGGAATAGAACCAATCTTAAACTACATACAGAGACAACAAATAAAGAGGTTTGTCCATATGGAGAGAATATCTTGGAATTCCTTACCAGACAAGACATGTGAAAAGAGGAGGAGAAAGAGCATGAGGCAGACCCAGAGGAAGGTGGAGAGATAACATCGAAGACTTATTACAAGAACACCAAATAATGGCGGTGGAGGCATCTAGAAGTGGCAAAACAACCTTATATCTCCCTCAACATCCAAAGTGGTAAACAAAGAAGAAATAATGTTGCATGTTCTTTAATGGAGTTTCTCAAAAATCAAAAAGATAGCTGGCTTTAAGATGCAATTGGGCCAATTCAAGGAGGAGAGATGTCAAGGGCTCTTGCATATAATTGCTAATTAGAGCTTCTTTATTTATAGACAATATGCCACTGAATTGCAGTTGTTGGCGTAGAGCTGGCAATAACGGACCATTGATACCTTTTCTACCTTTGGTGTTAGGCATTTGGTTGGCTGCTGTGGGAAAACTAGATGTTGGATGATTACATTTTTTATGTAGAAAAGCCCTTACTGTGTTCCAAACCTTCTTGTTGTTTTTATTTTTACATTACAGGGCAAATGTCAATTTTAATATATGATCCAAAAGTACTGTAAACATAAAGTGAAACTAGCTATGGAAAATTGTTGTAAGTATAACATGAGAAGGAGAAGAGTGCTGTGTGTTACTACCTAGGTAACAAAGAAATAGTGGCATTTACACTAGTTCATGTAAAAGGCTTGACCAGTCAAGTTCTGTCCCCACAGCGGGCAACCAATTGCTTATGAGTAACCCACAAGCAGGATATAAGTCAAGTATCCCCCCTCCACTCCTGCAACAGATATGATTAAAACACTATTGAAGGGAATATATATTATGAATAGCTATGTCCAAGAGCCAAAATGTTTCTTTAGTCATAATATTTGATGCAAAAGAGGGCCCATTTGATGACACATGATGACAATATTTTATATTATATTTTCTAGCCAAATTTAAATTGAATAGATGCAGCAAAGATATTTCAGACATAACATGTTCCACCATTTAATGAAGAATGCACAAAGGGATTACATTACATAACCAAATTAGCATTTGCTCCTACAGTCAGGCCATTCCATGTTCCACTCAGTTATGAGTCAGGAGCACAAAACTCCCATCTGCTTGGAAAACAAGATGCCAAACTATGTTAACAGCATTTGTTGAGTCAATGTATACTGGTACTACATCAGTAGCATACAATGTTCCTCTTTATTTAGCATATTTGCAGTTGTAACACCTAATACCTGTGGCATGTTTTATTTTTCATTATTTAGTGCTCTGTACCTGAAGCAATACTGCAGCTTATGGTGTGAGGGTATAAGCTTGTTTCCTAGCACTCTCTTAGAACTATATCATAACAGAGTAGGCAACCAACAGAAGTTTAGAAGCAATCACCCCTCAGTTCCTGTGATCAACATGTCAAAATATTTTTTCTTACACAAATTATTTTTTTGAATTGAAAAATCACTCTTGTGTCTTTTAGTGGCTATTTATATACACTTGTATAGGTACAGTATATATGTGTATAGTGGAACCTCGGTTAACAAACGGCTTGGTTAACATAAAAATCGCATAACAAAAGGAAATCAAAATGGCTCAGTTTACGGATTTTTTTTGGAAAAGATTAATTGGTTTTCAATGCATTCCTATGGGAAGTTGCTTTCAGTGCATTCCTATGGGAAATTTGGTTAAAGTAATTTTTCCTGTAAGAAACGTCCCAGAGAATGCATCAATTACGTTAACCGAGGTTCCACTGTACACGTAATAATAATGGCTATCCGGCACAATCTTGTGGATCTATATTCAGAGGTCAGAGGTCAGTCCTACTGTGTTCACTGAGGCACACATGCAAATATGTACAGGTTGAAGCCAATTTTTCAATGATGTTTAACTGATAAGTAATTTGACAATTCAGGGTGCAGAATAAAAAACCTAATAAAAGATATATTTTTCCTATGCTCTTACATAGTGTCTGAGAATTTATAAGGATTGTAATTCTTGTTTTTCCACACAGACATTTCTTCTGTATCATTGCCTGGCTAGAATATTTTGGTAGTGGCTAGAAAATATAATATAAAATATTGTCATCATGTGTCATCAAGCTGATTCCAACTTATGGTGACCATTTCCAGGGTTTCTATATAGAATACAGTACAGTACTAGCATTTTTTGTCCGGCCTTGCCAGGCAGGTATATTTTGTGTTTTGTTGTTTGGGGTGGTTTTGGGGGTGCACGCGCGCGCACCCACACACCCACACACACAAACAGAGGGGGGAGGGGGAAGCTCCATATTCATCCCATTGCCTGTCGGAGAAAGGGGTGGATTTCTCTGGCAGGCAAGGGCGAAACGGAGCTCCTCATCCGGCACATTGCCTGTCGGAGAAAGCAAGCCCCTTCTCTGACAGGCAAGGGCTGAATGTGGAAGGGGCTTGCTTCCCTCCGGGAGGTGAAGGCAGAGAATGGAGCACTGTTTTCTGCCTTTGCTTCCCGGGGAAGTGGCTCGCTTCCCTTGGTTGGCGGGGGCTGAAGGCAACAGTGCTTTTAGACCCCGGCCCCCATGGAAGGGGCTCGCTTCCCTCCGAGAGGCGAAGGCAAAGAACGGAGTGTCGTTCTCTGACTTTGCTTCCCGGGGAAGTGACTCGCCATCTTTGTATTACCCCCTCCGTTGTTTCGTATCAGCTCTCGAAACAGCGGAGGGGGTAATACAAAGGTGGCAGCCAGTGATCTGCCAGGGAGAGCTACTCCCCTGACAGATTGCTGGCTGTCGCCTTTGATTTTCCCCCTCAACTGTTTCGAAGGTTGACATGAAACAGTTGTGGGGGAAATGCAAAGGCTTCAGCCAGCAATCCGTCAGGGGAGGAGCTCTCCCTGGAGGATTGCTGGCTGACGTCTGTGATTATTTCCCCTCTGTTGTTTTGTGCGCTGGCACGAAACAGAGGAGGGGGAAAATAGTGACGGTGATTGCCGGCAGACATGGCTGAGGACGTGAGGGGCAGCAGGGCAGAGGCGGCGCCTATGGCACTGCCTCACTCGGCTGTGTCCTCAGGCAGACCGTTCCCTCAGCCTGGGCTCTGTCTGCCTCGGTAAGGCAGGGCCCTGGGCTGAGGGGTTTTGGTCATGTGCCAGCCTTTTTTAAAAAGCGCCCCCCGGCTATCCCGCCTCCTCTGTGCTCGTATCCTCATGTCTGATTGGCTGAGGCGTGCTGCAGTGCAGAGAATGCTGGGACTTGTAGGTTTTTTTAGTTCATGTTCGTGGGGCATTTGCCCCACTCTCGGCATCTGGACCCTTGCGGCAATGCTCGCAGGGACATAAAGTAAATGAGGCCGGCTCATTACGGGATAGTAGAGATGGGTGTGGCCACACATGCTGGACATGCATGGCCCAACCCCCTTATAGGTTTAGATACACAGTTGGTTTACCATTCCCTTCTTCTAAACCAATGATGGTGAACCTTTTAGAGACTGAGTGCCCAAGGAGGAGGAGGTGTGTGGGCAGGCACCACACGTGCCCACACACCCATGTGATGTCACCGGCATGCCTCCAGTTAGGTCACGTGGGTGTGCCCCCTCCCAGGTGCTCCCCACACACCTGCATGTGTGCCCGACTCCTAGGAGGGCTGGGTGGGGGTGTCTTGTTGCCTTACCTTATCCCCAGAGCCACCTCCTGGGTGGGATTTCAGCCTCCCCTCTCCCCTCCCCTTTGGTGGAGGGAGAGGAGTGGTGGAGAAGCTGCGCCAATCGGGCTGGGGTGGGCAGGGTTTCCCCTCGATGGCGCGCATGCCAACACAGAGGCCTCTGCATGCCACCTCTGGCACGTGTGCAATAGGTTTGCCACCACTGTTCTAAAGGCACCCTGGGATTCTTTCTGGAGGAATAGTAGAGAATGAAACTCCCAACCTTTATCACTGAGCCATTCCACCAGCTAAATATGTTACTGTTATATTATTATTCTTAGTATGACTCCAGGCTAACACAGGGACTGTTTCACCATGTGATTTCCCCCCTAATTTCTACATCACTTGCATATTGGAAAGCAAACCACCTCATTAATGGGCAGTACTTTGATAACATAAGTTATGCTATTTCCTTTATGCAAGAGTAAATTTTATTGAATTTACTTTCTACTAGCATTTTTTGCCCAGCAAGCCAGGCATGTTTATTGTGTGTGTTGGTGGTTAGGGTGGTTTTGGTGTGTGTGTGTGTGCACACACGCATGCACGCGCACGCGCGCACACACACAGGGCAGGTTTGAAATATGCAACCCAGTAGGGGTGTGTGTGTGAGTGAGAGAGAGAGAGGAGGCTGCAGTTGAGGAGGCTGCACCCGGGTGAGTACCTTTGGGGATGTTTGCTTTCCTCGGTGGGAGGGTGGCGAAGGCACCAGTGCCTTCGCCCCGCGCCCCCCGTTGAAAGCGAAACACTTCCTCAGGAAGTAAAGGCAGCGAACAGAGCCCCGTTTGCTGCCTTTGCTTCTCGGGGAAGCTGTTCGCTTCCCTCGGTGGGCAGAGGCCGAAGTCACCAGTGCCTTCGCCCCCCGCGGAAAGCGATGACTTCACTCTGGGTGGCGAAGGCTGAGAACGGAGTGTTGTTCTCGGCCTTTGTCTCTCTGAGTGAAGCGGCAGCCGCAGGCGTGTAGGGAGAAGATGGTTTCTCCCCCTCTTCTTCCTGCTATGTTAGCCGGCACACCGGTGGTTTTTTTTAGCATGCGCGCTCCAGCTCCCCAGCGTTCTCCACATTTGCGCCCTTCAGCCTGATTGGCTGAGGGGTTGCGTGGCGCGGAGGATGCTGGGAACCGTAGGTTTTTTTGTTCCGATTCGTGGGGTGGTTGCCCCACTCTCGGCGGTCGGACCCTTGCGGCGATGCTCGCAGGGTCTCAAGGTAAGTGTAGGCGGCTCGGTTCGAGATGGTTGGGCGTGCATGCCAGACACGAACGGTTAACAGGCCTTGTTATAGGTAAAGATTAACACATATGAAGCATTAAAAAGTTTTGATAGCACAGTATGTTATACAGTACAGTATATTGAAATAGAATATGGTTTTCTGTTTGGAGACTCCTAGTCTAATAGACACAATACAGAAGGGGGGAAATGAGGAAGGAAGGAGAAAGCAAACCATACAGTGATGGTGAACCTTGGCACTCCAGGTGTTCTTAGACTGCAATTCCCAGAACCCCTGATCAACATCAGCTTTTTGTCCAATTGATGGAGAAGGCTAAATTGTTGTTGTTCAGTCGCACAGTCGATTCCGACCCTTTGCGACCCTATGGACCATTGTTCTCCAGGCGCCTCTGTCCTCCACCATCCCCCTCAGCACTCCCAGTTCTGTGCCCACTGTGTCTTCAATACCATCTAGCCATCTCATCTTTGGCCTGCCCCTTCTTCTTTTGCCCTCCACCTTTCCCAACATCAAGGCCTTCTCAAGTGAGTCCTCCCTTCTCATTTGATGCCCAAAGTACTTTAGCTTCATCTTTACTATTTGACCTTCCAATGAGCAGTCAGGGTTGATTTCTTCTAAGATTGACCTATTTGTTCTCCTCGCTGTCCAGGGTACTCTCAAAACTCTCCTCCAACACCACATTTCAAAGGCATCTATTCTTCTGCGTTCAGCCTTCCTAATGGTCCAGTTCTCACACCCATACATTACCACTGGGAATACCATTGCTTTGACTATGTGAATTTTTGTTTGCAATGTGATGTCTCTGCTTTTCACTATGTTCCCCAGGTTTCTCATAGCTTGTCTCCCAAGAATCAGTCGCCTTTTTATTTCATGGCTGCAATCCCCATCTGCAGTGATCTTTGATCCTAAGAATGTAAAATCTGTCACTGCTTCTACTTCTTCCCCATCTATTTTCCATGAACTGATCGGACCTGTTGCCATTATCTTGCTTTTCTTGATATTGAGTCTCAAGCTAGCTTTTGCACTCTCCTCCTTCAGCCCAATCAAGAGATTTTTTAAAGTCTTCCTCACTTTCTGCCATTAGGGTGGATATCTCAGATTGTTGATGTTTCTCCCAGCAATTTTGATCCCATATTGTGATTCCTCCATCCCTGCATTGCGCATTATGTGCTCTGTGTATAAGTTGAATAAGCAGGGTGACAAAATGCAGGCTAAATTAGTTTTTGTTTAAATGGATGTTGTTTCAGGAAGGAAAATGCGATGTGTGTTCTTTGCATCTTCTTTGATCAATGGCTGGAGCAAAGTTGGTTTTTTCTTGCCATTGCATTTTGTCTGAAATGTAAAGAAGGCAGCCTTTATTTTCTTAAGTGAAGTCAGGGGTACAGTAAAACCCCTACTTACGAAAAAAGTCAGTTCCGTGGGCTTTTGCTTAAATTGGTTTTTTATGTAACTCAAAGCAAACCCACAGGGGAAATTTTTTTTATGTAACTCAAAGCAAACCCATAGGAAAAATGAAATTTTTATGTAAATCGAAGCAAACCCATAGAGAAATGAATTTTTACGTAACTCGAAGCAAACCCATAGGAAATCGTGTAAATCGAGACATGGTTTTAGCACAAAATCTTTATGTAAGTCAAATTTTATGTACTGTAACTCGAGGCATATGTAAGTCGGGGTTTTACTGTACTGTCTTTCAGCTCAATAGCACTTCCCCCCAGGTTAAGTAGATGTAGTATAGCCACTTTCAGGATTGGGGGCAGGGGCAGGCAGGGCAGATTAAGTACAGTAGAATGTTAAGACTGGGACAAAGAAGGGAAGAAGTGATTTACAGACAAGGCATACATTTAATGAAAATGGCCTAAGGCAGGAAGTGACAGAGTGCGGCCCTTCAGTTATTGCTGGACTGTGATGTGATGTCACCGGCATGCCTCCGGTTAGGTCACGTGGGTGTGCCCCCTCCCAGGTGCTCCCCACACACCCGCATGTGTGCCCGACTCCTAGGAGGGCTGGGTGGGGGTGTCTTGTTGCCTTACCTTATCCCTACCGCCACCTCCCGGGTGGGATTTCAGTTATTGCTGGACTGGAACTCCCAGCATTTTTTTACCATTGGCACTGTTGACTAGGAAAGGGCCACGTGGTTTAGTGGTTAAGATGCTGAACTTGCCAACTGGAAGGTTGGCAGGTCAGCAGTTTGAGACCGGGGTGCTGCATAATGGAGTGAGCTGTCGTCTGTCCTAGCTCCTGCCAACCTAGCAGTTTGAAAGGGTGGTGTTAGGGTGTGGATGCTATGCCCGCGCCTCACCACTACTTCGGGAGCTGCACTGGCTACCAGTTTGTCTCCGGGTGCAATTCAAGGTGCTGGTTTTGACCTTTAAAGCCCTAGATGGTAGTGGGCCAGGATACCTAAGAGACCGCATCGCCCCAAGAGTGTCTGTCCGTCCAACCAGAGCGGACCGGAGGGGCTCTCTGGCTATACCATCAGCTAGAGGGGCCCATCTCTCTAGCACACGAAGGAGGGCCTTCTCCGTGTTCACACCAGCCCTCTGGAACCTCCTGCCAGCAGAGCTAAGATTACAGACAGAACTGCTGCCCTTTAGAAAAGGCTTGAAAACCTGGCTGGCAGGGCAGGTGTGGGGTCCTAATGGTAATACGGCCCCCGCCTGTTGGCTCACACCAAGATAGAAATCAGGAGCCTTTCTCTTTTATGTACAGGGTGGGGTGGGTGGGTGGAATTGTGGGGTTTCATGTGTTTTATGTTTTTAAAGATGATGTAAGCCGCCCTGAGTTGGGTTTGCCTGAGTGGGCAGCATAGAAATTTGAATATTAAATTAAATTAAACTACTGCTTTGGCCAGAAAGGTAACAGCATTCCGTGCACTCCAGCATCTAGTCATGCCTGTCACGTGACCACGGAAACATCTCCAGATCCAGACAGCACTGGCTCTTTAACTGTAAACCCATGGTTCCCATTGTGGGGCACACACCCCACATGGGGGCCAATTTGATTTTTAAGGCGGGCAATTTGAGAATGATTTATTAACAGTGAATGGCCTTTTAGGCTTCCTCCATGTGAATAGGAGTTTATTTTTTGAATAATAATAATGTTTTGTCACTGGGAGGCATCAGGCTTTTAGAGATGCTTAGGAGGGGCATGGCCAAAAAGTTTGGGAGTCACTGCTGTAAACGACGATGAGCAGCACCCCCTAGAACAGGAGTTCTCAACCTTTTTAAGCCAGGGACCAGGTCACAGAACAGAATAGAGCTGCCTCATATTTCTTCAAGAGATCAAGCCTATACAGTATGCTGTGGATTTAGTTATGAATAGCTTTGTTTCCGATTAGGCTAGTTAAATCCATGGATTTGGGGGAGTGGTTAAAGAAGCTCCTACATTTATGTATTATTTCAGTGTTCACAGACAAATCATGATGTAGTGAATGTTATAATAGAAGACAATCGGGCGAAGCGGAGAACACAGACATATTTTGTACAGACATATGAAAATACAGTTTGCATTTCTCACTGATTTCCAGCCACGAGCGGATATTCTTTCTTCTCCTCTGTAGTGAATGTTATACCTGCAAATTATGGTAAAAAATCTTGGTTAAGACCCATGGGGAACTCTCAAGGGTTAATTTGTGGTACCACAGAGGCAGTTATTGTGTTCATCTGTTGCAGCAAAAATATTGTAAACGGACACAAACATGACAGTCTTTTGGCAGAGCAGTCTTTGCACCACCAACAGGTTAACACAGGGATGCCCAAACTATGCCCTGGGGGCCGGATCTGGCCCCAATACTAATCCATCCAGCCCACAAAGCCCTTGTCACTCCATACGGGTGCTTTTTATTTCCGCTTCCAGGAGCGACGAGGGCATCGTGGGATGAATTGGCATCGGGTGCCGGATCTGGCCCCTGGGCCATAGTGACTGGCTCCCTGAGCCATGTGCGGCCCGCAGCTGGAAAAGTTTGGGCACCCCTGGGTTAACATGTTATTACATATCTTATGGATTGTCTTGAGATGCGTCCAAAGATAGCCAATTTGCAACGCACAGAAACGTTACTTTTTTGGACTGCAACTTCCAAGACCTCCTGGCAAGGGAATTCTTGAGAGTTACAGCCTAAAAAGTAACGTTTCCAACCTCTGCAAATTGTATTACAGCATAAGTTTCCTTCCAGTCTCTCTCTGCTGAAGTCTGTGAAAAGACTTGTCAGAAGAAGAAAAACCTATCAGTCTTTAAAAAGAGCCACACATTTATAATTTTTACCGCTCAGGTGAGCGAGGCAGGTTACAAGTCGCTTACGCAACTATCATAGGATGTTTTTGAAGCGGTAGCCACGTGTTAGTCTGTGCAAGGCAAGCATATCAGAGAGTAAACAAAAAAGGCAAAGACGTTTTGGCACCTTAAAGACTTGTTGTTATTGTTCAGTCACACAGTCGATTCCGACCCTTTGCAACCCCATGGACCATTTTCCTCCAGGCACCTCTGTCCTCCACCATCCTCCTCCTCAGCCCGCCCAGCTGTGCCCATTGCATCCACAATACCATCTATCCATCTCATCTTTGGACACCCCCTTCTTCTCTTGCCCTCCACCTTTCCCAGCATCAAGGCCTTCTCAAGTGAGTCCTCCCTTCTCATTTGATGTCCAAAGCACTTTAGCTTCATCTTCACTTTTTGTCCCCCCAATGAACAGTCAGGGTTGACCTATTTGTTCTCTTAGCCGTCCAGGGGACTCTCAAAACTCTCCTCCAACACCACATCTCAAAGGCATCTATTCTTCTGCGCTCAGCTTTCCTAATGGTTCAGCTCTCACACCCATACATTACCACTGGGAATACCATTGCTTTGACTATGCAGATTTTTGTTTTCAAGGTGATGTCTCTGCTTTTCACTATGTTCCCCAGGTTTCTCATAGCTTGTCTCCCCATAATCAGTCGTCTTTTTATTTCATTGCTACAGTCGCCATCTGCAGTGATCTTAGATCCTAGAAAAGTAAAATCTGTCACTGCTTCTACTTCTCCCCCATCTATTTTCCAGGGACTGATTGGACCATACCTGTCAACCTTCCCAGATTGGCTGGGATTCCCCCTATTTTCGGCGCCGATTTGTGCCATTTCCCGCCCGCAGCTGCCAAAACCCCGGAATTGGCAGCGGGGGAGGGGGGGAAAGAGGTACTGCGCATCCCTTCTGCGCAGATCACCTTCTACGGATGCGTAGAAGGCTTTTACGCTTGCGTAGAACCCTTCTACGCATGTGTAGAAGGCGATCTGCGTAGAAGGGGATCGTAGAAGCCTTCTACGCATGTGTAGAAGGGTTCTACACAAGCGTAAAAGCCTTCTACGCATGCGTAGAAGGCGACCTGCGCAGAACCGTTCTGCGCAGGTCCCGTATTTTGACAGGTATGGATTGGACCTGTTGCCATTATCTTTGTTTTCTTGAAATTAAGTCTCAAGCCAGCTTTTGCACTAGTTGCTGCATTTTAATGTTAGCTTTCGTGGGACGCGTGCAAATTTTAAAAAATCCTTTCCAACGGCAAAAAAACCCAAAATCTCTTTTCTTGTTTACGCCTTGCGCGCTCTCCTCTGCCTTAAGTTCGAAAAAACAACACTCAAGTCAAGAGTCTGATTGATAATTATTCTTTAATTAATGGGAGCCGTTTCATGTTGAGGGAAGACGTGGTGGTGGTGGTGGGTGGATTGAGGGAGAGGCGCCGCCACGTTCCCGCCCAAAATAGGAGCGGCGGCTAGGCTTGCAAAAGCTAGAGAAGCTCCAGGAAGGAGGAGGTGGTGGGGGGAAAGCCTTTCGGTTCGGGCCCCGCCGTCCCAAAATTTCTGGGTTTCTCTTCTCTCGTGTGCGTCGTCGTGGCAGCTTTTTCCTCTCTCTCCACCCCCGGGAGGACGAGGAACTTGGAGGGCGGTTCTGAGCCAAGGGGGCAGGGCAGGGATGAAGGCGCGCTCCCAGCCCCCCTGCTCCTCTTCCTTTGCCTGCAATTGAATGGGAAAGCAGAAGCAGATCATCATCTTGCAAACCTCACGGTTTTCCTGCCCCTCGTCTGCAAAACTCCTGAGCTCGCCCTCGGGGGGGGCACACACCTGGCGCATCACCCTCTCCAAAATAGTAAAAGAAAGAAAAGGGGGAAAAAACCCGACGACCCCCTCCCACCACCATGTCTTCCGCCAAACAAAGAAGCAAGGGGAGCAACAGTAGTAGTAGTGGTAGTAGCCCCGGCGCGCCGTCGGAGAAGGGAGCCCATGCCAGCCACCCCGTCGACGTGGCAAAGAAGCAACAGCCATCGCAGCAGCAGCAAAACCATCCCAAGGGGGGTGGTGGCAAAGGGGGCTCGGCGGCGACCGGAGGAGGAGGCCCATCATCCTCATCATCCTCCCCCTCCTTCTGTAGCCTAAGCAAAGTCTGTAACTTTCTCCTCTCCCTCGCTTTCTTGGCGGCGGCCGGGCTGTCGGGCTATTATCTCCATCACCTCTTGGGAGAAGTGGGCCAGATCGGGCTCCGGCAGGACGCCTTCGCCAGGCAGCGAGACGAGCTGGAGCGCACGTTGGAAGGGGCGGTGCAGAAGGTGAGCCGAACCGGGTTTAAAAAGGGGGAAGTGGGCCAGATACAGAGGAGAGAGAGAGAGATGCCCAAACTACAGCCCAGAGGCCAGATCCGGCCCCTGACACCAATTCATCTGGCCCACAAAGCCCTTGTCGCTCCTGGAAGCGGAAGTAAAACGCGCCCGTACGGGCGCGTTTTACTTCCGCTTCCGGGAGCGACAAGGGCTTTGTGGGCCAGATGAACTGGCGTTGGGGGTTGGATCCGGTCCCTGGGTCATAGTAACCAGCCCCCAAAACCATGTGACCGGCCCACAGCCCCAAAAGTTTGGGCACCCCTTGTCTAAAACCAGACCCAAAGACAAAATGTTGTGGCACCTTAAAGACTTACAATAATAGTTTTGTGTCAGAAATTCTTGTGGGTTGGAAGGATTTTTTTTGCATTTGGGATCACCCCAAATGAGGCTCCTTTCGTGTCCCCAAGAGCTGGGGCAGAGACGGGCGCCCAATCCGCCATGCAGTACCCAGGTCGTGAACTGCCGACTTGCCAGCCTTCCAGCTAACAAGGCGAACTTCTTAACCACTGAGCCACCTGCTATATTTTCATGTTAGTTTTCATCAGACATGCGAGGAAAAACTGAAGGAACTGGGCATGCTTAGTCTTGAGAAAAGGAGACTGAGGGGATAAGATAGCACTCTTCAAATACCTGAAAGGTAATCAGAAATAGGGGAAGGGCAGGATCTGTTCTCAGTTAACCCAGAGCGCGGGACACATAATAACAGGTTGAAACTAAAGGAAGCCAGATAAAGGGCTGAATATTAGGGAAAACGTCTTAACCGTAAGAGCAGTACGACAGTGGAACTTACTGCCTCCAGAGATGTTGAGTGCTGAAACAATGGAGGCGTTCCAGAAAAAACGAGACAGCCATGTGTCAGACCTGCTTTGATTTGGATTCCTGCATTGAGCAGGGGTTTGGCCTAAAAGGCCCCTTCCAACTCATTGATTCTATGAGGCTCTGGGGGAATCCAACGGCATGTGGGCTGTATGGTAGGCGGTGCATGGGTGTGTCAAGGTTGGCTAGCCATGTGGCAACTTTGCAGAGACGAAGGGGGACTAAAATGCAGGCAGGACCCCCCTGACTGGCACTTCAGAGCCCTCCATCATCATCGCCACTGCAATTCCAAGAAAAGGAAATAAAAAGCAACTTTCCCCAAGTTTTAGGAAGGCAGGCTTTGGAATCTTAAAGCAGTCTTAGGAGCTGCTTTGGGGGAGAATCCCTTGGTGTCAAGCATTCTGCCCTGCGCGATCCCTTCCCAATTTTTGTATTGCAAATCCATTTGCTCTTTGGTCCTTTAAGTGGGTAAGCCCGTGATGTTGAACCTTGGCACTCCAGATGTTCTTGGACTTCAATTCCCAGAAGCCCCCGTGAATCCACACGAATGGGTTTACTGCGATTCATCCGGCCCACGCCGCCCTTGTCGCTCCTGTTTTACTTCTTCCAGGAACGACGAGGGCGGCACTGGCCGGATGAATCGCAGTAAACCCATTCGTGTGGATTCACAGGGGCTTCTGGGAATTGAAGTCCAAGAACATCTGGAGTGCCAAGTTTCAACATCACGGGGGTAAGCGAATCCGCTACTCTTAAAACAACTAATGTCTTTAATCTGTAGGGGAAACTTGCCCTTGGGCCAGGATGAAGTTGAAGTATGGAGAGAATGTTTGTGCAGCGAGGCTTTCTTCCAGCAAAGCTTGTGTACTGCATCTAGGGACTATATAAGGACTATATAAGAATACAGTACCATACATTTATACAGACCATGTAAGAATATCCCCAGTTACTCCACAGGAATGTGGGTGGAGGGAAGCCAATCTCCAGAGTAGTGTAATATCACAATTTGCATGCATACCACGTGCTCTTGCAATGTTATGTATAGTAAGATAGAATTCAGGGCTGGTAATGTTTGTCCATTTGGTCCCATGAAATCATAATCAGTATCTGACACAATGCTTGTGCTGCTGTATGTGTTTATTTATGTTACGTAAAAGAAAACTCCAAATAGCCATTATTTTCCTGCAGTAGAGTATGCTTACTAGTTGCACATTTATTTGGGATGCAAATGGCAGAGATCAGGTTACAGGTGAGTAAAACATAAGCTTATCCTTTTTGTGAAGCCACTGGGCCAATAAATTCATTTTAGTACCTCATTTTTGAAAACCAGGTGCTGAGTCAACCTTGCCTTTCACCTTGTGTTTTTTGGGTGGATTGTTCACTTTTTTTTAACTTTGAACAGTATGCTTGTAAATGTATGAATTGTGCATTCTTTTAAATATAATTACATAATGTTTGAGCAGGATTGAGGAAAGCACAGCTGATCACTAAAGTGGTACTGCTAAAAAAGAGAGGTGGTTTCAAGACTTCAACATTTATAGCCAGTCAGCTTTGCATGACTGGTTGCTGGGCTTATCAAGGGATTCTTGGAGTCATAGTTCCAGGTGGGAAAGGAATGAATGGAAGATTAGTGACCATGATCAAATTCTTTGCAAAATAGCATCAGAAATTTAAATGGTCACTTTTCAAATTTTCTTAGGGGCTCCCCCCAAAAAAACAACAACAACAACCCAGTTTTAAACTTGCCTTGAAAAAGGAAAAAACAAAAACATTATGGCAAGAATTACACAGGGGAGCAAAAAAGGCTATTTTTAGACCACAGATTTTCACAAGAACTACAGTTTCTCTTTAAACCAGGGGTTCCTAACATTTTCCTGCCAGGGGCCAGTTCCTGCCACTGATGCTCAGCTGTGCAGGCCGGAGGTGTGGCTGCGCCCTCTGCTTACATTTTCAGTGGCAGTGGCAATCGTGCCGTTTTTGCGGCTTCATGCACAGGCTCTGCCGCTTCCCAGGGCGGCAGGTGGCTTTTTGGAGCATTTTTGCTCCACTTTGGTATTTTATTTTGCTACTTCTTCGCTTTGTTTTGGCAGCCAAACCACGGCGGTTGGGAACTTCCTGCTTCCATGGTGTGAACCCAGGCGCTGACGTAAGCTCCGCCCGGCACCGGAAGTCCCCAGACGCCATGATTCAGGTACAGAAACGCAGCAGAGAAGCAGTGAAAAAAATCCCCAAATGGAGCAAAAATGCTCTGAAAAGCCTCCTGCCACCCTGAGAAAGTGGCGGAGGCTGTGTAAGGAGGCACAAAAATGGTGCAATTGCCGCTGCAGTAAGTGACGTATTGCAACTTCCAGTGGTGGTGGTAGCTTCTGGTGGTGCTCGGGTGGCCACTATCGACTGTATTAATGAGCTCCGTGGGCTGGATTAGTTTTGTGGTCCGTATGCTGGGAACCCCTGTTTTAAACCATCTGACCAACCTGGTATTCCAGTCATATGTTTCTCTCAGATTACTGCTATTTAAATAGCTTGGTTAAAACCACCTGATTTTTGGAGCAGCATCATATCAAACAATTTAGGAATTAGGATGTCCATTATTGAAATCTTAATGCCACTAATTTAGTAGCTATTTTATTTTAGCAATTTGAATCCATGTCAGAATTTAAAATGAACACGAAAGTGTGCAGAAACATAGTTTTGAGGCATGGGTGAGTGGTGATACACAATTTCTGAAATAAGATTTTGCCGTGCCTTGTGGCAGACAGCACAGCTGAAGGTCAACCTTGGACCAATCAGTCTTAAAGGGATTACAAGAGATTACAGGGTGGAAATCGGAAGGACTGTATTTTAGTGTTGGACCCATGTCAATCATTAACATTTCCATGTCAGGTTGGCTCCTTAATTCCTGTGATGGAGTGGGCAGCTTTGGTGAGCTTGGTAGCACATTTTGTTCTAGGTCCCACCATGGCCTGCTGCTGCACCACTGAATGTTAATAGCAAATTGTGCCACTGATAAAGTCCCCAGTGTTCTCAGAAATGGCCTTTTCCTGGTTTGCCTACCTTGTTGCGGAATGGCAGAAGCCCTGGAAGAGAAAAAATGTCTTTGGGGTGCTCCCTTCCACGACACATACTTCTCTGTCCTATGAAAGATGTTAGCACTGTTCTTGAGTAGAAACAGTTTATTCTGCTTCTTGAGCTCTTTTACTATTTTTCCACATGAGATTTTATTTTATTTTCTGGATAGAAAATGTTGCATTGAAATGCACAGATGTGAGATCATATCCTGCAAAATTTGTTTCAGTGCAGTAGTGCTATGATCCACTCCCTTTTTGTTTTTCTTTCTTTGTATCAGAACATTGCAAAATTTAAAATTATGGGTGTATACAAAATATAGGTAAAAGTCAAAATAAATCAAGATGTTAAAATAATTAGACTATTTTTGAACAGAAGTGGGCCACTTTAAAAGTGTTATTTTGGCCATTTTACTAGATATTTTTTTGGACATGTTGGGGTAAATGCTGCATTAATTTAATTTCTTCACATTAAGAGAAAAGTAGTCCTGTGTCCAAGGAGCACCATTTTAACTTGATTATTTTTTGATCTTCTTACTTCACTTTGAAGTTTATTAAATAATTTCCAGATGATCCAGCTAGAATCTCATTTTGGTTGGAGACATTCTTTGGCAGCCATCCATTTGTCAAGGGATGTTGTTTTTGGTCTTCATTGATTTAGCCTAGTTTCTTCTGATTTAATATTTAGAGCTTGAGAAGTGTGCAGAAAACCTCTTAATTTTAACCATTGTCTAGGCGGGGATTGGTATCAATGAAATAGATAGGTTTGGTGTTAGATTTCATTCATTTTTTCTTAACATTTATTCATTATTTCATTCATTATTTCTTAACATTTATTCATTATTTCATTCATTTTTTCTTAACACATGTTGACTTATTCCCACAGAAGCAATGGCAGCCAAATAATGTTTTCAGTGAGTTAGGTTTCAAGCAGCCACTAATAATCCTGCATGATTCATTAAGAGCTTCATCAACTTGTTTTGCATGTGCTGATTTATACCATATGACACTAATGTATTCTGCAGGGTCAAAGATGCTGTTCTTACTGTTTTTGTGTGTGTATTTAACCCAGCCAGTTTTTAAAGTACAGTGGTACCTCATACAATGATTTTAATCCTTTCCATGGGGCTTGTTGTACAATACAATTGCTATACGATGCATGCATCATATAGCGATTTTCCCTATGGGATGCATCGTACAATGACTTTTTTTTCTGCTAAGTGGTTTTCTCATTGAAAAATTATTGTACATTTTTTTTCCATAGGGGGAAAAAACTAATTGTTATGTATTTCCGTTGCTATACGGGGAAGTTGTTGTATGGGGTTCCACTGTATGTTATTTCTGGCATCAACTTTCTTGCCTTCCCAGCTAATTTAAAGTGTTGTCTGTTCTCTGTTCTTTAAGTGGAAGGCACAGACCTCTGTATTTAAAGGGTTAGTTTCAGCTGGTTGTTTTATAATATACCACATTCCTCTGCCACAGGGTTGCCCAAACCTTTTGGGCTATGGGCCAGTCATGTGGTTCAGCCAACTGGTCACGTGGTTCCTCCCACCAGAAGCAGAAGTAAAATGAGCATGCGTGGAACGCTGCCGTAAGTGCATTTTTGGCAGCGTTATGCATGGGCACATTTTACTTTTGCTTCCGGGAGTGGCGCAGGTCAGATGAATTGGCACCGGGGGGCAGATCCGGGCCATGGTCCATAGTTTGGTCACCTCTGCTCTACCACATTGATTTTTGTTTTGTTTTCCACATTTGTTTTCTGCAAGGCATTATGTTGTAGAAGTTCAGACTTCTAAGGCTAATAATTGATCATGATATCACCAAAACGTCCTCTGTCGGATCCTTTGGCCAAGGTGATAGCGGAGGGCACACGCCAGCAGGTGACATGATATCCAAATGGCTTAAAAACTGCACACGAGTGGACTTGATTTCCCAGGTCCATTTGCATGTGCGAAATGTTGTCATGAGATGTCTACCATTGTGCGGATTCCTCACTGAATAATGACTCAAAGGTATCCTAAAAATCTGCATTTTCTTTCAGTATTGTTACTTGTTTAAAGGAAATACATTTTCCACAATCCATTGCAGCAAGCCCAGACTTAAAGTTGCATGCATAACTGCAGAACAGATACACAAAGCTGTAAATCCTAGCAGCTCAGGATGGATTTGGATTGTCTGGATTGTAGTTATTTACTATTTCTGTTCCTGAGTAGAGTGTTGTGCTTTTAAATTACATCTTTGCAAAGGTTTTTTTTAAAGATACTATAATTGGCGTAGCTAATATTTGGGCTTATTTTGAAACATTGTCACTAGTTGGTGTGCACATAGGGAATGAATCTGGATTTATACATGCATAGTTTTGCCGCTGAAAGCAGATCTACCTGTCCATCTACTTATTATGGCAGTCCCTCTTGCCATGACTCACCAAAATCCTGTGTACAAGAATATGAGACTGCCGGAGGGGATAAGATGTGTTGCAGGGACTAATCTAAAAACCAACTGTAGGTACATTCCATTATTATTATTATTATTATTATTATTATTATTATTATTATTATTATTATTATTATTATTATTATTATTATTATTATTATTATTATTATTATTGTTATTGTTATTGTTATTATTATTATTATTATTGTTGTTATTGTTATTGTTATTATTATTGTTATTATTATTATTATTATTATTATTATTATTATTATTATTATTATTATATTTACATTTCTATACCGCTTTACTTCCCCTAAGAGAACTCAGAGCGGTTTACAGCATGTAAAATAAAGTAAAAAATACAATCCAAAATACAGAAGCAGTATACAAATCCATCGCTTTATGGTAGCATCCAGTTAATAATGCAGATTATAGTTTTTAAAAAATCCTCAGATAAGGATTGAAAAGCTATAAGTGGAAACCTAGCAATATTTTGTAGTGTATAAAAGCAAGGTTTTGTAGTGTAAATCAGTGTTTTTCAACTGTTGGCCCTCTTGATAAATTGCCATTCAGCCAGAATCTCCCATAATCAAGAATGTTGAAAGCTGAAGTCCAAAACATATGTGGTCTAATATTCAGAACTACTGGTCTGAACACATCAATAGAGACATGTACTTATGTTATTTATCTTCACATGTGTTAGTGCTGTTCATGTTGCTGGAATCTGCTGTGCAGTCCCTTCCCCTGCCCCCATTCTGCTTTGCTAACCTTTCAGAGATCATCATGCCTAGATTTATTCATGGGTTTATTTCTATTTCAGGTGGAGTCTCTCCAGTCTGCCTTTGAAGGTTTTGAATTGACGCTGAGAAATACCCAGCAAAAGCAGGAAGTCACTGAAAAGGCTGTTAGGCAAGGGGATAATGAGATCAATCGTATTAGTGAGGTTCTTCAGAAACTACAAAATGAAATTCTGAAAGACCTATCTGATGGCATCCATGTTGTAAAAGATGCAAGGGATCAAGACTTCACATCTCTGGAAAACACAGTGGAAGAAAGGCTTACAGAGTTAACCAGGTCAATAAATGACAATATTGCTGAATTCACAGATGTCCAAAAGCGGAGTCAGAATGAAATCAATGAAGTAAAAACAAAGATCGCTTCACTTGGTGGAATGGTGGAATACAGGCATGAACTCCAAGTATTGAAAAGTGCTGTCGATGAGATGAAAGCATCCATGAAGGCTAAAGAGAAAACAATTGAATCATTGCAAAGCACCATAGATTTGATGGAGTCTGATGTGTTGTCTGAAGTCAAAGAACTTGTCAATCTCAAACAGGAATATGATAAGTTCAAGGAAGCTGCTGACACAGAGCATCTTTCTCTGCAAGCTTTACAGGAGAAGGTTCTTAAAGCAGAAGAGTTCGTTGCTCATTTTCCTGATGAGCTTCAGAAACTCCATAAAGACTTGCAACACATCAAGGAGTCTGCTAAATTAGAAAAAAGTGATGCATTCCCCAAAGAAGATATTGAAGATCTGCAAAAGAGCAATGAAGAATTTGAATCGAGGCTCACATCTGTAGAAGAGAACCTTCAGGCTTTGAAATTGCCATCTGGTCAAGACAGAGAAGAAGTGGAGTCTGTTCTCTCCAGGTATGACAGCAAGATAGGTGAGCTGGAGGAAAATCTTGGCTTTCTCCGTGGGACTTTGGATAATGAAGTGCCTTTTCTTGGGGATACAGTAAGGAGCCTTAGTGAAGCCAAGCTGTCATTGTTCAGTGACATTGAGGAACTAAGGAAAAGTGTAAGTGATTTATCAAGCAACACTGATGTACTTGGTAATATTCAGGAACAAGTTCGTGCTTTACTGAATCAAGAAAAGGCTCCAGTAGAAATAGGGCAGTCCGAAGATACCCTTAAAGAACTTTCCTCTGTAAAAGGTTCTGTCAATGAAGTCCGATCATCTCTTGGCCAGGTTGAATCTGACTTAAAAATGCTTAGGACTGCAGTTGACAGTTTAGTAGCTTACTCTGTGAAAATAGAGACTAATGAGAATGATGTGAAGTCAATGAAGACCTCCCTAGATGATATCAGGAATGACCTAGACAGATTGTTTGTGAGAGTAGAAAAAATACATGAGCAGATTTAAGCATCATACGTAACACGTGTATAACACATACATATACACACACGTTGTAGGCCAAAGGATTTGTGATGTTGCTGATGGACATGAAACATTGGTGGGTTTGAAGTTGTAGTCTGTGATGCCTCTAGAAAAACACATTCCAGCTAGGACCCTATTTTTATTTTGTTAATTCCTAGCACAAATTATTATGTTTCTTCTGATTATTGCATGCAGAGAGGAGGGAAGCAGGAGGCAGACTTAAGTGTACATTGCATTGCACATAGAGATCTGTCAGAGTTTAGAAACATTGCTTTTCGGTGCTATAACCATCCAGAATCCCCTAGCTAGCTTTATGTCTCTGCCAGCTGGTGGAATTTTGGAGTTAAAAGTTCAGAAGTAACTTTTTAAAGCGCTGAGCGTTCATCAACAAAATAAAGCAGCTAGTGTTTGCAAGAGCTTTGTGGATAAATACATGTGTAAAGTTCTGCTTATGCATGGAAGAGATTTATTCAGTATTCATAAGAAAGTTATGGAAAGTATGGTGCAAATTCAGAATTCACGTCTTCTAAAATGTTTGATGAGGCTTGCTTTCTGCAAGCTTGACAATCAGTAGTGCAACTCTGAAGCAAAATGAAAGAATTTCTTATGCTGGTGCTTTTGAACTGCTTGTGGCATATAAAAATTGTCAATAACACTGCATCACACAAAGAATATTGTTTGCTACTTGGTCTTATCCATGTGTTCTATACTAAATCAAATGCGCTGAATCCAAATCTGAAGTCCAATTCTACCTAGGACATCAGAATATTAAATTAGCAAATCTCACCCTCTTGGTTAGGTTCTTGCGTTGCTACAAATGTAGCAAAAATTGTCCATTTCATTAACACAGCTGTGCCTACTCATCTTTAGCTCAAAACAGACTCACAATGGCCTAGCTGTACTATCCAATAAGATGGTTTCACACTAGAGACAAGCTCTTGCGCCATCTCGCCTTATATACAGTACCTGTTTCTGACATTAGTTCACTGTCTTGCCCAGATATGTCCAGCCGCTGCTGGAACATGCATGCCACCAGGGGACGTGATTCAGCTGAGGCGGGAGCAGGTATAGTGGTAGCTGCAACTTAATAGTGTTCCCATGTAAAAATACATTACCCAATTACCAACCATTTGAACAACTATAGCACGACTTAAAATATGTATGTGATAGGCAAATTCTGAGTTCAGATTTGGAATCGACACACTTGATATGTAAATCACATGTGTTATTCCCAGTAGCAAAATCATTGTTGTGCATTGTAATGAATAGAAATACTATATGCCACCATCAAAGTCTCCTTGGAACCGTGTACAGTACTATTTTATAAGGTAGCATTCAGCTGAAACATTCTTATTTGCTGCTTCAGAGGTCTGTAGGCACCAGGAAGAGATGTAACATGTGAAATAAAAAAAATACCCAATGTCGATAAATATGCCAAGAGAAGAGAGTGACACTAAACAACAAACTATGCAGAATTATTTACCACCACATTTTTAATTTTGCATTTGTGGTGGCGGTCTAACACATATTACTCTATACGAAGTGCCTGGTTAACTTTGACAAAACAGAACCAAACATCAGACTAATAAAAACAAAAACTTTGGGTGCAAGTTTTTATTGCCAGAATTAAAATGGTTAATAACATTGTTCACGTTTAAGAACCATTTTATTATACAACTGCCTAGATTCTTGTTTATCTCCTTTAGAAAATATCTGCATTTTAGTCTTTCATTTAAAAAAAGAAAGAGAAAGGCTTACATTTTTAGAATCCTGCCTAATCAGCGAAGACAAGTTTTAGGAGAACATGCTTAAGATCTATGTGTGCAGATTTCAAAAAATGGTTAAACTTTTGAAATACTGCAGCAGTAGAGGTAACGAGAGTAGTGGGATAGAATGGAAAAAAGATGCTACCAGCAAAAAAAAAAAAAAAATGTTACCAGGAGACTTGATACCTCAGACATATGGAAGAATGAGATCCGTTGATACTTTTCCTAAACTGTTCTTCACTGTCTTTGTGAATCTTGAATGACTATGAAATTAACTCTTCCCCCCAATGTATCTGCAGTACATAATAAATGGAAGATAGAAATACGCTAAGAGTCAAAATGGAGATAATGTTAAAATATCTGATCTGTCCTTGAGTACTCAGTTTTGTTGGGCCAGTTGGAATTCATACTGAGAACCATGTGTAATGAGATAGCAGATTTAACTTCTGACTTTTCTGTACTCTTAATTTGAATTAGCCTCTCTGGGCATGCGGGCAAGGCCCACCCTGTGCCACTGGTGCCAATGGCAGTGCCACTTCCCAACACACTTTTCTCCTTCCGCCAATGGGGAGGTGAAGGGAGAGTCTGAAATCCCACCCAGGAGGCAGTGGGGAGGACGTGAGGCAACCAGAAACCTTTCACCTACCCCTCCTAGGAGACGGAGGAGTTTTGTTGGGCCAGTTGGAATTCATACTGAGAAGCATGTGTGATGAGATAGCAGATCTAACTTCTGACTTTTCTGTACTCTTAATTTGAATTGATAGTGCTCAGACTTACTGTCCTCTTTTTGATATGTGGGGTACCCTTATTCTTCTGAATCTCTTTTATTATGCAAATCCTTTAAAACAATTTCCTTTGTAATTTAAAATTAAAAGTAAACATAAAAATAATGTTTAATTTAAAAATAAACACACCTATTATTGCTACCATCCAGAGGCCTGGGGGAGGTGAGTGAAGAATCGGCCCCTCCCTTCCTCCCCATCCAAAAACCTGGGTCCAGGAAAGGAAAAGGCAAAGACACAGGCCTCAATTGCCCAGCTACCATCCAGAGGCCTGGGGGAGGTGAGTGAAGAATCGGCCCCTCCCTCCCACCCCATCCAAAAACCTGGGTCCAGAGAAGGAAAAAGCAGAGAAAGACACAGGCCCCAACTGCCCAGTTCCCATCCAGAGGCCCAGGGGAGTCCTCCTAGAGTAGCAACGCCCCGGAGGGCAAAGAAGAAGGGCCACTGCAGACAGAGGAGACCCTTTGCCACCCCCAGGAGTCACCATCCGCAGCCACCATCACAGCGAGGCCTGAGTCGGTGCCTTTGACCAACTCCACGCAGCCAAAGGGAGGCGAGAGCTGCTGCATGCATGCAAGGGATCAGTAATCGAACTGAAATAATATAGTTGACTTAACATAGATGACTTATAGCAACTGACATAGTGACTGTGTCACTGTGTCAGTTTAGAACTGACTGACATCAGTTCTAAACTGATAATGTGTTCTAAACTGTGATAATATGCATGATGTTACCTTGTTTTAAACTGTGATAATATGTATGATGCGGGGGTGGGGGGGGGGATGGTGTAGAAACCGGCAAAGCATGCCAGGGAGTTTGCCAAGAGAACCCTATTGACCAAAGCAAAGGCAAAACAAAGGGACAAATCAGAGGAAACAGGAAGGTTGCTCAGCACACTAGATGGACAGAAAAGGATGGGCAGGAAAGGGGGAGGAGAAATACAATGTTGTAAGGAACAATATTGCATAGGGACATGGAATGTAAGATCTATGAACCAAGGAAAGCCGGAAATGGTAAAAAAGGAAATGGAAAGAATAAGTATTGACATCTTGGGAACCAGTGAGCTAAAATGGACAGGTATGGGCGAATTCAGTTCTGGAAACCATCATATCTACTACTGTGGACAAGAAAACCTCAGAAGAAACGGAGTGGCCATAATTGTAAATAAAAGAGTGAGAAAAGCAGTAATGGGATACAATCTCAAAAATGATAGAATGATGTCAGACTACAAGGCAAACCATTTAATATCACTGTAATCTAAATATATGTACCAACCACTAGTGCAGATGAAGCTACAGTAGACCAGTTCTATGAGGACCTACAACATCTTATAGAACAGACACCAAGAAATGATGTCCACGTTATCTTAGGAGACTGGAATGCAAAAGTAGGAAATCAAAAAGTGGACGGAATAACAGGCAAGTTTGGTCTGGGAACACAAAACGAAGCAGGGCAAAGACTGATACGAGTTCTGAAAGATAACACACTAGTCATAGCAAACACCCTTTTCTAGCAAGACAAGAGGAGACTCTACACATGGACATCACCAGATGGCCAACATCGAAACCAAATTGACTACATACTATGTAGCCAAAGATGGAGAACCTCTATACAGTCAGCAAAAACAAGACCTGGAGCGGACTGTGGTTCACAATCTACTGATCGCCAAATTCAGGCTCAGACTGAAGAAAATAGGGAAAACTAATAGGCCGGATAGATATAATCTAGACAATATACCCAAGGAATACACGGTGGAGGTGAGGAACAGATTCAATGGTCTGAACCAGATAGACAGAGTACCAGAAGAATTATGGACAGAGATGAGAGACATTATGCAGGAGGCAGCAAGGAAAACTATACCAAAAGAAAAGAAGCACAAAAAAGCAAAGTGGTTGTCAGATGAGGCTCTTAAAATAGCAGAGGAAAAAAGGAACGCAAAAGGCAAAGGAGAAAGGAAAAAATACAATCACTTAAATAAAGAATTTCAAAGAAAAGCAAGGAGAGATAAGGAAAGCTACCTAAATGAACAGTGCAAAGAAATAGAGGAAAACAACTCAAGAGGCAGGACTAGAGATCTCTTTTAAAAAATTGGGGAAGTCAAGGGAACGGTCGAAGCAAAAATGACCACGATAAAAGACAAAGATGGCAAAGAGTTAGCGGATGAAGAAGAGATAAAGAAAAGATGGAAAGAGTACACAAAAGAACTTTACAAAAAATACCTAAACACCCCGGATAGTAACAATGAGGGGGAAATTGAACTTGAACAAGACATCCTAGAGAGTGAAGTCAGAAAGGCCCTAAAAAGCACGGCAAATAACAAAGCCAGTGGAGTTGATGGTATCCCAGTTGAATTCTTCAAAGCCCTAAAAGATGATAGAATCAAGCTACTACATGCTATATACCAGCAGATTTGGAAAACAAAACAGTGGCCACAGGATTGGAAAAGATCAGTATACGTCCCAATCCCAAAAAAGGGCAATGCCAAAGAATGTTCAAATTATCGAACAATTGCGCTCATCCCACAAGCTAGCAAAGTGATGCTCAAGATAATACAGGATAGACTGCAGCAGCATGTAGAAAGAGAACTACCAGAGGTGCAGGCTGGGTTCAGAAGAGGCAGGGGGACCAGAGACCACATTGCCAACATATGTTGGATCATGGAGAAAACAAAGGAATACCAGAAACAAGCTTACTTCTTCTTCATTGACTACACCAAGGCCTTTGATTGTGTGGACCACAACAAAATGTGGCAAGTAATTAAAGAGATGGGAATACCAGAACACCTCATATGTCTCATGAGAAATCTGTACATGAGTCAAGAAGCAACAGTTAGGACAGAGTATGGAATGACAGAGTGGTTTGGAATAGGAAAAGGAGTAAGACAAGGCTGCATTCTGTCACCCTGCTTATTCAACTTATACACAGAGCACATAATGTGCAATGCAGGGATGGAGGAATCACCATATGGGATCAAAATTGCTGGGAGAAACATCAACAATTTGAGATATGCAGATGATACCACCCTAATGGCAGAAAGTGAGGAAGACCTAAAGAAGCTCCTGATTAGGTTGAAAGAAGAGAGTGCAAAAGCTGGCCTGAGACTCAATATCAAGAAAACCAAGATAATGGCAACAGGCCATATCAGTCCCTGGAAAATAGATGGGGAAGAAGTAGAAGCAGTAACAGATGTTACTTTCTTAGGATCCAAGATCTCTGCAGATGGAGATTGCAGCCATGAAATAAAAAGGCGACTGATTCTTGGGAGACAAGATATGAAAAACCTGGGGAACATAGTGAAAAGTAGAGATATCAAACTGCAAACAAAGGTCCGCATAATCAAAGCAATGGTATTTCCGGTGGTAATGTATGGGTGTGAGAACTGGACCATTAGAAAGGTGAGCGAAGAAAAATCGATGCCTTTGAGATGTGGTGCTGGAGGAGAGTTTTGAGAGTCCCCTGGACAGCGAGGAGAACAAATAGGTCAATATTAAAAGAGATTAGCCCTGAGTGCTCCTTTGAAGGACAAATAACAAAGATGAAGTTGAAGTATTTTGGACATCAAATGAGAAGAGAGGATTCACTTGAGAAGGCCTTGATGCTGGGGAAGGTGGAGGGCAAAAGAAGGGGATGGCCAAAGATGAGATGGCTAGATGGTATTGTAGACACAATGGGCATCGGGCTGTGTGGACTAAGGAGGATGGTGGACAGGGGTGCCTGGAGAGCGATGGTCCATGGGGTTGCAAAGAGTCGGAATCGACTGTGCGACTGAACAACAACAATTATTGCTTAAGGAGACCTGACTTCTAAGCTTTCAAAAGTTGTTTAAGCTGATTTTAAAAAAGTCCTTTATGAAAATCTCAGTCCTGTACACACCCACTCCTGGTTTTTACAATAAGTAAGCTGGGTTGTATATGCACCCATCCATCTACTCTATAAAGGAGCCATAAGACAACACTGGTAAAACCAAAGCTAGAAGAGAAAACTGGGAAAGGCTACAGAAGACATTGCTGTTAATGTTCCCCCAAGCTGTGTTCAAAAAGTGATGAGTAAAGGTTGCACTTTGCATTATTTTTTTAAAAAAGATGTCAAATGTTATGTGATATTTGCAAAAATATGTGAAATCTTTCTTACTTCTAAAAGCTAAGATATTACCTTAAAGCTGTGCTTTTAAAATAAGCCTTTAAAAATGAGAGCTGAGATCTAATTTTTGTAATTACACAATTTTCAGCAGGCACAAAAGCCAATGAATGATGAGTTGTATGATGTGGATTCCTGAGTTTTCAAATGATTTGAACTTCTAAGTCCCCCTCAGCATGGCCAATGGTAAGTTTTTTAGGAGGATTACCGAAATCTTTAATTTCCAGAAAGCTGAGGTGCTCCATCCATCATTACCGTATTTTTTGGACCATAAGATGCACCTGACCATAAGATGTACCCAGTTTTCAGAGCAGGAAAACAAAAAATATATAATACTGTATTTTGCACCAGCAACCAGTGGTGGCGCTGCAGGGGAAATGGGCAGGACAGGCCAATTGCACTGAGGAAGGAAGTGATACTCTAGTCTAGCCTCTTGCTCTCCTTTCAACCAGGAAGCATGTTTCCCCCCTTCATTTTGTCCACGTGGAGTAGAGACAAAGGCATCAAGGTAAGGGGAACCCTTTCTTTTTAAGCACAGGTTTGGTTTCCCACTTAAATGTGTTGGGAACATACAAACAGAAAACGTTTGGATACAAGAAATTTATTTCCAATGCATTTAAATGGGAAATGCGATTTTCACCCTCTAGTGGCAACTTGTTTTTCATATGTTTTTTTCCCCTGCCCCAACGGCAGTAGTAGTCTTGGCCAGCTGCAGCTCTTGTAAAATATCCTTTTACAACAGCCACAGCTGGCTGAAGACCAGCATTTGGACTATAAGACGCACCCTAATTTTCTCCCCACTTTTGGGGGAGAAAAAGTGTGTCTTATGGTCCCAAAAATACGGTAATGTCCTGATCAATACATTCATCTGGCTGGTGCTTGTCTGAATCTGAACCTTTGCAGCTGCCCAGGGCCCCCCCAAATCCACTTCCGCATATCACCAGTTGATGGATTTGTAACTGCATGTTCTACCTGGCTGGATAGCTCAGTGAATTGGGCATATGGCTTCAGAGTTAGAGTTGATTCTACATTCTGCTTCCTAGGAGAAAAGCCAGCCTACATTGGAGGAAGTGCCATCATATGTTGGAATCAACTTGATAGCATGGGCAGAAAAGTTCACTAAGACTTAGCTATCTGGCAGTAAGAGTTTTAGATTAAAATGTGCCAGGTTCTTTTAGTGTCACTATTTTTCTTTGCTCCTTACATCATGAATTTGGCAGGTTCTCTGACTTCAAGTATTTGGCTCTAGACTGAAAGATTGATGGTCCAGGAGGTGCAGATCGGATTGGCTCTATTAGGATTTGCTAAGATCCTTCTTACAGAAAAGCTAATCTAAAGCAGGGTAGTACTTGGATTTTGCAGGCTGACCCATTTTGAAACTCTCACTCGTACTGTACTTCATTCCTAACTTTGGGCTCACATTCCTTTTAAACTGCAAATCCAGGTCTCTCACGTGACTATTTTGGCTCTAAGCACCAAGGTAGAATGTAATCACTTTGTTTCATGACAGAATTCCAGAGCTGAAGAAGGATTTTGTCCAAATCCATTTTCAGAATTCCAAAACATCTTTCGGGGGTAGCTTTCAAGACTTATTAGAAAACATGCAGTGGTGATGATGTAGAATTCCTAACTAAAGTTATGGAAGCTAAAATCCAAGTTATTTGTGCAAACAACAAATGTTGAGTCTGCCAATAAAAAGATGAAACTGTCTGACGCCTCACCTGCAGATGTCCAAAGACTGTACAGATAAATTACAAGACACAACAAAGTTGCACTGGTAACTATATATATAAAAGAGAGGTGTGTTCTTATTTGTGCTGAATACAAATTTGCACCCCTTTACTGACAAACTCCGCATGCACATACTTTGAGCATGCAAGAGGGTCCTTGCAGAGGTCCGGCAGCACATTTTGGGGTTTGTGCCCCAAAACGGGTCGCAAAGGGGGAAACCACACCGGCAGGAGAGAAAGCGCTGAGACAGCAGGCCAGGTGCATCCTGGGAGTTGTGGTTCTTTGGGTGGACATCCCCACAGAGAGGCATGAGGCATGGAACTATGGCTCCAAGTGGACTTCGTGCTCAAGAAATGCTCACCCCTATGTACAATATCACATGGCGCAAAGAGGCGGTTGGCTGACGAGGTTAAAGAGGAGACCACTGAGCAGCAACTAACAAAATGGCGATGCTTCAGGAACCACCCGAAGGGGACACCCGCGCCTACCTCCGCTTGCCTGCCAAAAAATGCCCCTGGGCGAAGCCAGGTAAGAAGCTAGTAGAAAATCTAGCCTGCTAGCATCCAAAAATTTGTGGGAACATCAAATAGAAGGTGTTAGAAAATGACCAAGTCAAGATTTTGTGGGATGTTTGGTTCTAAATTGACAGGCAGGTTTAATATAATACACCAGGCAAAAGGAAGAAATGTCTGGATAACATTGCAATTACAGAGGAAGCCAAAGTTTAAGATAAAGAATTGGAAAAGTTAACAAAATACAAAGATATAGAAATACTGTAGCTCCATTGTGGAGGAAACAATTTTACTAGTACCCATAGTTACCAAGAGGCATGAAACATGCTACATACAGTAATTTCATAAAATAGAGCCAGCTGGAGATCCCTAAAACAACACCAGAGCAGCAAAAGTTGCAATATTAACAGCATAAATATTACACTAAAATTTATCCAATACTTAGTTTTTTGGGTAAAACTTGTATCTGTTATACCAGTTAATATTTTACAATGTTTTTAAATAACAACTTTAAAGTTAAAGTTAACAAAGTTATTGAATGTATGTTGTGAGTTTACAACTTGCGTTTTTCAAGATGTCAAAACTAAGCAAGGCTGCATTAAAGACAGAAGTAAAATGTTCAGAGATAACTGGACATTATTCTCCCTGTTTGGCCAGATATCCTGCTATGGTAATGGAGTGGATCGTACAGCCAGTGACTCAACACTGAGTGTTGGACAGTGGTAAATAACGAGACTCCCTAAAGGGGCCAATGACTATAGTCGGATGAGCCCTTTTGGGTGCGGTGATGGTCCCCTTCAGTGGAAGAAACGCCACTGGAAAACATCATATTGGGCCCAACAGCAAAATGAGCAGAGGAGGAACTCTGATTCCCAATGACAAAAATGGATCTCTGAGGCCAAATGGAGCCAGCCTAAAGGGAGACTCTGCGGCGGCAGCAGCTATGGAGGTGGAAGAAGCCATGCCAGATGGACTGGCTGTAAAGATGCACCTTTTCAATATCCTCAAGGCTGCAGCAGTCCATTGCAGTCCTGGTGTCAAATTCTGCATGTCTCATTTCATACATGCCACAGGAGATGGCTCCGTGATTACAGTGTGTGGGTCACTTCATGGTAAGCTGGGATCCACCTTAAACAAATTCACGCCAGTGGCATTTTCCTGTTTGTTATCCTTTTATCCATCAACTGAAAATAATTTTCAGGGGGGAAATGTATACTTGGACTCGAGTAGCTGCCGCCGCCGCAGAGTCTCTTTAGGCTGGCTCCATTTGGCCTCAGAGATCCATTTTTGTTAGAGAAAAATAACAAAATAGATATAGCAGGCTGGAAATGGTCACTTTTAGAAGTAATTTTATTATCGAGAGACTATTGAATTATAAAAAGTTCAGTACATTGTAAACTGATCTGTATTTTTGGTTCCTCTCTATGGCTAGGAGTTAAGGGTTTTTACGCAGGCTACCATTAAGAAGTACTGTATTTGAATTCTGAACTTAGCACAGAATTCCAAGAATTTATTGGAGTGAATAGGTACCAACCTGAAAGAGCAACACAAAGACCAAAGAAATGATCTATACCTATAAAATGGTGTGTTAACCGTTGGAATGTGACAAAGGATGTTGCACCAGGCCCCACTAGCCCGTAATGGGCCTCCTTTCACTCGCCCGAACCCAGTTCGCAGGTAACTGTCGGGTTGAAATTTTCGACCCGGGGGCAGGAGCCCCCCAGTCGCAAACAAAAAAAGGGAACTTCAATTCCCAACATTCCTTGCGCCGTGCCACGCCAGAGCCAATCAGGCTGAGCGGCGTGGCAAAAGGAACGTTCGGAAACGCGCCGCGGCCAATCAAAAAAAAGCCGCAGAAAAAACCGCCACAGTAAGCAAACACACGCAGGCAAAACTACAAGCCCCAGCGTCCGGCGCGCCATTAGCGCGCCGAACGCTGAGGCAGCCTGCGCGCGAAACATGAAAGTAAAAAAAAAACGCCCACTGCCGCTGCCCTTCCCCACGGGCCAGCCAGCATAGCCCGCAGGGGAAAAAAAGGGAACCCCCCGCCGCCTCTGCCCTTCTTCCCACGGGCCAGCCAGCATGGCCCGTGGAGAAGAAAGCAAAGAAAGCACCACCCCCCTGCCATTGCCCTTCCTTCCCACGGGCCAGCCAGGATGGCCCGTGGGAAAGAAAGCCCCCCCCGCCAATGCCCTTCCTTCCCACGGGCCAGCCAGCATGGCCCGCGGGAAAGAAAGCCACCCCCCCTGAAAAAGTAAACACAAAACAAAAACACTCAAAAATCCAAAAAGGAAACACAAAAACAGCCAAAAACAAACAAGAAAAAACACACAGACCCCCCCCAAAAAATCCCAAGCCCCCCCCAAAAACAAACAAACCCAGAGAGCTTACCAAAAGACGTCTTCTATCCATGAGGACCAGAACTCAAATGAGAAAATAAAGAAAAAACTTACCGGAAGCGACACCCAAAGGACAGAAGAGAAAAATTGTAGAGAGGCAGAAAAGCTCACCCAGAGGCCAAAAGAGAAAAAACATTCAAAAATATTTAAACTAATAAGATTAATTTCAAAATTAATCAAATAAATTATAAAAACATTCAAAAATAATCACACTAATCTCAAAAAATACCAAAAAAAAGAAATCACTTTTCACTCAAAAAAACCAAAACAAAAAATAAAAATGCGTAAAAATAAAGATTTTAAAAACCAAAATTAAATTATAAACTAAATTAAATTAAATTAAAATAAAATTTGCATAAACATAAAACAAAAACCTTCAAAAACTAATTTAAAGAGCCCGGCACTGAGGAAGCCAGCACGCAAAAAACAAAAAAACAACAACACTGGGAGCGCAAGTCCGCCGCAGGCACAAAATCACAAAACCTTACAACACCATTTAAAACAGCCTAGCACCATTGGTTCAAGAAAAAAAAACAACGAAACCCTTTACTATCCAACACAATTTTAAAAAGCACAGCCGGGCAAAATATGCTAGTAAAACATAAAACAGAGAATGCCAGAATACTTCAATCACATAATGAGAAACAAAAGTACTAATTATTACAGCTGTTCTTTACAAATAAAATAAATAGTTTTGTTGAAATATCAGAAATTCAAGGAGAATTTCTTGGTTGTATAACCTTGGAGACCCATTTGGATGCAAGGCAACACATTTAGAAGGGGCAGATACAACTTCAGATCAACTATGAACTCCCAAGAATGACCAAAGAATTTGAACAGTCCAAATGTGCCACCTACTGCTCATATATTGTAACAACACTGATTTTTGTAAAGTACAACACTAAATGTTTATGTTCAGAACAAGGATTGGAATGCTCTTTGTACAGTCCCCAAAGTAAGGTTTTTGTACTTGCAGCTGGTAGCTGCAGAGCTTCTCTTTCAACTTTTGGAAATAACTTTTAAAGGGAAAAATATTATCATTTTTACTCATTGGGCTTTTCACCAAAGCCCTCTGTGTGCCAGAAACCTCTCAAATTCTTCACTTGTGTAATTCTGGGAAAGACAACAGCTATAATAAAGGAGAAATTGACTTATCTGGTGTCTGTGTGTGTGTGTATGGGGGGGCATTCTCATTCTGATACTGTCAATGTCATGTGTGTGTGGGAAATTAAAGTCTTTATAATATAGATATGAGTTTAAAAACATATTTAAAGACTTTAGCTAGAATCCTACTGTGCTTCTACTGTGCTGCAAGCCCATGTGTACAATCATGCAGGATCTTGTGAAAGATAGGGTAGATCCATGACCTTTTGGGAGGACTGAGACGTCCAGCCCTAGGTCACTCCATTATGGGGTGCCTCAGGGCTCGGTGCTGTCGCCTCTCCTATTTAATCTCTACATGAAACCGCTGGGTGAGATCATCCATTCCCATGGGGCACGGTATCGTCAGTACACGGATGACACCCAAGTGTACATCTCATCTCGTGGTGATTCCAGTGATGCTGTCAAAGTCCTGTCCGAGTGCCTGGTGGCTGTTGGCGTCTGGATGGGGGACAATGGATTACAACTGAACCCTGGTGAAACTGAGTGGCTATGGATTAGGGGCCCGGTGTTATCTCAGGAGCTACCATCGTTGGTTTTGCATGGGGCTAGTCTTCCCCAGACAGATCCGGTGTGCAACTTGAGGGTCCTCCTGGACTCATGACTTCTGCTTGAAGATCAGGTAACGGCCGTGGCCAGGAGGTCTTTCGCCCAACTTTAGGTGATTTGCCAGTTGCGCCCGCTCCTAGACTGGGACTCCTTCCTCATGGTCACTCATGCCCTGGTCACCTCTAGACTAGATTATTGCAATGCACTCTACATGGGGCTGCCCTTGACAACCATCCAGAGGCTGCAGTTGGTCCTGAATGTGGCTACTCGGGTGGTGATGGGGTGTGGGCGTTATGCTCGTGCCTCACCACTGCTTTGGGAGCTGCACTGGCTTCCAATTTGCCTCCGGGTGCAATTCAAGGTGCTGGTCATTACCTTTAAATCCCTACATGGTAGTGGGCCAGGATACCTAAGAGACCGCATCACCCCAAGAACGTTTGTCCATCCAACTAGAGCAGACCGGAGGGGCTCTATACTTGTACCATCTGCTAGAGGGGCCCGTCTCTCTAGCACAAGGAGGAGGGCCTTCTCTGTGTCCGCTCCGGCCCTATGGAACCTCCTGCTAGTGGAACTAAGGCTGCAGACGGAATTGCTGCCCTTCAACATTGCTGGTGGGGCAGGTGTGGGGTCCTGAAGATGTTGTGACCCCCACCTGCTGGTTGGTTTAATATCAAAGCAACTTTCCTCTTTTAAAATGTGCAGGGTTTTTAGTGGGGTACTGTAATTTGTTTTAATGGGGTTGTTCTGTTTTAAGGGTTTTAAGATTGTATGCCGCCCAGAGTCTTCGTGAGTTGGGCGGCTATATAAAAATTAAATTAAATTAAATTAAATTAAATTAATTTGAAAACCTGCCCTCCTTTTTAGGGTCGCATGTCCTCCCTTTTGGAGAGGTGTGAACAGCATTTCACTCCCCCACCCTCACCCCATGAGTTTTCCAGGCTGAAGAAGGAAAGTAGAGATTTTGGTAAATAATTAGTCTTCTCTCATTTTTAAAAAACGGGACCATGGTGGCTTAGTGGTTAAGACGCTGAACTTTACGACTAGAACGTCAGCTGTTGGAGTCGTGAGTAAGTTCCCGTCTCTGTCACAGCTCCTGCCAAACTAGCAGTTTGAAAGTGAGAAATTGCAAGTAGATAAATAGGTACCACTTTGGTGAGAAGGTAACTGTGTTCCGTGCACTCCGGTGGTTATTTTAATAATATAAAGAAAGGTCTTCTAAATGAGAGGATAACTGGGTGAAAAACAAGCTCAAAGGCTAAAGCCTGCCTGTTCTTGCATTAGTGGTAGTACTGGAAGAGAATTAAGAACATTGGGGAAAGAGTGAGAGAATAAAATCTTGGTAACTGTGATAAAACCATTGTGGTACACTAAAGTACATATTGAACTACATACCTAACACACCAGTTAAACAAGTCAACTCCCCACCCCAATTTATTTCCATGTGACGAAAAGTGCCAACCTGCTAAACACTTGACTGCCCAGCAGCTATAACAAAAGCATAGCAGTGGGTGGGTGGGTGGGCGGAAACGGCTAGTCCTGTATTGGGGAGACCCAATTTCTCCCTCTAGCTTTTAATTACGACATAGTCATATATTGAATCAGAGTTTGGAATTGCAACTTTTCTTGGCTTGTGGCTCCAAGCTCCATGCTACCTGACAGGTTCTGGAAGATTTAGTCCAGGAAGTAGCATTTCCACGGAGATGGGAAATGTTTGTTTTCTAAGTTACAGCTTTCAGAATTCCATGGCTGCTAGCTGTGAAATCCTGGAAACAGTAACCCAAAAACCAAATATTTCTCATCCTTATTTTTCCAAGCACTAGTTTAACAATGCCAAGAGAGAAAGTGCAAACATTTCCCACCTCTCTTCTCCAATCACCATGTCATGGAGGCTTTTTTCTTACTCTCTTTTAAAGACTAACAGTACTTTAAGACAGGCTTCTTTCCGCCAGAGCTCCTGCGCCTTTAACACCTGGATGTTTGGCAGACATTCCGTAGATATGTTTCTTTAGCAATGGCCAATGGACTCAGAAGCAAATGCCCAGTAAATCCTGCAGTTTCCACTAAAGTCAGTAACTTCCCTTCCTTCTACAGCCCTCCTGCCTAGGAGGCGTGAGAAACCCTGCTGTGGTGGGAAATTTGGAAGTAGATGTAGTCATCATAACAGTCTCCATAGCCAACTCCTTCCAAGGAGAATGTAAACATGCACGCAGCTGGATTGGTCCATATTAATATCTGGAGAGTGATTCTTTTGTAAATTTGATGGCTGTTAACAGGCAAGGAATTACAGCAACTCCTTACGTCCATGAACCAAGAATGCAAGATAAATAATATGAGGACCAATAAAAAGAAGACTGAGGTAATGGTAATTGGAAGGAAACAGCATACTTTAAATAACGAAATAGAGGGAACAGGTATAAAACAAGTAGCAGAGTTCAAATATCTAGAAACATTTACTGAAGATGGCAAAATGGATGAAGAGATTAACATATGGTGTAGTATGGCAAACCAAATATTTAGTTAACTCTGTTCTTACAACATAAGGCAGGACCGACCAGCACAAAGAAACACCTCATACAAAGCATATTCATTCCCACCTTATGTTACCAGTTCCAAGCATGGGTACTTAAAACATAAATGAAAGTTGGTCACCACAGAAATGAGTTGTCTCAGGAAGGCTGCTGGAGTGACTAGAAGGGATAAAATCAGGAATGAGATTATAAGGGAAAGAATTGGAACAGAACCCATCTTAAACTACATACAGAGACATCAAATACAGTGGTTTGCCCATTTGGAGAGAATGTCTTGGAATTCCATACCATATGTGAAAAGAGGAGAAGGACAAATAGCATGAGGCAGACCCAGAGGAAGGTGAAGAGATAACATCAAAGACATCTTACAAGAACACTAAATAAAGCCGGTGGAGGCCACTAGAAGTGCCAGAGCAAGAACCTTGCATCTCCCTCAACACCAAATGGGGTAAAAGAGGAAGTAAAGAAGAAGATGGCTGTTAATTGCCCATTCAAGACCAAACTGACCTCATAACTTTGCACTATAACAGAGGTAACTGGTAAAAATGACCTGTTCCAGGGAAAAGCAATCCATTTGTCTCCTAGCCATTGCAAGGATTGAACTTAAGCTCAGAAGGAACAGGAAGGCATGAGAGCAGGCTTTCTCAACATTTGTGTGCCAGGGGCCGGATCCACACGCATCAAGCATGGCTCTGGAAAATATGGGAAATTACTGCACACACGGGCATGCTCAGTAACCCATTTGCGCATTCGCAGAACCCCTTTGTACATGCGCAGAACCCCTTTGTGCATACGCAGAACCCCTTTGTGATGGGCACGCATGCACAGTAACCCCTTTCCCTGCTGTTCAAAAAAAAAGGGATGGCAGCGGGAAAGGGGAGGAACGAGTGCTAAAACACGGGAAATCCCGGCCAATACGGGATACTTAACATGTATGGCCAGGTCATGCTCCCCCGGGCAGCTGAGTGGGCTGGTCACATGGTTCCTCCCACCCGGAAGTGGAAGTAAAATGCATCATGCGCATGTGTAGAACACATTTCTGCATTCTGCGCATGCATGGAGTGCATTTTTCTTCTGCTTCCAGGAGTGGTGAGGGCATTTGGGGTTGGATGAAATAGCGTTGAGGGCTGGGTTTGGCCCACAGGCTGTAGGTTGATAATGCCTGCCTGAGAGGCTGGCAGGTGATGTCGTACTACTCATTACTCAGTTCTGGGACTTCAGACTTTCAAATCCTGCCTCCAGCACAGCATTGTTTTTTGCACCATGGAGGACTGGAAAAAGAAAATTTTGATTTTACTGTTCTTGGATTCAGGATCCCACAACTAGCCAACACCTATTAATGATTACAGTTCAGCACCAAGATATATATTTCTGGTTTAATTGAAATATATATGGAGTGCATCCACAAATGCCATAGATATGAGATGTGGAAATGAAATAGTAGAAGAAGTTGATTCATATATATACCTTGGGCAAGAGGTTAACCTAACAATCTAACAAAATAAATTTGGAGAAGAAGGCAAGCAGCATGGGCAGCATTTAACAACAGAAAGGATGTGCTTAGTGAATAAAATTGAGGAAATTGTGGCCTGAACTCATCAACACCACCATTCTTCCTGCTTTATTATATGGCAGTAAAACATGGGCACCTACAAAAGCTGACATCAAAAAAATCAATGTAACACAAAGAGCAATTGAGGGAAGGATGCTACGCATACGATGGGTTGAACGAATATCAAACGAAGAACTGCATATAAGATCAGGTGCAAAATAAGCCTCAACGTTGATTGAGTTTGCAAGACATTGGTGGGCTGGGCATGTGTGCCACTTCAAAGATGGCAAGTGGACAAAAGCTATCAAAGAATGGATACCACTTGACATTAAGCGACTGCTAGGAAGGCCAGCAACCAGATGGGAAGACCAGTTCAGGGCAAAGTTCCTGAGGCCCTGGATGAGACTGGCATGGGACTGGGATCAGAAACAGTAGAAGATGATGCTTCGATCTGACGTGTGAAACATGGATCAACTAAGTACCGGTAACCAAGTAAGTAAGTTTAATTGATTATCTGGCCCAGACATGGAAGAAGAACATACACACATACATATATAAATCAATTAAACAGGGAAAGAGATATAAAAGAGGTATAAAAAGGGCAACATAAAAAACAGCCCCCTCTCTCACAAACCAAGAAAAACTAGCAAGCAAATAAAGGCAAAATAAAATAAAAATACGAAGGCCCCCCCTCCCCCAATTTTTTAGAATATAAAGAGTTTTCTCTGCCCTCATTATGTCTTCTCCTTTTTGAGTCCTAATGGTAGTAGCAGACAAACCAGTTAGCAGCAGAAGTAACCCATAATACTAATTTCATGTCAGAAATTCTTCTGGGTTGAAAGGATTTTTGCTGGAGAAACTCCACTCAGGGGACGCCTGAATAAGGCTCCTTTCATGTCCCCAGGATCTTTTTCCACTGAAGTGGACCCTATTTATCTACTTGCAATTTCTTGCTTTCGAACTGCTAGGTTGGCAGGAGCTGGGACAGAGACGGGAACTCATTCTATTATGCAGCACTCGGGCGTGAACTGCTAACCTTGCCGACATGTCAAGTTCAGCTTCTTAACCACAAAGCCACTGCAGTCCTTATTATTCCCTATTATTCTACCTTGCAATAAAATGCCAATTACAACAGAAAGTTAAATTTAGAGTTATCCAAGTCTAAGGATACTAAATCCTTAGTATAGGACTTTCAACTAAAGTAGTTGAAAGTTTCAGGTACAGTAACATTGAAGACATAAATTTTGTAAAAATTACATATTGGAGTACTGTAAATTTATTTTTGAAATAATAACATGCCTCAAGGATTCTGGGAGCTGTAATCCAAAAAAGAAAAGAAAAGAGAGTAACTTTTAAATGGTCTCTGAAGAGTGCATTTAGCTATTGTTTTTCTGTAGCTTTAGATCAAAATGTTCCACTTTTCACAGACTTAACTGTTGGATGAAGTATTATGACTGTAGTGTTAGTCATCTAACCATAATGACAAAGGGTGGGTTATTCTAACTTGGTCAGCATTAGATGGGTTTCCGCCTCCAAGCTAGACATAAATATACAAAATTCCAGTGGAGAGTCTTTTTCTTATCCTTTCCACTTTGGTCTGTGGAGGAATGAAACCCTAAAAGTTATGAGACAGGTCAGAAAACATAATAAGCACAACACGATTAACAATTTCCTTGGAATTCAGTCATGAATTCAAAGTGAACTTTTGATGCCATTTTGCTGTAAACATTCCACCCCTGCTCTACAGCCCTTCATTATTTTGTTAAAAGAATCACATATATACAATGCGGCTTAAAGAATGTACTGTACATGAAATGCATTATACGTTTGTCAGGGTTTCTGTCCTCTTTCCACCCTAACATGGAGATTCAGCAGACATATTCTTTCTTGTGCAGAGAGACCAGTGGTCCTTAGTCTTTTTTGAGCCCTTTTGAGTATCTAACGAAAACTATGGGCCTTCTCCATAGGAAAACAATGTGTAAATAAATAAACAAACATAATATTTTGCACACAGTTGTTTGTATTGCAATAGAACTCATCTTAATTCTTCTACAGTGTTTATAACACCTATGCCTGAAGATGATACTAACCTGATCTATAAATCTGTAGTGAGTTATTTAGGATATTACTCAACCTACTGTATTTGCTGGCGTTTAAGACCCACTCCCCTCCCTTAAAATACCCTGGAAAAATGGAGTGCGTCTTGTACTGTAAATAGTGGCCTACAGTGGACTATTTTGGTAATAACGGGATGTGTTTTATACTCTGGTGTGTCTTCTATGATGGCAAAAATGGTATGCAGTGGAACCTCATACAGCAATTATCCCGTATAACAACGAAATCGTATAACAATTACTGTATTTTCTGGCGTATAAGACTACTTTTTAACCCCGAAAAATCTGTGCCAAAGTCGGGGGTCGTCTTATAGGACAGGTACTTAACTGCAGCTTGTTTCCCCTTGCTTCATATGTCCGGCGCATATGGTGGGGGGTGCCGCGGCCGAGTCCCTGCTCTGTGCGGTGAATATGAAGCAAGGGGAAGCAAGCTGCACACATCTTCCTGTACCTCGAGGAGGAGAACGTGAGCGTGGATTGGCTCTCCACCAGAACCTGCCCATTCGACTCGGAGGGCTGCACGTCTTCGGGTTGAGTGTGGGTTAATTTTTATTTGGTGTGCATTGGAAGAGAGGTAGTCTTATACGGCAAGTATATTCCAAACTCTATATTTTAACTGGAAAAGTTGGGGATCATCTTATACGCCCAGTCGTCTTATACGCCGGAAAATACGGTAGTTTTTTTTTGGAGGGAGGGGGGGAATGGCATCCCGCATAACAATTTTCCCTATGGAAAAATCGTGCAACAATTTTTCAATGGGAAAATCCACTTAGCGAAAAAAATCATTGTACGATGTATCCCATAGGGAAAATCGCTATACGATGCATGCATCGTATAGCAATTGTTTCATTGAACGGATTAAAATCGTTGTATGAGGTACCACTGTATTTCTGTTTGAAAAAGTGGAGCCAGTTACTTTGATTTTTAAAAAGAATCTACCACTTGGTGGTGCTGTAGGAAGAAAAATGATTACTCGTTTTTTTTCTGTTTAATAAGCAGACAAATCCAAATACAGTGTAACAAACCAAAATTTATGAAAATAGATCTTCCTTCCTTCACTTAAAAAGAAAACATCTGCTGTTCATATATCTGGTTGAAACAATAGCTCCTAAACTATACTTTGTGATTTTTCGCTAGTCCTCCAGCCAGGTACTGTATTGGGATTCTAAGAACTATTTTAGATACCTGGGCTAAAGCATAGCTTTGGAAATTTGGGACTTTGCTGTTTGGCAAGTGGATTTCATGTGTTGCCAAACAAGTTATTTTTGAAATCTAGTTCTTATACCAACCTCCCAGTTTCAAAAGCTATTTTCTGTATGCATGAGGCTTTTTTGCTCTTCAAGAAATGTAAACTCAAAAATTCCTGGGAATGTAATGTTATTCAGCCAGTTTTGTGTGTTAAGGACAGGTAATGGCAACCTTGTGTTGCTGGCTAATCTTTCTCACACTAGGTCAGGCAAAAGGAACCAACCCTGGCCCACAACACCATTCCATCTAGCCCGACGCCACCTCCCCCGCACCCAGAAGTGGAAGCGGGTGTGTTTACGTCAGCTGTATAACATGCCGGCGCATGTGCAAAAGCGCCTGCCATAAATGAGGAAGTGGGTGCATTTATAGCAGCATTAAATGCACCGTGTCCGCTTCCAGAGGACGTGGTCCAGCCCACTCAGCTGTCCAAGGGTATGGTCAGGTCCGCGGGGCAAAAAAGGTTGGCCACCCCTGCTCTAATGCAACTTCAACAAAATTCCTGAACATTTATGTATCTTCTGACCTTATTTTGTGAGCAAATATTTTTCTTTGTCTCAAGCATCTAGTCTAAGTGTGTTTATTAACTGGGCTAAAAAGGGGTGAACTGGGAGACTTGCATTTGAACATAAAATTGCCTAAGACTTGCTCCGCTTTGCTGTGCAGCTTCTACAAATAACTTAACATACATTAGCCCAGCCTGAGCCACAGGGACAGAGGGAGAAAAGGAAGGTGAATACAGAAGGTAAAATATTGGTTTTGGGGAGAGAAGAGACTGGGCTGATGATACCCAACTATGAGGCTACCTAAAAAGCAGTGGAGGCTTGTAAATGCATGATAACCGATGCTAAGAAATAAAGGGAACATTTTGTGCCTTTTAAATTTTGATGCTCTGGATGAGGGGTGGCCAACCTTTTTACATCACGGGCCTGATCGCATCCCCGGACAGCTGAGTGGGCTGGACCACTTACCCTGGAACCGGGAACATTTATGGCTGTCGTAAATACACCCACTTCCGTATTTACGACAGTTGCAGGAACGTTTGCGCATGCACGGGCATGTTTTATGTCTGATATATATGCACCCACTTCCACGTGTGATGGAGACAGCAATGGGCTGGATGAGATGGTGTCACAGGCCGTGTCCAGCCTGCAGGCCGTAGGTTGGGAACCCCTGCACTGGATCAAAAACCTGATTGTCCCACTCTTGTTACAGTTGCATCTCATACAGTTATCATATACTATGTTCCTGAAGAGCATGCACTGTCTGCATCTGCAGATGTTTCTGTGGTCATGTGACAGGCATGACTAGACACCGGAATGCACGGAATACTCTTACCGTTCCCGCAAGTATTTATCTACTTGCAATTTCTTGCTTTCTAACTACTGTTCTAGCTTGGCAGGAAGTGGGACAGAGACGGGAGCTCACTCTGTTGTGCAGCACTCAAACGGCTGACCTGCCAACCTTTCATTCGTGAAATTCAATGTCTTAACCACTAAGCCACTGCAGTCCTGGATCTAGTGCTACCCCAATCTTAAACCCCTGTAGTTTACTCAATGATTAAAACAGTAGCTCTGCCATATAAAATAAGCATCTGGAAAGTTATGAACAGAAATTTATATTTTATTCTTGTACAAAAACATACCCCAGATGTGATTTGTCATGTAACTATCTTCAGCCTCTGTTTCCAGGAAATGCAGGGACTTTATTGCTTTTTTTCTCTTTTAAACCTTATATGTATGAATCATTAACCGTGCAATGTCTCTGTTGCTCTTATCACAATGTTTTATGAACACTCTATTTGCAAGCTACATGCCGCAGCATCTTTTAGAGCAGATCTGTAGGACGTTAGAGTACAGACTTGTCAAGAAGGACATCTTGCGTTGCAGTCCTGTACTGGAGCACATACACTGCTATATGATCTGCTTGCTTGAAACTAAAGTAACATTACAAGACAATGTAGCTTTTATTTTATATTCTGATCTGATCATATTGATCTAAATCAACCATTTCGTGCCACAGGCTGGACCACTCCCCCTCAGACAGCTGAGCAGGCCAGACACGAGGTTTCCCACATCGTAAATGCTGCCATAAACCGTGGTGGGCACATTTGCACATGCGCAGGCACGTTTACGACTGTTATAAATGTGTTCGCTTCCAGGGTTGTCGCCACGGGCCGGGTGATTTGCCATTGTGGGCCAAGTCCGGCCCACAGGTCATAGGTTGTGGACCCCTGATCTAAATTGATCCATAGATTGATCCATTGATACAAACATTATTACATCCATCTTTAATATGTTTTCAATTGCTGAACACTCATTGTAAGATTTTTCAGACATACAGTAAAACCCCAACTTACATATGCCTCGAGTTACATAAAATTCGACTCACATAATGATTTTGTGCTAAAACCATGTCCCGATTTACACGATTTCCTATGTGTTTGCTTCGAGTTACATAAAGATTCTTTTTCCTATGGGTTTGCTTCGAGTTATGTAAAAATTTCATTTTCCCTATGGCTTTGCTTCGAGTTACGTAAAAATTAATTTTTCCTATGGGTTTGCTTTGAGTTACATAAAAAAACGATTTAAGCAAAAGCCTACGGAACTGACTTTTTTTCGTAAGTAGGGGTTTTACTGTACTGTATAACTGCTTCAGCATGTATACCAAAACAAGAAGAAACCCAAAAGTATTGTGGCATGATTCAGTGAGAGTATTTGCAGACTACAAGTCCACTTTCTCAGACACGCCATGTCCCAATGTTCCTTTCCGTACAGGATATAGCCAGTGATGATAGATGACATGTAGCTGTGCTGTTCAGCTTTTCAAGGTATTCTAAGATGGTTTTAGAATCCCATTTTTATGCCTAATGTCTTTCTAAGATTCACATGTTGTCTTCAGGGATTCTCTTCTGCAGGTATCACAAGGTAATGACACAAATCAGATCCACTTATTTATCTGAATGATTTCGATGATCATTTTTTGAGCAACGTATCAAAGTGGCTGCAATAATAAAAACTAAAATATATTTTAATATTTATATTGATGCGATGCCTGTTTGGTTAAACTACTCATGCAGTACAGTAGTTTGTTATGTGAGTGATCTGATATGTTAGGAAACTTCATTAACTGAAACAGCAATCTCAACAATATCTACTTCATTTATTTATTTGATTTATTCATTGCTCCCTTAGTACAAGTGTAGCCCCATGGACTGTTTGGTTCAGCACAGTGGGTGGAGAAATCCTACAAGAGGGCTGTAATTCAGGATTTGAGTTAGAAAGGCAGGGACTGCTCATAGTAAATGTGTTGGTGAGAAAATTATATAATAGTCAAGCAAACATGGAAGGAAAAATATAGTGTGCTGTTTTGTTATTATATGCTGCTTATGTATATATGACTAAACTAGTGAGGCATAATGCTCCACAGATTTGGCAAATTGCTTCCAAGGTTTGGAACAGTAGCTTAAAACATTAATTTGTTTTGTGAATTGTTACTGAGCTCCAAATACTGTGCTAACTTCTTATTATTGTAAGCAAACCTTTCCATTCCCAAATTTGCTGCATTAATCATTACTTGGCTAAGATGCTGACTGGGAGGCGGAAGGTCAGCAGTTTGATTCCCGAGTACTGCAGGATGGAATGAGCTCTCTCGTCTGTCCCAGTTCCTGCCAACCTAGCAGTTCGAAAGCAAGAAATTGCAAGTAGATAAATAGGGACCACTTCGGTGGGAAGGTAACAGTGTTCAGTGCACTCCGGTGTCAAGTCACATGACCACGGAAACATCTGCAGAAGCAGACAGCGCTGGCTCTTCAGCTTTGAAACAGAGATGAACACTGATTCACATACCTGTCAACCCACGGCTCCGGAAAAACAGGACCTGCGCAGATCGCTTGTGCGCAGATCGCTTTCCACACATGCGTGGAAGGGTTTTACACTTGTGTAGAACCCTTCCACACATGCATGGAAGCGCTCCGCCGATTGTGTTGGGGCTACGCAAGTGGCGGAGCGCTTCCACGCATGCATGGAAAGCGTTTCCCCCCACTGCCAAATTACGGGGTTTTGGCAGCGCGGGGCGGGTTATGATCTCAATCGGCGTCAAATTCCGTGGTAATCCCGGCCAAAACGGGATGGTTGACAGGTATGGCACTGAACCCTAGAGTTGGATATGACTGGCTTTTGAGCAAGGGAAACCTTTACATAGCACACATAGACAGTCTGTACCCAGAATTCCGGTTCTACCCAAAACCTTCCTGGACTTTAAGCAGATTTTTTTTGTCTCTAACAGATAAGCCAGTCATGTCCAACTCTAGGGTGTGGTGCTCACCTTCATTTACAGTCAAAGAACCAACTGCTGTCTGTCTGTGACTGCAAATGTCCCTGTGGTCACGTGGCGGGCCTGACGAGATGCCGGAGCGCTGTTACCTTTCCCGCCTCATGCAGTACCTCTTTATCTACTTGCAATTTCTTGCTAGTGAACCGTTAGGTTGGCAGGGAGCTCTGGGTCTCGTGTCCGTGCAGACCCAAGTCCAGTCTTCAGTGCTTAGCGTTTTTAGCTGCTAAGTCACAACTAGCCCTCCAAATCCATGAACTGTCCGTCGTCCACTGTGGAGCAAAGGGAAGCTCCAGCCCACCAGCGCGGCACAAAACGGGACCAGCGGACCGGACGCTTCAAAAAACCAAACCAAAACAAAACACCTTTTTTTCCTCCTCGCCTGCAAGCGGCGACGGCGCTTGCTCCAGAGAAGGCCGCCCCCGCTGCTCCAGACAGGGCAACAAGAAACCGGGGGCGGCTCCCTCCCGGTTGCTCCAGGAAGCGCCTCCCTTCTGGAAGTGTTATGTTTTTAGACATAAAAGTGTGCGTCGTTTAAAGGGAGCTCTAAAAAGGAAGCCAAGTCCGGTCCTTTCTCAGCCCAGCGGCGGGGAAGGGGACGGACACTCACACACACACACCCCAACCCTTCCCCGCAAGAGAGAAAATGAGGCGGCGGTTGGTCTGGGGCGAGGCCGGCGGCGCTCTTTTCCTGCTGGCCCCGGCTGACAGGAGGAGGGCGGGCCGCCAAGGGGCAGCCCTGTGTCGCGGGGTGTGTGTGTGTTGTTGTTATTGTTGCCGTCGAGCTCCGTTACCGCCACCAAAATAGTCGCCTGGGCCGGGCACAAGCCAGGGTTGGACGAGGGAGGACATTTTACGCTTCCTTCCCACCACCAGCCCCTTTGCTAGTGCGGGGAGCTTTTTGCGCTTCTTATGCTGCGGGGGTGGGGGTGCGAGAAAGAAGCCAAAAATAATAATAAAAGGAGGGGCTTTTATAAAGGAGGGGCTTTATAAAAGGAGCTGACCTGATTGAAATTTATAAAATCATGCACATGAGGACAAAGTAGATAAGGAAAAACTGTTTTCCCTATCGCATAACTAGTGTTTCTCAACCTTTGGCTTTCGGACTTCAATTCCCAGAACCCTAAGTCAGTTCATGGCCTGATCAGTGCTTTGGGAAACTGACTTAGGCTTCTGGGAATTGAAGTCCAGAAGCCAAAGGTTGAGAAACACTGCTAAACTAGGGGGCACTCCATGAAGCTTTTGGGTATTAGTTCTCAAACAAATAAGAGAAAGTACTTTTTCACCCAGAGGATCACTGGTCTATGGGACTCCCTGCCAGAAGAAGTGGTGACAGCTGTCAGTCTTGACAGCTTTAAGAAAGGATTAGACAAGTTCATGGAGGACAAGGGTATCAATGGCTATAATTATGGATACCTAAGGACAACCTCTGGGTTGGAGAGATAGGCAGGATATCTCTCAGTGCCATTTCCAGGGAATCCTAAACAGGTGAAGGCATCTGCTTGGGAATAATACCCTGAAGCAAATAGTGAGCCAGAATGCTGGACTGGATGGGCTGTGGCCTGTTCCAGCAAGGCTGTTCTTATGATTATTTATTATTATTACATTTACATTTCTATACCGCTTTACTACCCCTAAGGGAACTCAAAGCGGTTCACAGCATATAAATACACTATCCAAAGTACAAAAGCAGCATACAAATCTCAATTCAAACAAATAATACACTATCCAAAGTACTAAAGCGGCATACAAATCTCAATTCAAACAAATAATACAATATCCAAAGTACAAAAGCAGCATACAAATCTCAATTCAAACAAATAATAAAATATCCAAAGTACAAAAGCGGCATACAAATCTCAATTCAAACAAATAATACAATCTCCAAAGTACAAAAGCGGCATACAGATCTCAATTCAAACAAATAACATAATATCCAAAGTACAAAAGCAGCATACAAATCTCAATTCAAACAAATAATACAATCTCCAAAGTACAAAAGCGGCATACAAATCTCAATTCAAACAAATAATACCATCTCCAAAGTACAAAAGCGGCATACAAATCTCAATTCAAACAAATAATACAATCTCCAAAGTACAAAAGCGGCATACAAATCTCAATTCAAACAAATAATACAATCTCCAAAGTACAAAAGCGGCATACAAATCTCAATTCAAACAAATAATACAATCTCCAAAGTACAAAAGCAGCATACAAATCTCAATTCAAACAAATAATACAATCTCCAAAGTACAAAAGCGGCATGCAAATCTCAATTCAAACAAATAATACAATCTCCAAAGTACAAAAGCAGCATACAAATCTCAATTCAAATAAATAATACAATCTCCAAAATACAAAAGCAGCATACAAATCTCAATTCAAACAAATAATACAATCTCCAAAGTACAAAAGCGGCATACAAATCTCAATTCAAACAAATAATACACTATCCAAAGTACAAAAGCGGCATACAAATCTCAATTCAAACAAATATACAAAATCACAATTATAAAATTATATGTGAAACATCAATTAATATAATTAAAAAATACAAAATGTCCAAATACAAATAATCACAAAATAACAATATAGCAATATAAACATATACCCCAACATACTGGGGGGGGGGGGGAGCATGCACATGAAGTCCTGGCACTCCTAGCAGGCGGCAACGGTCCTCGGGGCGGTGACAAGGCTGCTTTGTGCTTTCCCTTCCTTTCCCCCCACCTCTTTTCGAAAGGACCACCCACCCACGGGGGGGGGGGGCTGGCGTGTGGCGACCCACTCTTTTCCAGCCCCACACTCCCCCCCCCTCCCCGCCAGCCTTCGCTTGCCTGCGCCCCCTTCCCCGCCTGCACCCTGGCCAAAACATGTATCATAGCACTAGCACTGGCAGCCCGGGCGGGAAAGCAGGGGAGCGGAGGGGCGCCTCCTCCTCCCCCCCCCCCCCCGCTTCCCACAACGGGGCTGGCCTTGGCAGGGCACGCCTGAAGGGCGGGCGGCTCCCCCCACCCCCACCCCCTGAAGCTCCTCCTGCCCTGCCCAGAAAGTGGCCTCCCCGGCGGGACCCCTCGGCGCGAGCCGGAGATGGACGAGACCGCGCTGGATGGCAGCCGCAGCGCAGAGGCTCCTCCGCCAGGCTGCCGGGCGGCCACCACCACCACGCCGGAGGAGGGGGGTGGCCCCGGCGAGGAAGCAGCAGCAGCAGCGCCCTTCTCCTCCCCTCCAGCCGCCGCCATGGAAGAAGAGCCTGCGGGGCGGCAGGAGACGCCAAGCCCCGAGGGCACCTCCGCGGCTGCCCACTCCTCCGTCGCGCAGGAGCTGAAGCAGCAGGGGGTCAAGCGGCATCACCACAAGCACAACCTGAAGCACCGCTATGAGCTGCAAGAGACGCTGGGCAAGGGGACCTATGGCAAAGTCAAGAGGGCCGTCGAGAGGTTTTCAGGGAGAGTGGTAAGGACCTGGGGAGGGCTAGTGATGCTGTGTGTCAGGGGTGCGCAAACTATGGGTCAGGGGCCAGATCTGCCCCCCCCCCCGACGCCAATTCATCCGGCCGTGCCGCCCTTGTCGCTCCCGGAAGTGGGAGTAAAACGCGCCCGTCCGGGCGCGTTTTACTCCCACTTCTGGGAGCGACAAGGGCGGCACGGCCGGATGAATTGGCGTCGGGGCCCCCCAGATCTGGCCCCTGACCCATAGTTTGTGCATCCCTTGTTTAAGCAGAGAAAATGGCAACCTAAAACTGCATCCTGTTGCAAAACAGATTGCAAGGTGTGTTTTTTGCTTCCGCTCCCAGCGGAAGGAACCACGTTTAACCACGTGACCGGCCCGGAAAGTTTGGGCACCCGTGCAGTGAGTGGAAGGTGACGTTTTGTAAGGTTTCTTAGCTGTCGTGGCATGGAGCGGTATCTCTTGATGGCAGACTTGGGACTTAAAAGCTGGGGTTGGCTTTTGCTTTTTCCTCCCACCCTTAGTTGCTGGAGGGATATCAGAGAGTAAACAAAACAAAAACAAAAAAGACACAAACATTGTGGCACCTGAAAGACTTACTTAGACTTAGATCCTCCCATGCTATGTAGCATACCGGGATCTCCAGCGAGTGTCTTGTCTTGGGCGAGGGCTTCAGCCTCCTCCCATGTCATTTCCAGGGTCTTCAAGTCTCCCGTGAAAGTCCTTCACCATGTATTTCGAGGGCATCCTCGTTGTCGTTTGGAGGGGGTCCAGCCCATTGACACTTTAGGGATCCTGTTTTTTTCCATATGGAAAATATGGTCTGCCACTTGGCCTTAAAGACTAACTGCCGTATTTTAATGTTAGCTTTTGGGGATCAAACACTGCTTTCTGTATCTCTTGCTGTGCCCTTCCCTTTGCCCTTAGTATTTGGGCAGCTAACCTTTCTGAGATGAAGAATTCATGTGGGGATGTCTCTGTGAAGTCCAAATTTCCCCCATATATTAGATCTGTGGTTCCCGTAGTACACACCCCACAGGGGAGCAATGTATTTTTAAGGGAGGCAATTCGAGAATGAGTTATTAACAGTGAATGTTGTGCATTTCTTCCTCCACGTGAATAGGAGTTCACTTTTTGAATAATAAGACTTACTGATATATGTCATGCCGAGGGGGGGGGGGGATCAGGATTTTAGAGATGCTTAGGATGCTTAGGTGAGGCATGGCAAAAAAAAAAAAGTTGGGAACCACTCTATTAGATTTTCATATCTAATTTTGAACCTCTAAATTATCGTCCAGCATGCTTATAAACTCTTGGGTTAGGATTGCAAATTGACATCATCACCCTCTTACTACCAAATGTCAGACTTTCTACTTGTTTGTTCAGAGTGTGGGCATGCAACGTTTGCAGGATATTTTATTTCATGGTAAGATAAACAGAACAGTCCTTCAGGTTAGAGTTCTTTGTTTTTATAAAGCACCACAATTTGTCGCTGACTTTCCTCCCTTGAACTTTACTGACCTCTATAAACAAACATACTGATGGTGTTGTTCCACCTCAATGAGTTTAAGATCCACTTGCCTCATATTGGTGTCTGCCAGCTCATAAATGCACAGTAGTCCAGTAATGTTGTAACTCCAGTCCAACCATGTAGTTCTTATGTCACAGAACTCTTCAGGTGAAACAAGATGCTAATTTGTAAGCTTAATTAAAGACTGTTATTTTCTTTGTTGCTGTGACCGTCCATTAACAGTGACTTCTATGGGTTCTATGTTTGAGTCAATTATGTTTCAAAGATGATTTCCTTAGGTGCATCAAATATAAGCTATTGTTTGAAGTAGATTGGCTGATTTGCAGAGGATGTGGTACATAAGGAAGAAATGGCTCTGTGTGATTTTTTTGTTTTAAAATCTATATCTTTACTTGCTGTATGCTTATTCAGCAAGTATTCTGAGCCAGAGACTTTTGCAAACAAGCAAACATTTGAGAACAGAAAAGAAGTCTTCTGCCTGTGTGTGGTATCATTATGTATTTGGCAGCCTCATCTAGTTATGAACACTTAGGGGCAGCCACTTTCTAAAAATTTGATTTGCCAGTATATATAAAAAAGACGAAACTCAAAGGCAGTGGAATAGGAACAGTGCATTTAAAGACTCAATTTTAGAGGCTAATTGCATAAAAAACAGATGAAGGCACATGTTCAATTTGAGTGGCTTTTTTTAAAAAAGCACATAGTCTGGGCTATTTCATGTATATATGGATGATGAAACTAGCAAAACAGGCCACAATATAGAGTATAATTCTATAACAGTGATTCTCAACCTGTGGCCCATGGGCCAGATGTGGCCTGTGACACCATTTCATGTGGCCCCCACACTGTGTCCACCACACCAGAAAGTGCCATGTGGTGGAGGAAGAGCAAAATGGCTATCCGGCCACTGAAGCTGTCTGAGGGAGTGTGATCTGGCCCCCAGCTTTAAAAGGTTGAGAACTCCTATTCTATAATATTAGCTGTGTCATTTCCAGACCATATTGCTCTTCTCCATTTCATTAATCTTATGTATGTATTGAAAGGCAATCTTGAGCATCCCTTAAATTAATTCCTTTGTTTTGAACTAGAGATGTAATTTTGTAATTTCGTATTTGCCACCAAAAGGCAAAGTGGAGGAAAATGGGCTGATTGACTGCTAAGACTGCAGTTCTGTGACTTCCGGGAGTTTTGTTGTTGTTGTTCAGTCGTACAGTCGATTCTGACCCTTTGCGACCTTATGGACCATTGTCCTCCAGGCACCTCTGTCCTCCACCCTCCTCCTCAACTCGCCCAACTCTGTGCCCATTGTGTCTACAATTCCATCTAGCCATCTCATCTTTGGCCGCCCCCTCTTCTTTTGCCCTCCACCTTTCCGAACATCAAGGCTTTCTCAAGTGAATCCTCTCTTCTCGTTTGACGTCCAAAGTACTTTAGCTTCATCTTTACTATTTGACCTTCTTAGGAGCAGCCAGGGTTGATTTCTTTTAGGATCGACCTACCTCGCTGTGCAGGGGACTCTCAAAACTCTCCTCCAACACCACATCTCAAAGGCATCTATTCTTCTGGGCTCAGCATTCCTAATGGTCCAGCTCTCACAACCGTACATTACCACCAAGAATACCATTGCTTTGACTATGCAAATTTTTTTTTTTGCAAGGTGATGTTAGCGGAATTTAATTCTAATAACAGCATCAGTAATTTTTAAATAATCTTTATGTTTTATGTTCTGTCAAGTTACTTCTCATGCTTGCTGTAGTAGCTTTTTCACAATATGGGAGATGTTGAAGGAAGGGTTTTTGTTGCAATTCCATACAGAGGTTCTTTGGCTAAGTGGAGATGTCAACTAAGGCTTCCTGACTTTATTCTCTATTCTACATTGGCTCTGTAATAATTATGTAATTGTATAGTGAATCCCCCCCCCCCAATATAGACAATTCTGTAAGCACTATACTGTATTATAGTAATTGTTACAATTATATTTACAATTTCTTAGTGTTTGTATATATTAATATGACAGCATGGTTTCCTTGTCCCATCTCTAACATACTGTACATGTATCTATGTTGTTTGCAGCAACAGAACTAAAGGCAACAGGTCTACACCAAGGGTCCTCAAACTTTTTGGGCAGTGGACCGGTCACGTGGTTCAGCAGGCTGATCATGTGGCTCCTCCCACTGGAAGTAGAAGTAAAACGCGCATGCGCAAAACCCTACCATATATGCACCCGCAGCTGTCGTAAACGTGTTTACGACAGTCATGGGTGCATTTACGACAGTGTTTTTCACATGCGTGGGCACGTTTTTCTTCCGTTTCCAGGAGTGGCGAGGGCAGTGCAGGCCAGATGATTTGTTGCCGTGGGCCGTATTTTGGCCACCCCTGGTTTACACTATATATTCACTGAATTGTTAGAGGTTTACCTGCCCTCGTGGTTTTTAATTTGTAAGAACTTAACTTTTTACAAAGGCCACTTCAGATGTAAGCTGAAAGTACAGTGAAAGGATTCCGGGCCAGTAGCTAATTTTTCCTTTTCTTTGGATGCTGGTGTTCTTAGTCTGCAAAATTTATGAAATCGTTTCAAAAGTTTGACTTGAGTTACTCTGTATTTTAGCCAGCAGAGGGGGTTCTCAGAACAATGTGATTTGCATCATTCCTCTCGTGATTTCACAGCCAATGGTCAAGTAAAGAGAAGCTAAGGATTAGAAAGTCCAAGGTCAGACGCCCACCTATGTCATTTGCCTGCTGTCATATTACAGAGTTAGGTAACCTTTTCCTACACAGCAGCGTGTAAATATTTGGAGCCATATGGCAACAGCATGCAAATCTGGAAACATTTCTGGCCCTCTTAGAATTATCTGCACTAAACTAGCTTTCTTTTAACCTTTTTGTTAACTAACTAATTTCGAGATGTAGCATATTTCTATGTATTGGTGAATGACAAATCGGATACAGTACTGCCATATAACATGCGAGACACTCAGTTTTCTTGAGCTTTTGGGGCAGACAAATGAAATTCTAGGAGTGGTGGAATAATTTTGGTCTCAAATTTATGTGAATCAGAATGATTTTCGCCAGTATCATTTGAGTTATGCAACTTGAATTGGAGGATAATTTGCTGTGTTATATTTAACCATGTGAACCAGTTTTAATTGAAGCCAAATGCAGAATTTGTATTGTCTGGCAAAGACAGTTTTGAACCAAGAGTAAGAGCCCAGGTGGCGCAGTGGTTAAACTGCAGTACTGCAGCCAAAACGTTGTGAGTTCAATTCTGATGGGGATCAAGGTTGGGCTTGGCTCAGCCTTCCATCCTTCCGAGGTTGGTAAAATGAGTACACAGCATGTTGGGGACAACATGCTAATTAACTTGTGAACTGTCCAGAGAGTGCACTAAGCACTATGGGGCGGTAAGGTTTCCTTGCTCGAAAGCCAGTCGTATCCGACTCTAGGGTGCAGTGCTCATCTCTGTTTCTAAGCCGAAGAGCCAGCATTGTCTGCTTCTGCAGACGTTTCCGTGGTCATGTGGCAGGCATGACTAGACACCGGAGCGCACGGAACGCTGTTACCTTCCCACCGAAGTGGTCCCTATTTATCTACTTGCAATTTCTTGCTTTCGAACTGCTAGATTGGCAGGAGCTGGGACAAAGACGGGAGCTCATTTCCGTCCTGCAGTACTCGGGAATCGAACTGCTGACCTTCCGCTTCCCAGTCAGCGTCTTAGCAACTTGAGCCACTGCAGTATGGGGCGGTATATAAGTGTAATTGTTATTGCTATTGCTAATTAGAATTTATGTGTGCGCCTATGTTTCCACTTTTTCTCTACACCAACAGGCCTGGGAAAATTCCAAATGGCCCATTACACAAGCTCCTAACATTAGAGAACAGAAAGCAGGAATTTGAAATATTATTTCAGTTTTCTAAATGCTGGCATCAAAATTTTTAATGCTTGCTTTTTGGAATCTGAAATACTGCCCCAGTATTAATTTATGCAGCAGCTGCGTAAAGGGGAAATTGTTTTTAGGTGGTGTTTTTTATTGTTGTTGGCAATAACTTATTGGTTAAACTTCTATACAGTACTTATAATACAGAAGAAGAAAAAGGGTTGGGTACTATATGAGGTACAGGAACACAAGCACCCTGTATTGGGATAATTTTCTAAACATTTATATGGACTTCAATAGGACTTTATCCTACCTCACACTTCGCTTCCTATGCAAATTTGTTTCACTTCCAACAATCTTCTATTCATTGAATTTAAAAAAAAAAACACGACTTATCATATGAGGGGTGAGGGATTGATTCTATACATAAATTTGCAAAAGAACAATGGGATCCTGTTGATCCTGATCATGCAGCTCCCCAAGAAATCCATGTGGTGCCAATTTTATGTGGGACCAAGTGGAGAACATAAGATACTGTGGTGGCTTAGTGGTTAAGATGCTGAATTTGATGACTGAAAAGGTCAGCAATTCGAGACCCGAGTACTGCACGAAGGAGTGAACTTCAGTCTCTGTCCCAGCTCCTGCCAACCTAGCTGTTCAAAAGCAAGAAATTGCAAGTAGATAAATAGGGACTACTTCAGTGGGAAGGTAAACAGTGTTCCGTGCATTCTGGTGTCCAGTCATGCCTGCCACATGTCCACGGAAATGTCTGCAGGTACAAACACTGCTGGCTCTTTGGCTATAAACAGATGAACACTGAACCCTAGAGTTGGGTATGATGGGGAAGAAGCCATAACTCATTAATTGCATACAACAGTCCAGTACTCCCTTTAAGTAAAAAATACAGTGCCAAGTAATGTGTTGTTCTAATTTACATGTGCAGCAACCAACTAGTTTTTGTTTGTGTTTTGTTTGTGTAGGTAGGCTATGGCATTTAAAAGTCTGTACAGAGAAAATGCTCAATGTGACAGTAATCATGCCGACACATGTTATATTTAATCTTTATTCAAGAGTCAACCAACAGATGGCTGGCCCTAAAACAAGATATTTCACACTTCATAGTAGGCACTATTAATGTGCAGTTCTGTGTTCATGAAAGGTTAAAATATACGTATTCTTGTTCAGTAGAAGACTACATTGTAAGGGAAAAATAATTTTGGAGTTGAAAGGTTATTTGAAAAGGAAGATTACCCTCTCTCTCTGCGAGATGTCTAGTGCATGGCTATATGAAGAGCTAGACAGCTTGTTTTCATCTAACATAGTGGTTACCAACGTGGGGCCCACGCCCCACAGGGGATTTCAATTCCCAGACGCCTAAGTCAGTATATTGGCTGATCAGTGGTTTAGGGACTTAATTGACTTAGGCGACTTAATTGACTTAGGCTCTGAGAATTGAAGTCCAAGAACCAAAGGATGGGAAACAATGGTCTAAAGCCTGCCTGATCTAGAATTTTAAAAAAGTTACTGAGAACTTGAATTTCTTAAGTCCCTCTTTGATGTTAGTGTATGGGTGACCAGATTTAAATTGTAAATCAAGAGTGAAGAACTTTCGTTAGAAGAGCAGTTCCACATGACCTCAACAGATGCAGGATCTCCTAACTTGTAAACTGCCCAGGGAGTGCATTAAGTGCTATGGGGTGGTATAAAAATGTGATTGCTTTGCTATCAGTATAGATTAGGGGTGCTCAAACTACGGCCCAATTTGGCTTGCAGTACCAATTAATCTGACCCACGCCGCTCCCGGAAGCAGAAGTAAAACATGTATGCGTGTGCACAGAACGCTGCTGTAAATGACCCACGGCTGTTGTAAACATGTTTATGACAGCTGTAGGTCATTTACTTCTGCTTCTGGGTGGGAGGAACCATGTGACCAGCACACTCAACCACATGACCGGCCCACGGCCCGAAAAGTTTGGACACCCCTGGTATAGATGGTTAAGTAGGCATGTGAGTCCCAAGCCAAGTTGATTCAAATGTAATAACCAACACTTTGAATAGATTCAGGAAAACTACCATCAGCCATGCAGCTGGCACAAAAGAGGTGCAATTTAGTCTTGGCAGGAGGCATTCATTAGTAGTTTATCCATTGCTTTTTATGCCAGTTACAGATTCCAGCTTGTCTTCAAGGGCAGAAATTGTAGGGCAGTAAATTACATCTCATGGTTACAGTTGCAGGGATCAAATGGCCACATCTGTCTTCTCCAAGTATGGACAATATTTATTGACCAGGGATATATGTTAGAATGTTGATCTGGTCATGGTTCTTGGCTGTTTCTCTGAGAGGAACGTTGAGTCTAAAAAGATTTCTCTCTCTCAACCACTAGAGGGGTAATAAGTGTCAGAAATTATTCTAGGTTGAAAGGATTTTTGCTGGAGAAACTCCGCTCAGAAACGCTCGAATGAGGCTCCTTCCATGTACCCAAGATATTTTCCCACCAAAGTAGTCTCTATTTATCTACTTGGAATTTCTTGCTTTCGAACTGCTAGGTTGGCAGGAGCTGGGACAGAGATGGGCACTCATTCCATCATGCAGTACTTGGGTCTTGAACCACCGATTTGCTGGCCTTCCAGCTAGCCAGGCAAGCTTCTTAACCACTGAGCCACCACAGCCCCACTAGAGGGGTGACAGCTGGATTTGTCAGTTGCTGAATTTCAGCATCATCTTCATCTCATCTGGATTCAGCTTCAGTTTGTTGAACCTCAGCCACTTCATTGCGTAGTCCGGACAATGACTACAGACTGTTGCAGTTGCCTCTGGTTTCTTAGTTAATCTTAACCTATAAGGAAGAGATATAAGGTACGTATCTGGGAAAGGCTCCCACACCCCTGGAGCCTATCCTGTAATGCTTCGTACACACCTACCTAACGCCACTGAGATCAGCCCCGCGAGGGTCCGTAGGCCGAGAGTGGGGCCTGCACCCCACAAAATAGGAAAAGGAATGGGAACTACAACTCCCAAGGTGCTTGGGAGAAAAAACGGCAGTTTAACAACAAGGCCTGGACATAGAATGTTGGAAAGAGCTGATTTGCATGTTGAACTGTGATTGGTTGAGAGTGAATGACTGATAGGGAAAGGTCCTGGAATTCCTGAGACAATCTTCTTCTTCTCTACCTATAAATCCAAGCGTTAACCGTTGGAATGTAACAAAGGCTCCCACACCCATCCACACTATCCCGTACCGAGCCGCCTGCACTCACCTGAACCCGGTACAAACCAATTAAAAAAACCTGAAACTCAACCAAAACAAAAAAGAACAAACACAAACACCTCCCAGCCCACCACCACAAAAGCAAAACAAATAAAAACCACAAAAGAAAGAAAACCAGACAACTCACCAGCACGTCCTCCCTCCACGACGACCGGAACAGAAATGAAGAAACAAAGACGACTTACCGGAAGAAGCCTCACCCAGAGGCCAGGAGAGAAAAAACAGTGAAACTAAAACAAAAACACTAGCAGCCCCACCTGCTGGGCAGAAAAGTAAAAACAACTCAAAAAGACACAACAGCCCCACCTAGAGGCCACAAGAGTAAAAACAAATCAAAAACATAACAATAAATCAAAAGTTTACACAAATCACAAACATATGTCAAAAATAAAAAAAATAAAAAGATTTATAACATCCTGTGTTGAGTTTTAACTCAAATAAAAACCCAAAACATCTAAACACAGTTTAAAAACATTGAATGTAAAAAACATGTACTTTCATATATTTAAAAATATTACCTACGGTACAACTATTAACACCCCCCCCCCAAACTAAAACATTATTTGGTTAAATAAAACAATTTGAAACAATTATATCATCCTTTGTTCTTTTTTAAACCCACCAAAAAACACCAAAAAAAGCTGATCACAGTTTATAACACCCCGGCGACACCGGGCAACCTTTGCTAGTAACCTATAAGGAAGAAATGTAACATACGTATCCGGCAGGCCTTCAAACACCCCTGGAGCCGATCCTGTAAGTCCCATACCCCCCTCTCTCTTTCTGTGTGTCTGTGACTGTCACTCAGAGAGAAACACAGATAGAGTGAGACAGAAAGAGAGACAGACAGAGACACAGAGAGAGGAAGGGATGCGTGCGCCGCCCCAGCTCCAGCCTAAACAACACTGGCCGCAACCATGTTCAGGCCTGTGAGGAAACCACCCATACCCGGCCACAGCGGCAGTGAAAGGCCCGAAGGACACCAGGAGCGGAGCCGGGGGAGCCCACAAACACCCCTGTAGCTCACCCATCACACCCCCCCCCCAACCGCCCGGGACAAAGTCCGGGTACCCTTGCTAGTCTCATATATAGCTGTGTATCATTAACATATTGATGACATCCAACTCCAGAGCCACAGATAATATCTGACAGTGCTCTTGTGTGTATGCCAAAGCGTCTCCGTACTAACCCTGAACTTTGTGGAACTCCAAAACACAATCCTCAAAGTACTGATAGGCAGTCAACTACAGCCACTCTTTTGGTCCTCTCACAGGAATAAGAGAGCTAGGAATTGCAGAAAATATGGTGTAATAACTTGTTTTTCACTGAGTGGAGAATGGGTATTGGCAGTCTGAAGGATTGGGCTAGAGGTCAGAAAGCTGAACCTGGATGTGTTTGAAAGGCGATGGCCTTGACAGTTTGACCTGGAACCTTTGTTGCTGACATATGATTTGTATTTAAGGGTGAATTGGGACGTTGGTAAGTAGTGGGTGCAGAATGGGCTTTACTAAGTGATTTTTGGACTTTGGTTTGTGGCTTTTAGGTTTAGGAATTTTGGCTGTCTGAAGCGAAATTCAGAGTGGAATTTAGTTCATTGTCTGCCAAGTTGCTCTCAACCAAAAACATTATAGTATTGTAATATGTTATTACTAACAGCTTCAAAACATCATTTGAGAAAAATTATAATAAAAGGGATATATAACATCAACATACTTTGTTTAGAGCCGTGTGTGGGTTTTTATATCATTAAATTCAACGTTAGGACATTATGTATGACATATGGAGCAAATTATATCTGAAAGCATGTATAAAATTATGTTTTGCTATCATACATGCTGGATAAAGCTGTTGGAAATAAGCAGTTCCTACTAGAGATAGTTTATTCTTCACAGAATTCTAGCCATATAGCCCTTGTAAAGATAAATTAATGCCATTCAAAACTACCCTTTGTAACAGGTATTGGTATTTTTGTGCCTATTTGGTATGAGGATTAAAACATTTCTGTCCTGTTGTTAATTATTGTAATGGAAGGAACCACAAAATCGAGATAGGTGCATCTCTGCAGTTTTTAATGACTGTTCATTAAAGCCAAAAGTGTATCCGAAGTTTTTGCTGTGTACTCTTCTTACTGTTATTTTGGAATTTATCTTGTGCAATCAGGCATAGGATTCATATTTGTCTTACCCACATGAAAGTTGAGCATCTGTAAGTTATAGTTTGTGAAGTATTTGCTTTAAACAGCACATATATATCACTATGTCTGCACAGACAACACAGTACATTGTATAAATTAGGAGATCTGAGACATTATATATGAGGGGGTTTGGTGAGATATTTCATGGAAGTATAGTGGTTGCCCATTCTGATCAAATATCTTGGATTCATACCAAGATTTCCAGATGTTTGATACATATAGAGACCATGTAAGTTGAAAGGAATATGCCTCCATACAGCTGGATGAGTATAGAGATATTTAATGTTCAGTCTGCAATGAAGTATAACAAGAAACCAGCTTGAATACAAATGAGGGGCTTCACAATTAAATATGGCAATATGATTGAATGGACAAATTTCTGTTGCTTTGTTTAGTAAATTTAGTGAGTCAACTCTTGTAGGCACATTTGAATCAATGAAACCTACGGAGGAGTAGAGTCACTAAATCGCCGTAGATAAAATGGGCCTACTCCAGTGCAATTTATTGTGCTAAACAATAGAGTTTGAGCCATTATTTGTGATATCCTAATTATTTAAATGATTAGCATTTATTACTGATGTTCTGTAGTTATTTGATGTCTACACAGTACAGTATTAGGTTGTTACATGTTTACTCATTGAAGACCAAGTACAAACCCAAAATCTAGAACAAAATTAGTCATTTATGTTTTGTTTGTACACATTTGGAAAAGAGGAATAAAATATGTTTGTCATTGTTACCTTTTTATTTGAAGAAAAGCACAGCTATAGGAAATGTTCTTAATTAGAACAGGTTAAAAAAACCTAGTTAGGATCACTTAGTGAAACAGACCTTTTGTTTTGTAATTTCACAGTTGTAGAAGAACCATGTTATGTATGATCAAAAACTAATCATATGCATCTCATTTTGAACTGTGTACAGTGGACCCTCACTTAACAAGCAATTCACATAACAAAAGGAAATCCATAGAAAATAGCGGCAAGATATAAACATGAATAATAAATACTAATAAATAAGACTGGAATCACAGTTTGGCCAGGTTATGCTATGGTAATAGAGTAGACCATACTGCCAGCGACTCAACGCTGAGTGTCAGGCAGCAATTAACCTGACAACTCTGAGGACTAGCAGCCTTGGCGAAATCCACAGGGAAGGGTGATGGTCCCCAAAAGGATTAAATCCTACTTGAATCCATCTTGGTGGAAGGCAGCAGCTTCATCAATACTGGCCTGGGGCTGAGAAGGACTTTGCATGCCAGTGACTCGCAGAGCTGGATCAGTGGTACGGGTGTCATGCTGCGATGCAAAAGGCAGATGGAAGGCTACGGCATTACATTCACAGGATAGTCTTCATGGCTGATCACCATGATGATTGCCAATATTCAGAATCGGATACAGTACAACAAGAAGAATCACAGAATACAGTCCAGTTTTTGGTTTATACAGTTGGAATATTATACCTATATATAATATATGCAGGTCAAATTTGAATTTTACCTAGGTTTTTTTTTGTTCATTTGCACAGTCGACTCCGACCCTTTGTGACCCCATGGACCATTGCACGGCAGACATCTCTATCGTCAGCCATTCTCCTCAACCCACCCAGCTCTGTGCCCATTGCATCAACAATACCATCTAGCCATCTCATTTTCTGCTGCCCCCTTCTTTTTTTGCCCCCAACCTTTCCCAGCATCAAAGTTTTCCCAAGTGAATCCTCTCTTCTCATTTGATGTCCAAAGTACTTTAGCTTCATCTTCACTATTTGACTTTCCAAGGAGCAGTCAGGGTTGATTTCTTCTAGGATCGACCTGTTTGTTCTCCTTGCTGTCCAAGGTACTCTTAAGACTCTCCTTCAACACCACATTTCAAAAGCATCTATTCTTCTGCGCTCAGCTTTCCTCATGGTCCAGCTCTCACAGCCATACATTACTACTGGGAATACTATTGCTTTGACTATGCGGACTTTTGTTTGCAAGGTGATGTTCCTACTTTTCACTATGTTCCCCAGGTTTCTCATAGCTTGTCTCCCAAGAATCAGTCGCCTTTTTATTTCATGGCTACAATCACTTAGGATCTTAGATCCTAAGAAAGTAAAGTATGTCACTGCTTCTACTTATTCCCCATCTATTTTCCAGGGACTGATGGGGCCTATTGCCATTACTGTATCTTGGTTTTCTTGATGTTGAGTCTCAAGCCAGCTTTTGTACTCTCTTCTGTCAATCTAAGCAGGAGCTTTTTTTTAGGTCTTCCTCACTTTTTGCCATTAGGTTATTATCGACATATCTCAAATTGTTCATGTTTCTCCCAGCAATTTTGATTCCAACTTGTGTAGCTGTTTATATTTTTAAAATAAGGATGAGTAGTCCATCCTTATCTCATTTAGTGTTTCAGTGTGTGCTGAATGCTTCCATTGAAGATTAACTAAATGACTAGGGAGTGTGAGATTGAGTGTCATGTGATGATAGAGCCTAACAGTTGCCCTTGGCTAGTTTAATTAATTGCAAGATGGTAGGATCATATCAAAATGATTAGGAATAACCTTATGAAATGAGACCAGTAGGATTAGGAGGGTAGATGAACAGTTGAATGTGCTTGTTTTTGGTCTTGCCCTTTTGGGATTTAGGTTGCTACAATCACACACACAAATAAAGTGGCCTGCTTTGGAGAAGAACTGTCAACATGCCCTGCCCCTTATACAATCACTGGACTGAATGGCAGAATGATTGCTCTGTCCCTGAAGTTGGTCTTGAAAATGTCTTCGTTGGCTATGCTGAAGGCATTAAAAAGTCTAAGTGGGGCATATTGCAAGAGAAGATCTCTAATCTGTGACTGGTAATTGGAAATAAGAGATATTTCCTGAGGCAAATCGCTGCTTTCCGTCAGCCACCAATCTGAGATGAGATATTTTTGGTCCTGATGGGAAGCAGTAGATCCATGCAAAGTAGCTGTTGGGTTGGTTGTTGACTCTGTGGGCTGAGGGTTCCTTGTTTCTGCTTCAAATCATTGTTTTCTTTATGGTTCTATGCTGTGCCTCCCTTAACTGAGTCATCTTCAGAAGACGTATATGATGTATTCCAGATAGAGGAAGCCAAGTCAGATGGGGAAATCGACAGCCCTGCTGGCAACACCCTCTCAGAAGCTCAGGACAGAAGAGCAGATGAATTCTCCCAAGGAGGGCTTGACATACGTATTGTGTATTTGCCCAGAGGAGTGGTGCTAGCTTTGTCTTTTTAAAGCAGCCACACAAATGGCATTTCAAGGTCAAACAGGCACCTGATGACTAATTGGAAACAGCTGGGAAGGGCAGCCATGAATGCAACAAATTTTGCTCTCAGAATACTGGAGCATTGCAATTTCTGCCCTAATGACCATGCTTTTGCCTACTCTAGTTGACAGGTTGAGCAGGTTACTTGACAGAATTCTTGGCTTGAACCTTAGAATTTTGGACGACAGCCCAGCACTTGAAAACAGACTGGCTTTGATGATGCAGCCTCTTGTGCTGCCTGCCTGCTAACATTACACTCTATTTGATAATGATGAAACTGACTACCTATGAGCTCATCTCAGACTTTTCTGGTATTGGTTACTGGGACTGGACTGCATTACTAGTTCTTGACCTTGTTTTTGTTGGCTACCTAATATTCTTGTTGGTTTATTTCTGTACCTTATCTGACTTTTCTTGCTTCTGCATCCTTTTGTGACCTACAAAGACTATGAAGGACTCCTGTGTCCGTAACAAGTCTTATATTTGAGTGAATCTCTGCTGCTTATAATAACTTCCTAATTTACTTTAAAAGAGAGCGCAGTACATGCAGTAGGCCGGTGATGGTGAACCTTTTAGAGACCGTGTGCCCAAACTGCAACCCAAAGCCTACTTATTTATCACAAAGTGCCAACACGACAACAGGGGAGGGAGGAGACTTTCCCATTGGTCTGCTGATCAAAGGGGCAGGGCAAATGCTGTGCTGGGGCAACCACATGGGTTCCCATAGAGAGGGTTCCGAGTGCCACTTCTGGCACGCGTGCCATAGGTTCGCCATCACTGCAGTAGGGGAATGGGAATATCATCAGCTTCAATTAGGTTTGAATTATTTGTCTCACAAATTGCAGTCAATTTGCTTTGAGCTAATTTGTAGCCCATCTAATTCAAATTGTATCTGAATATTTTGAAATACTTCTACATATTTTGGAGAAATAAAAAAACTGTAACTTGGGATGGAGATGTTGTTCATATTCAGTGCAGTCAGTGACCGCTCATCCTCCAGTATGCAGATAAAGGTCCCACCAGTTTTCTTAGTTCCTTCTTTGTTTTTTGCCGTCCTTTCTTTACCTTCTTATTAGGAGCTGTGCAATTTTGATAGCCTATTCCTAGTGTTACCATGCCCTATCCCACACAAATCTCACTTAGGTCTATGAAATCCTCACACAAACAGATACTTAGTTGATGGGATTGAGATCTATTGCTGTCCAAAAACAACAAGGACGAGAACCTCAAATCCACATTCAGCCTATTTTCTGAACATTCAATGGAAGCAAATACAGTGGAACCTTGTATAACGAATGCATCATACAACAAAAAAATCGTACAACAAAGATAATTTGAAAAAAATTTGTTGCATCATACAACGAAAATCTCTATGGGAAAAATCATACAATGAATATTTTTCTTTGTACTATTTTCCCCATAAATTTTTTTGGCTCTGCAATTGCTCTTAAGCAGAGCTGCTGCTGAGGAGAGCCAAACAAAGGAAGTGAGCACTGGTAAGTTTTGCAGTTGGAGTAGAGCTGCTTTCGAGGCCCGCGCGCCTAACGGCGCGCGAGATTACAAACTAGGAAAAAAAATTTTTTATAGTCTTACTAGGTAGAAAGGTAGTGAACGTGTACATTTTTGAGGCCCAGAATACTGCACTTGTTAAAATGGATTCTGAGGGAACAGCTGTAGTTACCTGCAATTCTTGTGCCATGTTTGTGTTCTTGCCAAAGCATATGGAGAACTACACTTGCAGCAAGTGCAAGCTGGTTGCACTACTAGAAGAGAAGGTCCAGCAGCTAGAGGCCCGCATATCTAACCACCAACAAATTAAGGAGCTTGAGCTGTTCTTGGACAGAGCGGAGCAGACTATGCTGGACAAAGAAGTGACAGGGCACAGTTCTGAGGGAGAAGGCCCTTCACTAACTCAGGAGGGAGATGGTTGGAGGAATGTGACTCAAAGGAGGAGAAGAGTAGGGGATCACTCTGAGAGTCTGAAATTACAGAATAAATTTGAGGCTCTTTCCCTTATCACACCTGATGAGGAACACACAGAGGAACAACTGGTTCCACCTGATGATCTCTCCTTCATCACACTTGATGAGATCCAGGAAGATGAACAACAGGAACAAACTGAGGTTCTCTCCCTTAATATGGTTGATGAGGTGCATGTAGATGAACAGATTGCAGGAGAGAGGCTCCTTGTACTAGGCGATTCAATAATTAGAAATACAGAGAAATGGATTTGTGATGCACATGATAACCGTATGGTGACTTGCCTGCCAGGTGCAAAAGTTGCAGACATCACAAGAAATCTAGATAGATTGTTACTGAGAACTGGGAACGAGCCAGTTGTCATGGTACACGTTGGTACTAATGATGTTGGGAAGGCCAAGCGGTCTGTCCTGGAAGCCAAATTTAGGTTGTTAGGAAGAAGATTGAAGTCCCGGACTTCCAAGGTAGCATTTTCAGAAGTGCTGCCTGTCCCTCGCGCAGGACCTACCAGGCAGGCAGAGCTCAGAAGCCTCAATGCGTGGATGAGGCGGTGGTGTCGAGAGGAGGGCTTCAGATTTGTCAGGAACTGGAGAACATTTTGGGACAAGCCAAATCTGTTCAGGAGGGATGGGTTGCATTTAAACCATGATGGGACCAGATTGCTGGCACTCAACATCAAAAAGGCTGCAGAGCAGCTTTTAAACTGATAACTGGGGGAAAGCCGACAGGAGCTGGGCAGCATCCGGTTCGGGAAAGTGTGTACTTGAGTAGTGAGGAGGATGCAAAAATTACTGAGCAGAGCAAGGAGCTAGTCACCAGCACTCTAGCAGAAGGATGCAAGAGGCAGTCTAACAATGCAACTAGACTCAAAAGACTGTATCAGGAAAGCATATATAAATGCTTGTATACAAATGCCAGAAGCCTCCGGAACAAAATAGGGGAGCTGGAATACTTAGCAATAGATAAAAATATTGATATTATTGGTATCACTGAAACCTGGTGGACGGATGATAACCAATGGGATACAGTTATCCCAGGCTACAAACTGTACAGGAAGGATAGGAAGGGGCAAACAGGAGGTGGTGTAGCCTTGTATGTCAAAGAAGTGATAAAATCGTATGAATTGGAATATCTAGGTGATTTGGAGTCACCATTAGAAGCTCTGTGGGTAAGAGTACCAGGCCACAAGGATGGTCTAACAGTAGGCATATACTATCGGCCTCCGACCCAAACTCTGGAGGGAGACTGGCAGTTGGAGAATGTTGTAAAGGAGGCATCCAAGAAGGGAAGTCTGGTTATAATGGGGGACTTCAATTACCCTCACATAGACTGGGTGAACTGTTGTTCAGCACATGATAAAGAGATAAAGTTCCTAGACATGCTCAATGATTGTTCCCTGGGACAGATGGTTGAAGACCCAACTAGAGGTACAAGAATCCTTGACTTGATTCTGAGTAATACTCAGGATCTGGTGCAAGATGTTAATGTGACTGATCCAATAGGGAACAGTGACCACAACTCAATTATGTTTAACTTGATCATAGACCGCAAGTCACTGATAAAATCTAACACAGAGACCTTAAATTTTCAAAAAGGAAATTTCCCAAAGATGAGGAAACTAGTAAAAAAGAAACTGAAAGGGAAAATTGAGAGAATCCAAACACTCCAAGAGGCATGGAGGCTGTTTACAAAAACAATAACAGAGGCTCAATTGGAATGCATACCCAAAAGGAAAAAGGGCACTGCCAGGTCCAAGAGGACTCCGATGTGGCTTACAGGAGCTGTTCGGGAAGTGATCAAGAGCAAGAAAAGCTCATTTAGAAGATGGAAGGCTTGTCCAAATGAGGACAGCAGGCAGAAACATAAATTCTGGCAGAACAAATGCAAGGCAACAATCAGGAAAGCAAAGCAAGACTTTGAGGAGCGTATAGCTAAAAATACTCAGAGAAATAACAAAGACTTCTTTAAGTACATTAGAAGTAAGAACCCAACTAGGAAGGCCATTGGACCATTAGATGACAATGGAAGGCAAGGGGTTATTAAAGAGGAAACAGAGATTGCAGAGAGACTCAATGAATTCTTTGCTTCAGTATTCACTGAAGAAGACAGAGACCACATGCCCAAAACAGAGCCTATCTTCGTAGGGAGGGAAACCGAAGAATTAAGCAAGATAGAAATAACCAGGGAGGAGGTCCTTGCATGTCTTGTTAAGCTAAACACTAACAAATCCCCAGGACCAGATGGCATCCATCCACGAGTTCTCAGGGAACTTAAAGATGAAATTGCTGATCTCCTAGCCAAAATATATAATCTTTCCCTCAAATCAGGCTTTGTGCCTGATGACTGGAAGGTAGCGAATGTAACACCAATTTTCAAAAAAGGATCCAGGGGTGATCCAGGAAATTACCGGCCTGTCAGTTTGACATGTGTCCCAGGTAAAGTGATGGAAACCATCCTAAAAGACAGAATTAATAGTTACATAGAAGAGAAGGCACTGCTAAAGGAGAGCCAACATGGCTTTTGCAAGGGCAAATCATGCCTCACTAATCTGTTGGAATTTTTTGAGAGTGTCAACAAGCATGTGGATAAGGGGGATCCAGTTGACATTGTTTATCTGGACTTTCAGAAGGCTTTTGACAAGGTCCCACACCAAAGGCTCTTGAATAAACTTACCAGTCATGGAATAAAGGGACAGGTCTTGTCCTGGATCAGCAACTGGCTAAGGGACAGGAAACAGAGGGTAGCACTAAATGGACACTTCTCCAAGTGGAGGGAAGTAAAGAGTGGGGTCCCCCAAGGTTCAGTACTGGGACCCCTGCTTTTCAACCTCTTCATAAATGATCTAGAGGTAGGAGTAAAAAGCAAGGTAGCCAAATTTGCTGACGACACTAAATTATACAGGGTAGTGAAAACTGTGAGAGATTGTGAAGAGCTCCAGAGGGATCTCTTGACACTGGGGGAGTGGGCAAAACAGTGGCAAATGAGCTTCAACATCAGTAAGTGCAGAGTGATGCATGTTGGGGCAAAAAACCCCAATTACATTTATAAACTGATGGGGTCTGAACTCTCTGCGACAAACCAGGAAAGGGACCTTGGTGTCCTGGTGGACAGCTCAATGAAGGTGTCAACCCAGTGTGCCTCAGCAGTGAAAAAAGCAAACTCAATGTTAGGGATCATTAGGAAGGGTATAGAAAATAAGTCAGCAAGTGTCATTTTGCCTCTTTATAAATCTATGGTGAGGCCCCATCTGGAATATTGTGTACAGTTCTGGTCGCCATACCTCCAGAAGGATATTATGGAGTTGGAGAAAGTACAGAGGAGGGCAACCAGAATGATTAGGGGACTGGAACACCTTCCTTACCATCTGAGGCTGCAACGGTTGGGCCTTTTCACTCTTGAACGACGGCGTCTAAGAGGTGACCTGATTGAAGTTTATAAAATCATGCACGGTGTGGACAAGGTAGATAAGGAAAAACTGTTTTCCCTATCGCACAACACTAGAACTAGGGGACACTCCATGAAACTTTTGGGTACTAGTTCTCAAACAAATAAGAGAAAGTACTTTTTCACCCAGAGGATTACTGGTCTATGGAACTCCCTGCCAGAAGAAGTGGTGACAGCTGTCAGTCTTCACAGCTTTAAGAAAGGATTAGACAAGTTCATGGAGGACAAGGCTATCAATGGCTATAATTATGGCTACCTAAGGACAACCTCCGGGTTGGAGAGATAGGCAGGATATCTCTCAATGCCATTTCCAGGGAATCCTAAGCAGGTGAAGGCATCTCCTTGGGAATACCCTGAAGGAAATGGTGAGCCACTGTGTGAGACAGAATGCTGGACTGGATGGGCTGTGGCCTGTTCCAGCAAGGCTGTTCTTATGTTCTTATGTTCTTATGTTGTTGTACACCTTTCCCCATAGAGATTTTCGTTGTACGATGCATGCATCGTACAACGAAAAAATATATATAACAAAGTGCCTTGTGGAACCAATTATTTTTATTATCCGAGGTTCCACTGTACCAACATCTCTCTCTTCATTCTAACTTGCAAAGTTACAGCCGGTCATAGTCATAGCAGAATTTCTTCTTTAGAACCTCTGTGATTGGGGTTTCCGAGAGAGCTTGGGTTTTGATTGGTGCTTGATCTGTCACTCTCCCTCTACTTTGGGCTTCCTATTCTGTTGCAGTATTAATTTCTTTTTCTAAGTCAGTTTTTCAATTTAGCTTTTTAAATGTCAGGAGTGCTGAAGCAATATTCAGTGTTCCAGAGAGTCTTCGTTTAAGCCAGGGGTTTGCAACCTACGGGCTGCGGACCGGCCATGTCCTGCAGCGCCATGCCACCACTGCCAGAAGCAGTGGAAACAACTCAAAATGTGCCACCCATGCTCCTGCCGCTGCCGCTGGAAGCGGCAAAACAGCCAAAAACTCTGTAGCGAATGCATTTATGGCTGTAATAAATGTGCATACGACAGCCGTGGGTGCATTTTTTGGCAGCATTTTCGGCGGGAGGAACCACCAGTCTGGCCCACTCAGCTGTCTGAGGAGGCATGGTCCGGCCCATGGCGGAATAAGGTTAAGAACCCCTGATTTAAGCGTTGCTTTTGGGTTTCCTGGCTTCAAATTGGTTCAGAAATGGGCAGATACCCCTGATTTGCTATGAAATCTGAATAATTTTTGGATTTATAGTGCATCCCTAACACATGTTTTGGAAGCTCTGTCTCTGTACTTAAGCACATACAGTGTTTACATTCAAACAAATGTATTTAGATTCAGAGTGTCATATTTTTAAATTTTTATTTTGTTTGTGTTCATTCATGGGGCCTGGAAATGAGATTCATACAGGTCAACAATTTGTGAGACTTTTATTCTTTAGACAAAATTATCATCTTCAAATCTGGTCATTTGTGTGTGAGAGAAAGCAATACTTAACTGGTAAAACAACAGCTACCTGCTAAGTTATTTTTTAATGTAATTGCCTTACAAATGTCACTTTTCTTTGATCCATCAAGTTCCTTTCAATAGTATTACAGAGATCATAGCTTGTTGACCTTTTCAGTGGCAGCTTTACATAGTCTGAGAAATTAGTATTTACCTTTTCATTTTAGCAAATTATTCTGAACTGGGACATAGGAGATCCAGGTTCTGGTCTCCGTTGAGCAATGCAACTCAACCCCCTTTTTCAATTTTCCTCAGTAGTTATGAAATATGTCTACAGAATTAGACATACATAGGATTACAATGAATATAAGTGTCAAGCATAGATCAGGATATCTGCAACTCTTTGTGTCAGTTCATTGGAATAATAACTCCCTAAATGTTAGTTCTTCAGCTGCAAAATACTGTTAATTTACCTCCCATAGTTATTCTGAGGATGAATGAGATTATCAGTACAGTAATGCCTTTTTATGCAGCTTGATTTGTCTCCTTCCAGCTTTTCTCTGAAAGAAAACTGCTGCCATAAACATTATGAATGTATCTGTCTTGGACATCCTCAGGAGAGGAAAACAGGAAATTATATTTCTAGTGGTGCCTTTTGAGTTAGATTGTGCTTTTAGTTGCGTTGATCCTGTTGTTACAGAAATGGACACATTTCTTCAATGGAAAGTATTTCTTAAATCAGAAAAATGGCTTAAAGATACACTTGAAAGCAGTCTATGTTATTATTGTCTGTTGAGCAAAGCTTGTGCTTTATGAACTGGCTGATCATAAAGGCAGCATAAATCATGCAAAGGATTCTCCTTTACTATTTGTGCATTTTGCAGATGGGGCTCATAGAGTAGAAATGCAGTCAGATGTCTGCTCCAGGATATTTTAGCTGAACTGTACAAGTCCATTAAACAAATGTGATGGCTTTTTGGAAAGACTTGCTATGCATTTGAAACCAAATGTTTTACACAAAGAACATCTGGGAAGTGTGGGTGTCTGTGTGCACACACAGCACATCGGAAAATAGTTTTATTGAGCCCAGCTGGGTGGTTGCTTGGGATGTGGTTGTAGGGTATGACAGTTCAGTTGTTATAAGGAATCATTTATTTGAAGTATTGCCATGAAATGAATGTTTGGTACTGGAGTCAATATCTTTTATGTCATTTTGCACACAAATTCTTCTCATTATCATTCCACCAAAACGTGCTATGACATTTTATGTCTTGTTATGTAAGCTAATACAAACACTTACATGCTTTTAAACTGGTATGCACATTAAGAACATTGTAGAACATAGTTTAAAAAGGAGAAAAAGAGGTTTGTGAATGTTGGGTTATGAGAAAGGATTTATGCAGAGTTTTTATAAGCTGATTTATTGTATTTGAAGTTATCTGTGTTATTTACTGCCTCACTTCTGTGTGCTCATAAGAGGGATGTAAAAGGTCTTTCAAAATAATATATGTTCTGTCAGAGTCTACAGAAATAATGTACAATAGTATGTTGCAACTCTATTAAACATGATGGATTTGGTTTCATTTTAGCTGAGCAAGGGGCTTATTATTTCTTTCTAGGCAACAGAACTGATAATGTGGGAAAAATGTCTAAACCATTATCATACAAGGATGCTGATATTAGCATTAAATTAGTATTGCCATTTATATGTTGAATCACCTCTAAAGGAAAAATGGTGCAAATTAATAGTATAGCTGACTCTTTCAAGATAGTTTAAGTAAAAGCAATTTTTTAAAGCGAGTGGTCTATACACACACTGACTCATTTCTATGCATTAAATAATTCACATTATGCAATACTACATTTAAATAATTTTCTGCAGTATAATATGATTTGTGGTATATGCTGAGATGAAATTCTGGCTGAAGTAGCCAAAAAAGGGATTTCTCCCCCACACCGAGGATGATAGTACAGTAATACCTCATACAAAGTACGCTGCATACAACATCGGATTCATACAATATCGCCTAATTCCTTTTAAAAAGTTGCCTCATACAAAGTCGTGTGACATTGTATGAGGCATTGGGGTTTCCCCAGGTTGCATTGTGCCTGGGCAGTATAAAAGGCAGGACACATGTGTGCATTGCTCTTGTGGGTTTTGCATGAGGCAAAGAGTGTTTAGGAGTGGTTTTGAGCGCGATTTTGGATGTTTTTGAATTTTTTCATCAGAATTTTTAGAAGCATTCCTGGGATTTTTGCAGCATTCTTCAGGTTCTTGGACAATCAGGGTTGTTTGACACGTTTTTGTAATGTTTTTAGCCTTTAGACAATGATTTCTTAAAGTTCTGTCAGTTTCCTGTCTGTTTCCTTGACTTTGCCCTGAAGTCTGTGCTGTTACAGTACAATGTATCTCTATGGAAACAACGTTGTATGAGGCATCGCGGCTAGGATTTTGCATGCCTCATACAAAGTCCAAATCTGTATAAAGTCCAAACTTGTGGAACCAACTTTGGACGTTGTATGAGGTATCACTGTACATCCAAAGTGGGAAGCCAGAGGTGTTGGTGATGTTCTGACTGATTTTCAGAGGTATTGGAACATTGCTAAAGATATCTACAAGTAAAGCAATAACATATTGATTCCCCTTCTGTTAAAATTAGCCTTGATATGTTACCAAAAGTAAGTGTTGATTGTCTTCCAATTGTCTTGCCTTGTGCAGTTAGTAGAATTTTTATGACTCTCTTTGTACTGTTAATTTCATTTTAGAGGAGCATTAGAAAATTCCTCTTCCTTAAGGTATACTTATTTTTCAGAGCTTTGGGACTATTAGTTCCGGAATCACCCAGCCAGCACAATTACTTTCCCAGCCATTGATTTTCGCCCTCTTACAGTATGTGAGGAATAAAAGCCTATTGACTGGACACAACTATCTTTTTCAGTAGACTTCTAAAAATACTAGAAATACTAGTATAATCTATGAAAACTAACAACAGAGCCAGACTGTCAGAAGATATTGGTCATGTGTGAGGCCTGCAAGAACATGTAGAAGGAAACGGTAGAACGTTGACCTGTGAAAGTTGATTTTACCATTTCAAATTGCAAAGGAGATGCCATTTTGTTTGTTTAACATACTTAAGTTCCACATATTTACATTTGCCAATGATTTCAAAACAGGCTATTAACTCTAAAAGCATGAAGTAAAACAACAATGTAGACAAGTGGCACTGTTCAAGAGTTTAAAGGATTGAAAATAAATCAATAAGGATTGAAAATAAATCAATAAGCGGTTTACATTGATGCATGCTGCAGACAGCAGCAGGAAAGTGAAAAGATACAATAATCACAATATAGAAAAAGGTACAATAATCACAATATAGAAAATCAAGTACATCATACTCAATACAGTAAACCAGAATAATCAAGCAAAAGCAATACTCAAAATACACATAGTCAAAATACATATAGTCAAAGGCCCAGATGAAGTTAAGCAAATGCAAATGTAGCCCACGCTTACATCAAACACAGAGTCGGGACAGACGGAGTCCTCTAGACCAATGAACAAGCAGCAGCTCACAGGTGGCTCCCATCCCTGGAGCGATGGCGTGGCTCCGGGGAGAGTGCGGAACCCCTTCGTGCAGCGGCGGCTTATTTTCTGACCCCTTCAGGCCAGGCATGGCCTGGAGGGTGGTGACGGCAGTGATGGCTCACAGATGGCTCCCATCCCCGGAGTGATGGCATGGCTCCGGAAGGAGCATGGGACCCCTTTGTGTGGCGGCGGCTTTTCTACCCCCTTGAGCCAGGCATGGCTTGGAGGGGGGTGGCAGTGGCGGCTCACAGGTGGCTCCCATCCCCGGAATGATGGCGTGGCTCCAGGGAAAGCGCAGGACCCCTTTGTGTGGCAGTGGCAACTTTTCTACTCCTTTGGGCCAGGCGTGGCCCAGAGGGGGCGGCAGCAGCGGCGGCTCACAGGTGGCTCCCATCCCCAGAGCGATGGCATGGCTCCAGGAAGAGTGTGGGACCCCTTCGTACAGCGGCGGCTTTTCTACCCCTTCGGGCCAGGTGTGGCCCGGAGGGCGGCGGCGGCAGCTCCTCACATTTGGCTCCCATCCCCGGAGCAATGGCGTGGCTCCGGAGAGAGCGCGGGACCCCTTCATGTGGTGGTGGCGACTTTTCTACCTCCTTGAGCCAGGCGTGGCTCAGAGGGGGGCAGGCGACGATGGTGGCGGCTCACAGACGGCTCCCATCCCTGGAGCGATGGTGTGGCTCCGGGGAGAGCACGGGACCCCTTCGTGCGGTGGCGGCTTTTCTACCCCTTCGGGCCAGGCGTGGCCCAGAGGGGGGCGGCGGTGGCTCACAGGTGGCTCCCATCCCCAGAGCGATGGTGTGGCTCCGGGGAGAGCGCGGGACCCCTTTGTGCAGTGGCAGCAGCGGCTTTTCTACCCCCTCAAGCCAGGCGTGGCTCGGAGGGGGGCTGCGTCAGCGTCGGCTCACAGGTTGAGAATGGTTGAGAAAATAAAAATGTTTTGGCCTGGTGTCTGAAAGTTTTTGATGTTCTGTCACATAGTTGAGTCTGACACTTGTGACTCCATGGACCATGGCATGCCTTGCTCCTTTGTCATCTGCCATCCTTCAGAGTCCACCCAGATCCAGACCCACTGCATCAACGATACTGTCTAACCATCTCATCCTTTGCTGTCCCCATTTATTGTTTTTATGCCACATTTACTGGGGTTTTTTTGTAAAAAAAAAACACTCAAAAAATAACAAAGCAAAACAATGCAAAGGAGAATTTATACCAATGGTGGCGAACCTATGGCATGGGTGTCAGAGGGGACACTCAGAGCCCTCTCTGTGGGTACCCCAACACAGAGTTTGTCCCATCTCTCTGCCCAGCAGTCCAATGGGAGCACTTCCTCCCTCCCCACAGCACAGAGTTCTTCCCGCCCCATTGTGGCACGGACAGCAGTCTGTTGAGTTTGGGCACCAGTCTCCAAAAGGTGCACCATCACTGATTTATACCCTATGCCACCATACTGACTTTAATAGAGTTCCTTGACATTCTTTTTCCTATCCAGATCCATCTCCCATTATAATTTTGTCGGAAATACAACTTCCCTGTAATTAAAAAGCGTGTTCTGACATTAAAATTAATGAAGCAGTTGGTTCCAGTGGAGCTTTGGTTATGAATGAGAAACTAGTATATCAACGACTGTTTCTGATCTGGACATGAACATCAGCTAAACTATGAAACTTTCAATCTCTGAAAGAAAATGAATAAATATTCTCCTAAATAATGGCCATGGAATTGTGAGTAACATGTATTTTCTGTAAGAGGAAGTGATATAGTTTAATAGCACCTATTCATTAAGGGGGTGAGGATAACTGCTGTGCTCTCCCTTCTGTGCGAATGTTTTTCATGGTTGGCTTGAAGCTGAAGCGGCAAAGGATGGGGTGTGTGTGTGTGTGTGGAGTAAAAAATTGGGTATGTGAAAAATCTCACCCTGCTTCTTTGATTTCAGGATGTTCTGATGTCCATAAAATCTTGCCTTTTGTACTCCCACCGCCATAGATGTCAGTAGCTTCAAAGCTGAATAATTGTATCTATAAAACGTTCAGAGATTTATAGCCCAGAAAAGTCCAGAGAGGAAGTTACATTCTTAGAACTTATTGACAAACAGTAATGTTGGTTTGGAGTACATATTGCTCCCCTCCATATCCACGTGGGATACATTCAATAATCTTCCATATACTGTACAGGTGAAACTCAGAAAATTAGAACATCGTGCAAATGTTCATTCAGTTCAATAATGCAACTTAAAAGGTGAAACAAATATATGAGATAGACTCATTACATGCAAAGTGAGATAGTTCAAGACTCACTTTGTTATAATATTGATGTTTATGGCTTACAGCTTGTGAAAACCCCAACCCCCCAATCTCATGTACCCTATAATCATCACATAATCCTCATGTATGCTGTACGCTATGATCATCACAATTATAATGAATTAAGGCATGACATATCTCGCTTTGCATGTAGTGAGTGTATCTCATATATTTGTTTCATCTTTTAAGTGAAATGAATGAACATTTACACGATATTCTAATTTTCCGAGTTTCACCTGTATATGTGAAAACTTGGAAAACAGTGAACCCTATATTTAAGTACACATGCCTGGTCATATTTTTTAGATGTGTGGAAAACTGAAACCATGGAAATGGAACGAGGTGGAGCAACCTGTATAGAGATGAAAACAGAAGTAATTCAGAGTGAAAGAAGCGAAGTAGAGTAAGAAGCTGGAAATTACTAGCTGAAATTAAGAAAATAGTGAGGAAAAATACATCAGAACCTAAAGCAGGACTTTTAAAAATATCTTAAGAGAATCAATTAAAACAGAAATGGTAATAAAGAAAAGAGAAATGGAGAAACCCACACAGAAGAATGACAGAAATTAAAGCGGAGATATGTAAAGAATAACAAAAATTAAAGCTGAAATGAAAATACTGGACACAAAAGTCAAAAAGATTAACAAAATGGCCAAGGTTAATGCCAAAAAACTATATTGGCATGAATATAAGCTCATGGGAATGGAAACAAAGATTTATTTGGGGATATAGGATGGCGGAAAATGAGAGAATATATGGATTTTCAGAATGTTGTGCTGAAAACCTCTGGTCAGCTAATTAGGTAATAAAACTATTAAAATTATATAAATCTTTTTAATAGAGCTGCTCTGAGGACTAACAGCTTCAGTGCCAAACAAAGTTCACAGGGTAGGGTGATGGTCCCCAAGTGGATTAAATCCCATTTGAATCCATCTTGATGGAGGGCAGCAATTTAATCAACCCTGGCGTGGAGCTGATATTCGGATTCGGATACGGCAGGACAACAACAAGAAGAAATTGAGCTAGGATAGTGTAGTGAGACAGGAGAATAAGAAATACTGTAAACGAGGAAGGATTGGGGAGACTATTGGTGATTGTTTTTCTGGGGACTATCGGTGGGAACTCCCAATTGTTTTGAGACAAATAAGGATCAGGATATTAGAATTCTGGTGGATAAAAAGAGAAAATATTGGGTGCAGTGCATACTAGGGTTTATTTGCACACTTGCGTATGGCAAATACAGTACCAGACAATGAAGGGATATCATTCTGGCAACAATACAGGGGTCAGGAAGTAGAAAGGCACATCCTGTGCTGTGACATAAGGTTAAGGGCAGAATGAAGGAAGGATGTTGCAAAGGCATGCCCCATCCTTCACTTATTTAATGCATTGTTAATGTTTTATCTTTGCTGTTTAGGTTCCAAAAGCTGGGCTCTGTAGAACAGACCACATGAAAATCTTCATCCTACTCAGTTGCTAATTCCTCTTTGGTTGCTGAGTCACCACAGCTGAGAGGATAATGTTACTTAAAGCTAGAGAAATTGGCAGCGCAGAAATAAAGTGCATACACTTAGAAGCATCCAAGATCTTAGCAGAAGGACAAAAAAGATCAGTTCATGCAAATAAAAACTTGTGTTTGACAGTTATCATGCACATACAGGCCTTTACATGACTGAGAAGGGAGATTTCCCCCCTCTTCCTCCTCTTTTTCTTTTACAAGCAGGTACACAGAAGATGTAAATCAGCTGTGGTTTTAGGACACAGGCTTTTTTATAACATTTTGGGAAATTAAATACTGAAGTACATTAAAAAGGGAGGCTGCTGTAAGTTGAACAAAAGAAAATTCACAGAAAGATTATACCTTTCTTCTGCCGCATTCGATTCTGAATATTGGTGATCCCTCATGGCAATCAGCCATGAAGACAGTCCTGAGAATATAATGCAGTGGCCTTTCATCTGCCTTCTGCATTGCAGCATGACCCCTATACCACTGATCCAGTTCCACGAGTCACTTTTTGCTCCTGACCCCTTTTGGCACACAAAGTTCCCATCAGCCCCAGGCCAGTATTGAAGCTGCTGCTCTCCCATCAAGATGGGTTCAAGTGGGATTTAATACACTTGAGGACCATCATCCTTCCCTGTGGACTTCAGCACCCAAGGCTGTTAGTGCTCGGGGTTGTCAGGTTAGTTAACCGCTGCCTGACACTAGGCGTTGAGTTGCTGGCAGTATGGTGTACTCTATTACCATAGCAGAATAACCTGGCCAGACTATATTACCTTTCTTAGGATCACATAATTCCAGAAGAGTGTGCAAGCTTTTGAGTTCTCTAGAACTCATTTATGTTGGCTAGATGTTAAAGAAATGGAGGTGAGTATTATGTACTTCAGAAATATGACTAAGTCTTCCAGCAAAGAATAAGACAATGTAAGACTGATGAATCACTCACAGGATTGTTTTAGTTTTCCTGTGTGTTCTTTGCAATGGTCTTACTAGATTTCTTTTAAGGCGATGCATCTATTGTTAAAATAAACCGCAATGTGCCTGATTCACTTTTGTCTGCTATGTCGACACTAGTATTTCACTGTTGCCATGGATGAAGAAGTATTGTCTCTGTAAATTCCTCATCTATTTAGAAAACAAATGTCTGATTTTTCAACAATATTTCTCATTGTGGGTTGCATAGTAAAATGGGCAATTAAAGACATAAATTTGCACTATAATTTTATTACCACTCTGGTTTGAACTTTGTAAATCTGATCAGCAGATGACATTAGATGTAATAGGAAGAACAAATGTACAGTATTTAACTTTAAAAAGGAAAGAATAATAAATCAAAAAGTCAGTGGTTTAAATGAGCAAGGGTGTGTTGTGTACAAATTGCGTAACTGCTTGCTTGGTGTGGAGTACTGGGACAACTTCGTTCATTACACCTTTAAACAATGAGACCAGATAATTTATACAAATAACAAATTGTACTTAGATTTGATTATTTTGTTCCGATTGAGTTTCTAGATGATGGATTTGTGTTGGCAACAAAGAGGAACATGAACTATATGAGCTTCCTATTGGCTTTGGCAGTGTTTTTTTGACAGAAACTGACATAACTTAATTGAAGAGTTAATATGAGTATCCTAACAAACATGTTGTGTTTTTCAATGTTAGTAATAAGAGGTAGTGACTGGTATAAATATCCACCCCAAGAATTGATGAACAAATTCCAAAATCTATATTGGAATGACAACTTAATTGGGACAGCCAAAAAAGGCACCACAAAGTGTGCAAGCTTCTGAGATCACTGTTTTTTCATCAGGGAAGATTACTGAATCACTGGGCCAGAGAGATAGGGGAGGTTGGACCCTACATTCTTCTTCTGTGTAGGATGTTTCGGGATGCGATGGAAAAAGAATGCTGCAGATTTACAGAATGCTAGAAGCAAGGCTGGTTTATGACCTGGCTAGGGGCATGGTCCAAATCTTGCAGTTAGGCAAATATCTGTCCTGGTTGAAAAGATAAATACTTTCATTTATCCACGTCAGACATTTGTTGAACAAACTTTTAAAATAGATTTTCTTCAAATAAGATCATAGCTACTTAGGTTTATATTGTGCACATCCATTATGCATAATTTCTGGCATCAGTCTCATCACTTAAATGTCAACAAATGAAGGCTACATACCCTCTGGTGTTAAAAGTATAAACATACTCTGAAAGAATTATTTGCATTCCTCTGAATGCAGATGATTTTAAAATTCATTCACGAAGAGAACTATATTAGTGGTGGTATTTATAGAAAATACCTTTCTGTTTAGTTACTACAGTATAATAAAACAGACTGTGATTCTATAAAATACTATACAGAGCTGCCCTTACATTTATGAATGAACATGTATAGGTATCTCGATGCAGTAATTATTGTGCATAATAGGAACAGATCATCAGTAGTTACAGATGTATAGTCTGTAAAGGAGTTACAGTTTTCATACCGTTAATGGATTTTGCCAAGTGCATATGAAATAAGAGTTTAAAATTGGCAAAGGATTGTTAAAAATGAATAGATTTAAAGATATTGAAGGACAAAGGTCAGGTGCCAACATATGAAACTGTCTTTTTTGACAGAAACTGGATGTGGTAAACAGAGGAGATGAAGGATAAGAAATGGAATGGATATTCTCGAGGTTGTGAAGGTGGTGGTGGGTCACATAGTTTGTATTATAATTTGTTACTATGTATTTTTGTGTATTTACATGTCAAGTTAAATAACAGTTACAAAAGGGTGTGTGTTAAAATTGGCACTCATGTGATCCCTGTTTCTTTCATCTTGGTATGTAAACTTCTGCATAATAATGTTATTTAACATTTCTGTATTGGTCTTGACTCTTGAGTGCTTAGAGTGCATTGTTTTCATAATCCTTACAGCTCATAGTAGGTCAGTGTTATTTCCAGGGTACACAGAAAGAGCCACCTCGAAGATTGTGATATGTTTGAACCACAATTGGACATACCCAAAGGTTTTCAGCCCGTCCTACAAGGGCAGACAGGAGGGGCGCATTGGTGGTCCCATCAGCAAAAGAAGCCTCTCTTATGGGGACCAGAAGGAGAGCCTTCTCCATGTCTGCCCCAGCCCTCTGGAACCTCCTTCCATCTTAATTGTGTCTCCAGTCGGAGCTACTCCCCTTCAGGAAGATGCTGAAAACCTGGCTCTGCCAACAGGTGTGGGGCACATTAGGCTTGACTTCTCAAGCCCGTTGGCTTGTCTAGCCTGCCTGTTGTGGGATTGAGCCCCCCCCCCCCCCGTTCTTTAATAATTCTGTTTTATTGTGGGTGGAGGGAGGGTCAGGGTAGCTTTTAATGATGATGTTAGTTTTTATGCGTTTTAATTCTGCTTTTAGCTGGGGTTTTTATGTAATGTTTTACTTGTAATGGTTTTATCTTTCTTGTATTGTACTTTTTTCGTTGTTGCTGCCCTGAGTGGTGCGTTGCACTAGGAGGGTGGGGTAGAAATAAATAAATAAATAAATAAATAAATAAATGCCCTGGTATCAGCAACCTTGTGTTACCAGTTAATTTTCTCATACTAGGTCAGGCAAAAGGAAGTGCAGAATAAACTCACCAAAAGGAAGAAGAAGAAGTGTTATTTCCAGATTATGAAAAGATTTTGAGTCAGAAGTTGAAACTGTAGAAGTTGATGAGAGTTGCAAAGCTCAGAAGTGAACTTGCTTTTACACCAGCGAGACTGTTTGCCACAATGGTATGCTGATAAAATACTGTATTGTTGCCACTAACCTAGGACAATTTGACCTAGCACAAAGTTATTGAACTTGTCTTCTCCACTTGATTCTAAGATATTTGGCAGTGAAACTAATCTTATTTTCTTTGCCACTCTTAAATATACCATAACATTGTAAAAAACAAAACAAAACACAGCCTTCACATTTATAGGTTAGCATAAATATTTAGTGCAATAATTATTTGCACAGTAGGAACAGAATTCTCAGTAGTTACATATGAACTAGACTGCTGTGGCTTGGTGGTTAAGACACCAAACTTGATGATTGGAAGGTCAGCAGGTCAGCAGTTTGAGACCAGAGTGCTGCATGATGGGGTGAGCGTCTGTCTCGGTCCCAGTTCCTGCCAACCTAGCACTTCAAAAGCAAGAAATTGCAAGTAGCTAAATAGGGACCACTTCGGTGGGAAGGTAAACAGTGTTCTGTGCACTCTGGTATCTAGTCATGCCTGCCACATGACCATGGAAACATCTGCAGATGGAGACAGCGCTGGCTCTTTGGCTATAAACAGAGATGAGCACTGAACCCTTGTGTCTGATATGACTGGCTTTTGTGCAAGAGTGAACTTTACCTTACATATAAGTAGCCTTAACATGTTCAAGGCAAAATGCTAATTACCTTGTGAACCTTCCAGAGAGTGCACAAGTGCTTTGGGGTGCTGTATAAGTGTAATTGCTGTTTCTATTAACTTCAGATGAGAAAATTGGTATGCATTTTTCTCAGTTTTTCTTAGTCACATCTATAATCTTCTAGAGCAGGGGTCCCCAACCACCGGGCTGTGGACCGGCACCGTCTGGAAGACCCGATGGCAGCCTTCTTCCCTCAATGCATACCTGTTAAGTATCCCGGATTGACCAGGATTTCCCATATTTCTGTGCAGGTTCCTCCCCTTTCCCACCGTCATCCCATATTTGAACGGCAGGGAAAGGGGTTACTGTGCACGTGCGCCCATCACAAATGGGCTCTGTGTGTATGCAGAGGAGTTCTGCGCATGCGCAGATGAGTTGTAGCGGCGCATGCACACCCAGGCCAGAGCAGTTCCCGTATTTCCAGCCGCGCTTGACAGGTATGCCTCAATGTGCTCTGCCCGGTCTGCCCTGTGAACAGAGTGAGAGCATGGGCTTCAGACACAGAAGATAGGCAGGTGGCCGGGCTCCTCCTCCATATTGCTTAACTACAGCGGGGCTCTGTCCCACGCCTGTGGACAGTGCGATACCTCACGGCCCAAGTCAAACGGTGTGACTGGCAAGTGGCTGGGCTCCTCCTCCTTGTTTTTGAGCTAAAGCAGGGCTCACCCCCCCCCTGCTTGTGCACAGTGAAGTATCGCACTGCCCCTATTGATAAATTGATAAATCTTTATTGTCATTGTCCTGCACAGAACAACAAGATTGGGAGGAAAAAAAAACACTTAGCAACCCAACAAAACCTAAACAAAATACAACTATACAAAATTATCAACATACTCCCACCCCACATATACACATTTAACCCCTAAAAAGCTCTAAAACTCTAAAAACTCTAAAACTCTAAAAACTATATACAGAAGCTCCCTCATAGACTGCATTGCATGCATTCAAAGCCAGAACCGCTTTTGGGTAGAAACTATTTTTCAAGCGGCTGGTCCTGGTCTTTATGACCCTTTACCTTCTTTTAGAAGGCAAAAGCTGAAAGAGATCATTTCCAGGGTGCATACTATCTTGCACAATCTCTACAACTTTCTTATAACACCTGGTGGCATAGATTTGATCTAGAGTGGGAAGAGTACGCCCGATTATCCGCTCTGCAGTCTTTATGACCCTGGACAGCATTGTTCTTTCCCTAGCTGTACAACTCCCAAACCATACACACAGACCATAGGTTAACACACTCTCTATGGTACAGTGGTAGAATGCCAACAGCAGGTCCTTGGAAAGATTGTTCTTCCCGAGGATTCTCAAGAAGTATAACCTCTGCTGTGCTCTCTTCATCAGATCTTTGGTGTTTGCTCCCCATGTTAGATCATCCCTCAGCTCCATTCCCAGAAATTGAAACACCGAGACCTGTTCCACACAATTCCCTTTAGTAATAAGTGGCTGGATGTTCAATTTGCATTTTCTAAAGTCCACAATGATCTCTTTTGTCTTTTTTACATTGAGGAATAAATTGTTTTCCCCACACCACTCCGTCAGCATCTCAACCTCCTTCCTGTAAGCCGACTCCCCCTCCCCAGCAGTAATCAGACCCACCACCGTTGTGTCGTCTGCAAACATGATGATCTTATTGCTGGGGTAACTGGGAACACAATCATATGTGTAAAGCATGTACAGAAGCGGGCTCAACACACACCCCTGCGGCGTCCCCATACTTATACTGAGATCCGCAGAGACATGAGAGCCCATCCTGACCCGTTGGGAACAATCTGATAGAAAATCTAGTATCCACCTGCATAAGCATGGCGGAAGCCCCAGATCTAAAAATTTGGGCACCAGTCTATGCGGAAGAATAGTATTAAAAGCAGAACTAAAATCTACAAGTAACAGTCTCGCATAAGTCCCTTGTTTCTCTAAATGGGTCAGAACAGCATGTAGGGCCGTAGCCACAGCATCCTCCGTGGATCTCTTTCTCTATATTCAAGCTGTGGCTGGCAGACGGGAGAGATTTTTTAAAAAGAGATTTTAGCAAAACTGAAATACTGTATGTACTTCATGAGTATATTTTGAGAATATTTTAGTTACATAGCAATCTAGCTCAAAAAAGAATTATATATACTGTATGTAATAAATTAGATATTATGCACTTTATCATATTTTATTGTGTGCTTGCACCATCCAATCCCACCACTTCCGCTTACTGGCCCATGGGAATTTTTTTTTAGCATGAAACCAGTCTGTGGTGCAAAAACGGTTCGGGACCCCTGTTTTAGAGCATAGTAGCTTTTGTGGCTCATCCTAATTGTTTCCAATCTCATTCCTTTTTCAACTGTTGAGAGAACAGCACTAAAAGGAATATTTCTAAGCTTGAATAGGTTCATTCATTCAATAGCTTTCTCAATGGAAAAAAAGGTGCCGATAAATATGAAAAATTGATACATGAATAAATAAACTATCCTATTTTTTTTAGCAGAGTAGACTTTAGTTTCTATTATGATATGTGCCTATGTGTGTGGCCTTCTTAAGTGTGTTGCCTTTGGGATAAAGTGATCCCCTCAGATGGTCACATGGTGTTTATTGTGTCTGGTGAATGATGTTTTACGTAGTCATGTTCAGTTTTGCAGGGAGCTATTATTGTTGATCCCTATTAAAATATTAAATCGAAATTACAGTACATCTCTTAGAAACATCACTTCAGGTTCTAGATTTAGCAGCTCAAAATAGACTGGTACACAGTGCATCTAGTTATAAATATAAATATACTCTAAGTCTAAATAGAAGGGAGTGTTGAGGGCTGTGTTAGATTCCCCAGTTTTGATGTTAGAACTGACATTGACAATTGGACTCCGAAGGCTAGCTCATACAGTATATGCCTTCTCGTGTACATTCTTAGAAACCTTGGAAACTAAATAAATAAAGTTACTGTATATGCATTTCACCTTAGACCAGTGGTTCCCAATATGGGACCCATGCCCCCCAGGGGAACTTCAGTTCCCAGAAGCCTTAGAGTACATTCGCTGATCAGTGCTTTGGGGAATTGACTTAGGCTTCTGGGAATTGAAGTCCAAAAACCAAAGGTTGGGAAAACACTGCCTTAGACTGAACTCTCTCTGGCCAAGATAGTTCTCTTAGTTCTGGCAATGACGCCACATATTTACCTGTGCCAGAATGAATTTGTGTAATTCATCTAGAGCAGTGATGGTGAACCTTTTAGAGACCGAGTGCCCAAACTCAACAGGCTGCCGTCTGTGCCACAGTGGGGCGGGAAGAACTCTGTGCTGTGGGGAGGGAGGAAGCGCTTCCATTGGGCTGTTGGGCATAGAGGCGGGGCAAACTCTGTGCTGGGGTGTCCATAGAGAGGGCTCTGAGTGCCCCCTCTGGCACCTGTGCCATAGGTTCGCCACCACTGATCTAGAGCATTGGTTTTTGTTACAAGTTTCTGTTACAAGTCTTCTATCAGACTTTTGTAGAGCACCTACCTGGCCACATCTGCTCACATTCATTAGCTTTTACAAATTTGACATTCAGGCTAGAGTAGGTGCTTTTATTTATCTGTGCCTCTCCCATACAATATTAGTGTGTGGCTTCTCCCTCTGGTTAGTAAACTAGGTGGTCACCTGTGTGCAATGAATTAGAGACTATTTGTATTTTATTTATTGCATTTTTATACCACTCATTTGGGATGGTAGAAGAAAGAGACTTGCCATCCTGTACTATAATTCTACAAGCAGTCATATGTGAAAACTCTCTCTCTCACACACACACGCACACACATACACCCATCTACCTATACCTACCTCCACCTACCCCATAGAGCAGAGTTTTCAACCTTTTAAAGCTGGGTGCCGGGTCATGCTCCCTCAGACAGCTTCGAGGGCTGGATGGCCATTTTGCCCTTCCTCCACCACATGGCATTTCCTGGTGTTGTGGAGGCGGTTGGGGGCCACATGAAATGGTGCCATGGGCCGCATTCGGCCCACAGGCAGCAGGTTGAGAATCCCTGCCATAGAGTCTGCCATTTAATCTGTTCTTCTGGCAACAATAACCTGATAGATGCTGTGGGACCTAGAACATCATGGGTAGAGTCTATGTAGTTTCAGAAACAAAGTGTATGAGATTATAAGATGAATACTCAAAGAACTACAGTTATAGATAAGCAACCTGTCGTCATATGAAGTAAGGGGCTGTGACTGACATTTATTATATCTTTTCTTATCAATATAGGGTGAAAGAAAAGGATGTCATGGCTGAATATACTACAAACCATGCTAACTTTCTGAATAAATTATCTGTTAAGGGCACTATATTGCAGTGGTTATTCTCTTTGATTGCTCTATTCCAGAAGATGGTCCTATGAGAATGCTGCTTGACCTTTATGGTATGAGGTCTGGTGGCCACCATACAGTAAAGGTAAAGGTTTCCCTTGCTCAAATTCGCCCCGGCGAATTGGGCAGCGATGCAAATCTAAGAAATAAAATAAATAAATAAATAAATAAAAGCCAGTTGTATTTGACTAGGGTTTAGTACTCATCTCTATTTCAAGGCCGAAGAGCCAGCGCTGTCTGCTTCTACAGATGTTTTCATGGTCATGTGGCAGACATGACTAGACACCTTTGTTTTATTAGCATGAAATCATTTAGTGAGTACATCTGAAGATGTAGAGTGAGGTATGCTGATGGCATTTAGCTCTGTTCCCTTTTTAAGGAGAAAAATGCTGAATTGTGGTTGTTGATCAACTGGATGAATACTGGATGATGTCCAAAACATTGAAGACCATTCTAGACAAAATGGAATAGTTCTTAGTTGCAGTACTTTGCATGTGGATTTCCTTTCCCAGAGATACTCCTTTGATCCCAATCAAGTGATTTCCCCGGAACAAAGCAAAGATCTTATTGTTTACCTTCCTGTTGAATAATCAAGGCTCTGAAAATTTTTAGGAGTTTCTCTGGTGTATAAACAGAGTTCTGATGGCTTTTAAGGCTCTTTTTATGGATCTTTTGTTCTGCTTATTGTATCTTAACAAGGCTTTCCATTTTTATGAGCCAACTGGGAGTGGTGTAAGCCAAAGAACTTCAGCACTGAATTCATGTCTCACATCTAGCTCTTAAGGTCATAGCTGCAGGACCAAGAATACATAGCAATTGCAGCTTTTCAACAGTTTGTCCTCTTCGTTTTTTCTGTAAGCCAATGAGGCGGGAGTGAGGAGTGAGTGAGTGAATGAATGAATTAATGAATGAATGAATCTTATAGCTGTGTGCTGCCATATCTTGGTTCTGTTGAAGGAGTAGAATCAAGGGAATCAACAGCCAAGTAGTACTAAAAAGAGAGACATCTGTGTAAATATATTTTAAATAGTGTACTTTCAGGGCGCTTGTAAGAATACAGCACCCTGTCGATTCTACTCTCTTCCATTTCTCAAATAGGGTCATGATCCAAAAATGCTTATTTCTCTTCCATGGATGGCGTGATTCCCACTACTGACCTTAGATGGTGAAGAATTTGCTCCCTTACGTATTTGACAATAATGTCCTTTCAGCATTCTTTCTGAGAGCCAAATGCAGGGCTGTTTTATACTAAGCATATTTTTATCAATGTCTATATTTATTTTTTCCTTCAGGAATGCATATCTGATTCCAAAAGCCACCCACATCCTTCTTTCATGCAGAGCGTATATGCACTTGCAGCCTATTCCAGGGAATAATAGGAGAAAGGGAGAAAGCCAAGCTTTGTCTGCCAATTGAAGCTGCTTTGGAATTGATTAAGCATTTGTTTACTTCTCTTCTTATGACTGAAATTGCATTTAACTAATTCCTTAAACCAAAGCTTTACTAGACAAAGAATATCAGAATATCTCACTGTATAAACTGTTTCTACTAATCCTACTATTTTCCCTTTGTCAATTCCTGATACTTGGCAATAATTCAAAGCTGGGTAGCACTCATGTGTTATACAATAAAATCTCGCATAAAGAGTGCCTCACTTAGAAACTAACTCGCTTAAAGAGCAGAATTTTCTCTGAATGGTCGCCTCGCTTAACAACTAAAACCAACCAAAAACTCACTTAACAACTAAATCGGGGTTCGCACACACACACACACACCCGCCAGAAGCCGCAATTGGTCACTTACAATGGTGTTTCACTTAGAGAGCAAACTCACTTAAAGAGCAATCCCATGGAATGCATTATGGTCTTTAAGCGAGGTACCACTGTATCAGTTTCTCATATAATGGAAGGGGAGGTAACTTTTTATAAGTGAGGGATAGTCTTCCTATGTTGGAAATGCTAGGGTTTTGTCACTTTCCTTTAAAAGCTGTAATGATTGATTTTTTCCTTCAGTAATACTAACGTGTAGCTTTCAAGGAAAGAACATGCTACTTTAAAAATATTTTAAAATGAATACACACATAATTGAGCCTTGTTACAGTAGGTGACATCAGACTTTTTAAAAAAGTTATAAAAATGAAAGAGAGTCTTTTTCGAGTAGGTGCCCATGACAGTGCAATGCATTTTGTATAGCCAGCATGAAAATATATTCCTTCCACAAATGTTGCCTTAAGGAAATATGCAATTCTTTATAACATCTGAATAATAAATGTGAATATATCAAATGGTTAGAATACACTACATTAAATATATAATCAGCATTCCTATTCAAATCATTTATCAGAATTTAGTAGAATTTAGTAGAATTTAGTCAAATAATATCTTCTGGTATCCTTCTGTTAAAGAAATAAAGGTATTAATTTTATGATTGTCAGTATAGATGACAACGTTGACTGGATCAGTATAAACAAGATGGGAGGGTATGTAGTAAATCAGGGGTGCCCAAACTTTTTGCATCGTGAATCTGACCACGCCCCTGGACAACTGAGCGGGCCTGACCACCATGCCCCCGGAAGCGGATGTATTTACGACAGCCATAAATGCGCCCACTTCTGCGTTTACGACAGGCGTGGGTGTGTTTACTCATGTGCAGGCGCGTTTTACATCTGACATAAACCGTCCACTTCTGGGTGTGGCGAGGGCGGTTGTGGGCCACATGGAATGGTGCTGTGGGTTAAGTCTAGCCCACAGGCTGTAGTTTGGGTACCCCTGTAGTAAATGTAAAGGGAGGACCTTTATATTATGCATAGAGAAGTAAAGCAGAGTCTTGTAGAAGAGAGATGTGATCTAAGCATAGTTTAATTGCTAAATCTTTATTTTTTATATTTTAATTTTAAATGTTAAAGATGTATCTAGAAGTACTTTATTTGGGGTGGGATTTCCCCTGCCATTCAGCCTCTGTTTCATTGTGCTGTATGGCTTATGTTTCATCACGTTGCCTGATCTGATTTTGTGGCCATTATATGCTTATCTTTCATTGGCAACACACACACTCCCATGTGGTTTTCGGACTGTGAGTTTGTAATGCAAAATTGCCTGTTGTTTCCGCTGTTCCCACTGATCTCTTTGGAAGGAAGTCTACTTGCATGATTAAGGAAGGATGCAGGAAGGATATGGTTACAGAGTAATTGCATAAGAGTGGTAAGGACATGAAAGTGCAAGTTCAGAGATCAGTGATGAAAAATGGGGATCTTCCACTTTCTTCTGGCATCATAACTGTGAAGTATTATGTTACCTAACAGTGTAATTATGTTTGATGCATTATTTTGGACTGAGCAGCTTGTTTATTTCCAAAAGGCTGTGATCGCAGTGGATCATGATTTGGTGGTTTGTTCCTGTTTTTAAAAATTATGTTTGCTTTATGTTCCTTGATTTTGAAATTTGTTACCAGTTTAGCTGAACCCTGAATTGGCTTTTTGTGTATATTTAAAAATTGTAGTATAAATAAATATGAATAGTTGTACAAATAAAGATATCTGGCCCAGGACTGCTACTTCTTGTAACATGCAGTGCATTTGTCATCATGAAATAAATAGGTGTAAGTATTCTGAGGTTTTATTTTGCTAATTCCATGTTTTGCCAGCAACTAACATCTGATTTCTCCTAATAAATTAACTTTCAACTGCTGTGTTTTAAGAATAATGTTCAATTTCCTGAATTTATAGGTTGCAATAAAATCCATCCGTAAGGACAAAATTAAGGATGAACAAGATATGGTTCACATCAGACGGGAGATTGAGGTCATGTCATCTCTCAGCCATCCTCATATCATCACTATATATGAAGGTTAGTGGCCGGTATTATTTTCATCATCTATACCAGCGGTGCCTAAACTATGGCCCGTGGGCCCAATTAGGCCCATGCATCTCATTAATGTGGCCCAGGCTGAGAACTTGGGCCCTCTCTGGACCCCCGCCCCCGCCTCCACCGCCTGTTGTAGTAATACGTCACTTGCGGTGGTGGCAATCGGGCTTCGCTCCTGCTGGTCCGAGCAGCCTCCGCTCGGTCCCAGCCCTTTCAGAAGCCTCTTACCAGCTGGATTGCCGCATTGAAGAAGTTTTCTGAGCCTTCCCTGTTTCAAAATCTGCAGCACCGAGAGAGTCCTTGGTGCGGCGCACTTGCAAGAGGCTTCTGAAGGGCTGGGACCAAGCGGAGACTGCTCGAACCAGCAGGAATGAAGCCCGATTGTCGCCGCCGCTGCTGACGTAAAAATGATCAGCAGCCGGAGCAGCCCACCTCCGGCCCCCACAGCTGCGTGTCGGGGGCGGGATTGGCCCACAGAAAAAAAGTTTGGGCACCACTGATCTATACCATTTATTCAGCATGTCTTTTATATTTTTTTACACCAGGGCTTTTTAAAATTTTGTTTTCTACCTACTTGAGAGCAACAATACTTACTAGAAATGCCATTAGAGCTTTTCATGTTCTTATACATGTATGATAGAATTGCTTTCCAAGCTGTTTTAGCTTACTGTTTTGGTGTGGTAAGGTATATCAAGTCATTATGCATTGTGGTAATGGTCAGAAACAAAATGAAGTGTTTGCACTGTATTGCTATCATATCTTGAAGAGATTACATAACAAGAGAACAAAGGGATGGGGAAGCTTTCCTGCCAACATCTATCATTAGTAACTTGAAACATTTCTTACTGCAGCTCTTGTAATTTGCCAGGTTAGTCTGGAAATAATACAGTAGAAGAAGGTTGCTATGGAGACACCTCATTAAAATGCATTTGCCTTGCAGTGCCATATTTCTCACAATGTCTTATCCAGGAATCAGTACAGTCAAATCTTGCTGCCACTGTATCCAATCTCACCTTGGAGAAACATGTGGCAGCGATTATTCATTGTCTCATAGGCAAAAGAGATGGTCTCAGTCAAGGTCAAGGATGAGCAATTTGTGGCTCTCCAAAAAGTTCTATCTAGTCAACACACCCTGTCATAAGGAACGGTTGAGGTTGCAGACCAACAACATTTAGATACAGTACACACAAGTTGCTCAGCATTGTTCTAAACCAGAGGCGGCCAACCTTGGTGCCCTAGGTCCCTGGTGGCAAACCTTGGCACTCCATCTGTTCTTGGACTTCTGTTACCAGGAGCCCAGGACAGCACTCCTGCTGATTAAGGCTTCTGGGAATTGAAGTTCCAGAATACCCAGAGTGCCAAGGTTAGCCATCAGTGCCCTAGGTGTTCTTGGACTTCAATTACCAGAAGCCCAAGTAAGCACACAAGGAGGTTTCATTGGAGACTACTGGTTGATTAGAGCAATTTATGACTGGGTTTGGGAGAGTGCCTTTCTCTGAAATGTTGGGGTGAAATGCCCTCCCACCACAGTCCATAAGCCACTCCTGCCTGTCAGTGAATGCATTGAGTCTTGCTAGTGTGAGTGCTGTTTTTTTCACTGCAAGATATTTCTATCACATTCAAAACATGTGCTTCCCTTAAACAAGATCCATGTTTTGGTACCCTTTTGACCTTGTTTGGGTAAAGGTGATTAACCTCTGCGTTTGCCAACCCATTGTCAACACAAACTGCCCATTTACAGTGGTATCCATAGCCACATGTATGTAAACAGGCTTTCTAGTTTTAGAAATTTTTTTGTAACTTGATCAAAATGAATTTATCTCCTCTTGCATTATCTGCAAGAGGCAGACCCCAGTTTGGAGTCAGAAGAAATTCCATCCTCTCCACAGGACTGTAATTGGCAGCCTTTTGCTACAGCTGGAAGGGAAGTGCTTTCAAGTAATTTTTAAAGACTGGGTAGATTAAGGTGACTTTTCCAGAAGTGTTCTGATTTTCAATGCATAAATTTTAACTTAAAAAAGTAAAGGTTGGCTGCCCCTCCTTTACCCTTTCCTCTCCAAAAGCCTCTGTTTAACAGTTAAATCTTTTGAGTGGAAATATTATTCTATGGACATAATAACTTCAAAAGGAATCCCATCTGGCAATACTTTACACAGGTTTAAAACCTGAGGAGAATATGTGGAGACGCTTATCCATTAAAAGTCTACTAGCAAAGTAAAGTGAATTAAGAATGTTTCCACAATGTTAGATCCTAGAGTTTCTAATCAAAATACATTATTTTACTATTCCATCTTACTCTCCTTAATGGGTTTTCAGTAGTTTTTTTTAAAGGAACAAATAGTTAAAGACAAAAGAGGTACATGTGAAGGATGTCTGTTCCATCTCCCATCTTTATTCTATACATTTAAAGTACTCATTTAGAGTACTGTACTTGCAAAGCTTGAATTAGAGCAGGGGTGTCCAAGCTTTTTGGGGCAGGGGCCTAACCAGGCCCCTGGAACAGCTGAGTGGGCCAGACCATGCCCCCAGAACAGGGCAGCCATTTTACTTCCTGGTTTGGCATAGACGCTTCTGCACATGAGCAAAAAGTGACCTATTTATTTATTTATTAAATTTGTATCGCCGCACTCTTGCCGAAGCGACTCCGGGAAGCTCACAACTTGACATAAAAACATCCTCAATAAAAACTCATCTAAAACCAATCTATTAAAAACCCACCCACCCCAAACCACAGAAGAGGGAACAATTTATACGAGCCAGTGGGCAGGGGTCACCTCCCCATCGTTGCCCCACACCTGCCTTACCAGCCAGGTTTTAAGATCTTTCCTAAAGCGCAGCAATTCCGTCTGGAGCCGTAACTCTTATCAGTAGGAGGATCCATAGGGCTGGAGCAGACACAGACTCCTCCTTGTGCTAGAGAGACGAGCCCCTCTAGCAGATGGTACAGTTAGAGAGCCCCTCCGGTCTGCTCTGGTTGGACAGACAGACATTCTTTGGGAGACGTGGTCTCTTAGGTATCCTGGCCCACTACCATGTAGGGCTTTAAAGGTCATCACCAGCACCTTGAATTGCACCTGGAGGCAAACTCCATGTAATAATAATAATAATAATAATAATAATAATAATAATAATAATAACAACAACAACAACAACAACAACAACAACAACAACAACAACAACAACAACAACAACAACAACAACAACAACAACAACAACAACAACAACAACAACAACAACAACAACAACAACAACAACAACAACAACAACAACAACTATAACTATAACTATAACTATAACTATAACTATAACTATAACTATAACTGGTAACCAGTGCAGCTCCCGGAGCAGTGGAGAGGTGCGGGCATAACGCCCGCACCCCATCACAACCCAGGCAGCCGCGTTCTGGACCAGCTGCAGCCTCCGAATGGTCATCAAGGGCAGCCCCATGTAGAGCGCATTACAGTAATCTAGTCTAGAGGTGACCAGAGCATGTGTGACCATGAGCAAGGAGTCCCGGTCCAGGAGCGGGCGCAACTGGTGAATTACACGAAGTTGTGCAAAAGCCCTTCTGGCCACAACTGCCACCTGCTCTTCGAGCAGTAGTCATGCATCCAGGAGGACCCCCAAGTTGCGCACCGTGTTTGTCTGGGGCAAAATAGCCCTATCCAGGACTAAAGATGGTAGCTCCCAGGATAACGTAGGGCCCCTAATCCATAGCCACTCTGTCTTGCCGGGATTCAGTTGTAGCACGTTGTCCCCCATCCAGACCCCCACATCTATGGAATTCTATCTATGGAGAATTCTTAATATGACACGATTTACCTCCAAACATTATACCTTTTGCTAAGAAAGAAGATTTCAAATTTCAGCTTTTGCTTCCTGGTTTGACCCGGTGCTTCTGCATGTGCGTGAAAGTGGCCATTTTGCTTCCTGGTTTGGCACAGTCACTTCTGCACATGCATGAAAGCAGCCATTTTACTTCGCAGAAGCATCCGCACCAAAACAGGAAGTAAAATGGTCACTTTTTGCACATGTGCAGAAGCGTCTGCATTTTCTTCCTGGTTTGGCGAGGGCATCATGGGCCTGATGGATTGCCTTCTGGGGCCATAGCCGGCCTGCGGCCTGAAGTTTGGGCATGCCTGAATTAGAGATTACAGATTTCTTTTGATGAAAGGAACAAAATGAAGTAACATTTCAAAAGTAGCATAATGAATAAGAACAAAAGTTAATTTATTAATTCAGTACAGAGGTGGGTCACATGTAGCCTGTGTGCCACATGTGGTTTCTTAAGCATTTTTTAGCCTCAATATTCTCTCAGAACCTACATGGTGTTTGGAGGGGGGGCATACTTTATGTAATGCCAAAAAAGTGTGTTTCCTTTTCCAGAGTCCCCCAGAAGAGCACTTTGTAGCTTAAAAAACATGAAGTCCCCTATGATCTCCCAAACCAAGGAATGTTTTTTTAAAAAAAATGTCCATTACTGACAATTTCCAGACCCCAAGTCTCTCATGATGTGGTCTGAGAGCAAGAACCTGGCTCCCAACCTTTTAGAGATTGCCTGCTCTTGGTGAAATGTCTAATTTTCTAGTTAACTCTTAAAGTTAGTTTTCAAAGACATCTAGGGCAGTTTAGAGGCATTTTTTCCAGAATTTTTCCAGGTGTTAAGCCATGCTTTTATCACTTCTATAGGCTGGTTCTCGCCCCCCCCAACCCACAGAAAAGATGAAAAGTAACAGCAAAAATTGATGTGTATGCCCTAGGGCAGTGATGGTGAACCTTTTAGAGACCTAGTGCCCAAGGAGGAGGAGGAAGTGCACAGCCAGGCACCGTGCATGCCCATGCACCCATGTGATGTTGCCGATGCACCTCTGGTAATGTCACATGGGTATGTGTGGAGCTCTTCGCTATGCATTTTTTTGTTATGCGGTTCCCTATGGGAGATACCTTGCATAACAGAAAAAAAGTTCATTCACCAGGGTTCCCATTGAGCGGGTATACCCCGGTTACCAAAACCCCTGCATAATGAACATTTTTTTTTCATTATGCGGGGTATCGCCCTTGCATAACAAATGCTTTGTTATGCAAATTTTTCATTATGCGATGCGTTCGTTCTGCATTGTATCTTTTTGAAATTATCCTTGATTCTCACATCTGAGTGTCGGAGCTTTCATTCTTTGATAATTGGTGTTTAGGACTTAAATTTAGGATTCCTTTGTAGTCTGATTCATAAACATGGAAAATCTGCCTGTCACCTCTCTGTAACTTAATATGCTTTCATCTCTAATTACGGGCTATTTCTGATGTTAGTTTCTAGCTTGAGTAGATGGTATGCAGTACATTTAAAATAATAATAATAGTTTTCCCATATTAAAATTATTTTAGAACAATTTTTCTTCTTTATCTTGATATTTTTTTTACAAAAAACCAACCCTTCTGATTTCTGTGAATGAAAAGGTTATTCTAGACTGCATTCCTAAAATTGAAGACAAACTTACTTGCTGCTCTGATTTGGCTGACCTTTAATAAAAGAGCACTTTGTATCATTGCAAAGGTACTTCTGTCTGCTGCTCTAAGGAGGGTAATAAAAATACCACTTTATGGAAAGACACCAGATGGAAGGAATGTCAACACACTGGAACTAATTTAGGAGATTGCTCTGATATAGAGCAAAGGCATGAGGAGAATTCACATGGTTCCAGCATGAAGAGATTGGCTACTTCTCTTGAAACAACAAACTAAAATTCTTATCCTGCGGTTACATGTAAATGGAAAGCAGTCAGCCCTTAAAGTGGATGGCTATTAAAAAAATAACAATACTGTACAACTATGGCTGTAAGCTTTACTTGAGAATCTCAGAAATGTAGAAATAAAGTGGAGTGTATGTTTGCCTGTTATTCCATCTTGTAAAGATTTAAGCAATATGTAAAAAAATGACAAAATGGTTTTACACTCGTTTTCATTTTTTTTAGCTTTTCAGTCACCAATGTGCATATGCTGTTTTCATATTTTTGCATAAAACATTGTTTTGAGGATCTGTTTTTGCCACGCATAACAAGAATGTCTCCATTTTGATGAACCAGTATGGTTTTGAGTAGGATATTATGCCTTACCAATGGTAAATCCCAGAATTCTGGATATGCAAATTGATGGGAAGTCTTGGTGCCCGCATTTTCTGTATCTAGCTACTTTTGTCTTTTTTCCTATTCTTAAAATTTAGAACTCTGCATAGATGACTTTATCATTTCAAGTCCTCTAAAAACAGTTAATAATAATAGAGTTTCTTTAAATCAATTTTGACTTATGTCAACCCTTTTCATGGTTTTCTAGATAGATAATATACAGAAATAGTTTACCGTTCCCTTTTTGTCCATGACTATGCAAATTGTCTTTTCTCCCAGGAGACACAATGAGGAGTTGAACTTCCAACCTCTGGTTCCACAGCTAGATATCTCAATCACTGAACTATTTATTGCAAATATTGTTGATAAATATATCAACTTATGCTGATATTCACAGATTGTGACCTAAATCTATTTTCTAGTTGTAACTAACTAAATCCACGGAAGCAGCAGCAGCTGATAACAATCAATCAACACTTGCATAACACTTTTATAAGTTAAACCAGACAGGTGCACAGTTCAAGTAAGCTGGAGCAATTGGGTCAGGAGTTTGATTTCCCACCATGTCTTCTAGGAGAACAGGTATATGTAGTCTTGGCCAAGCTACACAATCTGGAGCATCCCCAGAAGAATGGTAGACTTCTGAATTCCCAAACTATGTTCCACAGAACACTGGTGGGCTTCAATTCCCAGAAGCCTAAGTCAGTACATTGGCTGATCATTGCTTTGGGTAATTTAATCTTCAGGGAATTGAAGCCCAAAAACCAAAGGTTGGGAAACACTGATCTAGAAGTTCATAGAAGTGTGTCACCATTGATCATAATCAACATACTTGTTATTAGTCCTCAAGTTGCTTCCAGATTATTGTGGCTTTATGTATTGGTGACCTCTATAAGATCCTATTACCAATAGCCCTGTACATCTCTTGCTAATTGAAATCTGTGGCTCCCTTTATTGAGTCGATGCATCTAGTATTATTTATTATGATGTAATAATTATTAAGTTCAACCAAGGGTGCTCATCATGAAGAGCAGTTTGTTTTGGTTTGAATAAGATAGGTTGTTGCATCTTTATTCATATTGTAATATATATTTTCCCTCAAAAATGCTATATTGAAGGATTTAGATAAAGAATTAAGTGGCATGAAGGGCTTGGGAGATATAAAGAGATTGATAAGTGAAACTGGCTAACTGAAGTCATGTTAGGGATCCATTGTAATACGATGTATGACATATTTTGTAACAGAATGTGGAAGAGGCACTCTATGCTAGTGAGTCAGAGTCAAGCCAGGAGTTAGAGACAAAGGGTGCGGCAGAGCCAGGAAGACCATTGTTACTCAGGAGAAATCACAGGAAAGCAAAGGAAATCCCACTGGCCATCCTGAGTGAATGGGGCCAATTCAGATCCCAAGAAGACTTTAAAGCCTGAGGGGATGCTCCAAACTTCAGTTCTAGTGGCTTTCCAGCTGCATGATGCCTGATGGAAGGTCCATAATACTATAACCTATAACCGGGGGAGTGTAGAAACCTGCATGTAATTTTAATGTAATTTTTCTTCTTTCATCTCCCGCTCAATCCCCAGACTGCCAAAATGAAGCCACTTTCTTCACTTTGTCATTGGCCAAACTTAAATCCTCATCAGTGTATGTTTCTGGCAGTAATTGGCAGACCAGAAAATGAGCTGGATTCTATATTTCTCCACATCCACACCGTGTGTTGTTGTCCGCCAGCAGCCCCCACTTGAGCACGTTGGTCTTGCATTGAGGGACTCCAACCCTCAGCCTATTCAGGGTCCTCCTAGTGACATAGGGGAGGTTTTGTTCCTCAGCTCTATCCAACTTTAATGTTCCTTGTCCAGTGAGCTCCTTCCACCATCTTCTAATTTGGTTTTGCTCTTGTGTAACTGCAATACAGTGCTCTGTGCACTGTAGTGGCTCACTGCAGTGGCTCAAGTGGTTAAAATGCTGACTGGAAGGCAGCAGGTCAGCAGTTCGATACCCAGGTACAGTACTGCATGACGGAATGAGCTCCCATCTTTGTCTCGGCTCCTGCCAACCTAGCAGTTCGAAAGCAAGAGATTGCAAGTAGATAAATAGAGACCACTTCAGTGGGAAGGTAAACAGCATTCCATACCTGTCACATGTCCATCCTAGAGTCAGATATGACTGGCTTTCGAGCAAGGGTTACCTTTACCTTACCCTTAAGAATGTTTGTTCTCGCCATAAAGCTCTTCCTGGATCTGATCCAGCGGACATGAGGTTCATATCAGTTCAGAGGGTGTTGAGGGTCACTCTCTTGCTTAGTTCTCTCAGCTTATATTTTCTCAACTGGTGCAGGTTTGAGGCATCCTGTCACTATATGCATGGCTTCATTAACAGCAATGTCAACTTGTTTTGCGTGTGGGGATGTGCTCCATACTGGAGCAGCATGCTCTGCGGTGCAGATGCTCAGGGCCAAAGCTGATGTGCGTGGATGGTGGAGTTCCCCATTTATAGTTTTTACATAATGTCAGAATCCTTTGAAGGGAAATCATCTCTAGAGGCCTTGTTTCAGGGAACCAATTCTGTAAAAGAGATTTTTGTCAGAAGTTACCGGTTTATGCAGGGTGGAGGGGAGCAAGCAAGCAGGTTCATAATTCTGAATCATGTACTATGCATCGTAGTCACTTACTCCTTAACACTGAACCCTCCCTAATGGGTATGTATAATGGAGAAGTATTTCTTTGTCTGACATTTCCATTTTACCAAGCTAAAACAGGCAAGCAGAATGTTCATGTTAAATTCATTTCTGAGCACAGGGTGTTGGCAGCATCCATACAGAACTGCTGTAGGAACTAGCCTAGTCTAGTCTGTTAGGAAATAAATTAAATTTTGTAAAATCTCCTGCCAACCTAGCAGTTCGAAAGCAAGACATTGCAAGTAGATAAATAGGGACCACTTCAGTGGGAAGGTAAACAGCATTCTGTGCTTTGAAACAGAGATGAGCACTGTGAACCCAGAGTCGGATATGACTGGCTTTCAATCTAGGAAAACCTTTACCTTTACCTTAAAACACAAAGTGAACCAGCCGACTGGAGTTCTTCTTTGCTTACTCTTTTAACCCTTTGGGTGTCGAGGGAGTCAATTGGAAGTGTTGTGTTTAATCAATTTAACCTATCAGCAGTTTAAAATACAGGGAAGTATTCTACTGCAAACAAATAAACATATCTTATAGCTTTAAGGATCATATAAATATTTCACGGTGTTTTATAAAATAGGACATTCCATGATCATTGCTGTGATGTATCTGTCATACATGTGGTGGGACATATCTTTATGTGGTAAGACATGTTTCTTTAATCACTAATCTTTGGGAGAAAGAACAATAGCTATTTTGCTATAAATGTACTTGCTTTGCATATATAAAGTTCCAAGTTTAATAGTTGACAATACCAGTTAAAGGATATTGATAGCAGGTCCAATAAGATTGTGACCAAAGTATTCTGAAAGGTAAAGTACTACTTGTATGTCAAAAATTATGCCTTATAAAAGCCCTTTCTACGTAAGAAGGCCAGAACTTTAGAGCAGGGGTTCACAACCTATGCCTCGTGAGCTGGATCTGGCCTGTAGCATCAAATAATCCAGCCCCCGACCTTGCTTCAGATGCCCCACAAGCGCCAAAGCTGCTGCCACAATTGGCTGCGGACTCATTTACGGCAATTGTAAATACGTTTACGACATCCGCAGATGTGTTTTACGGCACCAATCTGGCCTGTTCAGCTGTCTGAGGAGGCATGGCCTAGCCCGCGGCTGATAAATGTTGAGAACCCCTGCTTTAGAGTATCAAATTTGGAGAGGATGACATAGTGTAATCCATCCACAGGCAGCTCATATAGTTTCCTGAGTTTATATTAATGAGGATAAAATCACTGGAACAAATCAGTGCTTCATCAGCAATTAGGCAATCAACTGCTCAGCACCCAGAGTTTATCCATTGGCTCCCTAATTCCTTTCCAACACACATACACAGTCTCTTTCTCTCGTACTGTTAAAGGTTTTAATGGGACAAATAACTACAGTGTTTTGTCTTAAATGGTGTAAAGATAAAGTGTAAAAGTTGTAGGCAAAGCCTGAGAGTGCACTATGCTCACAATATTGAGAGTTATATCTTTGCATGTAGCATGCTTCAAAGACCAATTGATGCTGCTATCCTATAGTTTTATTAAACCAATATGCCATTTGAATGAAACTGATATCAATTCAGGATAATCTCATTTGCAGAGAAAAGCTGTCAAATGCAATGTTATCTCAAGGAGGTGTCTGAACAGTGAATGAAAAAAACAGAAATGCATGCAGATGCAAATGATTTACTGGTTCCTGAGAATATTATTTTCTTTATATATCCAGCGAATTGTGGTTGATCATTTGAGATTATTTATTAATTAATCTATATGACAAATGTAAGGTACCAAAATACCAAATCTATATATATTCTGTAGGTGAAAACAACTCAGTTTTTAAAAAGCTAAGAAATCAAATTACTTTGTTAATCTTTCTTATATTTTTAAAGATAAGATAATGTCATGTATTTCCCACAAAGTTTGTTATTTTCAGTGTTGTTATTTCCTCCTACAAAAACTGCAAGAATGCATACAAGCACATACCTGTGCTTGTAGTACTCAGGTTTCGCCCATTGAGTGTGTAGCCAAGAACAGATGAAAACAGTTTCAAGTTCCATTTTGCCTCATTTACCTTCTCAGTTGGGACTTCATGTATGTTAGACGAGGTTCCTGTTAGGCATTTTGGAAGTACATTAAGTACAGTACTGATAACTCAGCATATTCATAAAATATTTTATGCAGCCTATATAAACAAAAGAGAGAAGGGAGAGAAAATGCACAAATTCAAGTTTCACTATATATTTGGGTTTTTTAAAAATCAGCGTAGTTTCACTGTATGTCCTTCCCATCTTGAAAGGCTAATAAAGCACCTAAGGCAATACTGTGGTTTCAAGCATTTTGTAGGTTCACATTCTTAACCAAATATACGTACATGGTGTGTATCCGTTGGAACACAGCTAACTTTCTGAATTCACTGTAATACAACTACCAGCCAAACAGCCATATCAAAATACATTCACAAATGTGTGCTTTATGACATGTAAAAATAAATAAATAAATAAATAAATACACATTTTCTTGTAGTTTTTTAAACATACAGGAAAAGCATGAATGAATTTACCAATAAACACATGAAACTGAAGGAGACCAGAAACAGACTGATCTGCTGATTTCTACAATGGGGAAATGCAGGCGGCCACAGGGTGGGAATTACTATGGCAAAGACAATGTACTCCTTGGTTTCAAATTGATCATGCTTGTTTGTGTGTCTTTAATTCTTAAACCTATTGAAAGTGCAGAGGTCTTTTTTTTAAATCTGCAGTATTTGAGAACAAAGATAAGATTGTAATCATCATGGAGTATGCAAGCAAAGGTGAACTGTATGATTATATAAGTGAAAGGCGAAGGTTGAATGAGAGGGAGACGAGGCATTTCTTCCGGCAAATTGTCTCTGCTGTGCATTACTGCCACAAGGTGAGCAAAGCTCTTCAACTAGATTAAAGCAAAATCAGTGGTGGGCATCAGCAGGTTCGCACCAATTCACCAGAACTGGTAGCAGAAATTCTGGCTGGCACCACCCGTCCAAGTTTTGAAATAAAGTAGTCCTAATTCGGGTGCAATGCAGGGTTTTCCCCCTGGCCACACCCACTGTACCATGCCCACAGTGTGGTAGTAATTTTTTTGGAGCCCACCACTGAGTAAATTGCATTTATGTAGTGTTGTTGTGTTGCATGTTGCATGTGGATTACGGACTACAGATAAAAATATTCCATGGTAGTTTGTGACTAGACGTTATGGATGTTACCTGAAGGCATGCACATGTATCATCCTAAAACATATCTTTGTCCTTCCATAGCAGTGGTTCCCAACCGTTTTTTGGTCAAGCCCCACCTAAGCATCTATAAAATCCTGACACCCCCCCCCCCCGTGACGTATATTTCTGGTTATTCAAAAAGTGAACTCCTATTCATGCTGAGGCAGCCTCATTCTCAAATTGCCCCCCTTAAAAATCAAATTGCTCCCCTGTGGGGCATGTGCCCCATATTGGGAAACACGGTTCTGTAGTGTTTACACTTATTTTAATTGTATTATATACCCAACTCCATGGTTGTGCCATCATTTGTTTCAAACATACATTAGTATGTGTGGCAGGAAGCATAACAGATATGAAATATCTACAGGTAAAACTCGGAAAATTAGAATATCATGCAAATTTTCATTCATTTCACTTAAAAGATGAAACAAATATATGAGATAGACTCACTACACGCAAAGCGAGAGATGTCATGCCTTAATTTGTTATAATTGTGATGATCGTGGTGTACAGCGTACATGAGGATTATGCGATGATTATGCGGTACATGAGATTGGGGGGGTGGGGTTTTCATAAGCTGTAAGCCATAAACATCAATATTATAACAAAGTAAGGCTTGAACTATCTCGCTTTGCATGTAATGAGTCAATCTCATATATATCATATGTTTCACCTTTTAAGTTGCATTACTGAACTGAATGAACATTTTCACGATATTCTAATTTTCCGAGTTTCACCTGTACAGTTTTAAAGGAATACATGAAGTTTCTTTCCTAAATTTAGTGATAAAAAAATAAATCCTGTACATTCTTACATATGAAAAAATTCTGAAATATTTTTTAAAAACTAAATATACTCTTTAAATACAAAACTTCATTTGAAAGAAGGTTGCAAGTTATGTAAGTACAGTACTGAAAAAACTTATACTATAAGTCTCGAAAATAATAGATTTTAATTTTTAATGATATTTCCCCAATTAAAGATCTTTTAAAGTGAGATTTGTTTTTAAATACTCTAATAGAAATTACAGATTTTTCCATATTACAACACAGAAAATTTGATTCCTTTATGCTTTGATTTTCACTAAGCTGTAATATGACTATATCTTGTTAGATCTCTAACATTTGATTTATAGAAAAATCTTATATTTATTTATTGTATTTCTATACCGCCCATTTGGGTAGTATTTCACTTGGGGCGGTGAACAAACAGATAACAAATAACAACAAAACCACAGCAGATCAAAACAACCAACCAACAAATACATCACAAACTAAACTAAACGAAAATAATTGGTGTCTGAGGGCATAGGGACTCAACCTGACTGACTAATTTATCCGTAAAGGGACAACACTGAAAAGCCTCCTTGAAGAAGATGATTCTTAATTGATTTTTAAAGATAGCCAGTGATGGGGTCTGGTGCAGCTCTACTGGTCGAGTGTTCCACAGTGTTGGTGCCGCCACTGAGAAGGCTCTATTTCTAGTTAAAGTCTTTCAAGCCATCCTCAGGGTCGGCACCTGAAGCTGCGCTGACTGTGATGCCCAGGTGATGCGGGGAGTTGTTCTGAGGGAGATATGCTCGGACAGATAGCAAGGGATTTAACTTATACCTAAAAGGCCAGAGATTGGAAGAACATGTTTTTGTTCTGACTAATTTACAACTCTGAGAGAAAGAGAAAGTGAGAGATGTTTTTTCCGGTGCCTGAAAAGAATATTACTTTCATACTGTAAGGGGGAGGAATGGGGTTGGAATTAAGTTCCAAAAAGTGTCCCCTGCTGTTCTAGAGGCTTTGGGGCTGGGTGGACAGATTCCAGTCATTCTTCCCTTAACCACACAGTAAGTGGCTAAATACATCTCCTGTCACTAGTTACTAGATTGCAAGTGTTATGACTGAAGTGTAAATGCAAAGACCACCCTGATGGTTTGCTTCTTTTATTCATCATATATTAAGCCCTCCCACAATTTCTCCTTTCTGTCTGACCTTATACTTTTTTTTCATGCTTCAGAATGGGGTCGTCCATAGGGACCTAAAACTGGAAAATATTCTTCTTGATGACAATTGTAATATCAAGGTAAAGTCTTTTCTGCATTATGTAAACTACTGTCACAGAAGCCACTGTAAAACCTCCCCAGCAGAGATAAGTTTTGTTGTGTCCTCTACAGATCACTTCTTGTCTTAAGCCCCCCCTCCACAATACTGACAACGCAATTACATCATCACGTTAGGTCCCCCCTCAACTTTCCTGTGCCACAACATGTTTTGTGCAATTTCTTGCCTGAAGATCTCATAAGCTTGCACATATTTTCTGTAAATAATCTTATATGAAGATAAAGCAATAGTTCCCTCCCGTTCTAAGTAGAGCACCCACAGTCAGCAGACAAAATAGTAGGATCTCAACACAAGACAATTTGCTTTGCAGATGTTATTTTGCTGGCCACTGAGGCTGTAAAAATGTTCTTGGCCTGTTAGATTTGAGTGTCTCCTCCAGAGTACTCTGAACATCCTTTTGATCATGTCTGAAAAATAAGCAAATCCACTTGCAAAATAAACTCAAGCATAGCACATGTCCCTCATTAGGAAATGGCCTTAGAACTCTAGGCACAATGATAGCTTTCAGATTAGCTTTTGGTGATGTCATAAGTATGTCAAAAATTCTCCATAAAACCATGGGAATGACCTTTTCATTTTTCCTGGAAGAGGAGGATGGCCATGATACAAGATATGTGATGCAGTTCTGGGAAAAAGCACTAATTTTCCAGGTTTCACCTTCGGCTGTTTGAAACTAAAACTGTGATTAATTTGATAGGGGCTTTCTGTGAATTGGCACAAGTTTTCATAGACTATGGTCTGAAAGAAACCCTACTGCAGCTGTGTAGATAGACAAATATATTTAATAATTTTTCAAATTTTGCTGCTAGGCATGTCATACGCAACATATGCAGTGGCTCCATCTTTCAGAAATACTTGATTTATATTTATGACGTTTCCCATGTATCCTTCAACAATCTGGAGAATTAAAATTAACAACCTAGAGCAGTGACGGTGAACCTTTTAGAGACTGAGTGCTCAAACTCACCTTCATCACAGACCCAACAGGCTGCCGTCTACACTGCGCCCTCATGCAGCATGTGAGCCGCCAGTCTTACCACAGACAGGGGAGGGAGTAAGTCCTCCCATTGGGCTGCTGGGCACAGGGGTGGTGCAAACTCTGTGCTGGAGGGAGGGAGCAAACATTCCCATTGGGCTGCTGGGCAGAGGGATGGGGCAAAATCTGTGCTAGGGGAGGGAGGAAGCACCTCCATTGGGCTGCTGGCCAGAAGAGCGGGGTGAACTCTGTAGTGGGAGGAGAGAGGAAGTGCAACCAGTGGGCTGCTGGGCAGAGGGGCGGGGCAAAATCTGTGCTGGGGTGATGGCACACATGCCCACAGAGAGAGCTCTGAAAGCTCCCTCTGGTACTTGTGCCATAGGTTCACCACCTAGAGCATGTTGAGACAAGTTCATAGTGCACTCTTTCAAACTCACGAGGGTCAGTGTAGGCATGATGTGTCCACATTTCGCAGGCATTGGAGCTCCCAGACTTTACCCTGAGTCCTTTTTAAAGAACCGTTACAGGGTAGTCTGGGCTTGCACACCTTCAGGTTGCTAGAGGAGATCTGAACATCTGAAGTAGCCTCTTACCTGTATGGTGAAGTGGCTGATAAGCCTGCTTGTTAAACTGTGTCCCTAGCATCCGGAAGCTCTTGAGAAGTCATAGTTTTGAGTGGTTTTAAAAATACATTTTTTTTACTGCAATAATATTAGTTTTGGTTACATTATGTGTTTGTTATTCTTTTATTTAGGTTAATTATGATGGATTGTAAATATTGTAGGACTATTGTAGGACTATCTCAAATTGTTATGTCACACATTGTATATTTTCCTTTAGCAAATATATTAGCAAGCCATATGTTGATGCATAACTTTCATGTTTTTTATATTTTCCTGACCATTGATTATTAACACATGTACTGAAGCAATTTTGATATCCCTCTACATACAAGAAGGTGCACAGCTTTTAGGGATATGAATCTTATGGACTTTGAAATGCGGGAAAAAACTTTTAACAGTATTTAATTTTGCCCTACCCCTAAGAAATTAGGGAGGAAATCTCAAGATTTCTATAATTGTTGTGGTCACGTTTTGATGGAAGAAGTGGCAGACTGTGCAGGATTATTCAGTTCCTGTTCAGAATGGCATTTTTCCTGCACAGGATTCCCAAGGAATGGTGGAAGAAACACTAAGGACCTGATACAATTCATGTCCCAAATGTCGGCCATATTTCCTTTCTGATTAGGAAGTCCTCAAGGGCATTGAGCTGTGCAAATTACCTGATTATCTGTGCAGAACAGAGGTTAAATAAAAGAGTAAAATGAGACCAGAATCTCCTTTTCACAAGAAAGTGAGATATCTGATGGATGCAGATGAAAGTCTCAGTGGGAAACTAGCATGGTAAAACTCAGCCAATCAGTGAAAATAATTTTTGTAAGTGTAAACCAGGTGTTCCCAACCTTTTCAAGCTGGGTACCAGGTCACGCTCTCTCAGTCAGGTTCAGGGGCCGGACAGCCATTTTGCCCTGCCTGCACGATGGGGTTGGCCATTTTGTCCCAACAGCTTCAAAGCGGTGACCATTTTGTTTCTCGAATGCCCTTGTAGGGGGGGGCACATGAACTGGTGCCGTGGGCTGGATGCGGCCCACAGGCCTTAGGTTGGGAACCCCTGGTGTAAACTTTTACAAGTAGCTGTTTCTCATATGCACACCTATAAAAACTATTAAGTGTCCTTATCAGTGACCATTTTGAAACATTAAAACTAGAAGTTGAAGAGGTTTTCTATTTTATTATCCGCACAGTCTTATTGTCATCACAGTTGCTAGAGTCACAACTTGGATTTCCCCAAAAAAATGTTTTTCTTCTCCTGTCAATCCTACTTTTCACATTGTTGAAACAAATCTGTAGTATTCAACATAAAGCAAATGCTGCTATCAGCATTGATACTATAGGTTTAGAATTTTTCTAATGTGATTTTTGTTTTAATCACAGTGACCTGTCCTTCCCACTGTTTCTTTCAGTAAACAATATTTGTTGGCAAGGAAACGTCTGGGATTATACATTATTGATGTGCAGTTGAGTAAATTTGCTCAACTTCATTTCCAAAAACTTTGATACATGTCAATTTCTAGGAGTCTAGAAATACACTGTTTGGCAAGTTAATATAACTGTTTCTGTTTTTAAAAAAATATCTAATCCCATTAGGATGTCTTAAATTATGTATTTGATCCAGTTCTACATACTGTAAATATTTAGGGTGGGTGTAACCCAACAGTCTAACCAGCTACCCATGTGAAAACAGTTAATATCACTTACAAGGCCTTGTGTAAAATTTTTTTTGCTGTAATACAGCTTTCAATGCTATTTTTTATTGTTTCATCCTTAAGGGAGGTGGTAGTTTGAATGTGTGCCATTACTTTCTTTGAAAACAAAGATTTCTACTTTACTGCTTTCCATGTAAAAGAGGGAAGGTTTCCTGCACCTGTAGTAGTTTAGTAGAAGAGAGATTTTGCAGATGTGGTTTGCATAACATATATCCACAAATGTTAAATTTACAGGAAACCTGTTCTCATTTGTGTTCAACCACATCTCTCTCAATGCTCCTAAAAAGTTTAACTGACAGTTGTTGTTCTTCTGTACTGGACAATGACATTGGGTTGACTGTTGCTCTTCTTTAATAAGAAAAAAAAGCCAGTTCATATGCAGGAAACACCCAACATGACAAAGTCCAAGCCTATAAGAATGAGTGACCTTTAACTTTGCAAATGCAGTGGTACTTTTTAAGAGTTTAACGTACTCTTTCAGTTTCTGCCTATGCTATAAAAGACATATCCACAAACATTGCTTTTGTTAGAACTGTAGGAATCTGCACTATAATTTTGTATCCCAAACTACTTCCCCACAATCTGTTAACAACACTTTGAAAGTGTCACTACTATTATGACAATGTAATTTATTTTAATATCAGTGAGCAAAAGACAATTTTTTTTAGCAAAAACAAAACAAAAAATAAAAACAGAAGACATTATTGTGGCACCTAAAAGGCTAGCAGATTTATTTCAGTGGGAAGATTATCTACACAAAAGATTATGTTGTAATGATTTTTTTTAAATATTTAGAATAATTTTTATTATTTAGAATAATTTCTATGGTGCCCTAGTACTTTCCATTTTTTCCTTTTTTTAAATTGCATATACCGTAGTAAAACAGACTAGATTAGTTACTTCTTAAATCCAAAGCATACTATACTTCCTAAGGCAGGATTCCCAACCTTTTCAAGTTGGGGCCCGGGTCACCCTCTCACAGTCAGCTTTGAGAGCTAGACAGCCATTTTGCCCTGCCTGCATAACAGGGGTGGCTATTTTGTCCCAACAGCTTCAAAGGGTGGTCATTTTGTTTTTTGAATGCCCTTGGGGGGTGAAAATGGTGCTGCAGGCTGGATCTGGCCCACAGGCTTTAGGTTGGGAACCCCTGTTCTAAGGCACAGCCTACATCCAAGTTCAAAAAGAGATGGAAGACCTACTTGTCTGCTTATATTGCTTTTCTTAATCCAGACCCGAGAATATAGGTTGATGTTCCCTGTATTCTCTAATATTTGTTGAGAAGCCAGAGACAAGGTGGCTTTTATGTTTTGACACATAAATATAATCAATAATGCTACCTGCATGGTAGATAACATATGTACAAGAATAAAATAGTCTGTGCCGATCTGCCCATCTTTGTTTACTTTCTTGGGCCCAACGGCAAAATGATTGGAGGAGGAACTCTGATTCCCAACAGTCATGGAGGTGGAAGAGGCCATGCCAGGTGGATTAGCTGTGAAGGTGCACCTTGATAATATCCTCAAAGGCTGCGGCAGTCCATTGCAGTCCTGGTGTTAAACCCTGCATGTCTCATTTCATATGTGCTGCAAGAGATGGCTCCAAGGTCACCGTGTGTGGGTCACTTCATGGCAAGCTGAGATCCACCTTAAACAAATTCACGCCAATGGAATTTTTCCTGCTTCAGGAAAAAATGCATTCTCGGATACAAGTTGCAGCCTAGGACGACTAGAGAGCCAAGAGGACATCTCTTGGAAGTTCATAATCCAAAATTATGTGGGAGCTGATCCAATTTGAGCATTAAAGTAACTTATCCTCAAAAACAACTAATTCTGCCAATATGTTCAAGATCTTGAAGATTGTCCAGCTTGATTAATAGGCAGTCTTCAAACAATTTTTTTTTTAAAATGCCAAACAGACCAAGCAGATAACAATAGCAAGCAATTACAATTAGCCAAACACAGGAGATTGTGTGTATACTAGAGAAGAACAAAACCTGTGCCCATGGGCTAATATGAGTGCCCCAAACCAACATTCACAAAGGAAAAGCAAGTGTGTTTCAACTTGGAGGCAAACTAGGGGAATCCATGACCTTTAGAGGAGATGCCAGTCAAATCCTCTCTTTAGAGTCACTAGATCTCTGTCTGTATCAAATGAGTACATTAAGTGGCCTTATATGGAGCTAGTTTAGCCACCACCTTCTTGTTCTTCAGTCAACAAGCCAGAGGATATGAGCAAATTACTCAGTTAAAAGAAACTATTTGGGAATGTACAAGCACATTAGTAATATTATGGTGGAGATATGGGATTGGGTGATGTGGCAAACACTTTAAAATTAACTTTATAAATCCTCCTAGTTAAATATGCATAGTGAGCAGAGCAAATCCATAAGGAACAAGAGGGGGAAATGTTTTTACCAATATTGAAAGTGATTATGAGTCAATCTACCTGGTTTGATTCCATTGTTGATGTTGACTAAGAAACCACTATCTTATATTTTAATGAGTTCTGCTACTGATTCTTGTTGCATTTATCTTTATAGATTGCAGACTTTGGGCTTTCAAATCTGTATCAGAAAGATAAATTTCTCCAAACTTTCTGTGGAAGCCCGTTATATGCATCTCCTGAAATTGTCAATGGAAGACCTTACCGAGGCCCAGAAGTAAGTAGAAGGGTTAAAGATGAAAGTCGGTGTATGTTTTGGGGTGGTGAATTGTTAGAATTTCAATCAGTGATAGCTGGCTTTTTTCGATAATTCCAATTATGTATTTCTAATATGGAAAATCCATTAAATATTGCTTGTAGTTGCTTGGAATAAGTGTGTCCGAGTTTCGACAGGATGTCCCCATACTCATTATTAAGCATAAGTGGCTGATCTGTTCCTCAAGGCTCTCTAAAAGAATTAGAGTAATTTTTGTCTGTTTGTTTCTCTGCTTTAGGTTGACAGCTGGGCACTTGGTGTATTACTTTACACTCTGGTTTATGGAACAATGCCATTTGATGGCTTTGATCACAAAAATCTAATCAGACAAATCAGCAGTGGGGACTATCGTGAGCCAACACAGCCTTCAGGTATAAATCTGAATGCCTAATGACCACATTGATTACCAGAATCTTAATCCCTTACAGCAAACATGGAGTTTAGCGGGTCCCACCCACTATTTGCTCTTCAGACATTAAAATATAGTTTTAGTTCTTATCTAGGTAGTGGTTTGCCCAAGATCTGTTTTGGAAAATAACTTCTTAGGGTTATTAGATTTTATTGGTTTCAAGAAATTTCATCAATCTCTTTTTGGCCACTTCTTTGACATGAAAAAAATATCTTAGCCTTTGTATTGCTCAGACATTTGCTGTAGTAATTTACCTTACTCTTTATATTTATCTGGTCTCAAGAAAATGATGAATAGACAGGGCAGCAAATTTCTGTGGAACTACTTTGTCGTATGTCTGACATCAGGTATTATATTTCCATAGCTAAAAACAGAGGACAGGGTTTATAAAGCCACAAGAGAAATTAAAGAATTTTAACCTGACAATGGGACACAATGGCTCCTTTGGCATATTTAACCTGTAATCTATTACACTGAGTGTTTAAAATGTTTTAACCTGTTGACTGATACTATCTTCTCTCTGATACTGTCACGTTTCATTGAATATAGACAGAGCTGTTTAAGTACATTGTAGAAGATAATTCCCCCCTCTTTACTCTCTCTACCGTTTCTTTTTTTTTTTGTATGTGTGCCCAGAAGTAAGAACGCAGACAAGCTAATCTGTCTGAAGTTTGCTATTTTTATCTCTTTATCTTACTTTTTTTTTTTAAAAAAAAATTGAGAATAATTATGGTGTGGATTGTCTCATGATGTCCCCAGAAGGAAGAAATGGTAAACAACTTTTGTGTTCCCTACCTAGAAAACCCTGGAAAATGCCGCCATAAGTCAGAACTGAATTAACAACACACAATAATAATTATTATTATTAACACTGTGTAAGAAGGGATAGCTCAAAAGTTCAGTTTTTAAATATGTAAATAATATTTTAGTTTTAAAACTCAAAAATAGAACGGGCGGGGGGGGGGAGAATTCCTCTGTGTGACAGGATGTCTTTTAAAAGTTTAAACTATGGGCAAATAATATAAAAGAATACAACTTGCATAATTTACTTTCCAGTTTAACACACTTACTAGAAATAGTAGTATATCTCCCATCTGTATGCATGGATTTTGTATTTAGGTGTCTTAAGGGTAGGTGAAAGTCATGAGGCAGACCGCTTATGATCCACAAGAAATTATATTGACTGCTGGTAGAAGCCTGTGTTTCACTAATAAAAGTTTTATGCCATCAAGTCAGCTCTGACTTATGGTGACTCTTTCCAGGGTTGTAAAGGTCACCCTTGCTCAAATGCCAATTGTATCTGACTTTAGGGTTCAGTGCTCATCTCCGTTTACAGCCGGAGAGCCAGCCCTGTCTGCAGCTGCAGGTGTGTCCATGGACATGTGGCAGGCATGACTAGACACTGGAGAGCACGAAACAACACGATTTACTTTCCCACCGCAGTGGTATTCATCTACTTGCAATTTCTTGCTTTTGGACATCTAGGTTGGCAGGAGCTGGAACAGAGACAGGAACTCACTTTGCTGTGCAGGCAAAAAATATATCCAATCTTCTGGGAGTATCATGAGACTGTCTGTGGAGGAAGGAATCAAACTCTCAACCTCTGGCTCCCTAGCCAGGCACCCAAACCACCGAGCTATGTTTTGTAAATCCCATCAGTCCTGATTGTGGAACACATTGGGTGCCACTGGTGGGGGTAGGGAGTTCAACAATAGCTGGGGGACCAGGGGTTCCTGCTCCTGACCTAGGTGGTAGAAAGCAGTTGCAACCACGAGAAAAGCTCTCTGTCATTTGTCTGTGGAATCATGAGCAAAATAAGACATTGCTATACACCCATGATGGCGAACCTTGGCACTCCAGATGTTCTTGAACATCAATTCCCATAAGCTCAAGCCCCCGTGAATCCACACTAATGGTTTGCTTTGATTCATCCAGCCTGCGCCGCGCTGCCCTCGTCGCTCCTGGAAGCGGATGTAAAACATGCCTCCGTATGGGTTGCTTTATTGAGCCAGGAAATACAGTATTCAGAGAAGTGTGAAAACCAAAGGATTATTGTTCTGGTTCACAAATTAGTTCTGGAAAGTACCAATCAGGCTGTTCCACTTAAAAGTTCAAATGCAACAAAAAGGAGAATCAGCCATGTGTGCACTAATCTGCAGTCTGAAGTGATACAGTCCAAACCAAGTTCACTATGTTTGTGAGAAATAGACTGTAGTGATAAAATGACCTGGGCACAGGATGAGATCAAACCTGATATAGTACTCTATTCAGATTAAGTTCAGAAACAGTTTGCATCATGAATCTGCAGCTAGGGAACACTATAGGAGTATTCATTTGCTACTCCCATGGATGTGCACACCATGTGTAGAGAAGAGTGCCTCCTAGTTCACCAGAAAAGTTACATGTATGAAATAAAGATATTGCTGCTTGTCTTTAGGCTCTACATGTAATACGACTTGTGAAGAATTGTGGTTCTTCATGTGAACAGGAATGGATCCTCTGTAGACATATTACTTTCCATATCTAAAAAGTTGACAAGAGAGAAGGAGCTAGGTTAGAGGTGGGGAACCTGTGGTCTCGAGGGGAGCCTGGGCTTCTGGGAATTGAAGTTCCAGAACACCTGGAGGACTAGCCTGTTTCCTCTAGGCCAGGGTTTCTCAAACTTGGGCCTCCAGGTGTACTTGGATTTCAATTCCAAGAAGCCCAGGTTTCCCGCAAGCCACAGGTTCCACACCCCTGGGCTAGGTGCTCATCTCTTGAGCATGGTGGGTGTATCCATGGAGGTGATGACTAAATACTCCTCCTATATGTGTGTATGTATTTCCTTACAGCTATAGTTCTAATCCAGTGGTTCCCAACTTGGGGCACACACACCACAGGGGATTTCAGTTCCCAGAAGCCCAAGTCACTACATTAGATGATCAGTGCTTTGGGGAATTGACTTAGGCTTCTGGGAATTGAAGTCCAAAAACCAAAGGATGGGAAACATTGGCCTAATCTCTTTTAGCACTTTGGAATGTTTATGTTTATGTTTATTCAATTTTATATCCCGCCCTACATGTTGAGGAATGTATGTTGAGATGTCATCTTTCTGATTTTGAATTAAACTGAATAATGCTAATGATGGAATGATTAATTGGTATTCTTTGTTTGCAGATGCTCGTGGCCTAATCAGATGGATGCTGATGGTGAATCCAGAGCGCAGAGCAACCATTGAAGACATAGCCAATCACTGGTGGGTCAACTGGGGCTACAAAAGCAGTGTTTGTGATTGTGACGCACTGCAAGACTCTGAGTCCCCTCTGCTGTCCAGGTTCATAGACTGGCATCATCGTTCTAATGGCCTCCAGCCAGAGACTGATACCAAAATCAAGTGCCTTTCCAAACCAAAAGGATCTGACGTCATGCTAGAGAGACAGAGGTCCCTGAAAAAATCAAAGAAGGAGAATGACATAGTGCAGTCTATCCAGGAAGGAGGTGCTGAAAATGCATGTAAATTAAACTCCAAAAGGCCCAAAGGCATCTTGAAGAAAAGGAGCAATAGTGAGCATCGATCTCATAGTGCAGGATTTATAGAAGGAGTCATCAATCCAGTGTTGCCTTCCGCTTTTAGAACAGAGCAGGAATTATGTAGGACTGGCATGTCGATTAGGTGTGTTGTGGAAGGGGAAGTAACGGGTAAATATAGCACTAAGCAGTCTTCCTTAATGCCAAAAAAAGGAATCCTCAAGAAGACTCAGCAAAGAGAATCAGGATATTATTCATCTCCAGAACGGAGTGAATCCTCAGAACTCTTGGACCATAATGAAGATGCAGGAAACAGTGACACATCTCCTGGTGTGTCTGAAACATTAAGAATAGAGTCTCACAGCCATTCTTACAGGCGCAAGGGTATTTTAAAACACAGCAGCAAATACTCCACCAGTAGTACGGATTCAGCTTTAATCAGCCCAGATACACCAACACTGGAAGTGATGGAGGAAGCAGTTCTGTCTGGAGAGGGATTATCACGAAGTTACAGTCGTCCTTCTGGTGTAATCAGTGATGACAGCCTCCTTTCAAATGACTCCTTTGACTTGGTGGACTTACAAGAGAATAGGCTTAGAATCAGGAGCTGTGCATCAGCTGAAAATGTGCTTCAGGTGCAGGATTTCCAGGGGCTCCAAAACCGCTCTCGTCCACAGTACCTGAAGCGCTATCGGAGCCGGGCAGGCGACAGCAGTTTTTCCCTCCTTACAGACATGGATGATGTCACTCAGGTCTACAAGAAAGCTCTGGAGATCTGTAACAAACTTAAATAGCAGGTGGGAGATAGCAGAGCGGAAAGAAAAGGGTTTTGGGGTACCTTTATGATAGAGTTGGCCCAATTATTAATTTGCTGGTCATGGTAATGTAATGGAAGAGATGTTGAAGCAGACATGGTAAGCAGAAATCCTTCAAGTCTGCTGAGGAAAAATTCATCTCATACTCAATAGCAACCCTACAAGCTTATGTAGTCAAAATACTACCTAATGTCAAAAGAAGTTACAATAATGTATGAAGCAAAAAACCTCTTAATCTGGCAGACAGAAAAAGATCGTGTTCCAGTGGCTGTAAGCTGAAGCCAGACAAAATGTAAACTGGAAAAAAGGGTACATGTATTTATATTAGAGAAGGTAACTTACCACTGGAAAAGCTTTAATGTTAAAAGAAAAGAAAAAACATTTTTAAAAAGAAAAAGTCAACAGTTAAGTTATTTGCAAATGGATTTGTTAATACCCATATGTTTAAGTGAATGACATTTTCTGATCCCCAGCCAAACAAAACTCTGACCCAAAGGTACACACATGCAGCACTGGGTTGCCTGCTGCTCACACTGATGTATGCCTACTTGTTCAGCCAGTGATTGGCACTGCCAGTTATATTCTGATTGTTGCTACCTTGGGAGGAAAATTTGGTAACTGAGTGGGAAGTGTTCATGTAGCATTTAGGCTAGGGAGAGAGAGTGAACTGATGACAAGGAAGTTAAGTAGAGAAAGAGTTATCTCTCCCCCCCCCCCCCCAGCAAAAGAAGCAAGCCAGGCTCTGAAAATCTGCATAGTCATACAGATGCTCTAGAACCATGCTGGTGAACCTTGGCACTCCATCATGTTCTTGGACTTCAATTCCCAGAAGCCCAAGCACCCTGTGAATCCACATGAATGGGTTTACTGCGATTCATTCGGCCCACGCCTCTCTCGTTGCTCCTGGAAGCGAAAGTAAAACGCACAGATGTATTGACTTGGTTTCTGGGAATTGAAGTCCAAGAACACTTGGAGAGCCAGGTTTGCTGGCCCCTGCTCTAGAATATATCTTCAAATTGGACATAAGTGGCAGATAGGGAGAATCCTGTTATTCTCCACTTTCCGACTTTCCTGCAACAACATTCTGATGTTACAGGTTGCAGAGGAAAACTCTAAAATTCTTGGCAATTTTTATTAAATCTTTTATGCCCCTGCTATTCTACATTATCTGTAGCACCCATCTGTAGACACAATCCAGATAAAGGAGTTACCAATTTCCCATAAAATTAACGGGATGTTATTGTGGTGTTAAACTGCTTAGTTTTATTTCCTTCAGTGGTCTTCAAACATGCCTTCATTTCCCCCAGCCAGCAAAACACAAATTAGGCTAAGGGGTGACCACTTCCTCCAGAACGGAATCACACTGGATTCTGTTTCTTCCATTACATTTATTTTACTTTCTTCAGTTCTTGCTTAGCAAGACTGGTAAGAAAGCTCAGGCTCAAAGAAAAAAGATTAGAATAATAGTCAAATATCTTACTATTTATGCCTGATTACATAATAAAATGGATATTAATCTCACTGGCAAATGGCTGCAAGTTGGGAAATTAGCATCAGCATTTGTTGTTGTGCTCCAAGTTGTATAACTTGGCCAACAACAGCAAATGATTGCACTAAGTTTTTAACTTGCAGCAGTCCATCAGTGAGGTTTATTTCAGCTGCATGAAGAAAGTAGAAAAACTCAATTGCATTTGAGAATTGTATTATTGGTAGCATCCTCAAGAGGTATCGACTCCGGTCTAATGCTGATATAGGACACCCACAACTAAAGCCTTCATGATAGATGACCATTCAACATCTGTTAAAAAAACTTCAAGTGAAGGAGAGTCTACCACCTCTCAAAATAGTCCTCATTGGCAAACACCTATTACAATTGGGAAGTTCTTCCTAATAATTAGTCAAAAGCTGCTTTCTTGTGATTTGAATTCTTTAGCTTGGATTCTACTCTTTGGAACCACAGAAATCAAGCTAAGTTTTCTATTTGAGAGTTCATCAAATATTTGAAAATGGCTCACTATCTTCTCTTTCCCAAGCTAAACATAGCCAGCCCCTCAACTGTTCTTAGAGGCTGCGGTTTCCAAACCATTTATAATATTAGTCATCCGCCTCTGAACCAGTTCTGGAATCTGCTGAATCTGATTTTCTACAGAATCAAACTGCACAAAAAGCAAAGCAATCACACTTATATCCTGCCCCATATCACTTAGTGCACTCTTGGCATTTACCAAGTTAACTAGCATTTTGCCCCAACATGCTGGGTACTCATTTTACCAACCTCGGAAGGGTGGAAGGCTGAGTCAACCTTGATCCCTGGTCAGGATCAAATTCACAACCTTTTGGTTGCAGTACAGCAGTTTTAACCACTGTACCACCAGGGCTCCTGGCTAAGGAATGTGTTTAGGGCACAAGATGGAGTGTAGCAGAACAAGTCAATATCTTACTAGAGAGAACAACTGATAAGATAAGGTTAAAAGAAGAAATCAATATGAAGAAGAGTAAAAAAATGAGATTCTGATGGGGGAACGAGGAGGAACTTGTTCCTCTGTGCAAATTGTGTGACTCACAAAGATTAAGAAAATGTATGCCATTTATTTTCTTTTGCAAAATGATGCAATAGATTTTAGTTCAATCAATTGCAGAATTTAAGCTTTGTCAAACAATTTGAATTCATCATTTTATATTTCAAAAGCTTAGCCCAGAACTCCAGAACTTGTGTCAGTAAGTAGTGCATTATGGCAGGGCTGGCCAACCTTGGTGCCCCAGGTGTTCTTGGACCTCAGTTACCAGAAGCTCAAGTAAGCACACCTGCTGATCAGGGCTTCTGGGAATTGAAGTCCAAGAACATCTGGGGCTCAAGGTTGGCCAGCCCTGTATTATTGGAATAGAAGGAATGTGACTTTTGAGTAGAAATAAAGTAATCAGGTAGGAGTGTTAGTAAGAAATGTAGTTTAAGAATGTGTGTGTGTGTTATGGACAATTTTGCATGGCCAGTGGGGTCAAATTGAAGAAGACAAGACAAGTGTGTCCTGGATATACATTAAAAATTGCAGTTGAAAGCTCAACTCCCATAAAGGTACCACTTGGGTCTACTAGATTATGTGAATGTAAGCCTTTCTTTAAACAGGCACTATGTATTTAACAGGCCTGGGCAGTTCAGAATCATGTGGTCCACTTTGGTTCACAGTTATCCCCAAAAGTGGAGTTTTACTTTTAAATTAACTTTTAATGTCAGCTTTATGCAGCTTTGAAAGATAATGTCAGTACTTAACCTAACTATCAGCAATAGGCCAAGATTCTGTTCCTGCATTTAACAGTGCCAACAGTATGACTTACTTGAGTAAAGAATTTGGCCCACTCTAACATGGACCTCCAAATATTGTGAGAAACTAGTGCCAAACTCAGGAGATTCCAAAGTGAAAGACATGGAGATACCTGAGCTACAAGAAAGTGTTATTTTACATAATTATGTCTGAGCAGAATATTTTTTTATTAGCATACTTTCCCTTCACAAAGACAAATGAATATGTTAGCTTCAATTTCCTGGGAGGAATCTTCCAGTTCAGAACTGCTGTATCGATGCAGAAGAATTGGAACCAATTAATTATCTACTCTTTGGTAGAATGCCAATGAATCTCTACAAAATCTATGTAATCATGCATGTGGATAGAGGAGCATTTCTCATCCATGCAAAGTGTTTTAATACCTGACACAGTACAAGCAACATACATCTCTCATTCCGCATACAATATGCTGTGGGAATAACCCAGCCCTTAAAGTATGTTTACTTGGAAGTCAGTCCTACCGAGTTTACTGGGATTTATTCCCAAATAAGTGAACATAGGATTGACTGCAGTCTCAGAGAGGGGTACAGAAGTCTAAAGGTTTCCTGTGCATTTTCCTTTAGCAATTTGTTTAAACTTTTAATCAGCATTAAAGTCCATGCTTCAATCCAGGTTTGCACAAACATTGCCTGCTGTTACAGGACTGATCTCAAGTTGCTGTGTTGGAGCTGGATTTCAGTGTCCATGTGACACAATTAAATATTTAATTGATGTATGTAAGGAGGAAAGGGAACTCTTAGCTCCTCTTGGGAGGAACTAATAATCACTTCCAAAGTGGGCTCTACCTAGGTCCGTGATGGCGAACCTTGGCACTCCAGCTGTTCATGGACTTCAGTTACCTGCTGCTGATCAAGGCTTCTTGGAACTGATGTTCAAGAACATCTGGAGTGCCAAGGGTCACCATGGTTGACCTAGGTGATGCTCAGGCCTGCCATTTTATGTACAAATGTGAATGACTGATTGATTGATTTCTGCCAAACTGGAAACATGTTCTGTAAGGACTTACTGACATATTTTCATTCCTAGAAGAAGCAGAACACATGACTGCACATTGTTATTATTATTAGTGTTGTGTATTTTTTCCTTATTTAATTTGGGATGTTCCTTTTTTATATTTCAAAGTTGACTTTTTAATTTGAATTTGTCATTTTTTTTTTAATTTATTGGTCTGAAAGCCATTTCAAAGGTATAATATATTCTGGTGTAATTTAATTGGTGCAGCATTTACAGCTCTGGCCAAACTGTTACTTTTTAAAGACTTTGTTTTTCTTTATGTTTGCTCATTGGTTATTTTGATCTCTATGACGCAGGGGGGAAAGCTGGATAATCACCGAAAGTGTTTGTATTTTTAATCTGATATTATCTTTTTTATGAAATAAAAAAAACATTACAATTTAAATTGTATTGATTCTTCCTCCTTGAGTTAAAAGAAATCAGCTTTGGGAAACATTTGATGGCCTTTTCAGGGAGGACTAACACATATTCTAAGAAAATATATGACAGAATTGAATGAAAGCTTTTACTTGACTGAACTGGCAATGATGAGGGACTGTGGTGGGTGGCTTAAGTGGTTAAAACGCTGATCGGATTTCACGACTGGAAGGTCAACAGTTCGAGACCTGAGTACTGCATGACGGAGTGAGCTTCCATCTCTGTCCCAGCTCCTGTCAACCTAGCAGTTTGAAAACAAGAAATTGGAAGTAGATAAATAGATACCACTTCAGTGAGAAGGAAAACAGCACTCCCTGCACTCTGGTATCTAATCATGCCTGCCACATGTCCACGGAAACGTCTGCACATGCAGACAGTCCTGGCTCTTTGGCTATAAACAGAGATGAGCACTGAACCCCAGAGTTGGCTTTCGAGCAAGGGTGACCACTCACTGCTGGCAATGATGCGGGTAATTACTGAAAAATGAACGTTGCGAAAAATTCAGCATGCTGAGAGAGCATTTCTGTTGCTTCATTAGAAGGCTCCCAAGTTGGAACACTGACCTTTCTAGTGTTTTCTTAGGCATGTGCCAGCTTGGCAAAAGAAACAGCATACTGTACACATTTCCTTTCCTTCTGCCTTAATTCTAGGGAAAGAATTTTTTTTAGATCATCTCTTGGTTGGCCTAAATATTCCATTCTGCTATGGCAGAGAGCAATGCATACTAGGCATCAACCACCTTTCCTATCTCCCATTTTTACCTCTCATGCGCAACCGCTGGCTCAGAAGCCATATGCCTAACCTACTGAGTGGTCCAGCTAGCTAAAAGAACTAGCTCACAGCAGTAAATTATTTTGTTCAGTTGTATTTTACACGTGGCTCAAAACCATGCACATGAAGTTGCCTTATTCTTGCAATTCTTCCGCTGGGGTGATGACAGAAAATTATAGGCATGTAAATTCAAAAAATGTATTCCATGTATTTTATGCAGAATGGTATGATGTGTATTAACACAGCAAGGACTCTGAGTCTCTGCAAACCAAGAACTATATCTAGAAGGCAACAGTGCTTATTAACACAGCTGGAAAGAGTTTTTTTTCATCTCTTGATTGCCTGATTAAATGCTTAGAGACAGACCAAGAACCCTGTTCTTCCACATGTAAAAATAGAATCTCCTTGCCACCATTTTTTTTTGTAATTGTCAAAAGCCAAAATTTAATTAAACCATCCCATTACGGCAGTTGCATTCAATCTAAGAAGTTGCTCTTAAAAAAAAAAGAAATTAAGGAATTTTTCAACTTAATCTCAAATTATAAAGGAGAAACTGAACTCTGAGAAAATACCCATCCTTAGGACAAAATAGAAGGGATATGCTGTCAGATGAACAGAGTAACTAGGTATTCAGAGTGCGTGACTAAGCTAGAGGAAAACCTCTGCATATTTTTAAAAGTGAGGCTTAGAATGTCTGGCATGTGTTACTTGTTAATGTAATGCTCTCTATATACAGTGAAGAGAGCCATTTTAAAATTAAATTTATGTTCAGTCCAATCTAATGTTTGCAAACCCCCAAGAGTCCAGAAATACAGCAACAGTTTTAAGTCACAGGAAAAATAAGCTTTCTCCTTTAACTGCAACTTCTCCCATTGTTCTATCAATCAATATTCTGCCTCCATTCTAGATGTGAAGGAAGAAAATTGGGAGCTCCTTTTTAAACAGAGTTTTAGCTGTAATCCACCATTGGTTTGATGGTAAAGTCAACTGTGAAGCTGGGTGCTCCTGTTGCTAGATTCTCTGAGTAATTATTAAATAAAATCAAGCATATTAACTGATCTGAGTGGTTGATTGAATTTCAAATGTCTGTGTCAATGCATAAACATGTATAAATCATTTCAGTCCTTTTGAAGTATTTTGTTTGGCATAGCTCATGGGCATAGCTCATGGGTGTCTACTGCTAGAGACAACTTATATCTCCCCCAAACCCCATGAGCTATAATCCTTTGATTCTCGGGTTTGATGTGGTTTTTTTTAAGTATAATGCACATGGTTTTTTAAAAAGTCAATAATGCACAATTGACAACTTGTCGCCCCCTAGTTTTTAACTGCAGGTCCCATCATCCTTGAGATAAGTTTGCTGCCTGGGAGAGAGGGTAGCCGCTGCCACATCATCATTATCATCATCATCATGGGGGGAAGTATTAGCAGGCCAGACTGGTGGTGTGTGTGGGAGTGTTGGCGGCAGAAGTGGTGGAGGTGGGGGGGATGATGGGGGCTCAGGGTGATCCTGCTGCTGCTACTGGTGGTGGTGGTGGTGGTGGTGGGGGGACACACACCAGTCCAGCCCACAAACAGTCTGAGGGGACGTGATCTGGCCTCTGGCTTAAAAAGATTGAGATTTCCTGTTGTAGGTGATAGCCTATGTGAATGCAGAGAAGCACAAACTACTGTATCTCCTATATGATACAGTGCACACAATGTCCCTCAGCATACCTGTCAAGCCACATGCGCAGTAAGTTTCCAGGCGCCGGGCAGGAAAGCGGTTACTGTGCATGTGCGGCCGTCAGAGGCAGCGGCACCCATGCACAGTAAACTCTTTGTCCAGGAAAGGGGTTACTGTGCATGCATGCAGGGGATACTGGGTTACTGCACATATGCAGTAACCCAGTAACCCCTGAGCGCAAGCGCAGTAACCCCTTTCCTGGCCGGTTAAATTATGGGATGACGGCAGGAAGGAGGGAGAAGGAGCGCTAGATTACGGGATTTCCCGGCCAGGTATGCCCCTCAGTGTGCACAGTATGACAGGTATGCCCCTCAGTGTGCACTGAGTAGGAACTTATGTTGGCAAGGGAAAATTCTGTTGATGTGGCCTGATATTGGGCAGATGTCATCTAGCCCTTTTTAATTCTATTTTGTTTTTAGGTATGTTAATTTTAGCTTTGTATCTTATTATATGTTGGTGGTGCATCTGACACGAATAAAGAAAGATGATCCAAAATGATTTCTTCTGGCAGTACACTGACTAAGGAAAGGTAATTCTGAAAAGTAGCAAGGCCCCATCAAAGAAATGGGAATAAAATTTAGTTTACTCACCAAGTACTGTATAGTTAATTGAATCCAAATTAAAGTCAATTTATTATGTTAGTTTGCAGTCTACTGAACTGATGTGGATTGTCTATGATATCAAGAGTCCACACTGTACCGTTGATGGTGATGGAGGTAGGAATGTGGCAGTACTATTTTAATGGTATTCTCAGTACAGTATTTCAGAAAACCAAATAGGCATGTGCTCATTACACAATACAAATGCAGGTGATACCTTTCTTTCAGTTTGCACTTTAATGCTGATGGTTGCAACAGGGTACTGAATTGCTAACTATCTGAGACTAATGCATTTTGAGTCAGAAATAAAGAACTAGGCTGAACAATTAAACATACAGTTAAAATAGACTGAATTAAACTATTGGACCACCCAAGCACAGAGCTCAGCATAGATAAAAAGAGAAGAAAAAGGTTACTTTTGGAGAGAAGAAATATTTAGCCCACTGATTGGCTGTTTAGATTCAAAACAGGCAACAATGACTATTTGACTTACTGAACATTAAAAAAGGAAGGAATTCGAAAGCCAGTGAAATGCATAGGTAAGATGACGGCGATAAAGACACAGAAAGGTGAAGGGGGAAACGGGGGCTGTATGACACACAAACACTAGAAATGTACTTTGTGTACTGAGTCATGTATCTATATTGATCCTCTCCAGAAATTACACCATTAGTGTTACCCTTTTACGACTATGCAAGATGATTATGAATAATAAATAACAGTGAACCAGAAGAATACCTTATGGTGGTCTCCGGTGAGGAGACCAAGATTTCCAGGCCACTACTCACTGACAAATAATTCCCAAGTATCTGTGGGTGAAGTCATGGTGGTTAAACCAGTTCAAGCATAGAAATGACTTGCTTGCTGAGGTGTAGATTGAATCAGTTTAATTGATTCAAGACAGAAATGGTGCATCTCTTCAGTGGGTAAGTTAAATGGTCATTCTGGTTTCTTCCATTGCAATAAATTTGTTTAAAATGATTGTTACTTTCTTGTCTCAGGTCACTGATGTTACCAACAGCATATCAAAGGCTGACTAGAAAAGGTTCACTTACGATGGCATGAATTACTAAATTTTCTTAGTTAAATAGGTCAGAACTGTGGTGTGCTCCAGTAATTTCCAAAAATCCTGTGGAATTAGAACATTTTGAGGATCCACATGGCTATTGGTTCCTTTCAGAAACCAGAACAACAACAAAGGAGGCCAGCCTGATTCTTCAATTAGGTCATCCGTTGCAAAGGTCGCAAAATGTCTTAACCTTTCACCATGGAGGCCTCTACAGCTGCAATAGACATGAATATGAAATAGAAATCTTTTGTTCAGATCTGGCAGAGCAGACACTTAACTATTGTTTAAAGGTCATTTCGGTTAGCTTTGGTATCACAAAGGGGCAAAATGTAAAAACTTACCCTTTAAAAAAATGGTATTGACATACTGCTTCTCAAAGACAGGCAGAATTCCAGTTAGAGAGTTTATTTCTTTCTCTTGTGGAGGTATAGACTGGACCAAATCATCATAATTTAAGAAGTCATTTTCAAAGATGGCTTGATAGTTTGTTTCTAGGTGCTGTCAAGTTGCCTCTGACTTATGGTGACCCTATTAATGAGAGATCTCCAAAATGTTCTCTCTTCAACAGCCCTGTTCAGCTCTTGTAAAACCCAAGGCTGTGGTTTCCTTGAGTGAAACCATCTCACATTTGGCCTCCCTTATTTCCTGCTGCCTTCTACCTTTCACAGTATTATTGGCTGTTCCAGAGAATCTGGCCTTGTCATGATGGGCTCATCATGGAGGACATTCCCAGCTTCATCATTTCTGCCTTCAGAGACAGTTCAAACTTGATTTGCTCTAGGACAGTGATGGCTAACCTTGACACTCCATGTGTTCTTGAACTTCAATTCCCAGAAGCCTTGATCAGCAGGAGTGCTGACTTGGGCTTCTGGGAATTGAAGTTCCAGAACAGCAGGAGTGCCAAGGTTTGCCATCCCTGATCTAAGGGAAGGGAAAACTCCAAGAACACCTGGAGTGCCAAGATTAGACATCACTGCTCTAGGACCTACTTATCTATCTTTCTGGCAGTCCAGGTTATCTGCAAAAACTCTCCTGTGGCACCATATTTCAAGCAAGTCAATTCTCCCCCCTTAGCTTTCTTCACTGTCCAGATTTTGCACCTGTACATAGTGCTCGATTAAAACAAGAGTGCAGATGGTCTTGGTCTTCAGTGACATATCCTTACACATTATGATATTTTCCAATTGCTGGACTAGAGGCAGCCACAGAGGTAACTTGGTACCTTCAGCAAAAATTCCCTGCGAATGCTTGTGTGCCCTTCTTCCTAGAACTCAGTGTTCCAAACTCTTCAGTGCTAGGCTCTCCTCCTTGTTCATTTAAGCTATCCACACACACCCTTCCTATTTTCTCAGCTGCAGTAGCTGCACCATGCTGAGGTTCTTGGCCTCTTTCAGCCCTTCAGTACTGTCCAATGAACTCTGAAGCACATATTTTGTTCCATCGTACTTGTCCTTCTTTTAAAGGTAAAGGTCTCCTTTGCTTGAAAACCAGTTGCATCCGACTCTAGGGGGTGATGCTCATCTCCTCGCTGCGTCTCTCCCGGCCCACGCCACCGGCCACCGATGGGAGTCTCAGCTCACCTGTGGCTGCCTGCTTCACCCCTCCTCGCCCCTCCTGGCCCCACCTGCCAGAGGGGTTGGAAAAGGACGTCAGAGACGCCGGGTCAAGGTTCTCCCTGGTTCCGCCTTGGATGTTTGAGCCTGGGGCTCAGTCGCGGACACTAGGTGGTGGAGGACATTGCAACTGTGTAACTTTGGTAATGTGACAAACCATATATTTGCTTGTTATTGTGTTGTATATTGCACTTGTTTAATTTTTATCCTGTAATTTGCATTTAGTGATATTGTATTTTCTGACTTGTAGCTGTAATTTGCATTTGTAACTATATTATTATTTTTTTTGCATTTGTTGTAATTGCGTTTTTGATATACTGTATTTTGTATACTTTTCTATGTTGTAAATGCCGCTTTGGGTCACCCATAGGATCAAGGAAAGCAGGGTATAAATAATAAATGAAATGAAATGAAAATCTCCATTTACAGCCAAAGAGCCAACACTGAGTCTACACACACTTCCGTGGTCATGTGGCAGGCATATCTAGACACGGAACACTGTTACCTTCCCACCAAAGCAGTACCTGTTTATCTACTTGCAATTTCTTGCTTTCAAACTGCTAGGTTGGTAGGCTCTGGGACAGAGACAAGAGCTCTCTCTGTTGTACAGCACTCAAGTATATAAGCCAATATGTCACTGATAAAACTAACAACATTATAACCATTACCAATCCTATCAGCTTTTACAACAAAAGAGCCACCCCCTGCTTTTTTTAGTTTTTTCACATGGAATTTTATTTTGAATTAAAGTTTACAGTGAAAACTCTCTGTAACTGTATAACAAAATCACCAATTAAAGAGAAAGGTAAACTTACCTCAATTTTCAACAGTCTTACAGAAAGAAAGTTTGGAGAGGAGAAACTGCCTTCCCTTGGTTGCTCATGGCTTGTAAGACAATTAGACTAAAGCTAGACTTTCTTGCTGGCTGATCCTAAGCTATGGAACTCTCTTCCAAGGGAAGGTAGATACCCTCCAGTTGTCCTTTTACTGACAAATATCTTTTTATTCTGCCTTTTTATTCAGGTTTTTATTTTCTGACTGGCTACTGACAAAGTAGCTTTTTACCTAAAAAGGATTACTTTGATTTTTTAAAAGTGATCTAATTAAATTTATTTGTGCGTTCATATATGAATATATTTTGTGTTTTAGTTGTATTTTCATATATTGTGAGTTGCCTTGAATCCGACTATAAATACAGTAATAATAGTCAGAGACAAAAGGTGAAGAAGAAATCAACAGATGGTATGGATTCAGGCCACAGAGACTACTGCGTTCGTCCATCCCCGGGATTCTCAACCTGCGGCTTGCAGGCCAGTTTCGGCCCATGGCACCATTTCATGTGGGGCCACACTGCCTCCACCACACCAGGAAGTGCCATGTGGTGGAGGAAGGGCAAAATGGCCATCAGCCCCCCAAAGCTGTCTGAGGGAGCGTAACCCGGCCCCCAGCTTTAAAAGGTTGAGAACTCCTGGTCTATCCCCTCCAGTTAGTGATCAGAGATGACAACAAAGAGGGGGGAGAGTGAGAGTGAGATGTGAATCCAGTTTTTGCCAGCTGTCTTATGCAAGTATTGGCTGAGGGCTTTACTTTGTCTCTGTGTTTCATTTATCTTAGTTTCTGACTTCAGCGCTAAATGAAGAAACTCCATGCTGAGCTTTGGCTAGGGAACCAACAATGTTAGGAGTGTGACCACACACAATGAAATCATCCGCAGTGTGGAAGATCAGGGAGGATCAGGAATTTGACTTGGCAATGTTCCCCAAATCCTGGTTTATGGAGATGCTTGATAGCAATTGAGGAACTCTGGAGATGTACCATAAGTTATGAAGCTGAATCATATTCAGGACAAAAACAGATAGTACAGTAATACCTCATACAAAGACCGCTTCATACAACATCAGATTCATACAACATCGCCTAATTCCTTGAAAAAAGTTGCCTCATACAAAGTCGTGTGACGTTGTATGAGGCATTGTGGTTTTCCTAGGTTGCATTGTGCCTGGGCAGTATAAAAGGCAGGACACATGCGTGCATTGCTCTTGTGGGTTTTGCATGAGGCAAAGAGTGTTTAGGAGTGGTTTTGAGCGCAATTTTGGATTTTTTTTAATTTTTTTGTCAGAATTTTTAGAAGCATTCCTGGGATTTTTGCAGCATTCCTCAGGTTCTTGGACAATCAGGGTTGTTTGACGTGTTTTTGTAATGTTTTTAGCCTTTAGACAATGATTTCTTAAAGTTCTGTCAGTTTCTTGTCTGTTTCCTTGATTTTGCCCTGAAGTCTGTGCTGTTACAGTACAATGTATCTCTATGGAAACAACGTTGTATGAGGCATCGCGGCAAGGATTTGGATGTTGTATGAGGCATCGCGGCTAGGATTTTGCATACCTCATACAAAGTCCAAATCCGTATAAAGTCCAAACTTGTGGAACCAAGTTTGGACGTTGTGTGAGGTATCACTGTATCTGTATTTCATGAGAATGCATGCAGAAGCTTGTAGGGCTTCCACACAAGAAATAAATAGAAAACAGAGTTCATGTCAAACAATAGTTAAATTGCAATACTGCAGCCCAAACTGTTCATGATCTGAGTTCAATCCTGACGGAATCAAGGGTGACTGAGCCTTCTATCTTTCAGCGTTTGATAAAATTAATGCCCAGTTTGTTGGGGGCAAAATGCTGATTACCTTGTGAACCACCCAGAGAAAAGTGCTCTAAGGCTTTATATACATACCTAAACGGTATCCCCATAAAACTGTTTTTAAAAAGGGATCCTTTCATGATTTCACCAATTCAAAGTAATGCTTCGTTTTCTTTTATTGAATAACATTTACCCTTCACATCCAACAGCTGAAGTTCTGACAGTGACAAACAGTTCTACATAGCAGAATGGGTTAAAAATACAATAAAATATCAAGTCCGTTGCTTTCTATGGAAAAATTAACCTTTATAAAATAGTTTCATTTTAAACTTTCTGCCTATATATAACTGGAGACTGTACTGTCTAAAGGTGTAGGGCTTTCCACTTGGCCGGAAAATAGGAACCACACACAGAATAGGTTTCCACACACAGTTCTGAAAAGGCAGGATACTGACTATTATAAATTATTATTATGTGCTGTCAAGTCACTTCTGACTTATATAGTGGTTCTAACAGAGTTTTCAAGATGTGTGAGCTATTCCGGGAGTTCTTTACCTTTGCCAGCCCCTCCCTAGGGAGTCGGTGGCTAAGAGAAGATTTAAACCTAGGGCTTCTGAGACTTCATCTGCGGGCAGCAGAAGTTAAAAGAAAACAACCAACAAACAACAAAGCATTATAGAAGTTAGAGAACTAACCATTTTATTTGATCCAGAAACACTCACACAGAAATAAAATTGTTAGACTTTAGGGTATTCTAGAAAAAATGTCTCTTTCCAACATGGTAATAATAATTTCATGTCAGAAATTATTCTGGGTTGAAAGGATTTTTGCTGGAGGAACACAGCTCAGGGGACGCCTGAATGAGGCTCCTTTCATGTCCCCAGGATCTTTTCCCACCAAATTGGTCCCTATTTGTCTACTTGCAATTTCTTGCTTTCAATCTGCTAGGTTGGCAGGAGCTGGGACAGAGACAGGGGCTCAATCCGTCATGCAGTACCTGGATCTTGAACTGCTGACTTGCCAGCCTTCCAGCTAACAAGGCGAGCTTCTTAACCACTGGGCCACTGCAGTCCCTTTTCCAACATGGTGAAGCAGGGATCCGTCTTAAAAAATCTTGGCCTGATACTCTGTTCATTATACTTACACAGCTGCCCTTCCAGCTCCATTTGCCCGATGGGTGAAAAGCTGCCGCCAGAGGACACCCCCGCCTCTACCCGGAGCCATTCTATCATCTGGGGAAGTGTATCTTGTGCTCTGCCCAGGCTTTGGTCCATGAGGCAAGATGCTCTGCATTGCATTGTATGGGGTGATGATTTTTTTGGATACTGTATTTCTGGGGATGTTACTTACTGTTACTATGATATTGATTGTAGGGTAAGAAAGGCGGTATAGAAATAAACCTCTATCTAGCTATCTCTCACTGAATACTACATATTGCAAACATAAATTACATATAACAGCTGGGGAAATTTAGTTTTTTGAACTACAACTCTCAGGTATGGCCACTGGCTATGTTGGCGGGGATATTCTGGAAATCATACTTCAAACAACAGGTAGGGAGTGAAGTTGAGAACTACATTAGAAGGCTGCGATTGCATACTTTTGAACTTATTGTTTGTTCATTTATTAGGTTAGGAGTAATAATTTAAGTCCCCCCCCATTACATTTACATTTTATAATAACCAAAGATGTAGATATTCCTCAGGAATACCCACCTGTGGTCTGAAACATTACAAGATGTTTAGGATTCCATCCTTCACCTCAGCCCTGCCCTTCCTAAACAAATTCCAAATTCATATGCACTGGTTTTCACCCCATTGTAAGCAAAAATAAACATTAAAGTGCAACAGAGCAAGGCAGAAATCCACTAAAAATGAAAGTGGCCAAAGCATTCATTTAAGGACTAGATCTTCAAAGGGCCGAGACAGCTGCAAACATTCTCACAGACTCAGCTTCAAAGAAATGCTTTTATGATACTGCCTGGGAAGAAACAAAAATTGTATTCTCGAGAACAGAGATCGCAACAACAGACTGGGAGGTGGGTGAGTTGCAAAGGTTGTTGTAAAAAGCTGGTGATCTCAACAATGTGTTTCAATTACTGCACATACAATGCACTATGTTCTAAAAATTCAGCTCATATTGAGGCTATTATATTTTGTTCATACCATGAGAAAACAAGAGTCGCTGGAAAAGACAACCATACTAGCAGAAATGAAAGGCAGTAGAAACAGAGGGTCTAAAGATGCAAAACCTGAACTGGGCTATTAATGATAGGACCTTTTGAAGGTCATTCATTGACAGCAGTTACACATAATAGATTGTTACAGTTGCTGCCATTCACACTTGTTGAAAAACAGACACAACCGTTGCTCGGTGGGAAGTAGTTAACAAATGAAAAAAGTAGTCAGCTTCTGGATTTTCCTTTGCTCGATGCCTCTAGGTCAGTGATGGTGAACCTTTTAGAGACCTAGTGCCCAGACAGATGGGTAAGTGAACTCTGTGCTGGGGGGAGGGAGGAAGCGCTCCCATTGGGCTGCTGGGCAGAGGGGCAGGGCGAACTCTGTGCTGGGTTGACGGCACATGTGCTGACAGAGAGGGCACGAAAGGGTATCCTATAGGCCATCTTGACTCCTGCAATTGGCGTTGTCTATATTTTGAGCTGCCCTTTGTTATGTAAACCTTGGCATCTTTTTCCCGTGCAATGTGGGCACGATATTGTACCGCAATATCAAGTCGTTTCCTGCTTTTCAATCATGAGTATAGAAACACAATGGTGAAACAGAGGCTTTTTAAAGAATTGAATAAATATATAGGCTGAGTCTGTAAGATGCAATACTTATAGCACAAGTGTTCAACTTTCCACTTAGCCACAAAACTTTCAGGGTGACTTTGAAACAGCCATATACCCTTTTGGCACAACAAATCTTCACATGACTGTGGTTGTTGTCTAGTAGGGAAGAAGAAAGAACCATCTACAAATTTTGGAGCTCCTAAGAAGAAGCCTGGGGTTTAGATCTAATAGACAAACAAACAAACAAACAATACAGCATTAGTTCTATATAACTTGAACAAGTAAATCAGGCTAAATGCCAGAGCTGAGAGATCTTCAGCCCTCCGGATGTTTTGGAGGACAGCTACTACAATCTTTTGTTACTAGGCATGTTAGGTTGAGCTCAAGCAAAAGTTGAGCTCAAGCAAAGGTGTGCCATATACTAGGGCAGTGATGGCAAATCTTGGCACTCCCGCTGTTCTTGAACTTCAATTCCCAGAAGCCCTGATCAGGAGGAGTGTTGACTTGGGCTTCTGGTAATTGAAGTCCAAGAACACCTGGGGTGCCAAGCTTTGCCATCACAGTACTGGGGCAATAGTTTGAACCAGTGGTATGTATACTGCTGGTGATACGTAGAATTTGTCTAAGTGGGACAAGGGCTTTCAGAAGAGATACTGATAATTTATTCTCTCTCAATCCCCAGTTCTTTCTGCAAGTGCAAAATATTGTCTCCTACTCACTCTATTTCTCATGGATTATCCATCTACAAACAACAGGTATGCTACCAGTAACACTGGATACTGAGCATTTACCCTAATTCCCCTCTTATATTGTAAATTATAAAATACATAAATGCCTGTAGTAGATATAAGCATTCATGGAAAATATGGACTTTTTGCTTTTATCATGGTGGGACTTAGATTCTTCAAAAAAATAAATAAATGATGGGTTGTAAAATGAAAAAGGCTGATAGTCACTGCTCTATAGAAAGGCAAAACCATTTTCACATTTGTACCCTAACCTTCCAGCAATGAGTAGAAGACAATGCATTCCATTTTGTCATCACACCAGGCCTCTGAGATGGATTAAATTGAATGAATTTACCCACAGGATGTGGGTTACCCACAGGATGTCATGGTAGGGCTGTAATTTTGAACCCTAGTTTTCCCAGACCAAATACAGTAATACCTCATACAAAGTCCGCTTCATACAACATTGAATTCATACAACACCGCCTAATTACTTGAAAAAAGTTGCCTCATACAAAGTTGCTGCGACTTTGTATGAGGCATTGGGGTTTTTCCCAGGTTGCATTGTGCCTGGGCAGTATAAAAGGCAGGACACATGCATGCATTGCTCTTTTGGGTTTTGCACGAGGCAAAGAGTGTTTAGGAGTGGTTTTGAGCACGATTTTTGATTTTTTTGATTTTTTTCCGTCAGAAATTTAGAAGCAATTCTGGGATTTTTGCAGCATTCTTCAGGTACTTGGACAATCAGGGTTGTTTGACATGTTTTTGTATGTATTTAGCCTTTAGACAATGATTTCTTAAAGTTCTGTCAGTTTCCTGTCTGAGGAAGCATGACCCGGGCTCCGGCTTTAACAGATTGAGAACGCCTGCTGTAAAGGGTCACCATGACTTGAAGTGGACTTGACAGCGCATAATTATTATAAAGAAACAGAGATGAGCACTGAACCCTAGAGTTGGATACAACTGGCTTTTTAGCAAGCATGACCTTTAAGGAAAGGAGAGCCATGCCCATGACCAGAGATAGGGATTAAAAGCACGGAATGAATGATTAAATTAAAAAAAAACAGGCTCTAATGTACGATGAAGTGTAATGATGGAGTGTGAATCTGAAGACCTGGTTTCAAAACATTGCTTGGCCATAGAAACTCATGGGGGTGGGCAGAACTGATAAAGCCACTCCTTTAATATCTCATATACCTCAGAAACCCTAGGGTTGCTGTTGTGTATTAAGGTACGTTTGCAAGTAGCACGGGCAGTGCTTTGCAAGAGGAAAATGGTGGTTTCCCGCCATCCAAATTAGGAGCCTAAAGTGGCGTGAAATCCCCCGTTCCAGGGCGCATTGATGACGCTAATCCAAGCCCTGTGATTGGTTACAGTTTTGGATCCTGTTTCCCATTGGTTAATTACATATACAGTAATACCTCATACAAAGTTCGCTTCATACAACATCAGATTCATACAACATCGCCTAATTCCTTGAAAAAAGTTGCCATACAAAGTCGTGTGACGTTGTATGAGGCATTGGGGTTTTCCCAGGTTGCATTGTGCCTGGGCAGTATAACAGGCAGGACACATGCGTGCATTGCTCTTGTGGGTTTTGCATGAGGCGAAGAGTGTTTAGGAGTGGTTTTGAGCGTGATTTTGGATTTTTTTGAATTTTTTCGTCAGAATTTTTAGAAGCATTCCTGGGATTTTTGCAGCATTCTTCAGGTTCTTGGACAATCAGGGTTGTTTGACATGTTTTTGTAATGTTTTTAGCCTTTAGACAATGATTTATTAAAGTTCTGTCAGTTTCCTGTCTGTTTCCTTGGCTTTGCCCTGAAGTCTGTGCTGTTACGGTACAATGTATCTCTATGGAAACGACGTTGTACGAGGCATCGTGGCAAGGATTTGGACGTTGTATGAGGCATCACGGCTAGGATTTTGCATGCCTCATACAAAGTCCAAATCCATATAGAGTCCAAACTTGTGGAACCAAGTTTGGACGTTGTACGAGGTATCACTGTACATGGTATTTTTCAGTGGCATTCGATTTTTGTGTGTGTGGTTTGTCCCCAGAACATGCAGGGGTGGGGAGGAAACAGGGTTTCTTACTCATGTTTAGGTTATTCAAAGATACTGAGTTATTGTGACCCAAGGACTATGCAGTCTGGCAGATTACATACCACGGATGCAAGAATAATGGACTTAATCAAGTGACAAAAATTGCAACATCTTAGCAATGCGAAGTTGTGCTGTTATTTTTTTTTTGGAGGGCAACCAGAGAAAGCTGTCTTAAATTATTTACCAGACCATGTTCTTCCCCTCCTGCAAACAAGAGACTTAGGAATGCATCAAAGGAAACAGAGGTTTCTCCAATAGTTTCCTCTGAATAACACCAATTTACTGTAAATCAAAATCTGAAGCAATGATACTTTAAAAAAGTCTGGAGAACATGTGTCAGCTTCATTCCAGCACAGAGGAAATATTAGAAATGTACAAACCAGTGTAACAATTTAGAAGTAGTATTTTGTAGTGTCTAGTTGACTGGCTGGCTCAGTGGTCTAAGTATCTGGCTATGGTGCCAGAGGTTGAGAGTTTGATTCCCTACCATGCCTCCGGAGAGAAGAGCCAGCCTATGTAGCCAAATAGCAAAGCTGCAGAGTCCCAGGGCACCCCCAGAAGAGGTAGGGAATGGTGAACCATTTCTGTGTATTCTCTACCTAGAAAATCCTGAATCGACATGACAGCATGCAATTATGATTATTACTTTATAGTGTAAAATTGGCTTCTAGCTGATGTTATATTCAAGAGGAGATTTTTTTTCCCTTAGGGAGTTTCCCATTTTGTAAAGAACATAACAACTCTTTCAAAGGAAGCAAGGATATTGACTTGTCTAGACAGCAGTTTCCTCGTTTAGGAAAAGAACACAGGGTGCTTGATTTCTAGAAGAATTAAGAAATGCCAGAGCTAAATTCTGATCAGGAACTATTTTCCTAAGGACTGAGGATTCTGAGAGGCTACACTTTCCATGAGCAGGGCCCACAGGTGCTCAGCAGTATCAGATATAGAAGGAGTATTCCCTTGCTAAATCTCCCTGGCTATTCATCTCTGATGGAGGAGAGAACAGTGTATAGCAGGGGTGTCCAAACTACACTACAGGCTGGGGTACAGATCTGGCCCCGCGAAGCCCTCGTTGCTCCTGGAAGCGGAAGTAAAACGTGCTCGTATGGGAGCATTTTCCTTCCGCTTCAAGGAGCAACGAGGGTTTTGTGGGCTGGATGAATTGGCTTCAGGGGCAGGCTCCAGCCCCTGGGCCATAGTGACTAGCCCCCTGAACCACGTGACCAGCCCACGGCCTGAAAAGTTTGGGCACCCTGGTACATAAGAACATAAGAACAGCCTTGCTGGAACATGCCACAGCCAATCCAGTCCAGCATTCTGTCTCACACAGTGGCTCACCATTTCCTTCAGGGTATTCCCAAGGAGATGCCTTCACCTGCTTAGGATTCCCTGGAAATGGCATTGAGAGATATCTTGCCTATCTCTACAACTAATTAAGTATCCATAATTATAGCCATTGATACCCTTGTCCTCCACGAACTTGTCTAATCCTTTCTTAAAGCTGTCAAGACTGACAGCTGTCACCACTTCTTCTGGCAGGGAGTTCCATAGACCAGTAATCCTCTGGGTGAAAAAGTACTTTCTCTTATTTGTTTGAGAACTAGTACCCAAATTTTACCTGCCCTTACAGGTTGAATCTGTTGGGAACCACTGCTCTAACAGAAGGAGTCAGTATCTGTTAGATGAGGAACCAGAAGCAAGAGACTCAGCCGCTTTAGTTAAAGTACCACAGTAATACAGCAGACAAAATGTTAGACTAGAGAAAATGGGATCAATTAAAAACATAGTGGCCAAAATCTTGTTCTTAGCCTAGTAAATTCCACTAGAATTGATTTGATGTCAGTTTCTGAGACAGTTTCAGGGCTCCAGTTGTTAGAAAACCAGCTCTTAGATTCCCAGCCAGCTGCAGCTCCTGAGTCCCTGATGAGATACATTTGAAAGCCCTGGCTATATAAAAACTGACTCTTTGTCTAGAGGCTACCTCAGCAACAAAAGTTCCTGGATTTGTTGTGGATTTTTGTGTGAACCTCCTGCTCTTAAAAATGCCGAATTTCGTTTGCTTTCTTGATTGTTTGACTCTTGGGCTGCTTGGTCAATGGCTCCTCTACTGACTCATCTTCTTCCCCTGTCTGCTCCTGGCTTTGACCTTGGACTTGGAGAAGGTTTGGTTTTGACCTTTAGCTTGGTTTCCCTTGGTTCTGGTGCCTGCGTTGCTAGCTGGCCGCCTACACCATGGACTCTGATACTTGAAGGCACACTTGAAGGCACCATACAAAGCATATGTGAAAAGAGGAGAAAGACAAAAACCACAAGGCAGTCCCAGATGAAGGTGAAGAGATAACATTATAAGAACACCAAATAATGCTGGTGGATTCCGCTAAAAGTGCCAGAGCAAGAACCATGTATCTTCCGCGACACAAGAAGCAGCAAAAGCATTATCTAAGGCTTCTGGGAATTGAAGTGCCAGAACAGCTGGAGTGCCAAGGTTCGCCATCACTGATCTAAGGGAAGGGGGAAAACCCTTTTTTCTTATGTGTGAAATAATTTTGAAATGAGTAATTTTAATTTGGCAATTGGGAGTTTTTTGCAGGCCCATCCCATGCTTTCTTTGCATTGATAACAGAAAAATTGCTGAAGGCTAACTTCCTTGGTGTGAATTTAGAGACAGCAGCATAAAACAAAATGATGTTTTTTTAAAAAACAGTAAATAAAATGAGCAAATAATTGTGTGCATATCAGACAAATAAACTGCTGGACCTAAAGAATATGGAGTAAAGGTAAAGGTTGCCCTTGCACAAAAGCCAGTCGTATCCAACTCTAGGGTTCAGTGCTCCGCTCTGTTTACAGCCAAAGATCCAGCACTATCTGCGTCTGTAGATGTTTCCATGGACACATTGCAGGCATGCCTCAACACCGGAGTGCACAGAACATTGTTTGCCTTCCCACCGAAGTGGTCCCTATTTAGCTACTTGCAATTTCTTGCTTTTTGAACCGCTGTCATGCAGTACTGTACTCGGGAATCAAACTCCGACCTTCCAGTCATCGAGTTCAGCATCTTAACCACTTGAGCCACCTCAGTCCCATGGGGGTCTCTACTAGTGTCCCAAATAAGAGAATATATCTCCATTATAAATTGTCAACACTTGGGTGGAATGTTCAATCAATAGGTTATTAAGTTATTTATTACTATATCTGCATTACTTACTAGGTTTCCCCCCCTATCATGTTCTGAAGCAACTCTAGGCCTGTTTTAGCTACTGCTTGCTTTGTGGTTAAAGGAAGTCCCCCCAAAAAATCTTGTCTCTTCTACTAGGTGTGAAAGAGCAAAAAATCTGTCTTACTGTTGAGTCCAGCCCTTGTAAAGAATAGTCCAGCAAACGATGAGCAGAACAACGAACAGCGGTTTATTGTAAAGTCTTGCAGGCCACAATTACAAGGATATCCAGACAACAGATGGCTACACAAGTCCCAAGTAATCGGTCTCTCCGAAATCTACCCTTGTGGTATATATACTGAGCTACATCTGTGTGTGAGGGTATGGAGAGGACCCAAGGCTAGCCGGACGAGGTCTAACCTGCAGAGATATTGGGAAGCATAGATCCTGCCCGGCCACACCCTTGTTTACCCGTGGCACTTATATAGTGTCTTGGCGGTAGTCACTCTGGGATACAATGTAGTAACCCACCGGATAACCTTAACTAATCAGTCATAACCATGATATATCAGTTTTAACCAATCAGGAACAGGATCCAAAACTGCACCCAACTATAGCACTCTAATTAACATAAGGAGTGCACCAAGTAGGGGAGAATGCATGCCAAATCTTGCTCTTGATTCTGATGGCGGGAAATCGCCATTTTGTCTTTGCAAAGGATTGCTGGAGGAACTTGCAATTTACTTGAATACACAACACTTACAAAATTACTGAACCACCTAGAATTCTCACATCAGGAATTTACATTTCAAAAAGATGGCAAAAATTCTCCAGCTGCCTGGAAATTAAATTTTAATTATTACTAGTAAGACAGCTCTTTAGTAGTGCTCATAACATGGATCAGCTCATCCTATTAACCCCCATGGCCCAGTAGTAAGGAGGAGCAACATTATTATTATTATTATTGGTTAACATGTCTGGTTATTTTACAGACCCAGTTAACAAGAAATGGGGAGGTTGGAGAATTCCTGTATCATGCAAAACATTTTTCCGCCTGTCGTTTGGAGCTTTGCCTCTGTTTAAATGTAAGTAGATTTGCTACCCTGCCATCTGCAGTTCGAATATTTGACTATTCCTTGGCTTGCAGTCAAACCACAGTAGAACACCCCAGCCCATGATTTACAACCCAGGGTGTGATTATAATAGTTTTATTTTAGTTGGATCTCTGTTTACAGGCTCACTTGTCTTGGTGCACTGTGTTAGAATAACAATGAGAGAATTATTAGGTCTCATTAGCAACCCCTGCACATGGTACACAGCACTTCAGTCATAGAGAACTGCTTAAGTACTCTAGCAGCTCAGATTTGTCTGCTTTCCCTTGCAAAGGTGAGGGGTGGAAGGATACAGTCAAGAATGAGGGCTATTAATTATTTTCTCAGTAAATAGGAGGACATGTATTTCCTGGTTTAGCAACTTGAAAACAATTCCTATGGCAAGGGAACAGGCTGCTGTTTCTCTCATCAAGGTTATGTAAGGTACCCTGTCCCAGTCTCTGCTGAAGGAAGGAGGCTGTTCAGGAAGTTATGTGATGGGAAGGTCAAAATTAAGAAAACAAGGAGATTTGAGGAGTTGGAATACAGCTGGGAATATCCTTTGTTTATCATGTATGTAGTTGCAAATGAAACTGTAGTCCCCTGAGGATGCAATTCACTCCAGAAAGGGATTGTTCAAGAGCACATGTGAATGAAATTAAACATGTAAACATAGGCAGCAAAAGAGGAAAATGCCAAAGCAGCTGAACATTAAGAAGATGAAAATAATAACTACAGAAGAACTACACAACTTTAATATTGAAAATGAAAGGTTTTCTATATCTAGGCTCAGTCATCAACCCAAAAGGAGACTGCAGCCAAGAAATCAAAAGAAGACTGTGACTTGGAATGGCAGCAATGAAGGAACTAAAAGATAATCAAGTGTAAGAGCATCAAGTGTAAAGAGGCCAAGTACAAAATCATCCACACTATTGTATTTCCAATCACTATGGATGGGTGCAAAAGATAGACAATAAAGAAAGCTGTTAGGAAAAAATTGATCTACAGTGGAACCTCATACAACAATCGCCCTGTATAGCAACGAAACCGTATGCCAATTAGTTGTTTTTTTTGGTGGGGGCGGCGGCGGTGGCGATGGTGTCTCATATAACAATTTTCCCTATGGAAAAAATCGTACAAAAAATTTTCAATGGGAAAGAAAAGCCACTGCTGCCACCATCCCGAGGACTCGCTGCCTCTCTCCAGGCCATTCCATCAACTCAGGGAGGTGTACCTTGTGCTTGTCCAGGCTCCGTTTTTGGCGTCGAGCCTGGGCTTAGTATCTATTCTCTGTTTTGGAATTTGCACTATTTTTTTTAGTATACTCTGATTCTTTATTGTATATTGTATTTATTTGTACCTGATATTGCATATGATTGTAAGCCACTTTGGGTCTCCCGTGGGCGAGGAAAGCGGGGTATAAATACAATAAACAAACAAACAAACAAACACTTAGCGAAAAAATCATTGTACAGTACAATGAATCCCATGTGGAAAATCACTATACAATGCATGCATCGTATAGCAATTGTTTAGTTCAACAATGAGCCCCATGGAATGGATTAAAATCGTTGTATGAGGTAGCACTGTACTTGAAACAGAGTGCTGGAGGATAAATTTGTGGCTACCCTGGACTGCCAAAAAGTCAAACAAATATGTCCTAGAACAGGGTTCAGCAAACTTGGCTCTCCAGCTGTTCTTGGACTGATCAGCAGGTGTGCTGACTTGGGCTTCTGGTAATTAAAGTCCAAGAACACCTGCAGAGCCAAGTTTGTTGACCCCTGCCCTAGAGCAAATCAAGCCTGAACTGACTGTGGAGGCAAAAATGATGGCACTGAGGCTGTCCTACTTTGGGTACATCATGAGAAAGCAAGATTCTCTGGAACTGCCAATGCTTCCGGGAAAGGTGGAAGGCAGCAGGAAATGAGGAAATGTCAAATGCAAGAATTGACTCCATAGGGGAAATGATATACTGTAACTTGCAAGACTTGAACAGAGCTGTTAAGGACAAAACATTTTGGATATCTCTCATTTATAGACTGCATCATTTCACACAGAGCAGATGATTAAAGCATACTGTGTTTTTTGTGCACTCTTGTTTTTGATACATCATTGTTGTACATGTGTAGAAGTCATGCATTGTAGCAATTTTATTCAAGATATGATTGAAAATTGTCTTATGTAAAACAAAGAAGGGAGAAAGATGTTACACAGGAGATAGGGAAACAGAGCAGCCAATTGACTTACTGTACTTTTATTCAGCCTGGCTATATTTTTAGGTACTGGACTCTACCATTCATTGACAGGCTTTCCCTGTAGTGAACTATATTAGTAACTAGCAAGGGGTCCCGGGCGGTCTGGGGGGTGTTGTTGTGTGAGCTACAGGGGTGTTTATGGCCTCACCCTGCTCCGTTTCTGGTGCCCTGCGTGCCTTTCACCACCGCTATGGCTGGGTGTGGGTGGTTTCCCCACGGGCCTGAACATGGTTGTGGCCAGTGTAGTTTGGGCTGGAGCTGGGGCGGTGCACACATCCCTTCCTCTCTCTGTGTCTCTGTCTGTTTCTCTCTTTCTGTCTCACTCTATCTGTGTTACTTTCTCTGTGTCAGTCACAGACACACACACACACACACATACACAGAGGGGGAGGGGGGACTTACAGGATCAGCTCCAGGGGTGTTTGAAGGCCTGCCAGACATGTACATTACATCTCTTCCTTATAGGTTAAGAAGAAGATTATCTAGGAATTCCAGGACCTTTCCCTATCAGTCATTCACTCTCAACCAATCACAGTCCAACATGCAAATCAGCTCTTTCCAACATTCTATTTCCAGGCCTTGTTGTTAAACTGCCGTTTTTTCTCCCAAGGCATCTTGGGAGTTGTAATTCCCATTCATTTCCCATTTTGTGGAGCTCAGGCCCCACTCTTGGCCTCCAGACCCTCGCGGGGCTGATCTCAGTGGCGTTAGGTTGGTGTGTACAAAACATTACAGGATAGGCTCCAGGGGCATGGGAGCCTTTCCCAGACATGTACCTTACATCTCTTCCTTATAGGTTAAGATTCCTAGCCACCATCTTCTTAAGCAGTTTGGAAAGGACACATAAAGCTACTTAGAGAGATGATCTTCTAGATGCACAGCATATAGCTGAAAAATTCAACATATTTTGCCAAGCCCCATCACAATTTCTGCTGTGAAGAATCCAGAATTGCCTTAACTGTTCAAGACCACATTACTTGTTACTTACCACTGGGTTTTTGTGTCCAGATCATGTATACATCATTTTAAATATAGCCCTCTTTCTTTATGGACAAAGTATGCCTATATGTGTAAACGCATGCTTTTGCCATGCTTTATGTATAGGACTACCCACTTTTTATTTCAAAAGTATAGTCCTTCATGCAAGGCCAGGAAGTGAGACCAGGGCAGCTAGTGTACAGGTTAAAATAACATCTTATCATTAATATGAATGTAATCTAATTAAGGGTTAAAATGAATGCTATAACATCTACATTGTTAGAAGGAGAGCTACCTTTTGAGGTTAAATTCATTTATTTATACATGAATTCATTTCCTCAGCTTTGCAGGTTGCAAATTAACTTTCATTTGTTTGGCACTTGGTCATCAAGTGATAAGCACAGAATTCATTTGTGAGTTGATTGCTCAGTTCTGGGGTAGCTTTAAACAACTGTGACTTTCCAAGGGGAAGGTTATATCTGCCTTAAATCTGGACACTAACATCCTGTCTACTTCAACCCTCAGATACCAATCTGTTAGCTCACTATTGGGTATTTGTTGCAGAGCAAATGGAATAGCCACCTGGAGAGACAGTTTGGGGAGAAAAGCCAAATTATGATAAGTCTCAGCCAAGTCAATGAAGCAGGCCTAGCTGGTTATGACATTCCCCTCAGATGTAGCCAAGTGGAATGGCTGGTGGTTATGGAGGCAATTCAAGCTGGAAGAGCCCAATGGGATTTGCCCCCAGACATGACACAAATGACGTTTTGCTGTTTAACCTCTCTGTCAAGTGGCAAGAAGATAGATTGAGCATTGTCATGGTTTCATGGCCTGTCTGTCCTGGTAAAATGCCAGCTACCTGGGACCCCAACTTGTGTGGTCTCACATTAATTTCCTCTTAACAGCCATCTTATATGTTTTACCACAGCTCAATATGTGTGCAGAAAATGTCCTGTTATCTGCTGAGGTGGCATGGAAACCAGCGTTGTTCTCTCTCCAGTTGAGATGTCTGATGAGAATTTTGTAGAACAAATTCTAATTTCCCACACTATGCCAAACCAGTTTCCTTTTGTGGGATTCAGGTGGTTGCTGATGTCTGCTGTATTCATTCTGTTATGGTTTGGCAATGATAACCTGCTTTCTTCTTTTTCAGCCCTTTTATCCTGGGAGTTGCTTAGGCCAATGGAAACTTTATGAAGGCCCCCACACACATATCTTTATTTTCCTCAAAGGATAAATGCTGCTCTGGAAAAAAGGTACAAATCAGGGAGCCAGAGGCTTATTCCATTTATCAAGGGAAGGACTGGTTTAAAACACATTTAAGCATTGCAATGAACCATAGCAGGCATAGTTTAATGGCAGGGTATTGTCAATTTCTAAACTGTTTTTGATTATGTTGGCCACCTACCTTTGTAGAAGGTTCTTCAGTATACACCAGGGGTCCCCAACTTAATGCCCGTGGGCCACCATTTCATGTTGCCCCCACTCTCCAAGGGCATCTGAAAAGCAAAATGACCACCCCTTTGAAGCTGTTGGGACAAAATGGCCACCCCCATCATGCAGGCAGGGCAAAATGGCCATCCGGCCCTTGAAGCTGACTCAGAGAGCATGACCCGGCCCCTGGCTTGAAAAAATTGGGAACACCTGGTATACACCGTTTTAAAAATGAATAGGATTTGCACTAGAAACCTACATGCATCTCTGTCTTGGATTTTGAGCTGGTTCATATATTCATATCTGTTGCTCACTGACCATGAGGCATGAATTGCACTGCGAACCATGACAGATAGCAAGAGTAGGCAATTAGGGGTCAGAGGACAATTTTGTGTACCTGGGACTCTCTGGGTGCCCCAAATTAGAATACGGTATGGGCACATTTTACATCTGCTTCCGGGAGCAACAAGGGCAGCGCGGGCAGGATGAATCGCATTAAACCCATTCGTGTGGATTCACAGAGTGCTTGGGCTTCTGGGAATTGAAGTCCAAGAACATCTGAAGTGCCAAGATTCGCCATCATGGCTATAGTGATGTCAATCTAAAGGAGAAAGCCAATGATGTTTTTTTTTAACCCTACTATCTGATTGGGCAGGAGAGGAAAATAATTAAACCGTTCCCCTGCCTCTCTGCAGAGACGCAGGGATGCATGGAAACTGTTTAATTGCAACTTCTTTATCAATGTTTACCCTGGAAACAGTCTTTCAGCTGCAAGCCTTCCCTTATACATCAATCCCAGCACCTAGAGGCACTGGGATTGGCATATATTTCAATTCAGGAAAAAAAAAATTAGCATCCTCCTGATAGGGGTTCAAAGAAAAGCACTCAGCAGGAGGTCACAGTACTCCAGTACTTGTGAAGTCTGGACATATGAAGCTTAGACTGACCCCTTAGAGCTCAAAAGTGCACTTGAAGTGCTAGTCTAGACATCTGTGTTTATCTTCTTAATAACACTGTACAATAACGTTTTTTCTACTGGGAATAACAAATGTGATTTACATGATATCGAGTGTGCTGATTCCAAATCTGATCTCAGAATTTGCTTATTACGTACAGATTTTAAGGCATGCTATAGCTGTCCAAATGGTCAGTAATTGGGTAATGTATTTTTACATGGGCACATTATAACAGTTGCAGGTATGCCTGCTGCTGCCTCAGCTGAATCATGTCCCCTGGTGGCATGCATGTTCCAGCAGTGGCTGGGCATGTCTGGGCAAGTCAGTGAGCTGATGTCAGAAATAGGTATATAAGGCGAGATGGACCAAGGGCTTGTCTCTAGTGTGAAACCATCTTATTGGATAGTACAGCTAAGCCATAGTGAGTCTGCTTTGAGCTAAAGATGTGTTAATAAGCCAGACAATTTTTGCTATATTTGTGGCAAATATACCTCGCATGATCAATGCAAGAACCTAACCAAGAGGGTGAGATTTGATAACATAAAATCCTGATGCCCTAGGCAGAATCAGCCTTCAGATTTGGATTCAGCACAATTGGTTTAGAATAGGACACATGGATTAGACCAAGTAGCAGACTTTTTTTGTGATGCAGTGCATACCTGTCAAGTACCCCATATTTGCCGGGATTTCCCATTTTTCAGCGCTCGTTCCTCCCCTTTCTCGCTGCCACCCTGTATTTGAAAGGGGGGGAGGGCTTACTGCACATGCACAGCCACGGTGCTTATGCGCAAATGGGCTACTGCGCATGTGTGGCCACGGTACGCATGCGCAAACAGGCTTCTGCACATGCACGGCTACAGTGCGCATGCGCAAATGGGTTACTGCACATGCGCATCCACGCATGCACAGTAATTTCCCATATTTTGCGGAGCCGCGCTTGACGGGTATGATGCATGTCATCAGCAAAGCTTTCTGGAACTCAAGATATAGAGCACATGCTACAATAATAAAATAGTATCTTTCAATGTTAAAGATTTCTTGGTTGGTACACACTTCATTAAGTATGAGCCTACATGAAACAATGAGCAAAGTACTGTATGTATTACATACAGATACATTATATGTCAACTGTAGCTTTGCAATTGTGACAAATCGTTCAACCCTATCATGAAAGCCTTGTTATTCCGGTGGATAGAATATCAGTAGCATTTTAGCAATATAGAATATGAATCTGTTTCATTAACATTTGACGCATTCTCTTTGTAATTATTTCAGATAATGGAACTGGAAGTTATTTACATAATCTCTGTTGTATTTCCATTTTATCTATATAACCAGGAACGATGGGGTAGGTTTTACTGTGAAGCATTTGCCCAAGGCACAATGAGCTTTTACTGGGACTGAGTAGAAATTTCATTACAAATCGCTTCCTGCTAAATCTCACATTTTTGCTCTAATAAAAAAGTAGTCTACAGTACCTACATTAACTCTTCTGTGGCTAAGGGATAGTAGAAAAAGACCACCCCATTTCCTTGCACCTGTTCTCAACTCTAGTGAAATAATTCAATTGACACTGAAGATGTAAGTTCGGGAGTGGGTGGATCATGAAATCTTACTCTTCCCCATGTTGTGGGTCCTTGAATGTAGTCACAAAAGTGAACTTATCTCTGGGCAACAGAGGGATAGCCACTCAGAGGTGTGTCAATGAGAAACAGCAGCTGTAATTCTATACCTCTTGCCAAATGGGAAGGTTTTAAACACCACAGGGACCTACTCTGCAGTCTACATGCCTTACAACTGTACTTAAGGCCTCCCAACTAGATTGCTAAGCCATTGATTTTCACACACTATTTGTATACAGTTCTGCTGGGAGAAAATAAAAGCTCACTGGTTGTCATACAGTGCCGCTCCATTTCTGGAAAACATCTGCTCTTCTAATTGTTTGCTGAAATGGGTTCCATTTCAGCAAAGGTGTCTTGTACAACAAAAAGCAATTTATCTTCTTGAACACTCAAAAGGTTTTAGGCAATTTTTGTACTCTGCCCTTTCCTCTTTTTCTTCCACATCAGCCATATCTTTATTAGAGAGTAAACAAAACAAAAGACAAGATCATTGTGGCACCTTAAAGACTAATTCTTGTATTTAAAAGTGAGCTTTCATGGATTAAGTACACTTTGTCAGACGTAAGAATGAAACTTTATGGCATTAATTTATACATATCAGGTACAGATGTACAAAATGATAGACTAGTATAACAGATAAGTTCACAAATGAGTGTGACTATTTACAAGCAGTAATAACAGAAGATCTCTGATGGGGGTTAAGATTTATTGTCGTGAAGTTTGGTTCTGTTAAATAAATAATAATAATTTAATGTCAGAAATTATTCTGGTTGAAAGGATTTTTGCTGGAGAAACTCTGCTCAGGAGACGCCCGAATGAGGCTCCTTTCATGTCCCGAAGATCTTTCCCCACCGAAGTGGTCCCTATTATCTACTTGCAATTTCTTGCTTTCGATCTGCTAGGTTGGCATGAGCTGGGATAGAGAGGGCACTCAAACCATCATGCAGTACCTGGGTCTCAAACTGCCAACTTGCTGGCCTTCCAGCTAACAAGGTGAGCTTCTTAATCCCTTAGCCACCACGGCCTGTTGAGATGCAAATTGTTAGTAGATAAATGCAAAATAAACATTGTGGCATTACACATCTGCTAATGAGTTAATTGAGGATGGTGTGAGCGACCTAGCCAGAGGGCAGTCACCCACCCGGTTCTGTGAAGTGACCTGGAAATTCTGATATGCTTGTGAAGACTAACATGGCTATCACTTCACAAATTTTAGCTGCTTCTTTGTTGTGGTAATATTTCAGAGATCATCTGATACTGAACAGTGATCACTTGGAAAAGAACACTTCCCAATGAGCCTGGTGTTTAAAAGGTTTTTGAATCAGTTTTCCAATGAGAGAGGGTGCCAGCAAGAAGGGATGATGGACAGGAGCAGTGTTTCCCAAGTTTTTTGGACTTCAATTCCCCGAAGCACTGTTCACCTAATGTATTTATTAACTTAAGCTCTGGGAATTAAAACCCCCCTGTGGTGTGTGTGGCCCATGTTGGGAACCATTGGTCTCAGTACTAATCTCTGAGCATGGTAGGTGTATCCATGGAGGTGATGACTGAAAACTCCTATATGTGTGTTTGTGCATTTGCTTACAGGTGTAGTTCTAACCTGGGGTGCCCAAACTACGGCCTGGGGGCCAGATCGAGCCCCCAACACTAATTCATCTAGCCCACAAAGCCCTCGTTGCTATTGGAAGCAGCGAGGGCTTTGTGGGCTGGATGAATTGGTGCCAGGGTCTGAATCCAGCCCCCGGGCCATAGTGACCAGCCCCCTGAATCAAATGACCGGCCCGCGGTCCAAAAGGTTTGGGCACCCCTGCTCTAACCCCTTTTAGTACTGGAGTGCATATTGAGATGTCATATTTCTGATTTTGAATTAAACTGAATAATGCTTATGATAGAATGATTAATTGGTATTCTTTGTCTGGACAGGAGAGAACCACACACACCTACACTGCTGGAGCCACCACAACAGCTGGCATGCCAGTTGAAAAGAAGGGTCTTTTCTACTTCTTGTCACTAGCCAACAATTGCTACATTAGAGCAACTGCCTAAAAAGAAAGAAAAATCAGAATTAAAAAAAGAACAGGAATGCTGCCATTCTGATTTAATAAAAACATGTGGCATGCAGGCATTTTTTCAAAGCTAGGAAATTTTAAAAGAAGAGATAGCTTCTTGTCAGGAAAAAGTTTTTCATTTTATTTTCATTTTTTTGCATTTATATTTCTCCTCCTTGAAGCCAGATCTTTTATTTTAGTCCCAACTACTGTAGGCCCATTGAATCCCTGGAATTTAAATCAGTGTTGATTTACTTGGTAGCACTCATTAAATGATCTACTGTAGCTGGAACTGAAATGGGATTTAGCTTGTGGCCCCTGAGAATAATTTAATATTCAGAGTAATCCTCTGAGGTAGAAACTAGCTCAAGGTTAGGGATTTGAAGCTAGTTTTCCCCAGTCCTTGTCAGAGATATAATTAACAGATCGACATGAGTTGGATATTACAATAAATGTATTCTCTGAGAAGAAGAAAGGAAGAAAAGCTGTGGTAATACAGATACTAAATATTCCACTTTCATAGGTGAGTGATAAAAACTGTTTCTGAATTCAGCAGGCAGGTAGTAGATAGCATGAATGAATATTTCTTGAGTGGAAGAAAAGGTACTTATTTTCAAATCTAAAATGAGTATATCAAAGATAATTTTAAGATTGATGTATTCCCTGATACAGTATATAGTTTTCTATATGCAAAGAAAGCTCTGCTTTTTCAGATACGGAGAATTAATTAGTCATGTAATGTTCCCACTGCAGTCTGAAGTGGAACCAATTTAAAATTTCATCTGTTGCTTTTGTGAAACAGACCATAGAAAGGGTTTCATCAGATGCAACATTTTTCACACCTTGAGTGACAAGTTGTATCTCTGGAAATGTCTTGTTCCTAAAGGTGCAAAACTCTGATCCTCCATTGCAGTGGACCACCCTACTTGCTCCAAAAACTTCCATTGGCTATTTTATTTTATTTAACATTTACCTACACCTTATTTTGAAAATGCTGAGATAAACAGAATTCAGGAAACTTTAGCTCTTGGTGATGAAAGCCACTCTTTTTATTTGTACAGCAGTGTCTCAAGAGGTATCCTTAGGTTTGCTTTGTTATATATCCAGTTTTATGTTTAGTATCTCTTACACTATTTCAGGCTATTAACCTTGATTTACTGTACTGCAAATGCTGACACGCTATTTTGTTTCTGTAGCTGCTAGATGGGCTGAATGGCACACTTGAGCCATATAGTTCCAATGAAGAGGAGCAGATGTTGAGCAGTCTTCATTTCTCTTCCTCCTTGGAGAACTATAAAGGATGTCTGGTTGCACCTCCAGTTTCCAGTGAGGTTATGGAATTGTCTAAGTGGGAGTTCTTTCCACATCACTATATAGAACAGAGCCAGCAAAAGGTTGTTCAATTTGTGATCCACACTGGAGCTGTTGGAGAAAACCACTTTGGCATTTCAGGTTGGGACTTTTATGCTCCTAGACCTACAGTAGACCATTTGCTAACAAACTTTCCATGCAATGTAGTGCAATAACTGTGACGAGTCAGGCATGGTCCAAAGTAGTTCTGTTTCCTAGGATAGTCTCAAAGCAAAAGCAAATCTAGGAAAAAAGAGAGAAGTTGTTCAGAAAAAGGACTGCAGTGGCTTAGTGGTTAAGGCGCTGAACTTGACGACTGGAAGGTCATCAGGACAGCAGTTTGAGACCCGAGTACTGCACGACAGAGTGAGCTTCCGTCTCTGTCCCAGCTTCTGCCAACCTAACAGTTGGAAAGCAAGAAATTGCAAATAGATAAATAGGTACCACTTTAGTGAGAAAATAACAGCGTTTTGTGCACTCCATTATCTAGTCATGCCTGCCACATGTCCACAAAAATGTCTGCATCTTCAGACAGCGCTGGCTCTTTGGCTATAAACAGAGGTGATCATTGAACCCTAGAGTTGGATACAACTGGCTTTCGAGCAAGGGCGACCTAGTCCAGAAAAGCAGGAAATACCAGTGAAGCATCACCCCCACTCCCACTCCTGCCTTGTCAACATACACCTAGAAGTGTTTTGAATTAGTAGATCCTTCATGCTCATCTCCCACACCCACCCCTGGCTGGTTTTCTTTTTCACCAGACACCTAAGACTCATTGAACTCAGCCAGACTTACTTCTAAAATTGCCACGGCCTCCAAAGCAAAGAAATTTGGAAAATGTCTGGAGAATGATGCCACAAAAGGCATTTTAATTTGGCTGGAGTCTTGAGCTGTAGCTTACTCAGCATAATGGCTAACACAGCACTGCCCCTGATTTAATGGGATAAGCAACAAAGATTAATTGGTTTCTTTAATGTCTCTAAAAAGACATGGCCCAAAGCAATCAATCCAGCTGAGAAATAACTGGGAAAAGGTGGTTCCCTTCAAAGGCAGTGCTAATAAAAATATGTGGCTTTCAAAGGAGGCAATCATGATCATTACTGAGGAAAGAATGCATCTCATGACATGTGGTCTGTCTATTGTGGCTTGGCATGTCTGCTGTGGTCTAGTCCCCCCACCCAACTCCAGTCATTCAAATACTGCACCTGCTGAGCAGGAAACAAGCTGATGGGTGAAGGAGGGTCCAGTATTTGTTATGGAATTATATTAAACTGGTCTCAAAATTTCCACCCACTTCTTTGTTTAAGGAAGGAGGGAAAGAAGGAAAGAAAGATTCCATTCTTATTTTCAAAGCCTCCCTTGTGCTAGTAAAATTGTAGACCAGGGGTGGCCAACCTTTTTCTGTCGCGGACGTGACCACGCCCATGGACAGTGTCACAGGCTGGACCATGCCCCCGGAAGTGGAAGTGGGAACATTTATGGCTGACGTAAATGTGTCCACTTCTGTGTTTATGCCAGCCATGGGCGTGTTTGCGCATTGTTTTATGGATTATGTAAATGCACCCACTTCCATTTCCAGGTGTGGTGGAGACAGTGACAGGCTGGATGGGATGGCATGGGGGCTGGCCCATGAGCCATAGGTTTGGTACCCCTGTTGTAGACTAACTAGCACTTTTTAGATATATATTACAGGTAAAGGTCTCCTTGGAAGTCAGTCGTATCTGACTCTAGGGTGTGGTGCTTATCTCCATTTACACTCAAAGAGCCAGTTCTGTCTGCATCTGTAGACATTTCTATGGTCATGTGGCAGACATGACCAGAAGCTGAAGCAGACGGAATGCTGTTACCTTTCATGCCAAAGCAGTAGCTATTTAACTACTAGCCATTTTTTGCTTTCAAACTGCTTGGTTGGGCAGGAGCTGGGGCAGATGACATAAGAACATAAGAACAGCCTTGCTGGAACAGGCCACAGCCCATCCAGTCCAGCATTCTGTCTCACACAGTGGCTCACCATTTCCTTCAGGGTATTCCCAAGGAGATGACTTCACCTGCTTAGGATTCCCTGGAAATGGCATTGAGAGATATCCTGCCTATCTCTACAACCCCAAGGTTGTCCTTAAGTATCCATAATTCTAGCCATTGATACCCTTGTCCTCCATGAACTTGTCTAATCCTTTCTTAAAGCTGTCAAGACTGACAGCTGTCACCACTTCTTCTGGCAGGGAGTTCCATAGACCAGTAATCCTCTGGGTAAAAAAGTACTTTCTCTTATTTGTTTGAGAACTAGTACCCAAAAGTTTCATGGAGTGTCCCCTAGTTCTAGTGTTGTGCGATAGGGAAAATAGTTTTTCCTTATCTACTTTGTCCACACCGTGCATGATTTTATAAACTTCAATCAGGTCACCTCTTAGACGGTGTCGTTCAAGAGTGAAAAGGCCCAACCGTTGCAGCCTCAGATGGTAAGGAAGGTGTTCCAGTCCCCTAATCATTTTGGTTGCCCTCCTCTGCACTTTCTCCAACTCCATAATATCCTTCTGGAGGTATGGCGACCATAACTGTACACAGTATTCCAGATGGGGCCTCACCATAGATTTATAAAGAAGCAAAATGACACTTGCTGACTTATTTTCTATACCCTTCCTAATGATCCCTAGCATTGAGTTTGCTTTTTTCACAGCTGAGGCACACTGGGTTGACACCTTCATTGAGTTGTCCACCAGGACACCAAGGTCCCTTTCCTGGTTTGTCGCAGAGAGTTTAGACCCCATCAGTTTATAAATGTAATTGGTTTTTTTTGCCCCAACATGCATCACTCTGCACTTACTAGTGTTGAAGCATATTTGCCACTGTTCTGCCCACTCCCCCAGTGTCAAGAGATCCCTCTGGAGCTCCTCACAATCTCTCACAGTTTTCACTACCCTGTATAATTTAGTGTCGTCAGCAAATTTGGCTACCTTGCTTTTTACTCCTACCTCTAGATCATTTATGAAGAGGGTGAAAAGCAGGGGTCCCAGGACTGAACCTTGGGGGACCCCACTCTTTACTTCCCTCCACTTGGAGAAATGTCCATTGAGTGCTACCCTCTGTTTCCTGTCCCTTAGCCAGTTGCTGATCCAGGACAAGACCTGTCCCTTTATTCCATGACTGGTAAGTTTATTCAAGAGCCTTTGGTGTGGGACCTTGTCAAAAGCCTTCTGAAAGTCCAGATAAACAATGTCAACTGGATCCCCCTTATCCACATGCTTGTTGACACTCTCAAAAAATTCCAACAGATTAGTGAGGCATGATTTGCCCTTGCAGAAGCCATGTTGGCTCTCCTTTAGCGGCACCTTCTCTTCTATGTGCCTATTAATTCTATCTTTTAGGATGGTTTCCATCACTTTACCTGGGACACATGTCAAACTGACAGGTCGGTAATTTCCTGGATCACTCCTGGATCCCTTTTTGAAAATTGGTGTTTCATTCGCTACCTTCCAGTCATCAGGCACAAAGCCTGATTTGAGGGAAATATTATATATTTTGGCTAGCAGATCAGCAATTTCATCTTTAAGTTCCCTGAGAACTCGTGGATGGATGGCATCTGGTCCTGGTGATTTGTTAGTGTTTAGCTTAACAAGACATGCAAGGACCTCCTCCCTGGTTATTTCTATCTTGCTTAATTCTTCGCTTTCCCTCCCTACGAATATAGGCTCTGTTTTGGGCATGTGGTCTCTGTCTTCTTCAGTGAATACTGAAGCAAAGAATTCATTGAGTCTCTCTGCAATCTCTGTTTCCTCTTTAATAACCCCTTGCTTTCCATTGTCATCTAATGGTCCAATGGCCTTCCTAGTTGGGTTCTTACTTCTAATGTACTTAAAGAAGTCTTTGTTATTTCTTTGAGTATTTTTAGCTATACGCTCCTCAAAGTCTTGCTTTGCTTTCCTAATTGTTGCCTTGCATTTGTTCTGCCAGAATTTATGTTTCTGCCTGCTGTCCTCATTTGGACAAGCCTTCCATCTTCTAAATGAGCTTTTCTTGCTCTTGATCACTTCCCGAACAGCTCCTGTAAGCCACATCGGAGTCCTCTTGGACCTGGCAGTGCCCTTTTTCCTTTTGGGTATGCATTCCAATTGGGCCTCTGTTATTGTTTTTGTAAACAGCCTCCATGCCTCTTGGAGTGTTTGGACTCTCTCAATTTTCCCTTTCAGCTTTTTTTTTACTAGTTTCCTCATCTTTGTGAAATTTCCTTTTTGAAAATTTAAGGTCTCTGTGTTAGATTTTATCAGTGACTTGCAGTCTATGATCAAGTTAAACATAATTGAGTTGTGGTCACTGTTCCCTATTGGATCAGTCACATTAACATCTTGCACCAGATCCTGATATTACTCAGGATCAAGTCAAGGATTCTTGTACCTCTAGTTGGGTCTTCAACCATCTGTCCCAGGGAACAATCATTTAGCATATCTAGGAACTTTATCTCTTTATCATGTGCTGAACAACAGTTCACCCAGTCTATGTGAGGGTAATTGAAGTCCCCCATTATAACCAGGCTTCCCTTCTTGGATGCCTCCTTTACAACATTCTCCAACTGCCAGTCTCCCTCAAGAGTTTGGGTCGGAGGCCGATAGTATATGCCTACTGTTAGACCATCCTTGTGGCCTGGTACTCTTACCCACAGAGCTTCTAATGGTGACTCCAAATCACCTAGATATTCCAATTCATATGATTTTATCACTTCTTTGACATACAAGGCTACACCACTTCCTGTTTGCCCCTTCCTATCCTTCCTGTACAGTTTGTAGCCTGGGATATGCATTTGTATCCGCGGGTTCCGCCGTGTCTCCCCCTTGGGTAATGCGGGTGGGGGAGGACCCTAACGCTGATGCCCCCTCCCCTGTGACTCGCCTTCTGAGTTGGTCGGCGTGCCGTCTCCAAAGTAGACCTGAGTTTGTTTCGACCCTGTAGGATACCGGCCCCGTTTGCTCCACAATTGTGCCCGGTACCCACGCTGGTCCCGAGGCCGCGTAGTTCCTGCAGTGAACCGGGTCCCCTATCGCAAAACTTTTGGAGCTCCCTCCCCCCATTGTTATGTTCCTTCCTTCATCCTCCACCCTGGACGGATCCATCCGGTCAAAAAGGGTTACCGGAGGCCTCCTCATGAGGAGTTCGGCTGGGGAAAAACCTGAGGCTAAGGGGGTTGTCCTGTAGCAGATGAGGAACTGGCACAATTGCAGGTTCAACTCACCGGGACCCATGCGCCGCAGTGCGTCTTTCGTAGAGCGCGTAGTGCGCTCTACCTGACCGTTTGTGGCGAGGTGAAAAGGGGCAGCGGTTATGTGCCTGATGGCGTTCCTCTCCATGAATGTCTTGAACTCTGCTGATGTGAAGGTGCTAGCGTTATCGCTTACAAGAACGTCGGGCAGGCCGAAGCAGGCGAACAGCTTGCGCAACTGCTTAATGGTTGCGGCAGAGGAAGTGCTGTTCATGGGAATTACCTCCAACCACTTGGAGTAAGAGTCAACGACTAGGAGGAACAAGGACCCGCGGAAGGGGCCCCCGAAGTCCACGTGGATTCGGGACCAGGGGCCGCGGGCCGTATCCCACTCTCTATGGGGTAGCTTGGATTCCTCGGGCCGAGAGCTCTGGCAGCTCTCGCACGTGCCCACTAACCGTTCTATATCTGCGTCTATCTTGGGCCACCAAACAAAACTCCTAGCTAGGGCCTTGGAGCGCACGATTCCCGGGTGGCTGGTGTGCAGTAGCTTCAGCACCCTCGCCCTCAGCTTCTCGGGGATGACTACCCGCTGCCCCCAGAGTAAGCAGCCCCTTTCCAGGGAAAGCTCCACTCTGCGTCTGCCAAACGGCTGGAATTCCTCACCTGGGGGAGTAGTGGGCCACCCTTTTCTAACCCAGGAGCTGACCTGGGCTAGGGTCTTGTCGGCTGCCGTCGCCTTGGCGAGGTCGGCCGGGACAATGGGGGGTGAGTCAAGAGCCTCGATCAGCAGGGCTTGGTGGTCCTGCTCTACCTCGCATGTGGGGTCTCCTAGGCTAGGGAGAGGGGATCGGGATAGTGCATCTGCATGGGAGATCTCTTTCCCTGGGCGGTAAATCAGCTCGTACTGGTAAGCGTTGAGGAATATAGCCCAACGCAGCATCCTGGGGGATAAAATTTGGGGGGTCGGTTTGCCGGTGGTGAAGATTCCCAGCAACGGCTTGTGATCAGTCACCACCGTAAACTCGCGGCCATACAAAAAGTCATGGAACTTTTTCGTTCCCGCTATTATGGCTAGGGCCTCCCTATCCGTTTGCGCGTAATTGCGCTCAGCCTTAGAAAGGGACCTTGAATAGTACGCCACCGGGGCCTCCCGCCCGTTGTCTAGCACGTGGCACAGAACCACCCCCATCCCCACCGGGGATGCATCACATACTAGCACCACTGGTTTCCTCGGATCGAAATGGGTCAGGACAGCATTCGAGGAAAGGAGTGACTTTAACTCTTTAAATGCTTTCTCCTGCCTGTCCCCCCACCGCCAAGCCGCATCCTTTTTTAGTAGGGCGTGCAGTGGCTCCGCGACCGATGCCTTCCTTGGCAGGAATGAATGATAAAAATTGAGGAGCCCTAGAAAAGACTGTAACTCTGGCTTTGCGGTGGGGCGGGGGGCATTCTTTACAGCCGCGACTTTGGACTCCGAGGGGCAAATTCCCTCTGGGGTTACCTTAAACCCGAGGAATTCGACTTCTTTTGCGAAAAATACGCATTTGTCTTTTCGAAGACGAAGCCCCGCTTTTTCGAAGACTGAGAGGACCCCATCTAACCTCGTGGCTAGCTCTGCCTCACTCCCCGCTGTTATCAGGACATCATCGAAGTAGGGGAGAACACCTGGAAGCCCCTTTAATAAACGTTCTACAAGGGCTTGGAAGATCCCGGGGGCCGAGTTCACGCCAAACTGAAGGCGCGTCACTTTAAAGGCTCCCTTATGGGTTACAATCGTCTGTGCGGCGGCAGCTGCTGGGGTTACCGAGAGCTGTTGATAAGCCTGCGCTAAGTCTAGCTTGGCGAAACACCTCCCCCCATGTAACGTGGCCAGTAGGTGGCTGACCACAGGCACCGGGTATGCATTTGGCCGAATGGCCTTATTAATCGTACATTTATAATCTGCACATATCCTGACCTCCCCGTTTGATTTAAGGGCTGTAACAATCGGCGTTTCCCACTCCGCCGAGTCAACTGGAACCAAAATCCCCTGCCCCACCAGTTTGTCCAGTTCCGCCTCGATCTTGTCCTTCAGTGCGAAAGGCACTCTCCTGGGCTTGAGGCGGATGGGCCGGATCGCTGGATCTAGTTCAAAAGAGACTGGGGGACCCCGGTACTTCCCGAGGCCCTTTTTGAAAACGTCCGGGTGTGCATTGCACACGTCCCGCATTGGGTCAGTCTCGATGGCGTTAATGCCGGACAGTTCGATTCCCAGGGGAGCAAACCACTGTGTTCCCAGAAGGCAGCATCTCCCCCCCTTGAGGACGACTAGGGGCAGTCTCTCGGAATAGTTCTTAAATTTCACTTTGAACTTTCCCACCCCCAACACTGGGATCCCTTTCCCCTGCACGTCCCGCAAGTTCGACTTTAGGGCCCGCAGTTTGGGCCGCGCCTCTGGGGGAATGCGCATATACTCTCTCTGGGATAGGATGGAATAGGATGACCCCGAGTCTATCTCCATTCTCACTGGGAGCCCCTGTAACTGTACCTCAACGAAGAAACGCCGGTGCTCCAGTCCCACGCGGTTGACGCCGTCCTCGTCGGAACCGGTTGCGACCTTCCTCGTGCCGGTCGCCTTACGCTGGTGTCCCCGGGGGTGACTTGGGCCGCTCCTGTCCTCGGTCCATCCGCGCCTGCAAACTCTGGCGATGTGCCCTTTCCGGCCGCAGTTGTGGCACTCGGCCTTGCGAAACGGGCACCTCATGCGGTCGTGGGGCGCCCCACAACCGTCGCAATGGCGGTCTTTCCTGTCGCGGGTCTCACGCTTCTCCCCGCGCTTCCGAATCCGCTGGACGTCGTCGTCCTCGCTGGAACAGGGGTCTGCCGTCGTGGACGACTCCTCGGACATCGCTGGTGAGCCGGCGGGTGGCTTGGGGGCCCGCCAGGCAGCCTTTGTTGGTGTCTGCCGGGCCGCTTGCACTGGTGACTTGGCCCTCTCGGCCGCGGCCCCTCGGGACTTGAACAGCCTGACCCCGCTCCTGGCCTCCTCGGCCGCTTGGGCCTCCCGCAGTACCTCGTTGAACGTGAGACGGCTGTCGCGGGTCATCAGGCGCCTCTGCAGCTCCTCGTCCCTCAAACCGCACAACATGCGGTCTCAGAGGTCGTCCCATTGGCAGTGCACCGCTGCCAGCCGGAGGGCCGCCGCGTAGGCAGACACGGACTCGCCTGAGCGCTGGTCTCGCCGGTGGAACGCGACCCGGGCTGGGAAGATTGAGACCGGCGGTTGGAAGTGCTCACGCAGTGCTTCCAAAATGCGGTCGATGGGCATTTCGTCCACCTTTCGGGGGGCTACGAGGGTCATCAGGATGCGCATCGCGGCTGGTGCCACCTGGGACAGGAAGTGCGAGCGCATCAGCGCGTCGTCGTCGACGCCGGTGGCTTCCATCGTGTGCCGAAACTGGCACTCGTAGAGCTCCCACTGCTCGGGCTCGCTGACATCGAACTGGTACGGCTTGACCTTGGGATTCGCCATTGATCCCATCCTCGTCGCCAATTTAGTGTCTTGCACGGGAGACAAAGAAGGAGTCGCAGGAAGGACTAACACAGGTTTATTGATTGATGGTCTGTAGGAACATGTGGTAATGGCGGAGGTACATCTCATTATATACAGTAACACAATACATTTGAATCTGGCTGCACGGTAGCTTATTGGCTGCTACCGGCGTGACCTCGCCCCGGTCACGCCTCTCTCCTGTAGTTCTTCTTCTGTAGTTCCTCTGTAGTTCTTTGACATGCGGGAATCTCCCGCGGCTGTTCATGATTTGGGGAATGTGAACCATGTGAGACTGAACGCTCGCAGCTGCCCTCTATGGGCGGCTTGCTCGCGTTCCTTAGCAGCTGAGATACATTGTGATTTAGGCTTGTTACATTCATACATTTAAAGAGACATTGTACATGCATACATAACAGATGCCTCCTTTACAACATTCTCCAACTGCCAGTCTCCCTCAAGAGTTTGGGTCGGAGGCCGATAGTATATGCCTACTGTTAGACCATCCTTGTGGCCTGGTACTCTTACCCACAGAGCTTCTAATGGTGACTCCAAATCACCTAGATATTCCAATTCATATGATTTTATCACTTCTTTGACATACAAGGCTACACCACTTCCTGTTTGCCCCTTCCTATCCTTCCTGTACAGTTTGTAGCCTGGGATAACTGTATCCCATTGGTTATCATCCGTTCACCAGGTTTCAGTGATACCAATAATATCAATATTCTTATCTATTGCTAAGTATTCCAGCTCCCCTATTTTGTTCTGGCATTTGTATACAAGATTTATATATGCTTTCCTGATACAGTCTTTTGAGTCCAGTTGCATTGTTAGACTGCCTCTTGCATCCTTCTGCTAGAGTGCTGGTGACTAGCTCCTTGCTCTGCTCAGTAATTTTTGCATCCTCCTCACTACTCAAGTACACACTTTCCCGAACCGGATGCTGCCCAGCTCCTGTCGGCTTTCCCCCAGTTATCAGTTTAAAAGCTGCTCTGCAGCCTTTTTGATGTTGAGTGCCAGCAATCTGGTCCCATCAAGGTTCAAATGCAACCCATCCCTCCTGAACAGATTTGACTTGACCCAAAATATTCTCCAGTTCCTGACAAATCTGAAGCCCTCTTCTCGACACCACCGCCTCATCCACGCATTGAGGCTTCTGAGCTCTGCCTGCCTGGTAGGTCCTGCGCGAGGGACAGGCAGCACTTCTGAAAATGCTACCTTGGAAGTCCGGGACTTCAATCTTCTTCCTAACAACCTAAATTTGGCTTCCAGGACAGACCGCTTGGCCTTCCCAACATCATTGGTACCAATGTGTACCATGACAACTGGCTCCTTCCCAGTTCTGGGAAATGACAGAAGCTCACTCTGTTGCATAGCACTTGGGTCTCAAACTGCTGATCTGTCAACCTTCTGGTCATCAAGCTCAGCTTTTTAATCACTAAATCAATACAGCCCCTGATATATTACAGATTTGGGCATACATGCAAGGTCATAGGAAGCTGCCATTGACTCATGTAATTCAGTGTTGTCTACATAGACTGCCAGGAGTTTTCCATAGGAATGCTTCCTGGCTCTAACTGGAGGTATCAAAGCTTTAGTCTAGGACCCAAAACATCCCTAGTATATAATCAGATACAGTGGTACCTCATACAATGATTTTAATCAGTTCCACGGGGCTCGTTGTTGTATGAAACAATTGATGTATGATGCATGCATCGTATAGCGATTTTCCCTATGGGATGCATTGTACAATGATTTTTTTGCTAAGTGGTTTTTCCCATTGAAAAATTGTTGCATGATTTTTTCATAGGGAAAATTGTTATGCGGGACACAATTTACCCCCAAAACCTAATTGTTATGCGATTTTGTTGTTATACGTGGCAATTGTTGTATGAGATTCCACTGTACTTTGCTATTGAAAATGGACTAATTTTATGCAAGGAAGCAGACTGAGGCCTACGGATTTCAACCAGAGCTTAGAAAGTAGCCAAATGAAGAACGGGAAAATATTGTTTAAAATATATATTTTTTCCAAGTTCTCATTTTAACAAGCTTATGAGCATTTAGTTTTGCTAAACTAGGAAGCAGGATTACAGGAATTACTTCCAGAACACAAATATTCCTCTGCAATGGTCGTGTTTACTTTCAGCATTCATTTGCTCAAGTGTTTCTTTATTTCAATATTGTGTTATGTGTCATCAAGTCAGAAGCAATTTATAGTGACCAAAATAGAGCTTTCAAGGTAAGTGAGATATTTATGGAGTGGCTTTAACTAAATGCTTGTAATAAATTATCATTTCCCACTGATGAGAGGATACAATAAATGGGTTTGAGAACTTGAATAGCATAAGGTATAATATAGTTGTCAGAATACTATTATTGATTTACACTTGCATAAAGGAAATTGCATAAGTCTGGGTGGCAAATTGCTGCTCATTAACAAAATGCTGGTTGCTTTCCTTGCAAGCACATAATTGTATGTTGAAGCATAGACAAGAACATAACCAGCCCTTCATTAATGAGTGACAATTTGTTGCCAAAATTTATGTGAATACTCTTATGCAAATGTAAATTGATAATAAGATTCTGGCCAATATTTTTGAAGAGGTTGCTGTGTTAGTCTGTGTAGGCATAGCAGGCAAAAAACAAAAGAGAAGTACAGTAGAGACAAAAAAATTAAAGACATCGAAAGCTTACTGCTATTTTTTTAATGTGAGCTTTCATTTTCTCATGTTTTGTTTCTTGTTTGATATGGGCACATTTTTAGTCTATATCTCTGTATAATATATTACTCTGATAGAAAGCACCAACCGTGTGTGTATAAGAGAGGTAGGCCATTGTGGTGAGCTCAGAGGCCAAATTTTCCTTCTCAGCACTCACCATGGGCCTTTCTGAGTGGCCCAATTTGTCAAAAATGAATTGAGATACACTGGAATAATCTATTCTGGTTTAGAAGTATTTTGGGGCTTGAAATGGCTTCATCCTCTGCAACTTCCTTCCCTGGGGGCTTTCTGGAACAGAAAACCTCATTTTTTCTAGTTAGAATATTTTTGGCACGACAAGGGTTTGGTCGCCTATTCAAATGGCCTTGGTAGGCAACGTTTGTTCCACTGACTGCTCTTTGTCCATGGTTGGCAATTAACAAGCGTGGAATATGGAGTGGAATTCTATATTTGTATTGGATGGGAACGAGTTGAGAAATTGAAAGCAGGAGTGGTGTGATATGAGTGAGAATGAAAGAGCCAGACTGGAACTTGGGGTTGAGAAGAGTAGTTGGAACAAGGAGACAGTAAGGGCTGTATGACTGAGAAAAAAGGACACCCAACTGTTCAATATAGAGATCTATAGTTCAGTATGGATGGCAAAGTTTCCTATCCCGTTCCAGGTCCCAAGGCGTTAAAGAGCATTCAAAACTCCTCCTCTCCAAGGCTCCTAAAGAGGGAACCTCAGAACTTGAAGGTGGGCTGGGCTAAGTCTCCCTTGCTCAAAAGCCAGTCGTGTCTGACTCTAGGGTTCAGTGCTCTTCTCTGTTTACAGCCAAAAAGCTAGTGCTGTCTGTGTCTGCAGACGTTTCCATGGACATGTGGTAAGCATGCCTCAACATGAATAGAAGCTGCATCACATGCAGAGGTTTCCGTGGACATGTGGCAGGCATGAATGGACACCGGAATGCACAGAATGCTATATACTTTCCCACCAAAGTGGTACCTATTTATCTACTTGCAATGTCTAGCTTTTGAACTGCTAGATTGATGCACTGTCTGCTTTTGCAGAGATTTCCATGGACATGTAGCAAGCATGCCTCAACATGAATAGAAGCTGCATCACATGCAGAGGTTTCCGTGGACATGTGGCAAGCATGAGTAGACACCGGAATGCACGGAATGCTATGTACCTTCCCACCAAAGTGGTACCCATTTATCTACTTGCAATGTCTTGCTTTCAGACTGCTAGTTTGGGAGGAGCTGGGACAGAAGACAGGAGCTCACTCAGTCATGCAGCACTTGAACTGCTGACCTGCTGACCTTCTGCTCATCAAGTTTAGCATCTTAACCACTAAGCTACCAAAGCTGTAAATAATAAAAAAGAATATTCACAGTTGATGTTGCCATCCGGCTTTATGTGTGTGAAGTTACTCAACAGAATTTCAGCCAATATAACAAAATACTTTTGTGACATAAAATGGTTAATATATAATATAATCCATCAGGACTATATAGTTATGAGCCATAAACTTTCTGTGTGTGTGTGTGTGTGTGTGAGAGAGAGAGAGAGAGAGAGAGAGAGAGCTCAATTAACATAACAATTTACTAATAATGTAGTTGAGTGGAATTGATTATATTGTAATTAAGAACCAGTGTGATAGACTGATAGACTAGGACTCAAGAAACCTGGGTTCAAATATCTATTCAGCCATGGAAACATATTGGTGTACAGCAGACCCTTGCTTAACAAATTTAATGCGTTCTCCGGGACCTTTTGTACTATGAAAAATTTGTAAAACGAATTTCCAATAGGAATGCATTGAATGCAATTTATCATAGGAATGCATTGAAAACCAAAATTTGTTAACCAAAACATGGTTTCCCGTAGGAATGCATTGAAAACCAATTAATACGATCCGAAAAAAAATATGCTGACCCGCTCGGGCAGGCACGGTTGCCGCATGACGGCACTACACAGAGAGGCTTGTTCGAGGATAGTATTGATATCAAAGTCAAAAGGCAAGCTGAGGTTTGTTTACCGGTAATCCAAGTCAGTAGTCTAATCCAAAGGGTGTCCAGGGGCATCATCAGGGTTGGCAGAGAAGTCAGGGTTATGGCAGTCTGGAGTCTAGCAGGATGCTGGTCTTCGCACGAGAGTTGTACCAACGCTGGCAGGCTGCAAGAAGCTTGCTTATAAGTGTCCTAGCTAATCAGTATCAGCTGGGAGTCTTCTTTGGCACTTTGCTCTAGCCTGCCTGCATCTCAGCCTGGACCTCTCCCTGACTGAGGGCTGATCACTGTCAGAGCCAGATTCCTGATCTGACAGGTCAGCTGCTGGGGAAAACAGACATGGGCCAGGCGCAGGCTGAGATCCCTGGCTCATAGCATCCTTGGGTTTAGGTGCAGGCAGAATTGGGCTGGGCATAGGGAGTGTCCACTGTTCCAGGTCCTCTTTGGAGTTGGAGGAGGGCTGAATCACAACAAAAAATTGTTAAGCGAGCCATTGTTTTATATGGATCTCCTTTTGTTATGTGAATTTTGTGTTAAGCGAGCCACTTGTTAAGCGAGGGTTCACTTATATGTTTGTGTGGCACAGATAAAATCACTAGTTAAATATTTCACATACCTTGACAAAACTATAGAGTTGCTGTAAGTTGGATATAGCAAATTACATAACAATGACTGAAATGAGCCCGGCCTGAGGTTCATTTGAAGTACAGTGGTACCTCACTTAAAGAGCATAATGCGTTCCACGGGATTACTCTTTAAGCGAGTTGTTCTTTAAGCGAAATACTTTGAAAAAGTGCCACCACCACCATGGTAAGTGACCGGTCGTGACTTCTGAAGGGGGGGGGGGAGATTGTGAACCCCGATTTAGTTGTTAAGTGAGTTTTTAGTTCTACGAGGCGACCATTTGGAGAAAATACTGCTCTTTAAGCGAGTTAATCTCTAATTGACGTGCTCTTTATACAAGGTTTTACTGTACAGTGGAACTCTTGATAACATCCAATCCTGATAACGTCATATCCGAACAATGTGCATCAATTTTCAGAAAATTGATGGACCTGATAGAATCGTTCAGACGTTGTCCGGAGCTGTCTGCACGCACCCTCCAGGGGGAGAAGCAGCCAAGTGCTTCTCCCCCCAGAGGGTGGGTCTGCACGCACCCACCGCTGGTTCACAGCCGGCAGCGGGGGTGGGGTGGATCGGAGCTCACATATGGGCGCTGTAAAACACGCCCTTCTGCTTCCAGGAGCGGAAGGGCATGTTTTACAGTGGCTGCGTGTGAGTGCCAATCCATCCTACCCACGCTGCCGGCCGGGAGCCGGTCACTCTGGGAAGAGGAAGGGCACGTGTTACAGCATCGGCCGGGTGAGTACAGTACAGTACCAATCCCGCTGCCGCTGCCCCAAGCAAGCTGGTGGTCCGCCAGTCGGATTGCCAGTTTGTTTGGGTGAGGAAGCACTGCCCGGCACTTCCTCCCCCCAAACAAACCGGCACTTTCTCGCGGCCCCTCCGGGCAAAGCGCGTGGCTGGCTCCCTGCCCAGAGGTGTGATGGGGGAGCGCCCACTTTCCCCCAAACCAAGCCGGGGCTTGGTTTTGGAGAAAGCAGCTTTTAAAAAAGTGATATCCTGTGCTGGTCCCCATAACATCGAAATCCAGTTAACATCCAGACTTGTGGAACCAAGTTTGGACGTTATCAGGAATTCCACTGTACCTGCAATTTCTAACCTTTCCATTTAAAGGCCTAGCAAGAAAACACAGTTTGCATTCTCCATGCAGCTTCAATATATACAGGAGGAAAAGTTTAGAAATCCTTTTTATGACCTGAGGAAATGGTGCTCATTTAATAACAGGCTATACAACTATCACACATTGGCAGAACATATATGTGGTAAGCACCATGTAATCACTGAGCAGGCATCTCATTATTTTAGTCTTACAAACCAGGACACGTGTTAAATGATATTTTGGGATACCATGGAATATAATTACTGGGCCGTTTAGCTCTTCAGGAACATGTAATTACAATGCAGATCCATCAGGACTATATAGTTACGAACCAGAATCCAGCTTCTCTATTTCTCCACCACCACCCCTTTAAAAAAAAACCTTTTTGGATTAGGTAACCTATACTGTATTCCCTTTTATATAATTAGCCATTTCATTTATTTTTCTTGGTACCAAATTGGCCAATATCTATTGGTAAACTGGAGAAGAATTTAAAAGGCTAAGTTGTGCCAAAACTCCAGAAGAGATTTAGCAGAGACCTGCTTCTATTTGTTAATCAAGATTCCATTTTTCAATATTATATATAAAAATGGGCTATTTAAAATTGGCAAGTTGCTGAGCCTCCTCACACGTGATGCTAGTTAGACTATATAGACCCCCCTTTTTTTACATTTAGAACATGCATAGATTAATGTATTTTTAAGACACATATTCCATCTCTGAATATACAGTAACTCTCAAGAAGGTTGACAATTCTAGGGTGTGGTGCTCATCTCTGTGTTACAGCCAAAGAGCCAGTTCTGTCTGAGTCTGCAGATGTTTCTTTAGTTATGTGGCAGTCACATGGAACACTGTTACCTTTCGTGCCAAAGCAGTATCTATTTAGGTAAAGGCAAAGGTCACCTTGCTCGAAAGCCAGTCATATCCAACTCTAGGATTCAGTGCTCATTTCTGTTTATATCCAAACAACCAGTGCTGTCTGCGTTTGTAGACTTTTCTGTGGACATGTGGCAGGCATGAACAGACACCAGAATGCACAGAACGCTGATTACCTTCCCACCAAAGTGGTACCTATTTATCTACTAGCAGTTTCTTGATTTTGAACAGCTAGGTTGGGCTGGAACTGGGGCAGATGATAATTTCTGGCATCTTGAAGGATTGTGTTTTGAAGAAAGGTTACCAGTATCTCATTTCCTGAGATCCAGAATCAAAGCCTGAGATCAGATAGAGGGTGCTTGCAAAGTCCTAAATCAAGCCCTCAATTCTCCCCCTTTATTTATTTTGAAATCTGTTGACTTGAAGTGAGTGGTGTTGGAGCAGAGCTTTGTAGATACCATGGTCTGCCAGAAAGACAAATGAATGGTGCTAGGTCAAGCCAAGTCTGAACTCTCTCTAGAAGCAAAAACAACTAAACTATGGTTATCATATCTCAGCCACATAAGGAAAAGGCAAGACTTATTTCAAAAAGATAATAATTTTGGGGGAAATACTGTAGAAGGGCTTGGAAAACAAAGATGACATAACATGAGATGGATTGGCTCAATAAAGGAGGGCACAGTCTTGGCTGAGAATGGCTATTAATGAAAGGATTTTTGGGGAGGTCCTTTAATCATAGAGCTCCTATGAGAGGGAAGCAACTTAGTGTCCCATCACAACACCATCCTGTTATTCCTTGAAAGAGCTCATTTGAAAATTCTTGTCTTAACACAAGTGGGGTGAAAGAGTAAGATATGAGGGGTTAAGCAAGTATAAAGAGGGGCACCTAGGCGGGGGAGAAGTTACCCAGACAGGGCTAGATAAGCCAGCAGGGCTGGGTTGTAGTACTAGATGCACTCTACACCTGCTAGCAAAGCCATGTTTTAAAAGCCTTCCTGAAGGGGGGCAAGGAGGAGAGCCTTCACGGTATCTGCTCTGTCTCTATGGAACATCCTGCCACTAGAACTGCGCCTCCCGGTGGAGGTGCCCCCCTTCAGGAAGGATTTAAAAACATGGCTTTGCCAGCAGGTGTGGGGTGCATCTAGCAGTACAACCCAGCCCTGCTGACTTATCTAGCCCTGTCCGGGTTCCTTCCTGCCCAGGTGCCCCTCTTTTAAAGGGATTAGGGACATTTTATGGACATCAGATGTTTTAGATAGTTTTAGTATTTGGTTTTAATTGTATTGGGATGGGTTTTAACCAATCCTGTGAGCCGCCTTTTGCCGCCGAGGCGAAAAAGGCGGCCATACAAATCAGAAAAATAAATAAATAAAACTGAGGTTTTCATCTATATAGACTTTGGGTCTTTTCCAGTAAGAACCAACTGGGTAAACAGGCACGAAGACTGGCTCCAAAGTGTTGCTAGGTAGGAAGGCTCACTGGTGGGAGAATTCCATGTGCATGTGCCCAACATTCACTAAACAGCTCATCCTGCCAAGATTTCCTAGTTCTTTCAGAATGTGCTTTGTGGGCCTTTTGTCAGCAGGTCTAAGCTTGATCAAAGCTGTACAAGTCACACAATGCTCTGTGAATTCTGACCTGTGGCACAGAAAGGGACTACGTGCTAAATGTCTCTTCTGAAAGGCCAAGACACAAGTCATTTGGCTTCAGTGCATGCACAGACCTGTCAGTTCCTTTCATGCAAAGCTTTTTACACAAGAGACAGATATGGTTCACCAAAAGAAACATTATCAGCCGTAATCTTATATTGTCTTCCAAGAAAGCCAGTTATTTAAAAAAGGGAAAAAACTAGTCTTGGTCTCTTTAGCTCAGGGGTGCCCAAACTACAACCCGGGGGCTGGATCTGGCCCCTGATGCCAATTCATCCAGCCCACAAAGCCCTTGTCACTCCCAGAAGCAGACGTAAAACGCGCCCTGAACCACGTGACTGGCCCGTGGCCTGAAAAGTTTGGGCACCCCTGCTTTAGCTGCTAGAGATTCTGTGACAAATGGCCAGTATGAGAATGAGGAACTCATTTTACTCAGCAGAAGATCCCAAATTGTGCTTGGTGAATTGTTTTCTTACTGCTAAAGGACAATTTTAAGTTCCGTGCATCAATACTAAGGAACAAACTAGATAACTTGTTTAGTGTGTTATTATAAGTAATATTCCCCCAAGTGGTGAAATACATCTATTACATATTTTCCTCACCATTGCTGTATGTATTTAGCATGCTTTGTAGCTTACCTATCATGAATTCAAAGGAAACAAACTTTAATTTACAAGTATGATTCCCTAGCACATATCCCTGATGAAACTTTTATGGGGAGAAAAATCGTCTATTCCAAGACATATACGTTCTCTTTAATTCTCATTTCACTTTTTAACATCAAAGAAAAAAACCATGACTCCTTCAGACAAGTGCAAACAAAGTCCATCATCCTGGTTATACTAAGGCCGTGATGGTGAACCTTGGCACACCAGATGCTCTTGGACTTCAATTCCCAGAAGCCCAAGTCCCTGTGGATCCACATGAAGGGGCTTACTGTGATTCATCCGGCCTGCACTGCCGTCGTTGCTCCCGGAAGCGGAAGTAAAACGCGCCCGTAAGGTATTTGTTGCATTTTAAAAATAATGTTGATTTGTTATAAATAAAGCATTTCATAATGGTCTTCCCTTTTCAGAAGGTAGACATACAACAAGGACATTCAGCAAACTGGAGCCAAATGACACTTTGATGTAGGCAGATTGATTTGAATCTCGCCCGAAGGCACCTATTGGTTACAGTATTGGTGATGTCTTCCTGACGTAATGCAAACCTGATATAGTTTCACCTGTGGCGGGAAGGTTTCCCGCATTAGTTACTCATTGGGTGAATTGGAGCCACGTGGGCTCCATCAGTTGCGCTAATGGCGAGCAGCTGAACTGCATGTATAATGGCGAGCAGCTGAACAGACACTCAGCAGTTTCATTTTGCAGGCATTATGGTAAAGTCTGCTTCCTGAATTTGCTTTTTGCGGGTTCAAATTCCCTTAGTTGACACTGAGTCTTGAGCTCAAATGGGATACTTTCCACTGAAAATAAGCTCCTTGCCATGTTTCCTACCAGAAACCATCAGACTCTGCAGGGCACCACCCTTTCCAAGAGCAGTTTTGTTCAAGACCTTCCTGACCATTGGCTCTGGTTTGCAGACCATAATAAACTTATTGGAAAAACTTGGGCTGGAGTTTTGGAGTCAAGATCCTGCCAGTTTTGGGTTTCTGAAGGTATGTTTCACACTGCTGTACTGTTATTAATGGCTAGCCATTGCTTATTTGCAAAGGATGGAAATATTGCAACCCAGTTTACTTTGTACTTGAGAGATCCACTAAGTGAGGGAGTGTCAGTTTTCCAATTGCAAAAGTTGGGAGGTGTTAGGCACCAAGTGTCTGAAAAAGGCAATTCTGGCCCAGGATTCCTTGCTTTCCTCCTGTGCCACTGGAATAATTTACTGGACAAGGAAGCAGCTCAATGACTCCCTATGCATCACAGGTAACCTTGCAGACGGACAGTATTGAATCTCCTAGTTTGTTATGTGCTATCAACTTGTTTCTGACTTCTGACAGCCTCAACCAGCTAGATAGCTGAGTGAGTTAGGCATCTGACTGTGTAGCTAAGAGGTTGTGAATTCAATTCCCCTCTGTGCATCCAAGAAGAACCAATTTACATAATCCCAGAAGAAGGGAGGGATAAACCTCTTTTGAGTACTTTGTACCCACAGAGACCCTGAAAATGGTGGTCGTAAAACAGAATTGACTTGATGAAACAACAACAAAGCAGTCAAAACAATATTATAAAACATTGACTAGCATTGTGTATTATATTACAGACACAAGTTTTAATATGGATATATATATATATATATATCAGCCATGAAGACTGTCCTGTGAATATAATGTCGTGGCCTTTCATCTGCCTTCTACATCACAGCATGACACCCGTACTAGTGATCCAGCTCCACGAGTCACTTTCTGGTCCTGAGCCCATCCAAATTCCATCCAAAACACATTTTTCCTTCCATGTGTCTGGATTACATGATCACCTATATTGGTCTGAAGGGGCAATGGTAAGTGTATCCTAAGGTGATAGAGGTGATGGGGCATCTTTTATGTCATTTGCTAATAAATAAAAAGAAGGAAGAGGGTGATGTTAATGAGAGGAGATCCCATTGAGAACTTTGGTGATTACAGGCATTGTTGGACTCCAAAATTGCCTGGAGCATGATTGGTAAATGTGTTTTAACTGCCATAGAACTCTCCAAATTAACCCAAATTAGCCTGGGATAGTCTTCCTATCTAGTTGCACCTCAATTCATCTTTGACTAAAAGTACCTCACCAATGTCTCTGATAGAATTTTTTTAAAACACCATTCTTTGAGACCATTTTTAGCTGCAGATGTTGAGAACTCACCTATGTGTGCTTCCCAAAAACACCTCAGCACCACAAATACTTTGTATATATTTTCAGAGAAAATGGATGCTTCATGATTTCTTTAAGCGTATGAATTGTAAGAGCATAGGGTTTCCAGCATTCCTTCCCATTAGATAAAAATAACCAGGACCAATGCATCAAGGGCAAATTCAGCTTCATGTTTGTTCTTAAGTCAGAACTACAGATGAAGTCAGTGTAAGGAGTTCACATGTTTGGTATAAAACCTAAGTGCTGCATTAAGATGATATGTGTAGGTGGTAAAACCACCACAGAAAGAACTTAATCCCTTAAGTGCAACTGAATGCTAATCAGGAAGGGAAACTAATCAGAGAAAGCCTGTGTAATTCTTCCTCCAGTGGCAGAATGATTGGGTGTGCAAAATGATTACTAAAGAGTGCAGTACATAAGAACTGTCACTTTCCAGATTAGGTACTGGCAAGCTCTAACACTATCCTGATAAGAACCGCTCTCAGCTAAGGTTTTTTTTTTTAAAAAAAAAATCAGGCAAGCTCCCCACAGCTAAAGACTTGCTGGTTATTTTAAGCCAGTGCTTACAATAATAATATTCAACAATACACATTTCACTACACCATTTCCCATCAATAGCATATAGCCCCCCACCTCCTTTCTAAGAACAAATTCTGAAATGAGTGTTTTTCTCACTCATTTAGAAAAAGGCTACATTGCAGAATCTTACCGTATATACTCAAATATAAGTCATCCTGAATATAAGTCGAGGTACCTAATTTGGACCACTAAAACTAGGGAAATAGATTGACCCAAGTATAAGTCGGGGTGGAAAATGCAGCAGCTGCTAGTGAGTTTCAATAATTAAAATGCATGAAAATATGGTAAAATTAATTAATTTAGACATTTGTGTGGGTATGTTTTTGAGTTTTTATGGTAGTGTTAGTGCTTGAATTTGCACCACTGTGGTTTTGATCAAGTATAAGTCAAGTCCCCTTTTTGGATCTCATTTTGGGGGCTAAAAAACTAGACCTATACTCGAGTATATACAGTATACGCTACCAATTTAGGACTCTGCGTGTGCTTGCATGAGCACATGGGTTCATATCATTCCCCATTTCTCTCCTCCCAATGTCCTAGAACATTGGAAAATCTTGGTAGCCCTGAGAAATATTTAGACAATTTTTCTCATCCCTGAAAAGGGATACACAGAAAGAGCCTTCTAGAAGATTGAAAAAAATTAGGTAAAGAATTCTACCCAATTTTTTTGACCACAGAGGGAATAGGGAATTTCAAGGATCTAATTGCATACAATTCTAGTTTGGGCTACATTACATCTGACTGCAAGTAGGTGCTCATTTAATTTTACATCCCCCACCCATTTCATTGCACAAAGAACTAGCAGACAGTACTCACCAATTTTGCTGTAAAAGAAAAGGATCAGGTAGCATGAGATGGGAATGTGCTCTGTGTGAGTCTGCAGTTGTCTCTGGGGTTCTTTTGCAAGTTTCCAGACAGCAGCAATAAACCCATTTTCTAGAGTTCAAAATAGATGATACGGTGTTTGATGTTTGGGAATTGAAGAGAAGCAGCCAGCATGAAAGGGCCAAACACAGCTTTATTGTAAGCAAGCCGAACGTGAACAGCAATGGTGCAACAGCTCCTTATACACACTGTACAATGGATTTAGACAGGTAACAATATGATTGGTTAGGAGAGGAGTGAGGTGATTGTGGGGTTACCGGACCTGAGTGAAGACTTTGTGTGTCTTGTTAGAAAGGGTGGGAACGCAAGCCCCGCAATAGTTCAGTACCAAGAAGACGACAAAATGGAGGATCACCCTGATCCCATAATAACAATTACACAACATTACAGCAATAATTAAAGTTACATACACAACACGGTGAGTATACCCTCAGACCATACCTGTCAAGTTTTGGGAAATTTCTGTCAAATAAGGGAAATTTCCTGGCCAAAACAGGAAACTGGACAGCTATGCTTATCCTGTGCTGGTCTCCAGTCTAACTCCAGTCTAACTAATACAGGATGACAATGGGTTTGACAGAAATTTTCCGAAACTTGACAGGTATACCTCAGACATAAAGTTGCCTTAAGAGATAAAAGGTATTGCTCTAGGATTGGTATTTCTTATTTCATGTTGAGAATTGGTTTAGGTTTGGTTGTTTTTTAAAATTGGGGAGGAAACATAAACTCCATTTCTAAGTCTGATTATTGGGCAAAGAAATTTGAGGAAGCTGCATGCCTAAAATGAAATTGTTGTCATAGCGGAAAATTTGCATTTTGTGGGCATTAATTTGTCCCTCAGATAGCCACTTTTTCATCTTGGCACACCCATCATTCATTAAGATTTATATCCCACATTGCAACACCCAATATGGTTGTGTGCCTACCTCCCGGTGAAGTGTATGGATCCAGAGGTGAGATGTAAATCCCGAAGAAGACAATACAGGATGATGAATGAGCATAACAATTTGGCACCTGAGCTCCCCTGTTTGCTTAGTGGTTAAGGCGCTGAGTTGGAGACTGGAAAGTCGGGTTTCGATATCCAAGAGCTGTACTTCGGGGAATAAAAGGAGCCTCATTCGGGCATCCCCTAAAAATTCTTTCAAACCCAGAGCAATCTCTGACACAAAATTATTATTACCCATTCAATGTCCAGAAGTCAAGTGGATTGGCAAATGTGAAGGCAAATTACCTTCACACTGGTCTTTCTCCACAAAAACCAATCAGTTTAGGGGAGCCATGCCAATCTGATGGAGGGGAAGGAAGGCATTATGATGGTGCTCAGGCCATGAAGTACTAGGGAGTACCTATCGCTTTCCCTCATACTTCCATGGAATTCTACAGGCCTATATTACTATAGAACCCCATTTGCTAAAATCTTGGAGGGGAGGGGCACATGAAATAGCACCACAGCTGGACCTGGCCTGCGGGCCTTAGGTTGGGAACCCCTGCTTTAGAAGGAAAGTCTATTATTTAATTGAATGTTCTGATTTTCTCATCTTCTTGGTGACTTTATATTTTTCCTACACGAAAGCAATTTGTGTCGCATGCTTGCTGACAGCTTTGACGTCTGGAAGCAAAGCCCACAGATTACAGACATGTACATCCCATTCTAAAAATATGATATCTTAGAATCATTTAAAGAGGTGTGATGAATGATCTTCAAAGCTGGAAGAGGAACTTGGCATTGAAGTAAAAGCAGTACATACTGCCAAAATATTTCCAACATGCAAAATGCCAAAAAAGGATTATGCTTGACATACTGACCTTAACACTCTGAAACTACTGTATACATTAATCACACTAAGAAACCCACCATAGATATTTGCTAATAAGTGGGGATTGCAATGGGAGTAGACTACCCTAAAGAGATCTAAAAATCTCGAGCGTTTCTATTTGGTTTGTAACAGCCAAAAAATTAAGTAGAAAAAGATTTCTGAAAGGCATGATAACATTAAGCAGAAATCCACACTGAGTGAATTTCAGAGCAGTTGAAACTACTTCAGCGGGTATAGGTAGCTCATGACAACACAGGGGGTATCCTCCATTTGTTACAATGGCTAACTAACAGTGGGTTGGAGCAGTGATTTGATTGCCCACTTTGATTCCCAAGAAAAGTTCCATTTCATGCACCCTTGGACAAGCTGTTACCCATCTCAGAATATCACCAGAAGCTGGGAGTAGTAGCTGACTTCTGAGAAATTTTTGGCTTGCAGCTGGACACAAAATGTGCAGTTAGATCGGTTTTAAAAATTATGTTATTATATTGCCAATGTTTTGTAGTAAGAATTACTGACTCCCATGAAGAACCTGCAACTTATCTAGCCATGAAACAAAGCATACTTTGGTGGAAATTTTGTTTCTTATCATAGTAGGTTGCAGCTAGAATATGGCCATTTTTCAGAGCTATGGAGGAACTCACTCACCAAATCCTCACTGATTCAATGGGCCAACTTTGACTTATTACACCAACAAGCAACATGATTTCTGTCTTTGTGTTCAAATATTCATCTTTCTTTTTCATGTGTGTGTATGGTTTAGGGATGGTTCTTATAGAGCAGGGATTCTCAACCTGCGGCCTGTGGGCCAGGCATACCTGTCAAGTTTAAGGAAATTTCTGTCGAACCCCCGTATTTTACACTCTTTCCCGCCATCATCCCCATATTAGTTAGACTGCAATTTGACTGGAGTTAGACTGGAGGCCAGCACAGGATAAGCATAGCTGTCCAGTTTCCCATTTTGGACAGGAAATTTCCCTTATTTGACAGAAATTTCCCGAAACCTGACAGGTATGGGGTCGGATGCAGCTCACAGTACCATTTCATGTGCCCCCCTGCCTCCACCACACCAGGAAGTGCCATGTGGTGGAGGAAGGGCAAAATGGCCATGCCATCCAACCTCCAAAGCTGTCTGAGGGAGCATGACCCAGCCACCGGCTTAAAAAGGTTGAGAATGCCTGTTATAGAGCATTTGAGCATTTGGAAAACCTATCCTTTAAGAAGTCTACTATTTCATTTCACCCCTTCATTATAGTTGGCTTGAAAGCACCAAAACTTGAGGATTCCTATAATTTATGGAACATTAACTTAAGACAGCTGAAGACCATACGGAGATGGTGATGCTGACAATTTACATAGAAGTTTAAATATGACAGGGTTATTATCTTTGAGTACAAAATACTGGAGTCTATTTGTTATCACCTTGTCTGTCCCTGGACTAGACTAAATGAAAACAAAGATTTATTCTCTTTACAGGAAGATTTCCAAGAATTTAGCAATGTAAGCACTGAAGTTTACCTAAAGACTAAGAGATATTATACCTCCTGTTGCCTGCAAGATTTATATTTATGTATTCAGTCTCATACAGTATAAATAAAATATCTGGGATGCTGACAAAAGAATTGGTTTTCTTGTGAAAAAGATCCAAACTATATGTGAGCAAACTTAAATTGCCCCTGGAAAAGGCTGACACACAAAAAAACCTAAGTAGTGATTAATGGGGAAATAAGAATGGACTGCAGTGGCTCAAGTGGCTAAGACGCTGACTGGGAAGCGGAAGGTCAGCAGTTTGATTCTCGAGTACTGCAGGATGGAAATGAGCTCCTGTCTTCGTCCCAGCTCCTGCCAACCTAGCAGTTCGAAAGCAAGAAATTGCAAGTAGATAAATAGGGACCACTTCGGTGGGAAGGTAACAGCATTCCGTGCACTCCAGTGTCTAGTCATGCTTGCCACATGACCACGGAAACGTCTGCAGAAGCAGACACCGCTGGCTCTTCAGCTTAGAAACAGAGATGAGCACTGCACCCTAGAGTCGGGCATGACTGGCTTTCGAGCAAGGGAAACCTTTACCTTTACTAAGAATGGACAAGCTGCATATTCCCTGGGCATCCCCCAAAGAAGGAAATAGTAAACCACTTCAGTTTATTCTGTAGCTAGAAAACTTTGAAACGGGTTCCTATAAATTAGATTTGGTTTGATGGCATGCCATACATGCATAACAAATTAAGAGTAAGGCCCCAAACCCACTTGTCTGGGAACCAGTGGCATTGAATTCAGTGGGACTTGCTCACATGTACATGACTGCACTAGGAGAATACAATCTTAGGCATGCCTACTCACAATCATGTACCATTGGTAAGAATTGTATTACTTACCTATGCCCACGTGAATCAAATAGTGTAACTCCTGACAGCTCCTGCGTTGAACCACAACTGAAATCAACAGGCTAATTTAACAGATGCAAACCAAGTCCCTACTCTCTCTCTCTCTCTCTCTCAGTATAGTGATCATAGATCATGAAGGGTCAGGATATTAGGAGGGATGGTTTCAGTTAGACCACCACCACTGTCCCTCAGCATCTATCATCTGAGGCTGTTGGCTCGTGGTGCTCAAATAAGTCCAGTTATTGTTGTTGTTCAGTCGCACAGTCGATTCCGACCCTTTGCGACCCCATGGACCATTTTCCTCCAGGCATCTCTATCCTCCACCATTCTCCTCAACCCACCAAGCTTCTCGTGAGTCCTCCCTTCTCATTTGATGTCCAAAGTACTTTAGCTTCATCTTCACTATTTGTCCCTCCAATGAATAGTCAGGATTGATTTCTTCCAGTATTGACCTATTTGCTGTCCAAGGGACTCTCAGGACTCTCCTCCAACACCACATCTCAAAGGCATCTATTCTTCTGCGCTCAGCCTTCCTAATGGTCCAGCTCTCACACCCATACATTACCACTGGGAATACCATTGCTTTGACTATGCGAATTTTTGTTTTCAAGGTGATGTCTCTGCTTTTCACTATATTCCCCAGGTTTCTCATAGCTTGTCTCCCCATAATCAGTCGTCTTTTTATTTCATGGCTACAGTCGCCATCTGCAGTGATCTTAGATCCCAGGAAAGTAAAATCTGTCACTGCTTCTACTTTTCCCCCATCTATTTTCCAGGGACTGATCGGACCTGTTGCCATTATCTTGGTTTTCTTGATATTAAGTCTCAAGCCAGCTTTTGCACTTTCCTCCTTCAATCCAATCAAGAGGGCGGTATCGTCTGCATATCTCAAATTGTTGATGTTTCTCCCAACAATTTTGATCCCATATTGTGATTCCTCCATCCCTGCATTGCGCATTATGTGCTCTGTGTATAGATTGAATAAGCAGGGTGATAAAATGCAGCCTTGTCTTACTCCTTTTCCTATTCCAAACCATTCTGTCTTTCCGTGTTCTGTCCTAACTGTTGCCTCTTGGTTCGTGTACAGATTTCTCAGGAGGCATGCTTAATGAGTACTGCATGCTTAATGAGACTGAACCCTTGTTGCATTGTTTTGAATTCCTCTATGAGTAAAGTATACTGCCTGCTGATATTGCTTTATGACGAGTAGATAGTATTACTTTGGCCACACAGAAACTTGGGGGTCTGCAATTGCTGTTTGTAATTATGAGGTTAGTGCCACTGGATCATCAATTTGAAATTCCTACATCATTGGCTAATTGCATTTCATACTAGGTAAGACGAAAAATTCCTGAATTGTGTAAAACTGACTGATAGAGGACCTAGACCAGGGGTCAGCAAACTTGGCTCTCCAGGTGTTCTTGGACTTCAATTACCAGAAGCCCAAGTCAGTATACCTGCTGATCAGGGCTTCTTGGATTGAAGTCCAAGAATATCTGGAGAACCAAGTTTGCTGACCTCAGGCTTAGATCATTCAGATGGCCTGGCCGACATCCACAAGGTCGGGACAGATATAATTAAAGGTTAAGTTTTGTTAATTCATGAGGTTATGCTGAGAAAGGGAGGCATCAAAAGGCATGGTGAATTCAGTGAATACCAGCTGCATATACAAAAATGTATTATAGTAATATTATTTTTAAAAAATATTCCCTGGAAATTGGGCAGTTCCTCTTTGGTGGGTGATGTTCTGGCTTATCTCCCACCTCCACGTAAACCAAACATCATTGTCAACTTTACCATAAGACAAATGTGCCACTGCATCTTCAGATCAATACAGTATAAGGAATCACACATGCAAAAAATAAAATGAAAACGAAAACAGCAATGCATCACCAGCCATGCAAAATGCAATGAAGCCCAGACTTACTCATAGTAAACTTTATGTCATATAATATACTAACAATACATTGAAACCGAATACATTGAATACAGCACAAATTGCAGGATAAGCTCTCAGAAAATCTTGTGGGGTTCTAGTGCATAGTCCTGTCATGTAATTACCCAATCACCCCAGTGGCCAGAATATTGCATGTTTCAATGCAATCATATGTTAAAAATAAGCCTCATGTTAAAAGCTGATATGCCCATTATTCTGGAAACTTTAATTTTTAAAAAGGTGACATTTCTATGCTCTGATTACTATAGATAAAATATCCTACAGAATTGAACTTCTGTTGAGGCAACTTTGATGATAAGGGCATAAACATCCAAAATTGCACTATGTTTACCAAAGTCCTTGTGAAATCCCTCTCAGAATCTCTGCCAGTTTTTGCTTCAACTTGTAGTTTTTTGGATGGGATTTATTATTAGCATGTTGTTTTTCTGAAACTATAATAAGAAGGCAGAATTAGTAGCCCATTTATATTCTGTTCTCTATCTTACCATCTCTCTTTCATGCTTATTATTCCCCTGAAGCCACAGAATCCTCATTCTCTAGCAGCTTGATTCCGAGGAGGCACCATCACATAGCCAACTCAGCAAATTTCTAAAGAACATAGCAGCTGCTTTTACCTCATGCAATCTCACAATGTACTTGGCAAAGTTGTCAAAAGATTATATTTGGATGGTGCTTGCATGCAGGTGATTGCCCTGCAAAAATTCTGAACAACCATCTCAACCCAGTTAACATTTTTGTTATGGTTTTGCAGCATACATTTGCATGTACACTTGAATTAACAATGGGGCATACTCATAGTGGTTATCCACAGAATGTGGAAACACCACTTTCTTTGGCTCCCAGAATCCCCTAGCCTCCCATCTAGTACAAGTGGCTCCGGGAATACAGTCCAAATTTGTGGCATTTCTAATCTTGGGTTATCCAGCATATGTAGTTTCAAAATTTATCCTAGATTATGATCAGATGGCTGTAAAGGCACATGCCTAATAGCACCAGAAAATATCACTTTAATAAGAGTGATCATCCTCGTAGCAACCTATTCATTTGCCAGAACATCACTCCAGTCTGACTCAAAATTAGAAGCTCTATAGTTCGACCAAAAAGGTCCAACATGGGCATGGTTTGAGGTTAGAATGGAACACATTTCCCCATGTGTCTTGTGATTGCTGGGAAGTAAATTGCACCAGATTGCTCCAAAACACTCCACATTGCAAACTATTTCCCCAGTTGAAAATACCCAAAGTTTCCAACTGTTTAAACCTGCTACAGCAAAAGTCTTGGAATATTTGGAAATAGCATCCTCGAAGATTGTAGGTTAATCGGGCGTACCCTGGTAATTTAATTTAATTTAATTTAACTTAATTTAATAGATTTATATACCGCCCTATCCAAAGGACTCTGGGCGGTGTACACTAAGACCAATATACAGGTAAAATAATTTAAAAACCCCATAAAAACATAACAATATTACCCACCCACCCCCGCCGTGACATCTATTATCTAAAAACAAATATAAAATCTTAAAAACCTTTTAAAAAATTAATTACAGTAGGGGAAAAACCTCAAACGAGCCAAAAAGGGGAGCTTATTGACAATCCTGGCCCCCAGACCCATTTTGACAACCACGTCTTCAATTCTTTCCTAAATGGTAGCAACTGGGTCTGGAGGCGTATTTCTACTGGGAGGAGGTTCCATAGCGTGGGGCTACGACTGAGAAGGACCTTTTCCTCATGCTGGAGAGGCGAGCCTCCCCAACAGAGGGCACCTGAAGGGTGCCCTCTCAGTTTGCTCTTGTGGGACGGGTTGATGTTCTAGGGATGATACGGTCCCTGAGGTATCCTGGTCCGTTACCATGAAGGGCTTTAAAGGTGACAACCAGCACCATGAATTGCACCCGGAGACATATAGGCAGCCAGTGCAGCTCCTGCAACAGTGGCGAGGCGTGGGCAAAATAACTACACCCCACCACTGCGCAGGCTGCTGCATTCTGGACCAACTGCAGTCTCCAGATGGTCATCAAGGGAAGCCCCATGTAGAGCACATTACAATAGTCCAAATGGGAGGTGACAAGGGCATGGCTGACCATGAGCAGGGCCTCCCGGTCCAGGAGTGGGTGCAATTGATTAATAATACACACTTGCCCGAAGGCCCTCCTGGCCACAGCTGTAACCTGCTCTTGGAGCAGAAGCTGCGAGTCCAGGAGGACCCCCAAGGTTGCGCACCGGTCAGATTGGGGCAACGGTGCCCCATCCCAAACCAGTGGTGATAACTCCCTCACCCACAGCCACTCAGTCTTGCCAGGATTCAGCTGTAGTCCGTTGTCCCCCATCCAGACCCTAACCACCTCTAGGCAACTGGTCAAGACCTTGTGTTGCCAGCTAATATTTCTCACACTAGGTCAGGTGAAAGGAGCTGTAGAATGAATTCACCAAAAGGTGCTTTCATTTTGACAGTTTCACGTCTGGCCTAGACACGGAAGAAGAAGAAATAATAATAGAGTCCACTACATCCTGTACTACCAGGCGCTCTGTTTACAACTGATTGCAATATATCTAATACATGTATAACATGACTTCCAAATTTCATTAAGTTTCAAGCCACAGTCTTCAGAGGTATGTTGACCCAACCCTGCCAGAGTCTAGAAAAGGCCATAAGAAAGCAGGACTTCAGTCTTGGGGTTGTGGGTTGTATCTAAGAATACAGAAGTTGAAATGTTAGGCTGCATCTCTGAAGACATGAATTAAAATGTCCTCTTGGTCATGGAACGCACTGGTTCACTGAAGCCCTCTCAGCCTAACCTACTTCAGAAGGGGTTCATGAGGCTAAAAATGGGGCAAGATAATTCAGTGAATTGGTGTTGCTGTCTGTGCAGCCAGAATTTGGTGAGTCAGCTCCTCTGTATTATACTCCATTGATTCAAACTTCAGCACAGTAAGTTGTAGTGAGAGGAGTCCATTTGAATAAATGGAACATATGAAGGGGTTGACCCACCACATCATTGATTCAATGGGGCTACTCCAATACAATTTAGTATGCTTAGCAGTAGGATTTCAGCCATTCTATTATTTTTGAAATGTGATTTCATTATGTGAAATGAACCCTTTTGAGAAAAACAATAATATTTGTGTCTCACTGCTATTAAGCTCTCTCTGATCCTGCCCTTCCCCGATTTAGTAGTCTCAGATACAGTCAACTACAAGTCCTATCAATGTTAATTCTACAGGTTTGTAACAGTTGTTTTGTCTTCCTTCATTGAAAACTACCCATCATCTTCTCCCATTTTAACTATTAGGGGGAAAAGTTCAACGGTTGGATAATTAAATCTTCACACCTGTGTTTGCTAAGTTTATATTTAGTGTGAGTCACTCAGAGATGAAGTTCAAAGCAAGACTGTGAAGAAACATGTTGAAGCTGGTTGAGGCTTCTTCTCATATTCTGCTTTTGCTTTTGCCATCTCTTGAAATAAAAATTACATGTACAGTACAGTTTGCAAAGCTCTTGCTCAAAATCAGATTGAGGAAATTAGTGATCACGTAGTGGAAGTCAAACTCTTTTTTGGAACACAGGTGATTCAAGTGACTTCTGGATCTCCAGTCAGCCTTATTCTGTGCTCTTTGGAAGATGACCCCTAAAGTTGTGGGTGAATAAGAGCAAGCCTAGGCCTGCTGAATATCTCAGTGATTTAGGTATCTGACTATGGAGCCAGAATTTGATTCCCCACTGTGTTGGCAGGTTTGGACTCAATGCTCCCTCCAGTTCTATAGTTCTAAGATTATGATTGATATTTATCCAAGCTGCAAGACCCACAGTTCTAAGATGTGCCAACAGATACATGACAAGAGGTGCATTTTTTCCTAGGTGCACCTCTTTCTGCAATTGAGAAACAGTAAGAATCAAACCAATTCATACATTATGTTGCCAAGTTGGTATGCATTCAACAGTCGAGGTGCTCCCTTAATTGATGAAAGAGACCACACCATATGATTCCTTTCACCCACATATCTTATATTCAGCACGTGCACAACTCTGTTAAGGTACTGTGGGAGAGGAAAATGTGTTAAGTGGAAGAAAATATGCATTCCTCTTAATGTTAAGTGTGACTCAGTGTTGCATGATTTGTGGGTGGAGATCAGAAGAACAAACGGAGGAGCTGCAGAGCAAAAGATGAGACATGATGTAGTAGAATTAACACTGGCTGGATAACTCAGTGGTTTAAATATGGTGGTCTGACTCCCCACTGTGCCTCCTGTGTAGTCATGGACAAGGTACACAGTCTCAGGATTACCCCCCCCCCCCCAAAAAAAAAGGGAATGGTAAACCCCTTTTGTGTACTCTCTACCTAGAAAATGCTGAAAAGGGTAGCCATAAATCAGAATTGAGTTGATGACACATTTATTATTATTATTATTATTATTATTATTATTATTATTATTATTATTATTATTATTATTATTATTATTATTATTATTATTATTATTATTATTATTATTATTATTATTATTATTATTAACAAAACAGGAGAGGCCCCCCTGTATCCTATTTTTAGGTCTCCCATAGACTTGTGACTGGCTGCTATAGGAGCTTAGCTTGACAAAATAAACATCTCAGCTATAGTTTTGCAGGACTCTTTTATCTTCTAAGTACAATAGTGTATCACTGCCCTTCTTTTTTGTGTATGTTCTGTGCTGGCAAGCCAGTTCTGACATTAAGCAACTGTTATGTCCAGCCCTTATAAGCACTAGTCCAGACAATGATGAACAAAACAGCAACAAGTCTTTATTCAACAGTCTTTTAGAGATGAGCTTACAAGATGCTCCAGACACAGAGATGGCTATACAATCCCAATGGAATCAGTCCTTCCGGAATCTTGCCATGTAGGAGGCAAAGGCTAGCTACCATAGAAGTGTAGCATAATGGAGGAGACCCAGGTTTAGCACATTGCTGGTTACCTGTACGGAGTGAGAAGTGTAGATCCAGCCCAGCCCCACCCTTGTTTACTCGTGGGGCTTCTATAGTGTCTCCCCGGCACTGGCTCCTTGATAGAAAGTAGCGTCCCACCAGACAAACATAACTAACCAATCATAACGGGGTATACAGTATATGAAATTAACCAATGGGAAACAGGATCCAAAACTGTAACCAATCACAGGACTTGGATTAGCATAATCAATGTGCCCTGGAACGGCCACTTTAGGCTCCTAATTTGGATGGCGGGAAACCGCCATTTTCCTCTTGCAAGGCGCTGCCCGCGCTACTTGCAAACGTACCTTAATACACAACAGCAACCCTAGGGTTTCTGAGGTATATGAGATATTAAAGGAGTGGCTTTATCAGTTCTGCCCACTCCCATGAGTTTCTATGGCCAAGCAATGTTTTGAAACCAGGTCTTCAGATTCACACTCCATCATTACACTTCATCGTACATTAGAGCCTGTTTTTTTTTAAATTTAATCATTCATTCCGTGCTTTTAACCCCTATCTCTGGTCATGGGCATGGCTCTCCTTTCCTTAAAGGTCATGCTTGCTAAAAAGCCAGTTGTATCCAACTCTAGGGTTGAGTGCTCATCTCTGTTTCTTTATAATAATTATGTGCTGTCAAGTCCACTTCAAGTCATGGTGACCCTTTACAGCAGGAGTTCTCAACCTGTTAAAGCCGGGGCCCGGGTCATGCTTCCTCAGACAGCTTTGGGGGCTGGATGGCCATTTTGCTCTTCCTCCTCATGGCACTTCCTGATGTGGTGGAGGTGGTGGTGGTGGGGTACATGAAATGGTGCTGTGGGTCACATCCAGCCCACGGGCCACAGGTTGAGAATTCATGCTTTACAGGGGTTGTTTTGGTACAAAATACTCAGAGGTGGTTTACCATTACCTTCTTCTGAGGCTGCTTTGTGACTGTGCAAATGGCCCAAAATTACACAGGTTGACAACACAGGGGGATGTCAGATGAACAAAATTATTTCACCGGTATAAAAATGTATGTTTTCTGTTATTTTTAAATGTCACCTTTATGGGCATTTAAGTTATAGATTTGTTTGAATCTTATGACATCCTCTTATCAATCCTAAAGTTTTTTGTTTTTAAAACAATAACAGAGAACTATGTTTTTCTCAAAGTTTTGTTACATCTGTCAAGTGAGAACTGATTTATAGCAACTCTAATAGGGTCTACAGGTAAGTGAGGTTTTAAGGAGTGGTTTTACCATCTCTATACTCCCAGTGAGTTTTCATGGCAGAGCTGGGGAATTGCAGCCAAGTATCACAAGTCCTAGCCTGTTGATCATTCTATCCACTACAACATATTGGGTACCCCTTGTTAAAATTATATTAAAATAAATAATGGGAACACAATTTAAAAACAATAATCTTCCAGCTTCTAAGAGGGTGGTTTGTTTCCATGGCAAATATTTTTCACACCAGCCCTGCCTCCTGGATTTATTCTCCCACACACAGACTAGTATGATTTTCATGAGGGGAAAAAGAAGCATACAAACCATAGAAAAAGCTACCAATGTTTGATGATGAGCATTATAGTAATCACCAGAATATTAACTGGGCATTTCTCATGCAGTACAGTAATACCTCATACAAAGTCCGCTTCGTATAACACGAATTCATACAATATCGCCTAATTCCTTGAAAAAAGATGCCTCATACAAAGTTGCTGCGACTTTGTATGAAGCATTGGGGTTTTCCCCAGGTTGCATTGTGTCGGGAAGTATAAAAGGCAGGACGCATGCGTGCATTGCCCTTGTGGGTTTTGCACGAGGCGAAGAGTGTTTCGGAGTGGTTTTGAGCGCAATTTTAATTGTTTGGTGTTTGCTGCTGTTTGGATGATTAACACTGTGCTGCATGATGGGACATGTTGGCATCCATTTTGTCCTTGCTTCCATCCAGTAATTGTTTATAGTAGCTTGTACAAAAGATGATCGGCCGCATGGCTGCAGATTAACACTGTGCTGCATATTGGGACATAACTTTTAAACCTGCACTTCATAAAGTTTTCAAAAGTTAAAAACATGTTGTATGGTCTGTCCCCTAAAATCAGGGTTGTTTGACAAGTTTTGTAATGTATTTAGCCTTTAGACAATGATTTCTTAAAGTTCCGTCAGTTTCCTGTCTGTTTCCTTGACTTTGCACTGAAGTATGTGCTATTACAGTACAATGTATCTCTGTGGAAACGACGTTGTACGACGCATCGCGGCAAGGATTTAGACGTTGTATGAGGCATCGCGGCTAGGATTTTGCATGCCTCATACAAAGTCCAAATCCGTATGAAGTCCAAACTTGTGGAACCAAGTTTGGACGTTGTATGAGGTATCACTGTACTTGCTTCCATACTCTTTCGAGGAAAACACATGGTGTGTGACACCCACTCTGAATTTTGAAAAAGAAGCAGGCATCTTCTAAAGATTAAGTATAAAAACATTAACAAATAATCTATGCTACTTTGCTACAAATGCCAATTAGGACCCCCTTTTTTTGTCTGAATCCCATGGATGGAGTGAGGGATAAGTTATACACTCTGTAAATGGATAATCGCATGCAAACATTTCTGGCAGTTTCCATTAATGTTCATATCATGGGGAAAATAATGATAAAGGCAGTCTGTGTTCATTGCAAGGGAAACACATCGGTTTCTTCTCCAAGTGATTAATGTACCTTCATGGTCGTTCTCTTTATGGTAAAGTCTTTGTGTTATTCCCCCTTCCATTCTTCTTTTAGTGGTGGCTTCTGCTCTTTTTACATGGCTTCCCCTATCATTTTCTTCCATGTCCACACTGTGCAATTGGGGGAATCTATCTATCTATCTATCTGTCTGTCTGTCTGTCTGTCTGTCTGTCTGTCTGTCTGTTCAATGGTGGACATCAGCAAGTTTGCACCAGTTCGCCAGAACCGGTAGCAGAAATTCTGGCTGGCCTCACCCATCCAAGTTTTGAAATAAAGTACAGTGGTACCTCGGATAAAGTCTGATTCGGATAAAGTCCTATTCGGATAAAGTCACGGTTTTCATGCACACGTGATGCATCGCATAAAGTCAAAAACTGCTAAAAATGGACGTTATCCGAGGTATTTGGTACAGGAACCTCAGATAAAGTCCATTTTTGGACGTTATCCAATGCATCGCCCATTTGATTCGGATAAAGTCCAAAATCGGCAAAATTCCAAAGTTGTGGAACGGAGTTTGGACTTTATCTGAGGTTCTACTGTAGTCCTAATTCTGGTGCAATGCAGGGCTTTCCCTTGGCCATGCCCACCATACCATTCCCACAGTGTGGTAGTATAATTTTTTTTGAGCCCACCACTCTATATCTATCTATCTATCTATCTATCTATCTATCTATCTATCTATCTATCTATCTATCTATCTATCTATCTAGATAGATAGATAGATAGATAGATAGATAGATAGATAGATATCATGTAATAACTCAAACTATTAGTAACAAATCAGGTATTTTTCAAAAATGAACAGGGCTCTGTCTATATAATCCAGGGATTGTCAATCTGCAGCCCATGGGCCGAATGCAGCCCATGGCGCCATTTCATGTGCCCCCCCCCACCACACCAGGAACTGCCATGTGGTGGAGGAAGGGCAAAATGGATATCCGGCCCCTGAAGATGTCTGAGGGAATGTGACCCAGCCTCGGCTTAAAAAGGTTGAGAACTTCTGGTATAAATCCCATTGTTAGCAACAGTTACCCTAGGAAAAGCAATGGGTATTCAGAAATTGATATTTGAACGTATGCTTGTTGGAAGGTAATTGAAACACCAGCAGTTCATTTCTCTTAATCTCTTCAATCAGAAGGGCACTGTGAACGTAAAATGAATGGGAAACAGAATAAATTGCTTCTCTGTTTCTTACAGAGAGAAGCTGCTGTAAGAGGCTTACCCTGCAAATCATCTCAAGGATTTTGATGCAGCAGAAGGTCACCAAGTCAAACTCTGCAGCTGGATTTAGCCAAATGTTACATAGTTTTATTTCTACTAATAGTATTTGCTGCAAGAATGTCAGAATGTGTGAAAAAAGTCTAATTTAAACTGGGAATTTGTTCCACAATCCAGGAATTAGAAAAACGATCTCAGTACAGTAAAACCTCGCATAAAGAGCGCCTTGCTTAGAGACTAACTCTCTTAAAGAGCAGAATTTTCTCTGAATGGTCGCCTCGCTTAACAACTAAAACCAACAAAAAAATCACTTAACAACTAAATCGGGGTTCTCAATCCCCCACTCACCAGAAGTCACAATTGGTCACTTACAACGGTGTTTCGCTTAAAGACCAAACTCGCTTGAAGAGCAAACCCGTGGAACGCATTATGCTCTTCAAGTGAGGTACTATTCTGCTTCACTTTTTCAGAAGTGAAGAAAATGAACAACCAAAGAAGAACTAGAAACAAATGTTAACCAAATGCATCCATTTATTTTGAACTATAAATCAAATGCATCATGCTGTAACCGTTGGAATGTGACAAAGGATGTTGCACCGGTCCCCACGAGCCCCGTCCGAGCCTTCCTGCACTCGCCCAAACTGGGTTCGCAGGTAACTGTCGGACTGAAATTTTTGACCCGGGGGCAGGCCCCCCCCAGTCGCGAACAAAAAAAAAGAACTTCAAGCCCCAACGTTCCTTGCACCATGCCGCACCAGAGCCAATCAGGCTGCGTGGCGTGGGCAAAAGGAACGTTCGAAAACCGGCCACAGCCAATCAAAAGGAAGCCGAAGAAAGAAACCGCTGCTGTACCCAAACCCGCGCAGGCAAAACTACAAGCCCCAGCATCCTGCGTGCCATTAGCGCGCAGAACGCTGAAGCAGCCAGCGCGCTAAAAATGATTTTTTTAAAAAAAAAACGACGCCGCTCCGCTTCCTTCCCACGGGTCATCCAGCATGGCCCATGGGAACAAAAGGCACCCCCGCCGCAAGTGCCCTTCCTTCCCACGGGCCAGCATGGCCCGTGGGAACGAAAGCCCCCCTAAAAATGGACGCACAAAAACATGAACCAAAAACAATCAAAACCAGTCAAAAACAAAAATCTAACATAAAAAAATAAACAACAACACTTCAACAAAACACACGCAACAAAAACAGCAGACCCCCCCACAAAAACTCAAACCCCCCAATCAACCCCCCCAATAAATAAATAAATACATCAGAGAGCTTACCATGAAGACGTCTTGACTTCATGGCGACAGGAACTCGAATGAGCTAAGAAAGGAAGCAACACTCACTGGAAGTGACACCCAGAGGACAGAAGAGGAGAATGGTAGAGAGGAAGCAAAGCTCACCACCACTACCCAGAGGCCACAAGAGAAAACACATCCAAAAACATTGCTACTGCAAAGATAAATTCAAAATTCAAAAATTCATAAAATAAGTTAGCACAACATTCAAAAATATACACACTACTCTCAAAAAATACCAAAACAAAAAACATAAATCACTTTTCACTCCAAAAAACCAAAACACCAAACCAAAAAATAAAACAACAAAATTAAATTTTAAATTAAAAAAATTAAATTAAATAAATCAAAATAAAATTTGCATTAACAAAAATAAAATAAAAATAAAAAATAAAAATCAAACAAACACTGGGAGCGCAAGTCCGCCACAAAATCACAAAACCTTTCAAAACCATTTAACACAGCCCAGCACCATTTGTTCAAGAAAACAAATGAAACCCTTGACTATCCAAAACAAAATTTAAAGAGCCCGGCACTGAGGAAGCCGGCGCACAAAAAATTAAAATTAAACACACACTGAAAGCGCAAGTCCGCCACAGGCAGACGCAGTGCCTCGAAGTCAAAAAATCACAAAACCTTTAAAAACCATTAAACACAGCCCAGCACCATTTGTTCAGGAAAACAAACAAAACCCTTAACTATCCAACACATTTTTAAAATGCCTGGCACCGCCGGGCAAAATCTGCTAGTACTATATAAATGATGTATAGTATAAAAAAAGTGAACATGACATAGTCATGCTATGTCAAGATTCTGGATCAACAGCATGTGAGGAAAATTAAAAAAAAAACCATTGTGAAGGGCTCAGTCAACCTTGATCCTATCAGGATGAACTCACAAAGTTTTCCTGCAGTACAGCAGTTTAACTACTATGCCACCAGAGTTCCTGGTGAATCTAGTGTTGGACTAGGAATCTAGAGTCAAAGATTCAAATCTCCACTTGGCAATGGAAACTCTCTCTCTGTGTGTGTGTAAATGTAAAACCATTCCTTTACTATCTCACTTACCTTGCAAACCCAATTAAGGTTGCTCTAAGTCTGTTCCATCTCAATAGCTAGTTAGCTGAAGTGAAACAAGGTTGCCTCACATAGCCAAACAAAGGAAAATATTAACAGTGATGTATTTATGGTTCTTGACATTCCCTTAATCTTGGCTGGGCCTATTTAGGGACTGGTTAGCAAGGTTGTGTACTAAGAGATGTATTTTTGTAGCAACTGGGGCAGTTGGGTCTCTCATGGGCAACCCTAAGAATGCAATGACTTAGTAAAGTGGAGGCTTACATTCTGTAAGACTTTGAGGAGGACAAAAAGAACAGCAATAGCAATTACATTTACTGTATATACCACCTCATAGTGCTAAGTGCACTCTATAGGTGGTTCACAAGGTAATTAGCATTTTTGTCTGAAACATGCTGGGTATTCATTTTACTGACCTCAAGAGGCTGAGTCAACCTTGAAATTTCCATCAGGATCAAACTCACAAGGTCAGCAATTTTGACTGCAGGACTTCAAGTTTAACCACTGCACCACCAGAGCTATTCAATTATACTCACTTTCCTGAGAATTCTGCTAGCATCCTGTGATCTGACAACCCTATCTGTGTGTATGTCATATATGCATGGCTGGCCTCACTGTCAGGCAGAGTAAAGTACATGCTCTAAGTGATAGCAGTAGCAGCTTATCACTGGCAGTGTTAACTGGGAATTATGGAAATCGTTGTCTAACAGAAATAACATTTTCAAGTTCTGGTACCAGGCTAGTAGTCTGGCCAGGTTATCCTGCTATGGTTATAGAGGAAACCCTACTGCCAATGACCAAACATCAAGTGTCAGGTGGTGGTTAACTAACCTTGACAACCCTGAGGACTAACAGCTTTGGGTGTCGAAGTCCACAGGGAAGGGTCAAGGGTGATGGTCCCCAAATGGATTAAATTCCACTTGAATCCATCTTGATGGAGGGCAGCAGCTTCATCAATACTGGCCTGGGGCAGAGGAGGACTTTGTGTGCCAAAAGGGCTCAGGACCAGAAAGTGACTCGTGGAACTGGAACAGTGGTATGGGTGTCATGCTGCAAATCGAAGGCCACTGTATTATATTCTCAGGACAGTCTTCATGGCTGTTCGCCATGATTATTGCCAATATTCAGATACAGCAGAAGAAAAAGAAGAAGAAAAAGGTGCCAGGCTAGCTCTATCTTTTGACCCCCCCCCCCAATATAAAAATAAAGAAGTAAAATTAACTGAAGAAGAGCTTTTGCTATCTAGGTAGTTTTTGAATCAGTCTTCACCATTGATGACAAGCTATGTTGTCGACTATTTAACCCTCTATCTTTCTTGAAGCTGTGTGGTCCCAAATATGACAGTACTTAAGACTAACCCGAGAAAGATTAGAGAAAAACCTAGGGTATTGAAGGGTCCATCTGAAGATGCTATCATCTACATAATCCTTACATACATTGTTCCTGAATTAGGGCAAGTGCCTATTTTAACAGATGCACTGTTTGAGGAGCATCAAAAGGCTAAATGGCAGCCTATGGAAAGAAATAATCTGAGGGTTTTACAGCCATTCAACCCTGATGCAACAGGCCAAGAAATATAGAATTAAAAAGAAATGTAAACTGCCTTCCTCTTTCACCACCTTTAAACCTAAGACCATTAGGTTTGCTTGCAAAAGCAAAAAATAGAAGCATCTTATAAAATAAAATACCCACGCTAAGCCACAAAGCTCCAAAGTAACATCTGTTTCTTCTGCTAAAATAGCAGCTACTCTAGCCAGCTCTATAATCCCAGAGAGATCCTCCCATATCTTTCTACTCTCCTTCCAAATGGAAAACAAAAATAGTTAAAATAAATATATTGCTGAACTCAGAAAGAAGTAACCGCCCTGAAAAACCACCACTGCCTTTACAAAAAAGGTTGCTCTCGTTCAGGAGTTCTCAACCTTTTAAAGCCGGGGGCCGGGTCATGCTCCCTCAGACAGCTTCAGGGGCTGGATGGCCATTTTGCCCTTCCTCCACCACATGGCACTTCCGGGTGTGGTGGAGGTGAGGGGGGGGGCTTACATGAAATGGTCTGACCCTTTTGAATTATCTTTGTTTTGCTTATATTCTTATTTTAACACATTAATTATTAAAGTACATAACCACTTTGCATCTTCCGCCTGGGACCTTAACTATTATTCCTTCTAATTTTCATATTTTCCATCCATTATTTCCAAAATATTATGACTTCCTGGTTTGGTTTAACTCCCTGTGCTTTCTGAAAAACATAGTTGACAAACTCTCCCCATATAAGTTCAAACTCATTGTTCTTTTTCTCTCCTTTCTTAAATTTTAATTTGCATGTCAATTTATTATTTAGTGCAATGTTCCATTTTTCCTTGTACCATTCCTGTAGGCCAGGGTTCCCAACGTTTTCCCACCAGGCCGGGGCCAGTTCCTCCCACCATGCTCAGCTTTGGAGGCCGGAGGCATGGTTGTGCCCACTGCTTATGTTTCTGTCATCATTGTTGTCGGTGGCAGTGGCAGTAGCGAGAATCGTGCCATTTTATAGGCTTCTTGCACAGCCTCCACCACTTTACAAGGCAGTGGGAGGCTTTTTGGAGCATGTTCGCTCCATTTTTGGATTCCCCCCCCCCCCGCTTCTCTGCTGCGCTTTGGCAACCAAACTGTGGGCGGTTGGCAACTTCCTGGTTCCGCACTGGAAACCCAGGCACTGATGTAAGCTCTGCCCAGCACTGGAAGTTGCCAACTGGCATGGTTTGGTTTCCAAAGCGCAGAGGAGAAGCAGCAAAAAAATCCCAAAATGGAGCGAACATGCTCCAAAAAGCCTTCCACTGCCCTGGGAAGCGGCAGAGGCTGTGCAAGAAGTTACTAAAATGGCACGATTCCTGCCGCTGCGATGGTAAGTGATGCATTTCAACTTCCAGTGGTGATGGGTGGTACTAGAGGTGTCGGGGTTCCCACCGCAGGCCGTATTAATGAGCTCCATGGGCCTGATTAGGCCCGCACGCCATAGGCTGGGAACACCTGCTGTAGGCAAAGCAAATATTTTCAAAATGAACCTGTTTTGTCTTAATACCACACAAATGAAATTATGATTTTTGAAGCCTGGATCTCATTAGTACTTTGGAAATCTAGCACATGCCACTGACACCAAAGTCTAAATGGCTTTAGGCCGTAACTTAGAAGTAAATAGTTGCAAATAATGTAGATACCTATAACTAAATACTTTTGAGTAATTAGTAATTTAACTAGTACTTGCAGTATTAAGACATAATGAGGAATATGTAATACAATAGTAACACACAGTAAACCCATTCGTGTGAATTCACAGAGTCTTGGATTTCTGGGAATTGAAGTCTAAGAACACCTAGAGTGCCAAGGTTCACCATCAATGTCCTATGGCATTGAATGCTGCTGACCTGCCAAACTCTGAGTGGAAACGACCCTAGCTGCACCAGGAAGAACAAAAAATTCTTGCTTGAAAATTATGGTTGCTAACTCTGATTTCAAAAGTTCTCATATCTTGAAAGAAAAAGCAGGGGTTCATAGGAAACAGGCTATTTTCTCTTCCTAGATCTGGTGCTGGCTGATGCAGTGGTCTGAATGTGCCTTTTATTAGATGGTAAAGAACAGGGCAAGGGACTGCAGTGGCTCAAGTGGTTAAGACGCTGAACTTGACTACTGGAAGGTCGGCAGGTCAGCAGTTCGAGACCCAAGAGCTGCACGACAGAATGAGCTCCCACCTCTGTCCCAGCTCCTGCCAACCTAGCAGTTCAAAAGCAAGAAATTGGAAGTAGATAAATAGGTACCACTTCAGTGGGAAGGTAAGCAGAATTCCTTGCACTCCGGTGTTGAGGCATGCCTGCCAGATGTCCATGGAAATGTCCACAGATGCAGTCAGCGTTGGCTGTTTGGCTATAAACAGAGATGAGCACTGAACCCTGGAGTTGGATACAACTAGTTTTCAAGCAAGGGTGACCTTTACCTTTATCTAAAGAACAGAGCATGTCAGGCACTGGCTCAAAAGCAGTTTTCAGAGTTGCCAAGGCCAGGTTGCCATATTGCCTAGCCAGCACCTATCCTGCTGGCCTAATTCTCTTGACCCAACAGTGCCTGTTAAGAGCAGTTGAAGTCAGTTGGTCATCCAGGAACATGTAGACTGCGAAGTTAAAGTCAACAGCTTGGCTTCTCAAGTATGCTCACAAAGCGGAAATACTGCTGTCCTTTTTGTTTTGTTTTTTTGATAAAAATGTTTCACACCCATCTGCAAATTCTGGCACTGAAACAAAAATCCAAAGGCTGTCCCAGAGGCATGAACTAATAAACATACTTGGGGATCTTGGCAGTGGTGTAGCTAAGCTGGACCCTGAGAGAATTTGCTCATTCTTTCTCAGCCTTTGGAAGCTTTGAATGGTCTATACCACAAGCAATGCCATTGTATAGACCCGTGATGGTGAACCTTGGCACTCCAGATGTTCTTGGACTTCAATTCCCAGAAGCCCAAGCCCCCATGAATCTGCACGAATGGGTTTACCGTGAGTCATCCAGCTCACGCCGCCCTCATTGCTCCTGTACGGGCGCATTTCACTTCCACTTCCAGGAGTGATGAGGGCGGCGCGGTGCAGACCAGATGAATCACAGCAAACCCATTCGTGTGGATTCACGGGGGCTTGAGATTCTGGGAATTGAAGTCCAAGAACATCTGTAGTGCCAAGGTTCGCCATCATGGCTAGAAAGCTTTAAATTCAAATAGCTTCAGAATGCCCACATCTGCCAGCATCTTTTCCAGCAGAATTGCTTCTCCTGTTTAAAAGTCAGAGTCTGCTTTCTGGCAGAACCAACAGTGATTGCTATGCTGGCACTTGGATCACTTCCCATCTTCTGCTAAGTGCTACAAGTATTGGTATTTGGGGGGCACAGCAATAGAGTATCTTCTTTGTTTGGCCTTGTTGCTCCATACAGTTGTGTCATCCTGACCTCAGAATTTGTCCTTTGAAGCACGTTGAATCACTTGTTATTTTTACAAGTGGTATCAGCTTATATAAGTGTGGTTTACAACTTCTGTACTTATTTACTGCCTGTGGCATACAACAGGCTGCCAATGGACAGTTATTCCATTAGCACAGCTGAGAAGCAGAAAATATGAGTCAGATTTACGTTTGTATGATGTTAATGCTTTCAACTTAAATCCAATGAGTAGTCCCTAGTAGAGTAAATTTACTTATTCCATTGCTGAATAGTGAATAAATGTTTCTGAAAATCCTATTGATTCAATGGGATGACTTTAGTTGGAATTACTAACCAGATTCTGTCTTCAGAGAGGTAACTGTGTTAGTCTAAATCTGAAACAAAAGCAATCAAACAAGGGGAGAAATGCAAAAATAAAATTATTCTAGAATTTTAGGACTAACCAGTTGGTTCAAATGTGAGCATCTGTAGATTACCATCTACATTTTCAGAAACCTCTTGTCTGTCTGAAGAAGTAGATTGTAATCCTTTGATGTTTGCAGATTGATATAAAGTAGGCAGCAGTCAGGGGGCCAAACACATCTTTATTGCAGTGTAGTCAATCTGAACATGAGGTAATGGCGGAGACGCAGCTCCTTATATATTGTACAGTACATTTGAATTTTGCCCGAAGGCGCTCATGGTTACTGTATCAGTGATGTCATTCTGACGTACTGCATACCTGGCGTGGCTCACCTGTGGCGGGAAGGTTTCCCATGCTAATCACTGACTGGGTGATTGGAGCCACGTGAGCTGAGCTCTTTCAGCTGCGCTATTGCTGGCAGCTGAACTCTATGTGAGTGGCAGACGACTTACATGCATACACTGTAACTATACAAAGGAATATTCACAAGGGAGAGGAAAGGGAGGGGGAGCATGGAGGATCGCTAGATCCGATTCATTCACATCACATTTGGTTAGATACACAACAAATCCATAAAAGCCCACACTGAAATAAACTTTTTAATCTTAAAGGTGCCACAAGTCTCTTGCTTGTATATGTGTGTGTGTGTGTGTGTGTGTGTGGTTTTTACTACAGATTGGTTTCAGGCCTTTGGATGAACAAACAAAGTATGATGAAAGAGACCTGTTTGTCCAGAGAAAGACTAGAATTCTTGTAATTGCTCCGAAAATACACAAAAATGATTTGGCCCAAAATTCTTTTCTTTTTAATCATTACTAATATTCATATATACATACATACCTTTGCACTAAATGTTTATACAATTCATTTCTCAACTAGTGTTCTGTGAGAGAATTAATAAGACAATATTTTAAAAATGCTACCAAGAAGATACCAAAATTTCTATAATCATTTAGAGTTCTTCAATAAACATTGATAAGATAACCTGGTTTGACATCCCACAATGAAATAAAAGAGAGGCCAAATTTTTCTTTTCTCTAAGAAAATAACTGGGAAAACAATGAAGAGGCAGAAACACCTTTTTGAGCTATTCCATTTTAGCCCAAATCTCAAACAACAAAAACATCTTGACTTATTAATTTGTGGTAAATTGCTGCTGAGACTTATGTTGGTTGAATTACATTGGCAGGTGTTACTAATAAAATTTGGGTCAATAGATTTAGTCTTCTCTTTATTCCCTGCAGGACCCTGTCATGTCAAGACTCCTTTGGGGAAAAACAAGAGGAGGAGGAGTTTGAACCCCTACAACTTCAGGATGGCAAGGAGCCAGAGATTTCCACAGATTCATGACCCTCAGAGTACAGGAAGTCTTCTTGTATCCTCAGGGTACAAGAAGACTACACCCCTGGAGAGAGGTAACTCAAGCCTAGAACTGGATGAGGTGGTTAGATTGCCTTTAATTTAGGGATATGTTGTGTATTAAGGCAGAATTGCAAGTTGCTAAAGCAACGCCTTGCAAAGATAAAATGGCGGTTTCCCGCCATCCAAATTAGGAGCTAAAGTTGGCGTGAAATCTCCCTCTCTGGGCGCGCTCATTATGCTAATTAGAGTTCTGTGATTAGTTACAACTTTGGATCCTGTTCCTATTTGGTTAATATGTATATATCCTGTTATGATTGGTTAGTTGTGCTTGTCCGGCGGGTTACTACATTGTAGCAAGGAGTCACTGCCGGGGAGAAACTATATAAGCCCCACGGGTAAACAAGGGTGGAGCCGAACCAGATCTATACTTCCCATTACCGCATAGGTTAGCCAGCGTCGGGCTAAGCCTGGGTCTCCTCTATATGCTATCACGCCATGGTGTAGCTTAGTCACTGCCTCTACAGTAGGAAACACGAGGAACCGATTACATGGGACTTGTGTAGCCATCTGATGTCCTGAGCACCTTGTAAATGTAACCTGAAAGGCTGTTCAATAAACTTCTGCTGTTGTTCTGTTCATCGTTGCCTGGACTATTGCTTATAAGGGCCGGACATGACAGAATATGACTTTGAATGAGGTCAAAGACTCATCTTATGGCATTCAAAAGTAGTTGCCTGTTCCAAGAAAGGTCTCCTTGTAAGAAGTAGCTTTCCTGACAGTAAGTGAATGCTTTGGGAGTAGGGCTTGACTTGCAAAAGGGACTAAGCTGACAGCACCATCCGTGGCAACATATAAGTCCCCAATTTGACCCAGGTTACTGCTGAAAACACTACACATATTTTTGGGTTAGCCTTTTGCATTCTTGATTGTTGTTGACTACTTTGTCCTGTGTGACCTAGGGTCATGCCTCCCTACCCATGCCTTTTAAGTGCACTTTTCCTTGTCTGCTTGCTGGGTGTATTTGCTGACCTGGAATGGACCTGCTGCCTGGCAGGCTTTGGCTTTCCTTTTGCAGTTTCCCCGACTGCCCTGGGCGTGCCCTTCCTGGACTGGAATGGAATAGTTTAAGTAGGCTGTGCTGCAGGGAAAAAAATCACAGGTTATTTTCTTTGCCTAGAAATAGGCTTCATATTAGAAGGGCCAGCATGGAAGCTACCAGGGGAGCACATTTAGATTATCTATAATGACTAAGGAGACTTTCTTTCTCTCCCTCCTATTATGTGTGTGTGTTTCCATCATATCTCCAAGATGATGAAACCCAGACATCTGGAACTTGCCATGGATATTAAGAACTGAAGACTGTATCCCTCAAGAGTTATTTTGGTTATTCAAGCTGATAAATTTGCTTTAGTTAATTAAAATCTCTTTCTAGCATGCAGTACCATCAAAATGGTGTTTCTTGCCGAGCAAATATATGACTCATTTGTTCTTCAAATGTGTAGCATAATTTCATGTCAGTAGTCATGAGCTGCTGCGATTTAAGTGAGTCCAAAATTTGAAACTGCACATATTCACTGTTTTTTTGTCTGTCTGTCTTTTGATTTACAAACAGTTTTGATTAGAGATTGGAATTAAAAAGCTGGTAGGATGGGAGAGAAAGGAAATGTCCGATGAAGTAATAAGAATGACTGTTTTGGCATGCCTCACTCCTTCCCAAAAGTCCAAGGTCTAGCATCACATAGAGAAACACCACTCCTTTCTGGACATAAAAGAGTAAACCTCTGGATTATGTTAGCCGAAATACTTCAATGTTATTTTAGGTCTTCACAATGTAACTAGTGTTGATGTCAGTAATGTTTGTTGGGGAGCTTGGGTGGAGCCTTTCCAAAGAATGTGAACACATCTGGACTTATTGTTTGCATCTCCACTAGGCTTAGCCTTCCACCCCAGAAGCACCAGCGTGAAATGCTATAAACACCAGCAATATTTGTTTATATTGTTTATTAATTAGACTTACAATTTTTTTTAATTTAAAGAATTCAAACTGGTGCACTTAAGCACATGACTCCTATTTATTTTCATAATAATCGTAAAAGATGGTCAGGCAGGGACAGATTGATCAGCCCACGGTCACACAGTGAGTTTCCTGACTCATTGGAGACTATAGCCTGTTATCTCTCAAGACTTAGTCCAATACTCTAATCATCACACTGTATTGGGTCTTCCTGATTTTACACTCATTCGTGAAGTATGGTACCAAAGCCTCTCTACCAGAAAAAATCCCTAACAATTTTCACTATAAACTTTCCCCTCATTTCCTTCTGATACTTGGCTTCTTCTGAGGTTTCTATATTCCTCTTTGCTTATACCACCAATTTCTTTTTCTGGTGCTTTCAGAAGACATGTCACCACATTGCTCATAGGCCTCAGCTTTCAGCCAGGCCAGGATTAGGTGTAGTTGAGGCAAGAAGCAGATGAGAGAAAGAGATGGGTGGTCATCATTAAGCAAGCCCACCATGGATGAGTACATAGGGAATGGGTGTATCATATGATCTGCTCTGTACTCCTTTTATGCTTAAGAACTTTCCTTGTGAGTCTGGCTGTTTTCGGCATCCTCAGATGTTTTCTCATTGCAAGTCAAAATATTTTTAAGACTAGTGTTGCCATGGAAATCTTAGCTATACACCATAAATTCTTAGCTAAAAGCCTCTTGTAAATTTTCCATAAAACACTCTTAGATCTGCCAGTGCATTGGAGATTTACCTTTTTTGGATTGCCGGAATCCTCCCACCCCTAGCAACCTTGCTGGTTGCAGAGTTCAGGAGTCATTGGGCTCATTTGCACACCATTAATTGTCTTCATCCTGGTCAGAAGCAATCCAGTAATGCTTTCTTGGCGGAAGGATCAGCTGGCAGGGTGCTAGCATTACCCGGGAGATTTCCAAATGTGTCTATAGCCCTCACATTCTGCTCATACCTATCAAGTTTTGGGAAATTCCTGTCAAACCCCTGTATTTTACACTCTTTCCCAACGTCATCCCATATTAGTTAGACTGCAACTAGACTGGAGTTAGACTGGAGGCTAGCACAGGATAAGCATAGCTGTCCAGTTTCCCATTTTGGATGGGAAATTTCCCTTATTTGACAGGAATTTCCCAAAATTTGACAGATATGATTCTGCTACTGAAGTATTGTGATCTGGGTTTATAATCTCTCTGAATTTGATCTCCTAGACCTAAACTGCTAACCTAGCAGTTCGAAAGCAAGAAACTGCAGGTAGATAAATATGTACCACTTTGATGGGAAGGTAAACAGTGTTCTGTGCACGCTGGTGTCTAGGCATACCTGCCACATGTCATTGGAAACATATGCAGATGCAGATGCAGACAGCGATGTCTTTTTGACTGTAAATGGAGATGAGTATTGGACCTTAGAGTCGGATATGACTGGCTTTCAAGCAAGGGAAACCTTTAACTTTACCTAGACCTAAACTGATGGGGACAAGAATTTAAAGGGGCAAAATTACCTCACGTGCTTTTGCTGAGATGTTGAGATCACTTCTGTATGGCTAGTCTGTATCCATGTCTCTTTTCAGTTCAGATGGGTGTTGATGGAAGGCTGGACTTGCACTGTTAGGTTACTCTGTCTTTGAACTGTGGAACAGTCTGCACAGGCTTGTAGCCCACTCTTTGGGGTGATTTTAGGATGGACTGGTTCAAGTACATGTACACATTTTATATGCTGGGGTGGACCAATCAGCCACAACCTGGCACATTTTGAGACTTCATCAGGGTGTTCTCCTAAATTGCCACACTGTATTTGAATCCATCCTCAGTGTATGTGCATGCTAGGTTGGGATAAAATAGAATGACACAGCTGGGAAGCAGCTGCTACAGCTGTGCTGATCAGCTGCAACAGTTGGCAGTATGGCTGAAGCTGCCTTTCCCAGCTGACCAGTGGCCAAACAGGTGTGAAATGGCTCCTACAGCCACGCACTATCACCAGCTGGGCTTCTATAACTGTGATTTTCTTTTTAATGCTCATGATCACTGTTTCAAAGCATCACTTAGATCCCCTGTCATCTACACTATGGAATGCTCTACTAGTGAAGTTACGCCAGGCCCCATTGTTGGATGTTTTCAAGAAACATCTTAAAACTGTACTGTTTAAAGAGGCTTATAATAACATTCTCCCTATAGCCAAGGAATAAGTGTATAATTGGATTGTGCCACCATCAATTGTTATTGTGTGTATATTTCTGGTATTAACTATTGTAAATTGCCCAGATTGGGAAAATATTCCAGATGAGCAGTATAGAAACTAAACCAAACCAACCAACCAACCAGCCAGCCAATCTGCAATACTAGGACCCTTGTGAAGACCCTTCTTCCCCCTAGAAGCTGCCCCAGCAATGAAAACTCCTGGCCTTGCTGTGATGCCCCTTCCTGCTCTTGCTCCAGCTCTAAAGGTGCCTTGCTTCAGTTGTTTCCTTGATTGTCTGACTCGTAGTCTGCCTAGGTCTCTTTCTTTTGCTCCAGTCTTAAATGTACCTTGCTCTGGTACTTCCTTGATTGTCAGACTCCTGGCCTGCTAGGACCTTCCTGCTCTTGCTTCAGCCCTAAAGGTACCCTGCTTTGATGTTTCTTGGATATTTGACTTTATTCTGTCCTATTTGGACTAAGTCCTTGCCTACTGGACTAGCCTCTGCCTGCTCCTGACATTGACCTTGGACTTGGATTAGGACTTTGATAAAGTTTGCCACTTGATCAAGCTGTTTCTGTACATGGATTGGGTTTTCTTCTAAGGAATGTCTGAAGTGGCATTATCCATTCAGCAGACCTGACGCTTCAGCCAGAGCTTGGCAGCTGCTCAAAGGTTACCAAATGTGTATAAATGGAACTTATCTGCTTCTTAAGCCTAGCTTGGAAATTTTTCTTTTTCAGTCTATAATTTCCCAGAAGTGTTTCTCTGTGCTGCAGTTCTAAATCAAGCAAGATACATGGGAGCTTTAGAAAAGACAACAGGCTTTTGTCTGGGTCTCAGCCATGCTTCAAGTCAGTGGGAGATGAGGAGACACAATTGGCTTGGCCTCCCATCATCTTGCAAGATGATACTTCAACGCGTTTTCCTTTACTGAGGAAACACCTTTCCTTCACTTAAGCAGCATCCAACACAATGCAGTTACAGAAAGTATAACACATCAAATTAGATTTTCCCCCCTGCTTTTCCCTCATCTCCTAATACTTCATCTATTTCACTGCTGTTGAACCTTTAAGGGCCATATGAATAGTATCTAATGGTTTTAAAGGTACTTGCAGATGTAATATTAATGTTCTGACTTCATCTTTAAGAATTATTGGGGAAAAGGTGAGCATCACTGAAACTTAGAGTGGGGTGGCCAACCTTTCCATGTCATGGGCCTGACCACACCACCAGATAGCTGAGTGGGCTGGACCATGCCCCCTGGAAGCAGGCACATTTACAGCTGTCATAAATGCAACCATTTCTGCATTTATGGCAGCTATGGGCGCATTTGTGCGAGCACGTTTTACGGCTGATGTAAACGTGCCCGCTTCCACTTCCAAGTGCAGCAGAGGTGGTGAAAGGCTGTATGGAATGGCATCATGGGCCAGGGCCGGCCCATGGGCCATAAGTTGGGAACCCCTGACTTAGAGAGAAGCAATTGTCCCCAACTACACAATTTTGGGTGGGGAGACAATTTAGATAATTACCAACCACTCAGCTTGACACTGATCTCAAGAAAATATCTAGAAGAGACCATTAAAGACACAGACGATGAGCATTTAGAAATTCTGAGATTACCAAAAGACATCATGGATTTTTCAAAAAAGAGTTTTAATAAACTACCGTATTTATTCGAGTATAACGTGCACTCGTGTATAACGCGCACCCCTAATTTTCCATGAAACCTCGGTATAAAATTTTTTTATGCGTGCAGGTGAGCGGCGGCGGCAGCGGGACCTGGGCGCCTGCCACCGCCTGGGAGGAGGGCCGCGGGGTGCTCCGTGCCTACCCGGCGCCGGCTTCAGTCGCGCAGCCCGGGAGCGCGGGTGGCTGGCGTTAGCGCCTCCCCCGGAGGGTTCCCTTCTTGACCCAGCGGGTGCGTGCAGGTGAGCGGCGGCGGCAGCGGGACCTGGGCGCCTGCCGCCGCCTGGGAGGAGGGCCCCAGCGTGCTCCGTGCCTACCCGGCGCCGGCTTCAGTCGCGCGGCCCGGGAGCGCGGGTGGCTGGCGTTAGCGCCTCCCCCGGAGGGTTCCCTTCTCGACCCGGCGGGTGCGTGCAGGTGAGCGGCGGTGGCAGCGGGACCTGGGCGCCTGCCACCGCCTGGGAGGAGGGCCGCGGCGTGCTCCGTGCCTACCCGGCGCCGGCTTCAGTTGCGCGGCCCGGGAGCGCGGGTGGCTGGCGTTAGCGCCTCCCCCGGAGGGTTCACTTCTCGACCCGGCGGGTGCGTGCAGGTGAGCGGCGGCGGCAGCGGGACCTGGGCGCCTGCCGCCGCCTGGGAGGAGGGCCGCGGCGTGCTCCGTGCCTACCCGGTGCCGGCTTCAGTCGCGCGGCCCAGGAGCGCGGGTGGCTGGCGTTAGCGCCTCCCCCGGAGGGTTCCCTTCTCGACCCGGCGGGTGCGTGCAGGTGAGCGGCGGCGGCAGCGGGACCTGGGCGCCTGCCGCCGCCTGGGAGGAGGGCCGTGGCGTGCTCCGTGCCTACCCGGCGCCGGCTTCAGTCGCGCGGCCCGGGAGCGCGGGTGGCTGGCGTTAGCGCCTCCCCCGGAGGGTTCCCTTCTCGACCCGGCGGGTGCGTGCAGGTGAGCGGCGGCGGCAGCGGGACCTGGGCGCCTGCCGCCGCCTGGGAGGAGGGCCGCGGCGTGCTCCGTGCCTACCCGGCGCCGGCTTCAGTCGCGCGGCCCGGGAGCGCGGGTGGCTGGCGTTAGCGCCTCCCCCGGAGGGTTCCCTTCTCGACCCGGCGGGTGCGTGCAGGTGAGCGGCGGCGGCAGCGGGACCTGGGCGCCTGCCGCCGCCTGGGAGGAGGGCCGCGGCGTGTTCCGTGCCTACCCGGCGCCGGCTTCAGTCGCGCGGCCCGGGAGCGCGGGTGGCTGGCGTTAGCGCCTCCCCCGGAGGGTTCCTTCTCGACCCGGCGGGTGCGTGCAGGTGAGCGGCGGCGGCAGCGGGACCTGGGCGCCTGCCGCCGCCTGGGAGGAGGGCTGCGGCGTGCTCCGTGCCTACCCGGTGCCGGCTTCAGTCGTGCGGCCCGGGAGCGTGGGTGGCTGGCATTAGCGCCTCCCCCGGAGGGTTCCCTTCTCGACCCGGCGGGTGCGTGCAGGTGAGCGGCGGCGGCAGCGGGACCTGGGCGCCTGCCGCCGCCTGGGAGGAGGGCCGCGGCGTGCTCCGTGCCTACCCGGCGCCGGCTTCAGTCGTGCGGCCCGGGAGCGCGGGTGGCTGGCGTTAGCGCCTCCCCCGGAGGGTTCCCTTCTCGACCCGGCGGGTGCATGCAGGTGAGCGGCGGCGGCAGCGGGACCTGGGCGCCTGGGAGGAGGGCCGCGGCGTGCTCCGTGCCTACCCTTGAGGCTCGTTTAAAAGAGGCGCGCACCCAGTCCTCGTGCATAACGCGCACCCAAACTTTGAGTCCTTTTTGGGGTATAAAATTTTGCGCGTTATACTCGAATAAATACGGTAGTCTTACCTTTCTTATTGATACAAGTTATGACCCTTTAGGGTAGCATACTTGTATTAGATTTCAGCAAGGCCTAGACCTAGACCTCAGCAAGTGGGATGAAAGAGTAAAGACAATGCTAATCAAATCTGTGGATGACACCAAACTGAAGACGTAACTTCTACTTCAGAAAACAGAAACAGGCTTCTCCATAGATGGAAGTACTGTCAACGTAAACTGAATAAGTTTCAACTGGGATAAAAGTGAAGTTCTACATTTAGGAAGGAAAAATTAGATGCACAAACAGAATGGGTGAAATCTTGGTTAGCAGTAGTATCTGTAAAACATTTTAGCAGATTACAAGCTAAATATGAATCAATATGTGAAGTGGTGGCAGGAAACGTTAATGCAATTCTAGGCTGCATTGGCTCAAGTGGCTAAGACTCTGAGTGGAAGGCGAAAGGTCAGCAGTTTGATACTCGAATACTGCAGGACGGAATGAGCTCCTGTGTTTGTCCCAGCTCCTGCCAACCTAGCAGTTCAAAAGCAAGAAACAACAACAACAACAACAACAACAACAACAACAATAACAATAATATACCGCTTTACTTGTCCAAGGACAACTCAAAGCAGTTTCCAACATAATACAATACAAATACAAAGCAATAAAAATACAATAAAAACAAGTACATATTAAATGCAATACCATCAATGCAAAAGTGCAATAAAAATACAGTAGCAAAAATACAATAATAATATACAATACAATTATAATATCAAAAAAGAAAAATCCAGAATCCAGAAAAGAAGAGTGTTAGAGCCCAAGGCTCAACAACCTAAAACCAGCCTTAAGAATATAGCTGGGGCCACAGCCTGAGTCTCTCGCCGCTGCTTGCCTCACCGTGGTTTCTGTGCCCCCGGAGGCATTGGGGCAGAGGCCTGGGCATGGGGTGGCATCGAGTCCAGAGCTGCTGCAGCTGGGGCTGCAGCCCAAGTCTCTTGCCACTGCTTACCTCCCAGCGACTTTTGGGCCCCCGATGGCGTTGGGGCAAAGGCCCGGGGGTGGGGAGGCAACGGCTCAAGAGCTGCCGCAGCTGAGGCCACACCCCGCGTCTCCTTGGGCAAGTAGATAAATGGGGACTACTTCGGTGGGAAGGTAAACAGCATTCCGTGTGCTCTGGTGTCTAGTCATGCCTGCCACATGACTATGGAAACGTCTGCAGAAGCAGACAGTGCTGGCTCTTCAGCTATGAAACATAGATGAGCACTGAACCCTAGAGTTGGATACGACTGGGTTTTGAGCAAGCCTTTACCTAGGCTGCCTCAACACAATTATATCGTCCAGATCAAAGGTAGGAATATTATCACCATGTTCTGCTTGAGTCATATCTTACCTGGGACATGTCTACAGACACTGTAGTTTAAGAAGGCTATTTAAAAAGATGGAATATATTTAGAAGAAGGCAAGCAAAACAGCTGGGAACTATGCTCCAAGGAGCAAGTTTGAGCAAATTGTGTGTGTCAAGCCCAGGAAAGAGAGATGAAATTAGAAAAAAAAATAGAAAAGCTGTCACAGGAAAGGCAGGGGAAGTTTATTTTGTCAGCTTCAGAGGACAAGACCCAAGTTTATGGATTTGTAGTATGAGAAAGATTTCAACTTTGGAAAAATCTCTTAAGACTTAGAGCTGTTCAGTGGTGGAATTCTACAACCTGGATCTCCACCATTGGAGCTAGGATTGTATATCTCTTTTGAGACTCCTTCCTAGACTAGGGTTCTAAGGTTTTCTGAGTCCCCAAATTTTACGTCCTAAAATTGGCAATATTTGAAAATGACAAGATACAATGTTGCTTTAGTTATCAAAATAGTTTCACTGAAAAAAATATGGATGTGGTAGGTATTCTCTGTCATCTCATCTCTGAACTGTAATTCCAAGGGAAGAGGGGATTCTTTGTCTGAAATGTAGATACAGCATACTCTTGCAAACAGTTGCCTCCACTAATATCTGCCTTGAGGGCTGTAAACCATGACAACTAACAAGAGAAAACTATAGCTTGTTTCAGAGGATTAAGCTAACTGAAAAGCACTATCCTTTCCACAAAGCTATTATCAAGAGGAGAAGGTTCCAGGCAGCACTTTGATAGATGGTGTAGTCTCAAGTAGGAAAGAAATGGCATTTAACGCTGGAATTGGAATGAGCTCTGCAGGGGAACTATATAAACAGTGAGCCAAAGCCAGCCTTTGGATGCATAAACAGAGCATCCATTGATTCTGACTGAAGCCACACATGATTCTAGAGACAGAACATGTCAATAATCAGCTCTGCAGATGAGCTCAGTTATTACAAGTACTTAGTGTGGGGTAAAATAAAGGTCTGGCAGAATTATAACTTAGAAGAAGTTTTGAACCATTGAGTGAAAGTCTGAAGCATGTTTTCTCTTACAATTTGGTGTGTGTGTGTGTGTGTGTGTGTGAGAGAGAGAGAGAGAGAGAGAGAGTGAGAGTGAGAGAGTTGACTTGAATGCTGGCAGGTCAGCAGTTTGAGACCTGAGTACTGCATGATGGAGTGAGCTTCTGTCTCTATCCCAGCTCCAGCCAACCTAGGAGTTCAAAAGCAAGAAATTGCAAGTAGATAAATAGGTACCACTTTGATGGGAAGGTAGCAGCGTTCCGCGCACTCCTGTGTCTAGTTTTCGTGGACATGTGACTAGACACTGGAGTGCACGGAATGCTGTTACTTTTCTACCCAAGTGGTACCTATTTATCTACTTGAAATTTCTTGCTTTCAAACTGCTAGGTTGGCGGGAGCTGGGACAGAGTCAGAAGCTCACTCTGTCATGCAGCACCGGGTCTCGAACTGCTGACCTGCCAACCTTCCAGTCATCAAGTTCAGCATCTTAACCACTAAGCCATCACAGTCCCAATTCTTTACCAATTCCTAAACCACTGTATTTTTCTGTATTGGCACATAGGATATAGTGTATATTGCACGTAGTGCATAGTGTATATTGTGCTTCTTTTAAGATTCCGCACAGCTAAAAATGCCCCACTCCCATGCACCCCCCCATGCACCGTGATCCTTACTGTTATCTATACCTATAAAATGGTGTGTTAACTGTTGGAATGTGACAAAGGATGTTTCACCAGGCCCCACTAGCCCTGTCCGAGCCTCCGTGCACTCGCCCGAATGGGGTTCGCAGGTAACTGTTGGGTTGAAATTTTCGGCCAGGGGCAGGAGCTCCCCAGATGCAAACAAAAAAAGGGAACTTCAATTCCCAACTTTCCTTGCACCGCGCCACACCAGTGCCAATCAGGATGAGCGGCGTGGCAAAAGGAACGTTCGGAAACGCGCTGTGGCCAATCAAAAAAAAGCCGCAGGGAAAAAATGCTGCAGTAAGCAAACATGCGCAGGCAAAACTACAAGCCCCAGCATCCTACGCACCATTAGCATGCAGAACGTTGAGGCAGCCAGCTCGCGAAAAATAAAATAAAAAAACCCGCCGCCGCTGCCCTTCCTTCCCACGGGCCAGCCAGCATGGCTCGTAGGAAAGAAAGGCCCTCCTGCCATTGCCCTTCCTTCCCACGGGTCAGCCAGCATGGCCCGTGGAAAAGAAAGCCCCCCCCGCCATTGCCCTTCCTTCCCACGGGCCAGCCAGCATGGCCCGCGGAAAAGAAAGCCCCCCCCCAAAAAAAGTAAACACAAAAACACAAACCAAAAACAATCAAAAACACTCAAAAACAAAAACCCAAAATCCAAAAAGGAAACACAAAAACAGCCAAAAACAAACAAGAAAAAACACACAGACCCCCCCCCCAAAAAAAACCAACCCCCCCCCAAAAAAAACCCCCAGAGAGCTTACTATAAGACGTCTTCTCTCCATGAGGACCGGAACTCAAATGAGAAAATAAAGAAAATACTTACCGGAAGCGACACCCAGAGGACCAAAGAAAAAAATTGTAGAGAGGAAGAAAAGCTCACCACCCCCACCAAGAGGCCACAAGAGAAAAAACATTCAAAAATATTGAAACTAATAAGATTAATTCCCAAATTAATCAAATAAATTATAAAAACATTCAAAAATAATCATACTAATCTCAAAAAATATCAAAAAAAAGAAATCACTTTTCACTCAAAAAACCCACAAAAACAAAAAAATGCGTAAAAATAAAGATTTAAAAAACCAAAATTAAATTTTAAACTAAATAAAATTAATTTACATTAAATAAATTAAATTAAAATAAAATTTGCATAAACATAAAACAAAAACCTTCAAAAACCAATTTAAAGAGCCCGGCACTGAGGAAGCCGGCGCGCAAAAAAAGAAAAAGAAAACACACACTGGGAGTGCAAGTCCGCCGCAGGCGGACGCAGCGCCTCGAAGCGACAAAATCACAAAACCTTACAACACCATTTAAAACAGCCCAGCACCATTAGTTCAAGAAAAAAACAAAACCCTTTACTATTCAACACAATTTTAAAAAGCCCGGCACCGCCGGGCAAAATATGCTAGTAGAGTTTTATAAAAGTTCCGTGGCCAGCTGTCGTGACAAAGAACTGTTGTTAAAGCTTCTTCTCTTCTTTTGTGTCTAAGTCAGACTTCAAACTGACAAAAGGAAGCCACCTTTTGGTGAATTTATTCCGTAGTTTCTTTCGGCCAACTGAGTGCGAGAAAGATTAGTTGGCACAACTATGAATTGGGGTATGAATGATCAGATCAGCGGCAAAATTTCACAGACTGATTATTTGAAACCTGATGACAGGGTTACAAAAATTATTCATTTGAAACTTTGCCAGAAGTTTGGGTTTGAATACAGTAAAAATTATTGGGAACATCAGGTAGAGAAAGTAAAAGAAAATGAGAGAGTTAACATCCTGTGGGGCTTTAAAATTCAAACAGTTAGACACCTGACTTACAACACACCTGATATAGCTTTTGTGGAAAAGAAGAAGGCCTGGTTTATTGACATAGCTTTAGCAGCAGATGCACGGATTGAGGACAAACAACTGGAGAAAATAAACTATTGCAATTTGCAAATTTAAATTGAGTGTTTATAGAGGAATAAATCTGTTGTTTTACCCATAGTAATCAGAGTCCTCAGAGCAATACCTAAATTATTTCTTAGATATTTGGAATTTTTGAATTTATTGGACTTGAACATCCTAACTCTACAAAAAACAACTTTACTACTAGGAACTGCCTATATACTGAGATGTTACCTTAACAGTTCTTAGGTCCTTGGTTAGGCCTTGAACTGTTAATTTTATACAAGTCTTCAGCTGCGAATCTAATGATAGATATTTATTTGATGATGACGATGACGAATTGGTACCATGTGTTGAGCAGTGACAATGGGGTCTGCGCTCAAACAGCTCTGAAACAGAGGCAGAGGTTGAGGTGATGCCTGCAATGCTAGAGCAGAATAGGCTGACAGAAGTGGGAATAATTAAATAAATATAAAAACCCTAATGGAAAGTGGGGAAATCATGAGAGTGAATTGTGTCAGCGGCTACAGGATTAAAAACAAACAAGTTTTTTCAAAGGATGCAGAATTCAGAACAAGTACCACATGACCTTCACCCGATTTAAAAAAAAATTGATCATGAACCTAATTCTTTTAATAGTCAAAATGCAGCCTAAGACATATTACATTATGCTTATAACTTACCTTTGTGGTATATTTTGTTACTTTTGTCATTATGAGTGGATAGCTTCAGCAAATAATGATGAAGTTTTTTTTAAAAAAATAATAATTTGGTAGGATGGTAACCAGCATGATTTCTCTTCTGTTAATCAGAGTTCCCCCTGTCTGGCCGGACATTCAGCAATAGTAATGGAATAGACTGTACAGCAACACTGAGTGTTGGGCGGTGGTAAATAACCTGACTCCCCAAAGGGGCCAATGGCTACAGGATGATGAACCCCTTTGGGTGGGGTGATGGCCCCCTCAGTGGAGGAAATGCCACTGGAAACCATCATATTAGGCTCAACTGCAAAATGGGTGGAGGAGGAACTCTGATTCCCAACAGTCATAGAGATGGAAGAGGCCATGCCATATGGACTGGTTGTGAAGGCACACCTTGTCAATATCCTCAAGGCTGTGGCAGTCCATTGCAGTTCAGGTGTTAAATTCTGCATGTCTCATTTCACATGTGCCGCAAAAGATGGCTCAGAGATCATAGTGTCAGTGATGCAATGCAAATATTTTTACTACCTACTCTGTGGGCTGGCCAAATCTGTGGGCGGGGCCAAACATCCTGCACTATGGGCTATGGAGGTGAGTGTGGCCAACCAAGTGGGCATGGCCTGGGGGAATTTCCACTACCAGTTCCCGGGATCCGGTGGGAACAGGGAGCAGAACACCACTGCATAGTGTGTGTGTCACTTCATGGCAAGCTAGGATCCAGCTTAAGCAAATTCATGGCAGTGGCATTTTTCTTGCTTGCCTCGTAGGGAGAAGGCGTCCCAGAACCTGCTGGCCTCCAAGATCAGGCCACCCAGCACCCTGAGGCTGGAAAAACAACATTGTATACTCAGATCGAGTTGCAGCCGACAACAACAATTTAAAGTTCCTTCAATTTTAGTATTGTGTTGTATAATCTAGCTGTGATGGTGAACCTTGGCACTCCAGGTGTTCTTGAACTTCAATTCCCAGAAGCCCTGATCAGCAGGATTGATGACTTGAGCTTCTGGTAATTGAAGTCCAAAAACACCTGGAGTGCCAAGGCTAGACATCACTGATAGAGCTTGGAAAATTCCTTGGCTGTGCTCACCCATCAGGATGTCTAGGCAATTCTGGGAGCTAGAGTCCAAAAAGGAATATCCTCCTCAACCTTCTGTATTCGCTCTCTGCCAGCCAGCACTTCTCTCCACCAAAGATTTCTGGAATGCTCTTAAACCTCTCAGAGCAACACATGTTTGGTGCTTTGTGCAGCAGCAGGAAAGCAAATGATTAAACAAGAGGAGATTATTTAGCTGGTACAACATGGCAAAATAAAGATTTATTTGTTGTAATAAAAATGTACTTCATGCATTTTAAAGACTGAAAGAAGACTCTTGCTGATATTTCTTATGCATGTTCCTCATCTGCTTTGAGATAACTGCATGCAGTATTATATTTGCCAGACTCACTATGCTTAGAATCTTGCCAGAACAATATTGTAGCTGTCCATAAAGAGATCAAAGAGGAACAAGGTACAGAAATTACCCATTCTCCGCGCCAGATGCCACCACAAGAGCTGTGTCATTTGAATTTTTTTGGGGGAATCCCAGAATTCCCCATGAATTCGCTTGACAGAATCATGGGAGATCCAGGCCACAGATCCACACGAACACCTGCATTTTGTTCACCTGCAGTGGGGCCTTGTCTATGAGGTTGAATGGCTGCTTTGACCTTACTACCCATTGTTAATGTCCAAAAAGGAAGTTCCAGCAGTGTTTCCTGAGTATTGTGTTTTTTTGAGAGCTACGGTCTAAATAAAAGATAACGACAACAACTCCTAAGAAATGTTGTGGCATCTTGTTGTCTTTTTGGAGGGGGACGCCATTAACAATAAGAAGTAGGCTTGAGATAGCCCTACAGCCTGAGACTGTAGATGTTGCATATGTGGGTATGTGGCCTGGGAAATTTGTGAAGGATTATGAAAGCTAAGAGCCCTGATTCAGGCAGACTGTGTGACACCAGGAGGATAAACTAAAAAAAAAAAAAAAAGTTGAACTATTTGAAAAAGTACTACATGGTATCAGCAGGCTTTCTATATTGTCTTTTCAGGGCCAACCCTATTGTTGAGCAAAGCTATATGGTTGTCTGAGTCAATCGCTATTCTGTAGTGTGGAGGAAACAGTGTCCTGGCAGTCCTTGGGCCATTCTTATTGGTTGGGAGGCCTTGATTCATGCTCTGAGCAGTTTGTTCTGTATTCCTCAAAGTTATCAGTGCCTCCAGGAGAGGTAGAGAATGTTGTCCTATCATTTCGTCCCAGCGGAACATCCCAGTAAATTTAATGTCAAATAAAATTGAACAGTGGTGAGAATGATTGACTTCTTGTGTAACTTACATGGATAGCAAAGTGTCTTAGGATAATGCCGATCTTTCTTACATCTTACATCTTTTCCAATACAGACAAAGGCCTAACAGTAAGGTGCCATCGGATAAAACGCAGATAATTCCATGTTGCTTAAAGACAAGATGGATAAATACATCCAGGAGCCATTCTGCTTGCTGGCTTCCTCCTCATCTGTTTATTCCAAATTTATGCCAACTGTGCAGGTGAATGGATAGTAAAGGAAATAACATATTTGATGTAAGTTGTATATTTGATTGCTGCTGCTGGTGGTATAAAGTCAAAGATTTTAATTAAAATGCATAGAATAAAATTAAAAATACATAGAATAAATAGATTCATTTTAAATTCATAGATTTAATACATATATATTTATATTTTCATTTGGCATATTACAGTACATGAAGAAGATGCAACCAAAATTAAAACAACAACAACACAATAATTCTGTGTATTTTACTATGTTTCAGATATTCCTGAAATAGTTCCCAGAAACTTATATGGATTTATTTCATTAACTGTAACAATATACATAATTGTGGAGGGGTGGTGAGCAGGCTATATGGCAGTGATGGCCAACCTTGGCACTGCAGTTGTTCTTGGACTTCAATTCCCAGAAGCCCAAGTCAGCACTCCTGCTGATCAGGACTCCTGGAAATTGAAATTTAAGAACATCTGGAGTGCCAAGGTTGGCCATCACTGCTATATGGAATGCAACTTTCATCAACATTTTGTTGCTGCTTTCCATAAATTGTTGCCTGAATTGAAACATAATATACACAAGAAGTAATTTCCAGTTTATCATTCCAACATGAAACAAATGCATTCCATCTTTCATTAAATGTATTATCTGTACCTATAAATCCAAGGGTTAACCGTTGTAACTTGCTATATGTTTCTGCACACATCCATCCTATCTCGTACCGAGCCTCCTGCACTCACCCGAACCCGGTACGGAAGTTACTGAAGGGTTGAGAAACGTACCAGTGGGGCAAGAGCCCCACAAACGCAAACAAAGGGAAACAACTCTCCCGCGCTCTCCCCGCCCCCACCACCGGCGGGGAGATAAAGGGAGCCTCCCGTGGCCCGGGAGGCTCCGAAAACGCCGCCGGAGCCGCAGCCGCGCTCTCCCCGCCCCCACCACCGGCGGGGAGATAAAGGGAGCCTCCCGTGGCCCGGGAGGCTCCGAAAACGCCGCCGGAGCCGCAGCCGCGCTCTCCCCGCCCCTACCACCGGCGGGGAGATAAAGGGAGCCTCCCGTGGCCCGGGAGGCTCCGAAAACGCCGCCGGAGCCGCAGCCGCGCTCTCCCCGCCCCCACCACCGGCGGGGAGATAAAGGGAGCCTCCCGTGGCCCGGGAGGCTCCGAAAACGCCGCCGGAGCCGCAGCCGCGCTCTCCCCGCCCCCACCACCGGCGGGGAGATAAAGGGAGCCTCCCGTGGCCCGGGAGGCTCCGAAAACGCCGCCGGAGCCGCAGCCGCGCTCTCCCCGCCCCCACCACCGGTGGGGAGATAAAGGGAGCCTCCCGTGGCCCGGGAGGCTCCGAAAACGCCGCCGGAGCCGCAGCCGCGCTCTCCCCGCCCCCACCACCGGCGGGGAGATAAAGGGAGCCTCCAGTGGCCCGGGAGGCTCCGAAAACGCCGCCGGAGCCGCAGCCGCGCTCTCCCCGCCCCCACCACCGGCGGGGAGATAAAGGGAGCCTCCCGTGGCCTGGGAGGCTCCGAAAACGCCGCCGGAGCCGCAGCCGCGCTCTCCCCGCCCCCACCACCGGCGGGGAGATAAAGGGAGCCTCCCGTGGCCCAGGAGGCTCCGAAAACGCCGCCGGAGCCGGAGCCGCAGCCGCGCTCTCCCCGCCCCCACCACCGGCGGGGAGATAAAGGGAGCCTCCCGTGGCCCGGGAGGCTCCGAAAACGCCGCCGGAGCCGCAGCCGCGCTCTCCCCGCCCCCACCACCGGCGGGGAGATAAAGGGAGCCTCCCGTGGCCCGGGAGGCTCCGAAAACGCCGCCGGAGCCGCAGCCGCGCTCTCCCCGCCCCCACCACCGGCGGGGAGATAAAGGGAGCCTCCCGTGGCCCGGGAGGCTCCGAAAACGCCGCCGGAGCCACAGCCGCGCTCTCCCCGCCCCCACCACCGGCGGGGAGATAAAGGGAGCCTCCCGTGGCCCGGGAGGCTCCGAAAACGCCGCCGGAGCCGCAGCCGCGCTCTCCCCGCCGGTGGATATGACGGTGCGAGGAGGGATTCCTGCCTACCCTGGAACTCTTACACTGTTCTGGGGTTTTTAGGCTACTTGCAACTGTTGTGCAGTTGGAATTGAGGACTTTCCTTTCGTGCCCTCTGGCCTATGTATGTATTTTGTATTGATCGTTTTTACTGTATTTTTTGATTAATTATTGTATTACTATTGCTGCTTATGTCTTTATTGCATTGCTGTTATACTGTGTTTTATGGATCTTGTATTTCTAATATTTATTGTTTAATTTGCTGTATTGTAACACTGTACCATTTGTAATTTTTGTATACTGTATTTGATTTACTTGTTGTAAGCCGCCCAGAGTCGGCCCTGGTCGAGTAGGGCGGGGTATAAATTGAATAAATGAATGAATGAATGAACTTCAATTCCCAATGTTCTTTGCGCTGCGCCACAGCCAATCAGGCTGAGAGGCGCGAGCAAAAAGAATGTTGGGAAATGCGGCGCGGCCAATTAAAATCAAGCAGCAGAAAAAATCCACCGCACCAACGCAAATGACAAATGCAAAACTACAAGTCCCAGCGTCCTGCGCGCCATGAGCGCACAGAACGCTGAGAAGGCCGGTGCACGAAAAAAAATTAAAAATTTAAAAAATTACAAAACACAACAGGACTGCAAGTCCGCCACAGGCGGACGCAGTGCCTCATAGCCTCGCAAAACAAACAAGTCACAAAACTCCACCGCAAGACACCCGCCGGCCTTCTTTCCCAGAGCAATGGGGAGAAGAAGGACTCCTTCTCCTCCACGCTACCCCGCCGAAGACAAGGCGAGACCACTGCAGGCCTCAAGGAAAGTTGAGCCGGGGTGAAAAAAAAAACCCCCCAAAACAGGCAGCAGTCCATCAGAGGAAGCAACCTCCCTGGCGAATGACTGGCTGATGCCTTTGTACTTCTGACGGAGGTAATGCAAAAGCAACAGCCAGCAATCTGTAAGGAAGAGCCCCACCCCTTATGGATCGCTGCCTGCCGATCTCCGGTTAGGTAAGCCAGGAGAAAAAGGAGACAGAGAAGAGAGAACCAAAACGACTAGCAGCCCCACCTGCAGGGCAGAATAGTAAAAACAACTCAAAAACACACAACAGCCCCACCTAGAGGCCACAAGAGTAAAAACAAGTCTCCAGACGGAGTTGTTGCCCTTTAGGAAGGAACTAAAGACCTGGCTGGCGGGCCAAGTTTGGGGTGCGGGTGGGGATGGGGGTACCGTTGGGTGGTTGGTATAGAAAAGTGTGCCTTCCCCCAAGGTCCCTTCGGTTCTTGCGCACCTTTTAGGGGTGGGTTTTTTTAAAAAAAACTTTTTAAACTTTTAACTTTTTTATCATGTGTCTTTTATGTATTTACTGTCCGCTATGTAAACCGCCCTGAGTTGGGTTGTACCTGAGTGGGCGGTATATAAACGTGAAAAATAAATAAATAAATAAATAAATAAATAAATAACATAACATAACATAACATAACATAACATAACATAACATAACATAACATAACATAACAATAAATCAAAAGTTTACACAAATCACAAACATATGTTAAATAAATAAAATAAAAAGAATTATAACATCCTGTGTTGAGTTTTAACTCAAATAAAAACCCAAAACATCTAAACACAGTTTAAAAACATTGAATGTAAAAAACATGTACTTTCACATTTTAAAAAATATTACCTATGGTACAACTGTTAACAAAAACACACACAAACTAAAACATCATTTGGTAAAATAAAACAATTTGAAACAATTATATCATACTTTGTTTTTGTTTTTAATACACAACCCTCCCCCCCGGCAATGCCAGGCAACCTATGCTAGTCCTTCTATATAACAAAGAGTTCTTGAGCTACTTTAAGACTAACAGATGTATTGTTGGCTTTATCTGTTCCTTGGCCACATAGCCCTCTCCTTTGGATGCATATAGCAAATATTTGCAGCTTAAAGTATCTATACTGTTTATATGGTTGTGGAGAAGACAGCATACAGTAAAACCTCGCATAAAGAGTGCCTCGCTTAGAGACTAACTTGCTTAAAGAGCAGAATTTTCTCTGAAAGGTCGCCTTGCTTGACAACTAAAACCAACCAAAAACTTGCTTAACAACTAAATTGGGGTTCACAATCCCCCCCCCTGCCAAAAGCCACAATTGGTCACTTACAATGGTGTTTCCCTTAAAGAGCAAACTCGCTTAAAGAGCAATCCTGTGGAATGCATTATGCTCTTTAAGCGAGGTACCGCTGTATATTACTTCCCTTTCTAACAGTTTATCATTTTTTGCCATGTAAGCTACATCCCATATTCTGTTAATCTTCTCTCTAATTAACAGAGCTCTTTTCCTCCCAATTACTACTTCTAAAAAAAATCCCTTCATCCATCTTCTAATGCTATGTAGAGAGAGGTGTGACTATAAAAATATGAATAAGAGCAAAATATTTCTTATGTAATGAAAATCTCCCTTGTTTTGGTGACCTGCCAGCATGAGTTTTCTAAAACAGATCACGGAACTTTCCAGAGGCACTAGTGTAGTTTGTAGATAGAGAACATTTCTTGAGCTCTCCTGTATTGCAGGTCGCTATCTTTGAAATGGCCATAGATCAGTGTTTCCCAATCTTTGGTTTTTGGACTTCAATTCCCAGAGCCTAAGTAAGTCAATTCCTCAAAGCACTGATCAGCCAATGTACTGACTTAGGCTTCTGGGAATTGAAGTCCCCCTGTGAAGCATGGGCACCACATTGGGAACCACTTCCATAGATGGTACTACAGCTTTACCAGCCCAACAAGAGACCTGAGGAATAAACAGTGGTCTGTCTGTCTGGCTCTATGTATAACTGCTCCTCCAGACTTAACTCTTCATACTGAACAGTTCTCTCAAGAGGGAAAACTCCTTTTGCCTTATCCCTACCCTACACCCCCTCTGAACCCTCAGTGCAAGCCCAAAGAAGGCCAGCATTTGCTACTAAACCTGGTGGACCTTGCTGGACCTGGACACAGGGATGAAAGGTTAGAATCAGATTACAAGAAATCAGATAGTTCAGCTATTATTTATAATGTTTTCATTTGCCAGTCAAGTGATCCCCATTTTGAGACATGGAGAATGAAATTGTTCCCCTTGTGCCAGCATGCTGCCATTTGGCAATCATAATAGTTACAAAAGCAAGGACAACCGTTTGTGGCTTAAGAATCTATTGTACTGTTCATAAATCTTCAAAAATACTTGTAAATTCCAGATGAGTTGAAAATAATGGAAGGTCTTATGTATGCCTTATATATTCAAAATAAACATGAAGTTTAACATCGCAAAACGTCATTTTGGCACATAAGAATTCACTGAGAGATCGATAGATGCACTTAAGAAGATATGTTATGACTGTCTCCAGAAGAAGGAACACAAAAAACCTTGTTTACTAGAAGAGTTTTGGGACCACGTCATAACTTTAACAACTTTGAAGAAACTTAACATGATTATAGACTTGATGTTTATTTTGAATATTTAAGGCATACATAAGACCTTCAGTTATTTTCAACTCATCTGGAATTTACAAGTATTTTTGAAAATTTATCAACAGTACAATATATTCTTTAACCACAAATGGTGGTGGTGGTGGTTAAGATGACGACGAGTTAACACACTTTTTTGTGGGCTCGCGCTTCTCAATGAGGAATTAAATGAGAAAATAAATCTGAATACAAATAATTTTAAAAGATTCTACATGAGGAAACCGTAAAGATCTGGCAAGTAAAAATTTGAATTGAAGATCGAAGTTCGAGAGCGGATTTGGTTGGGGGGGCAAGCGGCGAAAGCCATGGCTTTCCCAGCGGTTCCGTGGCGAACGGGATCGAGCAGACTGGAGTAAGAAGCTGTAAGTTTGCTGAAAATATAAAGGCTGAAACTAAGATTGCCGGCTGTGTTGCAGACGGGGGTGGATTGGAAAACGGAATGAAGGAAGGCAAGTGATTGAAGGATCGAGGACATGAAAGAAAGTAAGACAGTGGGAAAGGAGGGATAATGGCGGCAGTGGTGGCAGAAAGAGAAACTTAAAGAGGGGAAACAACGGTAGAAGTTTTTGGAGTCTTATGGATGGAAGGGAGAGAAAGGAAGGAAGGGGGACAAGAAGGTGAAGATTCTGGAGTGTGTGTGTGGTTGAAGGGACGGAGTTTAAAAGGGCGATCGGAGAGGTTTTGGAGGTTTTGGAGAAGAGGGGAGGAGGGACACCCTGCGAAGCCGCAGCCGGTGCAGAAGATGTGGCTGCCGTTTGTGCCAGAGGATTAAATAGATATGTGCTGGATCTCTTTTTTTTGATACAATCTAAGTATTCCTTTTTCTTGACTTTTGCCTGAGCCCCTGTTTTGCCCCTCCTTCTCCGTTTCCTTCCTTCTTCCTCGCAAGAGTTTGGATATTAGTCCCTGGATATCACTGGGGGATTTGCTTATTGGAACATTGTTATAAGGTGGATTATAATAAACTGTTGCCAATTTTTGGAGAAAGTCTTCAATCAAGCTACTGGATTACCAGGTGGAATACAAATTTGGCTTATTTCAGCAAGTTCCCTTTTGTACATTTGGATTGCATTGGCTTGGAATCATTTTGCCTCAGTGTTGCAAGTTTGACTGTTGGAGTATCCCTTCCTTGCTATTGGATTACAGTTACGTTATCTTGCTTGGTCTGGCTTTTGTTTTTATTTGACCTTGATACGGGAGACATAATATCAACAAACACTTCCTTGCCTGTGGTGGATATATTAACTCTTTTATGGTCTGATTCTTGGTTTGTTGAGTGACTTAACATAATTGGATTATAATTCTGGAGCAGCACTAAGTTGAGAGACAAGAGGGTGCTGGGTTGAAGTTGCTTTTTGATATCACAATGGATAAAGTTGCAAGGGGAAAGGGCAAGGAAGAAGAAGTTGTGAAGCCAAAAAAAAAAAAAAGGTAACCTTTTATCAGAAGACCCATCTCCTCTGACATCATCTCCGGAACCACCACCACTTGATCAAACACAGATAATGGTAGAATTTGGGAGGTTATTCAAGAAAATTGAAAAGATGGACAAGTCAAGAGTGAAAGACAAAATTGAAATTCTGGGAAAACAAGACAAATTGGCTACAATGTTCACAGATTTTTCAAAAAAAAGTGGATCTTAATTTTCAAAGGATGGTTGCTAATGTAAAATTAATGCAGAATGATATGAAATTGATGCAAGGGGATATTAAAGGGTTACATGAGGAGGAAAAGGAAATTAAGATGAAAGTGGATGTGCAGGAAAAAAGAATTGATGTTATGGAAGAGATGATGAGAAAGCAGAATATTGTGATACGTAAAATGGTGGAACAAATGCCAGATAAGCTAAAAGATAGAATAATTGATTGGTTAAATAATTTGAATATGGGAAAAGTTTTTGTTCACGAGGATATTGCAAGTGTGTACAGAGTGGGAACGAGGAAGGGAAAGGTGGTACAGAGGAATGTACTGGTTAAATTTGCAAACTGGGGAGACAAATTGAAGGTGATGGCCTGTTTAAAACAAGCTGGATCCAGCGCTTTAAAAATGGATGGAAATGATGTGGAAATATACAATGATATTTCAATGAAGGAACGTGGTTGGAGGTATAAGATGAAGCCAGTAACAAGATTTCTGATGGAAAAAGGGATAAAATACAATTGGCGATATCCACAACAGGTGAGATTCTTTCATGAAAGGAGGTTGCATATGATTGGTGCAGAGATGGATGCGTTGGAATATATGTGTATGAATGACTTGGTTAAGGCATCTTCAAGGGAATGGTTGGCATTGAGGAAGGCTTTATTGGAATCTGGGGCAATAAAAAGGGACTATGGTGGAGCAAGGGAGGAGGGGGCAGCAGGAGGAGAGGATACAGAAGAGCCGGAGTTGCAGGTGTTGATGGTGACTGAAATGGGGGGAAGTGAGGGTCAGCAGGAGGGAAAATAGGTGGGAGGTTTGTAGGGGAGATGAGTTAAAGTAAGATTGCGAATTAAATCAGATTTTGTTTAAGAGGTATATTAGCGCTTGATCTTTCATTGTAACGTCGTCTTTTATGTTCCCCCTCCCCTTTTCGGATGACGGAGGCATTCTTTTTGGCTCAAGAAGCGGGGAGGATATTAACGAATTTTTTTTGTGTTTTTTGCATTTTTAGTTATTGTAGGTTAGATGGCACCACGTCCAAGGGAGAAATCAGAGATGGTGAAGAAGGTGGGTTATTACATTATGAGGTCTATTAAAATATTAACGTGGAATGTGAAAGGTACAGGTTCACCGATTAAGAGGAGAAGAATTGAATCAGCGTTGAAGAGGGATAGGTCGGATATAGTTTTTCTTCAGGAAACTCATCAAAAATCTCAGGATACGAATAAAAATTTTTTAGGCTGGATGCAGCATTATGAGAGGTCATATGGTACATCAAAGTCAAGAGGGGTGGCAATTTTGATATCGACTAGACTGGGGTTTGAGATAGTCAACAGGATATCGGACCCCGAGGGTAGATATTTGATTGTGAAAGGGAAGATAGATGAGGAGGAAATAACTTTGGTGAATGTATATGTCCCAAATGATCATCAGACTGAATTCCTAGAAAAAAATCGTAAAATACTGGTAAGAGAGAAAACAACGAGGATGATTGTGGCTGGGGATTTCAATCTGATAAGATCTAATTTAGATTGTACAAATATATTAAGATGTGGAAAAGGAATTAAAGGACAAACACTGGATAACTGGATGATATCTTTGGGACTGAAAGATACTTGGAGGGAACTTAAGGGATCAGAAAAGGGTCTATACTTATTTTTCACAGGTCCATAACTCATATTCCAGAATTGACTATATATTTGTAACAGAGAATATGATTAGAAATCTGGAGGAAATAGAAGTTAGGATTTTTAAGGGGTGAGATCATTCGAAAGTTGTGATGGAAATTAGGATGGACGGTAAAAAGAGGATGAGAAGAGTGTGGAGATATGATGACAAATTATTTAGGGATCAAAAATGTAAAGAGCAAATTAGGGAGAGGTGGGAAGAAAATTGGCAATGGAATGACAATGATGAGGTAAACTTTAATGTGGTCTGGGATACCATGAAGTCGGTTTTTAGAGGTGAAAGTATTAGATTAGCCAGTATTACATACAAAAAATTTAAGATTCTACAAGACAAAAATGAAAAGGATATAAAGAGATTGCAGGAGGAACATGCAAGGACAAAGGATAGGAAGGTCTTTGAGGATTTGCAAAGATTAAAGGCGGAATTGATCGGTAAGCATATAGAAAAAGTGAAGAGAGATTTGGTGTATTTAAAAAGAGAATATTTTGAATTTAGTAATAAAAATTCAAGGTTATTAGCAAGAGCAACTAAAGAAAAGAGGGAAAAGAGAGAAATTGGAGTCTTGATAAATGAACAAGGAGTGAGATGTAATAAAACTAGAGATAAGTGTAAAATTGTGAAAGAATTTTATCAAGCCTTATATGCAAAAAAAGAGATATAGACAAACTTAAAACTCAATTAGAGAAACAAAAATATACTAGTATAAAGCAGGAACATAAGGAAAAAATAGAAGAACGAATAACAGAAAAAGAGATAAAAGAGGTAATAGCTGGATTGAAAATGGGTAAAGCAACAGGGGAAGATGGGTTACCGGCTGACTTTTATAAGGAATTTAAAGATATAGTGGTTCCGAAGTTGGTAAAATTGTATAATTATATTCTTGACGGGGGACAAATTCCGACCTCATGGTATAGGACCACGATTGTATTGCTGCCAAAACCTGGTAAGGATTTAGAAAAAGTGGAATCTTATAGACCTATTTCATTGATCAACCAAGATGCCAAAATTTTTACAGCAATACTGGCAAATAGGTTAAATAATTTTATGGGCAATTATATAGAAGTAGACCAAGTTGGTTTCTTAAAAGGAAGACATATGGCGGATCTGACAAGAAGAACATTAGATTTATTGGATATAGTGAGGCAAACAAAGGAAAAAGTAGGTTTGATATCCGTGGACATATTTAAAGCATTTGATTCTTTGCAGTTTGTAGCAATAAAGGAAATAATTAAAAGTTATGGTTTTGGTGACAAATTTAGAAGAATAATTGATCAACTATATCAACAAGGTACAGCTACTGTCAGAGTGAACGACGAGGTTACTGACGAGGTAAAATTAGAAGCAGGAACGAGACAGGGTTGCCCGTTATCTCCAATTTTGTTTATTTTGGCCATGGAGTTGTTAGCTAAGGCTATTAGGGATGATAAAGGAATAGAAGGAGTCATGGGAACTAAGATAAATTTGTATGCCGATGATACTCTGATAATTGCTAAGCATCCAGAGAGGGCTTTAGATAGGATTCAAACTCAATTAAAAAAATTTGAAGACATTACAGGCTTGAGGATAAATTGGAATAAATCGGAAATGATGTTATGTAATATAAGTAAGGAAGATCAGAAGAGGATGAAAGGGATGGGTAATATTCAAATTAAGGATAAATTGAAATATTTAGGGGTAAATATCTCATATAATTTAGAAGATCTGAAGAGATTGAATTACAATAATTTGAAAGTAGAAATTAAAGCTAGAATTAAGAATCTTCAAAAACTAAAATTGTCATGGTTTGGAAGAATTGCTATTACCAAAATGATGCTTTTGCCTAGGTTAAACTTTCTATTTGATGCTTTGGCAATTCAAATGAAAGAGAAGGAAATTAAGGAATTTCAAAAATTATTTAATGATTTTTGTAATGGTGGAAAGAGGTCAAGATTGTCAAAAAAACTATGGTATTTATCTCAGAAAGAAGGAGGACTAGGGATGCCGAATTTGCTATCGAGCGTTTCAAATTAAGAATGTGGTAAAGATTTTGGTTGAGGGAAAAGCTTTATGGGAAGACATTGAAATGAAGGATTATAACCATATAGCCCCCTTTTTTAGGGGCTAGTTCGGGAAAATTAATAACTAAAAATACTATGATGAAGGGATTGGTATACACTTGGAAAAAAGTAAAGGTTTTGGCCCCAAATATCTCACCAATTATAGAATTGGAAGACATGGCAGATTTTCCGGTAAAAATAAATAAAAGGATGAAAGAGATATTGGTAAAAAATGGAGTAATCCTGCTTAAAGATTGGATACAGACATGCAAAGTTAATGACAGAAGAAATGATTTGTTTGCAGAAATGAATTTGAATTGGTTTCAGATTGTGATGGTAAATAAATGGAATGGCAAATACTGGAGAAAACCAAAATTGTATAGAGAAATGACTGAATTTGAGGTGCTGATTTCAAAATTAAGAAAAGGAGATGGATCTATTAAGGGTGTAGTTAGTAAATTGTATAAAATGCTGAACATCGAGGGTGATCCACATGAGGCCTTAATGTTAAATTGGGAGCAGGAATTGAATATAAAGATTGAAAAAGATATATGGAAACATAAATGGAAAAAGAGGATAATGAGAACATTATCAGTTAGAATAAAGGAACATAATTTTAAAATGTTGTGGAGGTGGTACCTGACCCCGGTGAGGTTGCATCAAATTGATAATTAAAAAGATAAACTGTGTTGGAGATGCAGAAAGGAAATTGGAACATATGAACATATGTGGTGGAGTTGCACTGTGGTTAAAGAATTCTGGAGAAAGGTGAAGAAGAAGATCAAAGATATAATGGGTAAGAGAATTAAACTGGGGTCGGGTTCCAGCATGTTAACAGATGTAGAAGGTTTTAATTTAAACAAAGATGAAAAAGAATTGCTAGAAATAATACTTACAATGGCTAGACAATGTATAGCTAGAAATTGTAAAAACGATATAAATATAAAGATAGAAGTGTGGTATAAGGAGATGTGGAATTTAGCATTGAACGATAAATTAACTTGGGAAATAAATAAGAAAAAGGGCATTATTAAAGAAAATAGATTCTGGAATATTTGGCATGCTTTTGTGGATCACTCTCTTAGAGGGGAAGAAGTAAGCAAACCTGTACCTGATCAATTGTTTTTTTTGGATGGAAAGTATTAAGAATCTCTGATCTCTCTGGACATTGTAAATATCACGGGGTGAGCATGCCCATATATTTTTATATGGGTATGTATGTATGTATGTATGTTTGTATGTGTGCGTATTGGTGCGCAAGTGTATGTATGCGCTGGTGCACATATGTATACAGTATTAGCATAAATAATAAATGTGTGAATTAAAGGGTATATTATGCACATTAGTCGAGATATAAAGCTTAAATCACCAGTTATATAGATTAGTTAATATGTTATTAATGTGGTAATGTATTAGCTTAAAAAGATATTGGTGTCAGAAGGTAAAATTATACATTGTGTATGTATCGGCAAAATGCATTTCCTATTTTTCTTTTATGTTTATATGTGTCATATTATTTGTTGTAATTTTGTTTGAAAATCAATAAAAATTAATAAATAACAAGAAAAAAAATAACCACAAATGGTTGTCTTTGCTTTTGTGCTTATTCCATACCGTTTGGCCATATTTGGACTTCTAATCATAATAGTTAGACAGAGTATACATGTTATCAGTTATACATAACATATTTATTTATAGCTATTTAAGTTTCAATAAGAAGCAACATAGTTAGTAAGTATAACAATATTTGTAGATGCAATGGGCTAGATAACTTAGACATAATGAACTACAGTATGGAAGTTGCAGCAGGTGCAAAGTGCTGTGGCCAAGTTGATGATGGGCAGCCAAAAGTTTGACCACAACTCACCGATCTTGGTTGGTTTGCATTGGTTATCCTGTTAGCTTCCATGACCAATTCAAGGTTCTAGTGAATAAGAGTTAATAGAACACAGATGGAACTAATTGAGCCACTATTTTAGCTGCTAAACCATTCAGTCCATTCCCACTGTGCAGGGCCAGGGCCATTCAAAGCCTTACCCCTCACCACCCCATCTGTCTCTGCTACCTGGATCACAGCGGATCCTAAAAGACAAGCAGGTACATTGCCAAAATAAAAATAAACCTATGAAGCATAAAGTGTGGTTAGTAATAGATGAATAATAGATTTGACATTGTTTGAGAAAATTGTCAGAGTTGATTAATGCCACTATTTTGTCATGGCAGCAATGTTCTGAAGCAGTGCAGGCTGTCATTATTTGACGGGGAAGGCTAACGTGTAAATCATCTGCCATTATCTCTGACATTGGTTGATGTTGTTCCTCACCATTTCCTGACTCATCCCACGTTTCTAAAATTTTCCAGGGCACAGTGAGCTGTGATCTAATCTGAAATATGTTGATTCATTTATAGGACTAGCTTTTGATCCAAATGAAGCAAAATCAAATGACCTTTCTCAATCCCATTATTAGAGGCATATTTGGCAGCAATGTAAGGAAAGATTTTCTTGGTATATGCTCCCCCTTAAACTCCTTGTCAAAGGAGGGGAGGCCAACTCCATTTTTCACCTGCTGGCAATTTAAAAAAAACCTACTCAGGTTTTTGGTGTCTCAGTGGATATTCTGCTGAGGCAGGATTTAGTCTGAAATATCCTATTACTATTTTCTTCTTTAGTGATGTTCTTTTATTGGGTTTTTAATTTGATGAGGGGGACTGCAGTGGCTCAAGTGGCTAAGATACTGAACTTGCTGACTGGAAGGTTGGAGTTGGATTCCTGGGTGCTGCATGATGAAGTGAGTCCCATAACTGTCCTAGCTCCTGCCAACCTAGCAGTTTGAAAACAAGAAATTGCAAGTAGATAAATAGGGACCACTTTTGTGGGAAGGTAAATAGCATTCCATGCACTTTGGTGTCTAGTCATGTCTGCCACATGTCCATGGAAACATCTGCAGACGCAGACAGCACTGGCGCTTTGGCTATAAACAGAGGTGAGCACTGAACCCTAGAGTTGGATATGACTGGCTTTCAAGCAAGGGCGACCTTTACCTTTACTAATTTGATGAGCCCTACTTTGGCTCGTCTCTCTGGAGGCACAGCGGGGAATCTGTCTTCAGCCAGTAGCCAACCAGTTTCAGCAAGTGATCACAAGCTCTGGTATCAGGAAAGAGGGAGACCAAAGTCTGTGCTGCAAATAATGTTTTCCACTCTCTGCTGTCAGGAAGGACAACCATTAGTTTGAGAAGCCAATCATTCTTTGGTAGTTAGTCTCCATTTCAAGCATACCTGTCAAGTGTCCCATACTGGCCGGGAAATCCCATATTTTACCCCTCTTCCCCCCTTTGTCCCACCATCATCCTGAATTTGGAGTGGCCAGAGGCTGGGTTACTGTGCATGCACACCCATCAGAGGCGGAGGTGCGCATTCACAAGGGGGTTCTGCCCATGCACGCCCATCAGAGGCAGTGGTGCTTCCCATATTTTCTCAACCACATCTTGACAAGTATGATTTTAAGAGCTCTCCAGTACATTTCTAATGTAAAGGGGAAGAAAAACAATAAAAAGGTAGATTATTTGGTTCTCCATGCTTAGTAGCACCCAGATAACCTCAACCTCAGAATGCCACTTGATCACACTCTTCCTCACTCAACAATTTCATTATTTAATGGAAATAGGATTTTTATTTTTTTATATTCAAATTTATATGCCGCCCAATCAGGTAAACCCGACTCTGGGCGGCTCACAACAAGTTAAAACACACATAAAACAGTACAACCAATTAAAACCAATTAAAACCCAACATACCCACCCACCTACCCCATTCCTCTTAAAACCCACATAAACCCACATTAAAAAAAGACAATTAAAAGAAATGGGGGCTTAATTTATAAGCCAACAGGCGGGGGCCACTCTTCCATCTGGGCAACACACCTGCCCTGCCAACCATGTTTTTAGGTCTTTTCTGAAAGGTAGCAGCTCTTGTAGGAATCGGGGCCACTGGGGGCCGGAAGGTCCCGGAGGAGGACTGATCAAGTGACGACACGAGACAAGCTGCTGGATCGATCAGACACTTTATTGGTCAAAGGCAGAATCATTTATAGGGAAAAAGTGCAACGGTGGCAAACTGTCCTCTGGCAAGGCATTACCTCATGCGTTGACACATGTTAATGGGAAAACCTTCAAAGGGGAAGTTAATTAACTCGGGCAAACAGGGAACAAGATTGACCATTGTCTTGGGATTTAGGCAGGGGTAAACATGGCTTATTTGCACCAGGGATTTCCCCAAACCGGGAGATGAGTCATTATGGTTAATAGAATGCATGAATCAGCTATCTGCTTACTCGGCAGAGTCGCGGGTCAGGTCACCTTAATTGGGTGAATCAAGCCCTATACTTTTTTTCACCCCCCTTAATTTGACGACCGGTGAGCCCACTGGCCGGGAGCCTGTCTCACCGCAGTGGTCTCTGGTCTATTCCGTGCCCTGTGGGGCACGGGGAATCCATATCTCCCCTTTATTTTCTATTTAAGAACCTGACCGGCGACCTTACGCAAGATAGGCATCAGCTGTTGAGCGGGGATGACGTCACGGGATTTCCCTCTGGGGCGGCACTTGGAGATCAGCGAGGGAATACACTGAGCAAAGCAACAGAGCGTAATGCCTAGTATGGCTATTCCCACCACTATCTGAAGCACCGTCTGTAGCCACCCCCAGGGGATCCATGACCACATCCAATTCCATAGGGAACCCCACCAGGCTCCCCACGCGGAGCCTTCCGTAATGCCTGCAACAATGGAATGCAGGTTCTTGATCTGGTTTTGTATTTTCCGGGAGTTGTCAGTAAGGTTAAAACAGCACATCCCATGGACAGATTCGCACCCCAGGTGGTGCAATAAGAGGAGGTAGTCGATAGCCGCTCGATTATCAAGAACAGCTTGGCGGAGTTCCACCTGCTCTTGATTAAGGAGCGCTATCGCTGAGGAGGTATGATTGATGGTTTTTGCTAAACCGCAGGCCAAATGACCAATTCTCCGTGCGTTGCCGGTGGCCAACCCCGGCACGCCGATCAAACTGACGGATAGGGAAACATACTCAGCGGGACTCATTACTCTGATGCTGCTGTCACAAGAGCTGTCTAACTGGGTTGTGCGTGTGTGCCGAATGAGCGGGGAAACATTCACATGGGATACATTCGTGTCACTAGAACGTGGGGCAATCATGTCCCTGGTAGGGAGTACAAGTGTCAAGCGACTAATGCAACACATTGAGTCCGACAGATTGGCAGGGATGTAGTTCCAGGTGTGCTGGTTGCAGGTAAAGAACCACCCTGAGGGCAGGGTGACATGAGCGTACAATGAGATGAGGGTCTCCGGTTTATTGCAAGTCCAGTTGCCAACGCCAGGGTCAATACAGCGGCGCCATGCCTGGCCGTCTGCGGTGCAACCGGTCATGCGGGTACAGGCGGCGCCCGGGCTGACCGCCACCCGAGGGGTATGGAGGGTGGCTGCATCAGCCGGCAAGGTTGGGGTAAGTTGCTGTCCCCCCCAGCGTGCATATGCCGAGAAGGCGGTAGGAGAGTGAGGGGCAAAGGATGCTTTTCGCAACCAGGCACTGTCCTCGGTGTGCTCGTCCGGAGTATGGCACACCGGGATGAGACAGGTGCTGAGCATGGATGCAGAACCAACGTCCTGCTGTAAGCAAAAATCGGACTGGTTGACGAGACCCGCCAACCTTTCCCACAAGTTGTACTGCATTCGTGTAGACAGGTCTTCACCAGGCGACAAACCGTCGGCCTGGATTGAGGCTGCCTGGGCGCCTCCCCCCAAAAGCAGGGAGAGGGCCAGGACTATGGAGATCGCCACGGTGTTGGCGTGAATCTGGGCCAAGACTGCAGCTGTGAGGTTCTCCGGCGTCGGCTCTTTCCCCTCGCGCTGGACGGCGTCCTGAGCGTCATGGCAAAGAACCTTGACCATCCCCCAGGTGACTTTAGGGATCGGCTGTCGCCTCCTCCGACGGATCCTCTCGCGCAGGGTGAGGTCCTTCATCTCCGGTATCGGACTCGGGCCGGTCTGGTTCCACGCCATGCGGTTCCGTGTGGGGTTTGACACACCGAGCTGGGATCCAGATGACACCTGTAGGAGACATAACTGCAGCATACCCTCTCCCCCAGGTGACGAGCGGCACCGGCCCCCTCCAAGTGGGGTCCGGTGGCACTCGGTACCGGACCATTGGTCGCGGGAGAGCTTCCGAACGGCGGAAATGCCTCTCCTGCGGCGTGCAATCCGAAAAAACATTAAGGTGATTGTATGTGAACAAAACCTTGTTTAAGCAAAACTGTGCTGCTCCTTGTGACTTGGGGAGGGCAGGAGGTTCCCCCCTTTCTATTTGTTTGTCAAGATAGGACTTTAGCGTCCGATTGACACGCTCTACGATCGCCTGCCCTTGCGGATTGTAGGGAATTCCAAAAGTGTGCTTGATGTCCCAAGTCGCCATGAAGGCGGCCAACTGCCTAGAGCAGTAGGACGGTGCGTTATCCGTTTTCACGTGCCGTGGCTTGCCCATCGCCGCGATGCAGGAAAGGAGGTGCTGCTCCACGTGGGTAGCCGTCTCTCCTTTCTGCGCCGTGGCCCAAACGAACTGGGAAAAGGTATCAATGCAGACGTGCATGTATTGCCATCTGCCAAACTGCGGCACATGCGTGACGTCCATCTGCCATACCTGGTTGGACTCAGTCCCCCGTGGGTTGACCCCCCACGAGGGCCCCCCCGGCGCCCCTGCGCAATGCTGGCAAGAGCGGACTATACCCTGGGCTTGAGAAAGCGGCAGATTGAACTGTCTGGCGAGTGCCTTGGCATTTTGGTGAAAAAATGCATGACTTTGGATTGGAGTAGTGAAAACTCCCAAAACTGAACGTTGCTGAATTTCCTTTGCGGCCGCGTCCGCTCTGCTATTGCCCGCGGAAATCGGACCCGGTAGGTCTTGGTGACTTCGGATGTGGGCAATATAAAGCGGCTCCGTGCGGTTTCGCAAATGAAATTGAGCGGTGAGAAACAGACTTAGTAAATTCTTGTCTATCGCGGGAGTGATGTAAGCTCCCGGTAGACTGTGCAACAAATTCCTTACGTACAGGCTGTCAGTAATAATATTCAAACGCTCCTGGGCGAAGGTGTGCAAGGCAAGGTTCACGGCTGCCAACTCTGCCCGCTGAGCGGACTTCTGTGGAAGAGTTAGTAGCGTGTGCCAAGCCTCGCCCTCCTGCCAGGTCAAAACACCATAGGTGCGACCTCCGTCTGTGAAAACTGTCCTGGCCCCCTGAAGCGGGACCAGCGAGAGCAGTTCGAACAAGCTGACTGTTCCTGTCTGTAGGGAAACGAGTCTAGGGTCCTTGGGCAAGTGGTACGCTAAACTCCCAGTGAAGCCTTCCAAAGCTATCGGAAGCGAGTCACCTAGCTGCATTAACTGGTGAATTTGTTCCTTGGTGAACGGAACCACAATTTTGGCCAAATCCTGCCCTGAGATGTCCCTAGCTCTCAGCCTTCCACGGTAGACCACCGCGGAGACCAGCTCTTGGGGCGGAACGATGTTCCGTGCTGATGTGTTAGGCAAATAAACCCACTCCACAATTTTCGCTCCCTTCTCTGAGTCTACTCCTAACGCCCCAGTGAACATGGATCCTGACCGTACGATGTACAAATTCAGGATCGGGGCATAAGGCCCCTGGGCGATCCTATCCACCCACCTCTGGCTGAGAACTTGGTTCACTTTCTCGAGCGCCAAGCGCGCGTCTGGAGAGATTTTTATCCGGTCTGCCGGCTGCTTACCTAAAGTTAGCAGCGAGAAGAGCGGCTTTAAGAGATCCGTATCCAATCGGAAATACGGTCTGGCCCAATTAATGTTCCCTAAAATCTGCTGTAACTCTACCAGGGTGACTGAGTCCTGTAAAGCTATCTGGGGTAAAACCGGTGCGGCAAAAGAACGGAGAAGCCGATGACCCAAGTATGAAAAGGGCTCGGTTTTCTGCACCTTCTCTGGGGCTATGAGTAGACCCTTGTCCCCCAGGCTGGCCTGGAGGTCAGAAAACACTGCGCTGCCGAGTTGCGGCAACGCCACTAAGATATCATCCATGAAATGACACACAATAGCCTTAGGGTAAAGGCTTCGAAACTTTGCCAGCGCGTTGTGAACATAAATTTGGCACAGGGTGGGCGAATTGAGCATGCCCTGTGGCAAAAATTTCCACGCGTAACGCTGCGTGGGCTCTCCGTGGTTCACAACCGGCACTGTAAAGGCGAACCTCTCCCGGTCCCGGGGGTCTAAGGGGATTGTATAGAAGCAATCCTTGAGATCTACAACTAGAATCTCCCACCCCTCGGGAATCATATTTGGATTCGGGATGCCGCATTGAAGCGGACCCATGGGCTGAATACATTTATTGATCTCTCTGAGATCGTGGAGGAGTCGCCACTTCCCCGACTTCTTCTTAATTACAAAGACTGGCGAGTTCCAGGGACTGTTGGACTGCTCTATATGTCCTGCGTCTAGCTGTTCCTTCACTAGCTGCTTTAGGGCAACCAGTTTTTCTCCCACAACCGGCCATTGTTCTACCCAGACCGGAGTATCGGTGAGCCATTTAAGTGGCAACGCCATTACCCGAAGGTAAGGGTGGCACCGTACTGCTGGAGAATGTCTCGCCCCCAAAGGTTGACGTGCACGTCAAGAATGTGCGGCCGAACTACCGCCGTGCCGTCAGCCCCTGGGATGGTGACTTCTACCCACTCTCTGCTCCTAAACGCTTCCTGAACGCCACCTACCCCCCACACATCGGAGACCGGCTCAATGGCCCACTCCCTCGGCCACTGGCTCCTGCTTATCACGGATACATCAGCTCCGGTATCGAGGAGGCCTGAGAACACCCTTCTGTTCAAAAATACCTCGATAACGGGGCGCTGCTTCCACTCAATGTTGGTCTCCACTGTCGCTAAGACCTGGTATCCTTGCACTGCCTCAACCGCGCTCAAGCGGCCTGCTGAGCCGGGCTCTGAGCTGTCACTGAGCCTCCCCTGGCTGCCTGCTGGCGAGTGACAAGGAACCATGATCAGTTGCGCTAAGGAATCTCCCTTGTGAATGGTCTGGGGCAGGTGTGTCCAGAGTTGGACCTGGAGAACGCCTGAAAAATTCGAGTCAATGACTCCTGGAATTATGAAAATTCCGCGTGCTCCAGCTACACTACGGGGCAAAACTAAACCTAAAAAGCCTCTGGGCAGGGGACCCATGTACTGGGAATCGACCAGATAGACTGTGCCTGGCAGGTCGCATGTAACGTCTACCTGACAAGTCAATTCTAGCCCTGTGCTACCCTTGGGGCTGGCCTGTGCCCTCGTAGTGCCTGGAATGTGCCTGGAACCTAGTCCAGCTCTGGGAAGTCCGGATTCTGGGGAATGAGAGAAGTCTCTGTTTGGACCGGGGCCAGAGACATGCCCGCGTTCCGGTTTCCCGAACTCGGACAAAACTTGGCCCAATGATAGCCTTTCCTGCACTTTGGACATGGGGTTTTCGGGGCGGTGGACTGGCTGAACTTTTGTCCGCCTCCCTTTGATCGGCATTCTTTAGCGAAGTGCCCGACCTTGCCACAAGAGTGACAAGCTCCCCTGGTCTTCCCCTTGGGGTGAGATCTTTTTCCCCCCTGCACTGCTGCCGCTAGCAGACCCATCTTGTAGGAGTCCGTGCCGACGTCAGAACAGGCCCTAATCATGTCCGACAGCGTCAGGTCAGGACGATTGCCTAGGGACTGCAAAATCTTACGGCAGTCCAAGTTGGCATTGTCCTTGGCTAGCTTGATCATGAGCTCTTGCTGGGCTTGCTCGTTATCAATCTGCCTGGTGATGGCTTCTTCCAGGCGATTGATGAAGTCCATGTAGGGTTCCTGGGCTCCCTGCTTGATAGCGGTATAATTCTTAGCCGCTTTGCCAGATGCTGGGATCTTGAAGTACGCCCTATAGGCGGCTTCAGCGGACATTTCGAGAGTGGCGAGAGGCAAGTTGATTTGGGCGTTAATGGCCTCAAAGGCACCTGAGCCATATAGCTGCTCAGCGATTACCGCGCCTCCCATTCTCGCGGCTCTGGCCTGTGCCTCGAGCCGGTACTCGCTGTCCCAGATCATGTACTGGCTAGGGGTTAGCATCATCCTCATGACGGCTTTCCAGTCGTGAGGAATCCACATGGTGGCTTCACACGCTTGCTGAAGCGTGCCCCTAGTAAAACGACTTTGGAGCCCTGTCTCTGAGATTGCTTTCCGTAAGGCCATGAGAAGCTTGTACGGGACTGGGGAATGAACTATCTGTTGTGCGCCTGTGAGCGCGTCCATCTCCATTCGGATTGGACAAATCTGTCTAAGCTCAGCTAGTTGTTCTGCTGACAATTCCCCCTTCTTGAGCTCTATCTCTGCTGTGCGCTGAAGGGCACTCTTTACAACTAGGGAAGCTGGCGCTGTCAGAGGAACGCCTGCGCTCCTCATTCCTTGCGTTCCTTCGGTGACGTCTGCAGCTGTCACCGGGGGAAAGCTTCCCTCGCTGCTATGCTGATAGCTGAATGACGGACAGAGCGCCGTGGGCGCAGCCGGGTGGACTGGCTGACCTGAGGGCTCTTCTAACGGGGGTTCTAGGGCCTCTGTCCGGGCTGGCTCGATCTGCTCTAAGAGCCTCCTACACTTTTTCCATGTGCTGACTACCCTGCCGGGCGCTTTGGGGGGTTGCTGGATGCAGTCTCCTATCTGATCCCAGAGCTTCAAGGTTAACGTACCTACTTCTGGGTAAAGCAGGCAGTGTCCCCTGAGGTACGCCAAAAGTCTCGCTAGCTCTCCGCTGTGAAATCGCAACTTAAAAACCCTGGCCAGGATTCTGAACTCTTCCTCACGAGTTCTTTGGCTAGCGGACGGACTTGGTCTATGAGAGCAAGTCCCCATATTACCTGTGATGGGTCCTCCGAAGTTTCCTTCTCGGGCCGAGAGTCGACGCGTCCTTTTACAGGCAACAGTTCTGGCGACGAGTGTCTGGGGTAGCTGTCGGAGCGTGGACCTTCTGTCCCGGGCCCTCGGCGGCCACTGCAATGCCAGGGGCTCACAGCCTGCCCTGACCGGAACGCGTTTTTCCCTTCGCGAACCTCCCCAAAGCCGGGGAAAAGGTAGGTAGGAAGGTCTCTTGGGAATGCCTCGCCGCGGCCACTCCTCTGTCCAGCTGGCTGCCGACCAGAGTGCCGCGCAGTCCTCCGGGACAACGGGTCGCGGTTCAGGCGTTGAACCGGACCGCGTGGATCGTTACTCACGAGTAGACCTCTCCGGGGTCCTCTTACTCACGAGTAGCATCACGTCGGGGTCACCAGCTGTAGGAATCCGGGCCACTGGGGGCCGGAAGGTCCCGGAGGAGGACTGATCAAGTGACGACACGAGACAAGCTGCTGGATCGATCAGACACTTTATTGGTCAAAGGCAGAATCATTTATAGGGAAAAAGTGCAACGGTGGCAAACTGTCCTCTGGCAAGGCATTACCTCATGCGTTGACACATGTTAATGGGAAAACCTTCAAAGGGGAAGTTAATTAACTCGGGCAAACAGGGAACAAGATTGACCATTGTCTTGGGATTTAGGCAGGGGTAAACATGGCTTATTTGCACCAGGGATTTCCCCAAACCGGGAGATGAGTCATTATGGTTAATAGAATGCATGAATCAGCTATCTGCTTACTCGGCAGAGTCGCGGGTCAGGTCACCTTAATTGGGTGAATCAAGCCCTATACTTTTTTTCACCCCCCTTAATTTGACGACCGGTGAGCCCACTGGCCGGGAGCCTGTCTCACCGCAGTGGTCTCTGGTCTATTCCGTGCCCTGTGGGGCACGGGGAATCCATAAGCTCTATCTGCCCCCGCAACTCTACAGGCAGGAGAGTCCATTTCCAGGTGACTCAATAGTTCTATTTTTGCTTTGTTTTTGTTATATGTGCCAGAATAGACTAACATGGCTATACCTCTGAATATTTCTAATTTTGCTTCTGCATGTACAAATTCATATATATTATTTATGCTAATGAATACCATCTTTTGTTCTCCTTTTTGGTGATATGTAAGTGGCCATTCTATAAATATATGTTGTCTAAGGTTGCCATATTTTTTCTCAACATAAAAGTCCACATTTAAGGAATGTGCGTCAAGCTTCCTTTGTCAGACGATTCTAGAGTCATTTGAAAGGCCACTGAGAAGACATACTCTTGTTAAGGCCCATGTCCCACCTGGTGTGCCATTGATTATGGTGGGACCAGGAAAAATACCTTTCTTAATATTATAGTTCTTAAAACCCAGATAGGTGTTTATGTTCTTTGGAACAGACTGGTTTGAAGTTGCCTTGCTCTTCTGAGAAACTGTGACACCTCTAAAAGTATAGGCAACTACAACATCTCATTATGGCCTGGGTCTTCATCTGTTAGGAAGTTCATGACTGAAGTTAGATCTACACCTGGAATCAAGCTTTGCATACTGTTCTCCTATGTAGCTGCTGTCAAGTTTTTCACACTCAGAATGGCTGGGACACTTAACCTTTTAATACTTACCATTAAGTCTAGACCAGGAGTTCTCAACCTTTTAAAGCCAGGGCCCGGGTCACGCTCCCTCAGACAGCTTCAGGGGCCAGACAGCCATTTTGCTCTTCCACCACCACATGGAACTTCCTGGTGTGATGGAGGCAGTGGGGAGCCACATGAAATGGCGCCGTGGACTGCATCCGGCCCACGGGCTGCAGGTTGACAATCCCTTTCTAGACCAAAATGTATGTGAAGCCTCACTTCCTTTGCTGACATCCCATGCAAGTGTAGCTGATAATTATTTTTGTTATCTCAAACTGGTTTAAGGTAATGGAGAGATGGTGTGGGTGCAGAAAAGACTGACTGTCTTCAGCTGATAGCACAGGGGATGTGTGCAGAAGCAGTTGTAAAGGAGGAAGCCAAGGACTAAAATAAATAGAACAATGGTCTGATGAAAGGTGATGGTTTATCTCTTATCGCAGCCATTAAAATTCCAGCCTAGAGAAGAAGGAAGAACAACAGCAAAACTAATAAGCCCTTGGAATTTGCAGCCATCATTTAGGACAGCAAATAGCTTGTGTGTGGTTCATTTTTTCTTGCAATAGCTTGCTATTATCTAATTGAGGGCAGAGGGTTAGCAATTTTTTTTTGTTTTTTTTGAGCGGGGACTGCTCTTTGAGCAGCTTTGGGTGTGGAGAGGAAGCCTGCCATGCATTGTCCACAGGCACAATGATACAATTTCAGGAACTGGAATAAGGTCTAAAGCAGGGGTTCTCAATGTTTTCCCGCCGCTGGCCAGACCACGCCCCCTCAAACAGCTGAGTGGGCTGAACACGTGGTTCCCCCTGCCGTAAACACTGCTGTAAAATGCATTCACAGCTGTCATAAACATATTTACGACAGGCCTGGATGCATTTACAGCATGTGGTGTTTTCTTTGCTGTTTTTGTTGCTCCTGCTGCTTCTGGTGGGAGTGGCGAGGGCGGCGTGTTTTTGTTGTTGTTGTTTTGCTGCTCCCACCACTCCCAGCAGTGGCAGTGGTGGTGGCGGCGAGGGCAGTGGGCCACATGAAATGGCAACATGTGCCAGATGCAGCCCATGGGCCATAGGTTGCAAACCCCTGCTCTAAACTATGGGTTCAATTTCATTTTTCATTTTCATTTCATGTTTTATTTGCATACCGCCTTATTCAAACCCAACGGGTGACTCAAGGCGGTTCCCAACAAATAAAAAGCACAATGAAATACAAAAGCAATACAATGTAAATATTGCCAATAAAATATACAGTAAATACAGTAAAATATCCAACACAGAAACAGAAAGCAAAAAAATACATTTCAATACAAGATCTCAATATAAATACAGAATTTAACAATACAATTTGCTGGTAGCATCCAGCGGGTCTGGCGGCTCCGGCATGGCAGGAGTTCATTGTCAATCAGTTCATAGTCGATCAGTTTTGGTTTATGTCCACTTCTTATTTGCCCAATGTTAAATGTTGAGAAGTTTTCAAAGTTCAAGTTGAATTCTTCCTGAATATTTTTAAAAAGAAAAAGGGTAGGGGCTGAATCCAATCATTTGCCCCAACTAAAGTAGATTGAGAGAAGGATTTATGAAGGTGTTGTCTTACTTATTCAGTGGTTCTACTCTAGTGGATTATCAACTGAATTTAGCCAAAAGATTGCATGAGACCTGATATAACTTTTTGTGCTAATTTCCCCTAGCACCTTTATTTTTGCATACCATTTTGCCAACTATGTTTACTTGCAAGCAATCTGTCTGTTGCATTTTCTGCATATTATAGAATCATAGAATCACTGAGCAGGAAGGGACCTTTTAGGCCATCGAGTCCAACCCTCTGTTCATTGCAGGAATCCAAATCAAAGCAGATGTGACAGAGGGTTGTCCAATTCTTTCTTGAATGCTTCCAGTGTTATTTTCCAACGTATGTATTTTAAAGTACCTTTTACTTGTGTATAGAGACATTTTTATACATAGAATTAATATGGTGAATATTCATTAGGAAATTATGAATAATATAAGTCTCATAGGCTAAGTGAGTGTTGATTTATATTCTGATTGGCAGCTTATCATCAGTTGTGATTCTAAACAAACATAGGTAGATTTATCATATCGTTTTGGAAGTGTTTCCCTTTGCAGTTAATTGACAATTCATGACTAGTGATTCCTAGGATGAACTGGAAAATGGGCTGCAGTCCCCAGTACAAGTTTGCACCATCATAAGTAATTAGGTCAGAAATAGAAGTCTTTGATCCACCTTAATGCCCTGCATCTCTCAATGTCTAATTGACTTCCATTGCCTCATTCAAATCATAAAAGCAAATTATGGATTTGATAAAGGAAAATGTTTGCTCATGGGGACATGGCTAGAAGATAAGGCTTTTCACGTGACAGCAATAAAACACAAGCTTTAGTTCCATGTTAATGTTAGAAGGTAGGGTAGCTTTTCATGTGTCACTAAAGAAAGCAAAAAGTTAAGTAGATTTGCATAACTTTCTAATTTTTGTTGTTCAGTCGCATAGTCGATTCCGACCCTTTGCGACCCCATGGACCATTGCTCGCCAGGCATCCCTGTCCTCCACCATCCTCCTCAACCCGCCCAGCTCTCTGCCTACTGCATCTACAATACCATCTAGCCATCTCATTTTTGGCCACCCCCTTCTTCTTTTGCCCTCCACCCTTCCCAACATCAAGGCTTTCTCAAGTGAATCCTCTCTTCTCATTTGATGTCCAAAGTACTTTAGCTTCATCTTTACTATTTGACCATCTAAGGTGCACTCAGGGTTGATTTCTTCTAAGGTTGACCTATTTGTTCTCCTAGCTGTCCAAGGTACTCTCAAAACTCTCCCCCAACACCACATTTCAAAGGTGTCTATTCTTCTGCGCTCAGCTTTCCTTATGGTCCAGCTCTCACAACCATACATTACCACTGGGAATACCATTGCTTTGACTATGCAAATTTTTGTTTGCAAGTTGATGTCTCTGCTTTTAACTATGTTCCCAGGTTTCTCATAGCTTGACTCTCAAGCATTAGTCGCCTTTTTATTTCATGGCTGCAAACACCATCTGCAGTGATTTCTAATAGCTATATTCATGTTCATGGTACAAATGTCCAAATAAGTTCCGTATTTTTAAAAAAAGTTACAACACATCTCGCCATAGTTGAAAAGACTGCTAATTGAAATGATATTTTACATCTGGACACCTGATTCCAGCCTGTGCACCAAAGGGAGAACCAATGGTGTTTCCTGTTTTGCAACTAGTTGAACCAACAAAAGTTTGCTTAGGTATAAAAGCAAACATCCAACAATTTATATAAATTGGAAATCAGTAGAACTCTTCTTGTACAGAGTGTCCTCTAACGATACATTTGATTTAGGCCATTATCTTTAAATTGGGCTTGAATAGGCCTTCCAAGACATAGAGGATGCTTTCAAATCGAAACTATTGCCTGGATCAGGGGTTCACAAACTATGGCCCATGGGCAAGACCCAGCCCATGGCACTATTTCATGTGGCCCACTGCCACTGCTGCCGGAAGTGGCAAAAGTGGCAAAAACAGCCAAAAATGCACTGTAAATGCACCAGCTGCTATTGTGAATGCATTTACGACAGCCGTGGATGCATTTCATGGCAGCATTTATGGTGTGTGTGTGTGTGGGGGAACCTCTGAGGGGGCGTGGTCCAGCCCATGGTGGGAAAACATTAAGGACCCCTGGCCTAGAAGCAAGACACAACATTACAGTCAACCCTTACATAACAACGCATTCGGATAACATCATTTTTGCTTAACAACCTCCAACCAGCTGAGGTGAGCCCCGCCCCTCCTCCCTTTGCCAGGAGAGGTAAAGGGCCATCGGGGCCGGCAGAAGACAACAGCCTCCGACCAGCTGAGGTGAGCCCCGCCCCTCCTCCCTTTGCCAGTAGAGGTAAAGGGCTGTCTGGGCTGGCAGAAGACAACAGCCTCCGCCCCTCCTCCCTTTGCCAGGAGGTCGTTGGGACCACCCTCACCATCAGTGTCCTGGGCTTCCGCCTCCCTGCGGGGGGCTCAAAAGGCTGGCGGCCGTGGATGAACTTCCACCGCCACCATGGAGACACCTGCGGCCAGTTTGGAGCTCGCTGGGACCACCCCACCATCGGCGTCCCGGGCTCCTGCCTCCCTGCGGGGGACTCAAAAGGCTGGCAGCTGTGGAAGAACTTCCACCACTGCCCTGGAGACACCTGCGGCCAGTTTGGAGCTCGCCGGGACCATCCCACCATCGGTGTCCTGGGCTCCCGCCTCCCTATGGGGTCTCAAAAGGCCAGCAGCCACGCCGGGATTTCCACCCCGCCCTGGAGACACCTATGGCCAGTTGGAGCTTGCTGGAACCACCCCACCATCGGCATCTCGGGCTCCTGCCTCCCTGCAGGGGGCTCAAAAGGCTGGCGGCCACAGAGGAACTCCCACCACCACCCTGGAGACACCTGCGGCCAGTTGGAGATTGCTGGGACCACCCCCATCATCAGCATCCCAGGCTCCCGCCCCCCTGTAGGGGGCTCAGTAGGCCGGCGGCCGCGGCGGAGCTTCCGCCACCACCGCCCTGGAGACACCTGCTGCCAGTTGGAGATTGCTGGGACCACCCCACCAATGGCATCCTGGGCTCCTGCCTCCCTGCGGGGGCCCCAAAGGGCTGGCGGCCATTGCAGAATTTCCACCGCCGCTCTGGAGACACCTGCAGCCAATCAGAGCTTGTTGGGACCATCTCCACCATCCATGTCCCACCTCCCTGCGGGGGGCTCAAAAGGCCGGCGGTCATGCTGGAATTTCTACCGCCGCCCTGGAGACTCTTGCGGCCAGTCGGAACTCGCCGGGACCATCAACACGGGTAGAGAGACTGAGAGGGTATGTTTTAAGTGGGTTAGGGAGGGAGGGAGGGAGAGATGGCCCTGCCAGCCGGGAAGATAGGACGACACTCCATCTGGGTTAATGGTGGAGGTTCCAGGGGCCCAATTAGAGTGTTTTTACCCATTTTTGGTTGTGACGGGGCGTTATAGCGGGAACCGCGGGGCGGGCCGCACTCGGGGAACGCGGGACCAATGCTTAGTATCTGTCCCACGTTCTGACCCCCCGGTTTCACCTCTAGGTCCTGAGCAGCTGATCCAGGGTGACCCCACCCTTAGGCTGCTGTTGATGAATGCCAGGTCGGTCTGTAGTAAGGTGCCCCTAATACAAGATTCTATTCTGGGGGAGAGGGCCGACCTGGCATGCATCACTGAGACCTGGCTGAGACCAGAGGATGGGGTGCCTCTATCAGAGATGTGTCCGGCCGGGTTCGGTGTTTGGCACCAGCCTAGGGATGAGGGCAAGGGCGGTGGTGTTGCCATTATAGCCAGGGAGTCACTGGGAGTCACCAGGGCCACCGCTCCACAAATTCTGGGTTGTGAGGCCTTGCTCCTGCGACTGGGCCCAAAGGGTCAGTTGGGGATCCTACTCCTGTACCTGACCCCTTGCAGGGTAAAGGACTCCTCGAGGCTGTCTCAGCATTGGCGTTGGAGTTCCCTAGGCTGATGGTTCTGGGGGACTTCAATTTGCCTTTGCTGAGGTCCGGTTCCGGGGTGGCTCAGGAGTTCATGGCTTCCATGGCAGCTATGGACTGGCTCAGGTAATTCGGGGCCCTACCCGGGCCAGTGGCCACACACCAGATTTAGTCTTTTTGTCGGAGAGGTGGCAGAGTGATCTGAGTTTACAGAAGCTAGAAATAACACCTGTGCCATGGTCAGATCACTATCTGGTGGCTCTAGACTTTCTGGGGGTGACACTTCATTGTAGGGAGGCAGGGTCTATTAAAGTGGCCCGCCCCCGGCAACTGATGGATCCGGATAGATTCCAGAGGGAACTGGGGGATTTTCCCCTGGATCGGCAACACGATTCGCCCGAGGCACTTGTTGACCTGTGGTGTGGGTCGACGACAGCTGCCTTGGATGTAATCGCTCCACTACGGCCTCTCAGAGCCCACGGAGCTAGGTCATCCCCGTGGTTCACGGAAGAACTACGGGAGCTCAAATGGGCAAAGAGATGCCTTGAGCGCTGCTGGGTGAAGACCAGGAACAATTCCGATTGGAACTAGCTAGAGCCGCTATTAGGGCCTACCTAGTGGCGATGGGGGTGGTGAGGAGGCAATACCTAACCTCCCTTATTGCCTCCGCTGATAATTGCCCAGCCACCCTGTTTCGGGTGACCAGGTCCCTCCATGGAAGGGGGGGCTGTGCCTGGTTGGCAGGGATCGGCTGAGGACTTTGCTGACCATCTGGTGGAGAAAATCGATTGGATTCACTCAGGGTTTAATCTTGGCGTGGATGGGGAGGGTCAGGGGGGAGCCAGTGCACAGTCTTGCTGTGTTATCTGGGATCGGTTTGATCCTGTTGCCCCAGATGAAGTGGACAGTCTCCTTGCAGCGGTCCATGCCACTAATTGTCCATTGGATCCCTGTCCCACCTGGCTGGTAAAAGCTCCAAGACGGTGACAGGTGGCTGGGTCGGGGCTATAATTAATGCGTCTTTTCAGGAGGGGATATTTCCTGCACCGTTGAAACATGCTTTGGTGCGCCCCCTCCTGAAGAAGCCATCCCTCGATCCAGCAGTCATAACCAACTACAGACCTGTTTCCAACCTCCCCTTTTTGGGGAAAGTATTGGAAAAGGCAGTGGCGCATCAGTTGCAGGGGGTACTGGATGAAGCGGAATATCTGGACCCCTTCCAGTCAGGATTCAGACCTGGTTATGGTACTGAGACTGCATTGGTCGCGCTGATGGATGATCTCTGGTGAGAGCGGGATGGCAGTCATCCATCCATCCTTGCTCTTCTTGACCTCTCAGCGGCTTTCGATACTGTCGACCACGGTATCCTTCTGGAACGGCTCCAAGGATTGGGGATCCAGGGCACTGTGTGGTCCTGGTTTTCCTCATTTCTGAGGGGCCGGACCCAGTCGGTGTGGTTGGAGAGCGAGAAGTCCAGTCCTAGGTCCCTAAAATATGGGGTGCCTCAGGGCTCGGTACTCTCTCCTCTCCTATTTAACATCTACATGAAGCCGCTGGGTGAGATCATCCATTCCCATGGGGTGCGGTACCATCAGTACGTGGATGATACACAGTTGTACATCTTGGCCCGTGGGGACCCCAGTGATGTAGTCAAAATCCTTTCCAGTTGTCTGGAGGCGGTTGGAGTCTGGATGGGGGCGAATGGGTTACAGCTGAATCCTAGTAAGACTGAGTGGCTGTGGATGAGGGGTCCTGTGCTATGCTGGGAGCTCCCATCTTTGGTTTTGGATGGGGCTATTTTTCCCCAGACCGACCCGGTGCGCAACTTGGGGGTTCTCTTGGATTCGCGGCTGCTGCTAGAAGAACAGGTGGTGGCTGTGGCCAGGAGGGCCTTCGCCCAACTTCGGGTGATTCGCCAGTTGCGCACGCTCCTGGACCGGGACTCTTTGCTCATGGTCACTCATGCTCTGGTGACCTCCAGACTAGATTATTGTAATGCACTCTACATGGGGCTGCCCTTGATGACCATTTGGAGGCTGCAGCTGGTCCAGAATGTGGTGGCCCGGGTGGTGATGGGGTGTGGACGTTATGCCCATGCCTCACCACTGCTACGGGAGCTGCACTGGTTACCCGTTTGCCTCCGGGTGCAATTCAAGGTGCTGGTTTTGACCTTTAAAGCCCTATATGGTAGTGGGCCAGGTTACCTTAGAGACCGCATCGCCCTAAGGACATCTGTCCATCCAACCAGAGCGGACCGGAGGTGCTCTCTAATAGTGCCATCGGCCAGGGGGACTCACCTCTCTGGCACAAGGAGGAGAGCCTTCTCTGTGTCCGAACCTGCCCTTTGAACCCTCCTGCCTGTGGAACTGCATCTCCAGACGGAGTTGTTGCCCTTTAGAAAAGAACTAAAAACCTGGCTGGCGGGCCAAGTTTGGGGTGCAGGTGGAGGGGTGGCTTCCGTTGGGTGGTTAATATAGGGGAGGATGCCTGCCCCACGGTTTCTTCAGTTCCTGCACCCCTCTCTTTTTAGGGGTGGGCTCTTATTGCTGGTTTTTATCTGTTTTATTTGTTTTTATCTGTTTTTACCCACTGTTGTGAACCGCCCAGAGTTGGCTTTGGTTGAGTGGGCGGTATAAAAATTTAACAATAAATAAATAAATATGCTCTCAAGAGGAATTGGAGAATGTTTCTTTTTGGAACTACAACTCCCAGAATCTTTTGGTGAGGTGATTCTGGTAGGGTTGTAAAACTAATGTTTCCCAGCTTTGCTGTCAAAGAGAGCAGAGAGAAAGACACAACATAGGCCGAACCTAGCCTTGAGGACAGACTAAGTGCCTGGAGGGCTTCTTTTTTAGCAGGGTGATGTCACCACAGCTAAGCCTAAATCTGATTTAAATTGCTGGAAATGAATGATAGCCATAATCATAAGGAGTTAGCAGTTAATTCGAACCAGTGGAATATGCACTTAGAGAGGTAAAGCAATTACACAGCACAAAGATTCTTGCATTGCAGAGGAGAGTTTACGAGCAGCTGGTTGATAATAGCTTTTTGCAAAAATAAACACTCTCTAAAATGCACTACCAGACTGAAAAGAAAGCTCTTTGAATCTGAGGGCTGGGAAAAGCATTAAAGGTACAAAGCATTTATCACAAGGTAAATTTGTTTTACTCTTGGGTAGTTGCCATATATTGTGTTATATGAAAGCTACAGATGCCTCCCTTGGTTGCTTATTGCTTATCCTTGACAATCCCCGATTGTCACTTATCTTTTAGCTACTTTTAAAACACTTGCTGCTACTTAGACCAATGTTTTTAAACTTTCTGCTTTCTAGGAAATCTCCTATGTTGATTTATGTCCTAAAGAACTGTCTTATAAGAACCATGATGCCAAGCAAAATATTCTGATACATTTTTGCAGCAAACTTTCCATGTGTGCAGAGTGTAGAATTTTTTATTATTATTTATTGGACTTGTACCCCACGATATGATCACACAGAGAAAGAGATCATAATCTAGACTGCTTATGGAGTGATTACACATGAAAAAATGCATTCCAGTCTGATTCCAGTCCATTACCAAGCTAGATGGTTTTGATCCAGCTTTAGGGAGTGTTTCTCCAGCAGTCTGAAGGGTCACTTTAGTGGAGCCTGTTCCCATTTAAGCAACTCTTTCTGATGCAATCAGATGTGTGCCTTTGTGGCAATCTGATTGCACCATATCTCTTCCAGAATCTTTTAGGTAGCACTGCCAGGGCTAGGAGTTGTCCTCTGTTGTGTATGTAACTGTATCACTTTAAGAATGTATGAATGTAACCTGACAATGATCACAATGTAACTCAGCTGTTAAAGGAACACGAGCTAGCTGCCCATAGAGGGCAGCTGCGAGCATTCAGCTCACATGGTTCAAATTCCCCCAATCACCGGCAGCCGCGGGAACCTTCCTGCGCAAGGAACACCTGGAGAAGAAGGGCGTGACTCAGAATGACGTCACGCAGGTAGCAGCCAATAAGCTACCATGTAACCCTTTTCAAATGTATTGTTGCAGTATAAAAAGAGCTGCACCTTCGCCATTACCACATGTTCATCCTGACCATCATGCAATAAAGCTGTGTTTTAGCCCTCACTGCGGCTCCTTCTTTGTCTTCCGTGCAAGACACTAAATTGGCGACGAGGATGGGATCCATGGCATATCCCAAGATCAAGCCTCAACAAATCGACATCAGCGATCCTGAGCAATGGGAGCTGCACGAGTGCCAGTTTCAACACATGATGGATGCTGCAGGCATTGACAACGAGGGGAAGGTGCGATCGCACTTCCTAGCCCAGGTGGGGCCGGCCACGCTGCGCATCCTGATGAACCTGCTGTCTCCCCGGAAGGTCGACCCGATGCCCATTGACCGCATCCTCACAACGCTGAGGGATCACTTCCAGCTGCCCATCTCTATTTTTCCGGCCTGGGTCGCGTTCCACAGGCGGGACCAGTGCCTGGGAGAATCTGTGTCCGCCTACGTGGCGGCCCTCAGTCTGGCGGCCATCCACTGCCAATGGGAGGACCTGGACATAGCCCATCGAGACCGCATGCTGTGTGGCCTAAGGGACGAGGAGGTCCAGAGAAAGTTGATGACCCGCGACCATCGCCTCACGTTCAACTAGGTACTGCGAGAGGCCCAGGCGGCCGAGGTGGCGAGGAGCGGGGTCAGAGTCTTCAAGTCCCGGGGGGCCGCACCTGAGAGGGCCAAGTCACCCATGCAAGCGGCCCGGCGAACTTCGGCACAAGTGGCCTGGCGGGCCCCCGGCCGCCCACAGGCACCCCAACAACCTCCGAGGAGTCGTCCATGACTGCAGACTCCTGCTCCAGTGAAGACGACGATGTGCAGAGAGTCAAGAGGTAGTTTTGGTCTGTGATGCATCACCAGTGGGGGTGGGGGCGGTGCTGTGCCACATGTTAGAGAACGGGCGGGAAGCCCCGGTTGCCTTCTATTCCAGGTCACTTTCAAAGGTGGAGCGCAATTACGCGCAAACAGATAGAGAGGCCCTGGCCATAATCGTGGGAACAAAGAAGTTCCACGATTTCCTGTACGGCTGCAAGTTCACAATTGTGACCGATCATAAGCCCCTTTTGGGAATCTTTACTACAGGCAAGCCCACCCCACAAATCCTGTCCCCCAGAATGCTGCATTGGGTGATTTTCCTCAACGCCTACCAGTACGAGCTGGTCCATCGCCCAGTGAAGGAGATCTCCCATGCAGATGCGCTGTCCCGATCTCCCCTCCCTAGTTTAGGAGACCCCAAATGCAAAGTAGAGCAGGACCACCAAGTCCTGCTGACCGAGTCCCTCGACTCACCCCCCATAGTTCCCGCAGACCTTGCCAAAGCCACGGCAGCCGACAAAATCCTGTCCCAAGTCAGTTCCTGGGCGAGAAAAGGGTGGCCCACAACTCCCCCCGAGGAGAAATTTAAATCATTTTTCAAGCGCAGAGTAGAGCTTTCCCTTGAAAGGGGCTGCCTCCTCTGGGGCCAGCGGGTGGTCATCCCAGAGAAGTTACGAGCAAAGGTGCTGAGGCTACTGCATACCAGCCACCTGGGAATAGTGCGTTCCAAAGCACTGGCCAGGAGCTACTTCTGGTGGCCCCAGATAGACGTGGATATAGAGCACTTGGTGGGCACGTGCGAGAGCTGCCAGAGCTCTCAGCCCGAGGAGTCCCGGCTGCCCCATAGGGAATGGGACACGGCCCGCGGGCCGTGGTCCCGAGTACACGTCGACTTCGCTGTCCCCTTTCGTGGGTCCATGTTTCTGCTGATAGTCGATTCATATTCCAAATGGCTGGAAGTCATTCCCATGTCCAACACCTCATCTGCCGCAACCATTAAACAATTGTGCAAGGTGTTCAGTTGTTTCGGCCTGCCGGACATCCTTGTGAGCGATAATGCCAGTACTTTCACATCTGCGGAATTCAAGGCGTTCATCGAGAGGAATGCCATCCAGCACATTACCTCTGCCCCATTTCACCCAGCCACAAACGGTCAGGTAGAGCGCCAAGTGCGCACTACAAAAGATGCACTGCGGCGCATGGGTCCTGGTGAATTGAACCTCCAGCTGTGTCAATTCCTCATTTGTTATAGGGCAACTCCCCTAGCTTCAGGACTTTCGCCGGCTGAGCTCCTCATGCGGAGGAAGCCGGTAACACTTTGTGATCGGTTGGATTCGACCAAGGGGAGAAATATAGAGATAGAGAGCTCCAAAAGTTTTGTGGTAGGGGACCCGGTTCACTGCAGGAATTACGCAACCTCGGGACCAACATGGGTTCCAGGAACGGTCATTGAGCAAATGGGGCCAGTATCTTACAGGGTTGAAACTAGCACAGGTCTGCTGTGGAGAAGGCACGCTGACCAGCTCAGAAGGTGAGTTACCAGTGAAAGAGAGTCAGCGTTAGGGTTCTCCCCCACCCGTTTAGCCCAAGGGGGAGACACGGGGACGTCCCCAGGTACAAATGCATACCCTGGATTCTCACACGGGGAGGAGGATACTTTGAAAGAGTGGGATGAGTTTGATTTTATGTTGCCATACCAGGGGGATGTCGCGGAGTGGTCCCCCACCCGTCTGAGCGAGAAGAGGGGTTTTAGTTCAGCCCCTGGTATTTCCAGTCCTCCCAGTCCTTTTGTTCTAGAGTTTACCCCATCACCAAGACCCCCAACCCAGGCAGCAGGGGGAGGTTCGTTCTCTCCATCACCAAGACCACCGAGTCAGGCAGCAGGGGGTAGCACAAGTACGCCAGTTGCAGGTGCAAGAAACCAGGGCAAGACAACATAAAATGCAAAAATATATTTCATTTCTCCTAATGCATAAAATTTAGCCTAACTTTCACATTTTAACAGACAAACTTCAAATACTAGATATTTTAACATTGCTTTCAAAACTACATTTGTACATACATGGGAAAATAACTCCATTATAAAATGCATTTCAAAGGATTCACTTCACATGCTCTTTTGAAATCCTCCTGCCTCCATTTCTAGGCATAGCCCACTACATCTGGATGGCAGCAAATCGCAAAAGGCTGTGCTAGTGTGATGGATTTATTTGGCTTTGAAAAGGTATCTCCCTTTTCATGTTATATGCATGATGAATGTCACACTGAAAGGGGTTGAAGAGCAGGCAGCCCACAGACGTTATCTTGCAGAGCCTTGTTGCTATGATCTTGAACATTCTGCACTAAGATTTTTGTCCTGCACTTGCTCAGAGCCTCATAAATGAAGCTTGTAAAGTTATTTACATTCCAGTGTTCTGGTGTGTCTTTTCCCCATGCCACTCTCTCATAGCATTGCATTAGAGTGGTAATGCCATCAATGAGGGACTGTGATAATTGTGCACAGACAGGATGTCCTGTTTGCTCTCTTTATTTACTATCAAGTATTTTGTTTGTCCTCCCAAAACATCAGTGTGATTCATTGGCATGAAGAAGATCACTACTAGGTAAAAGCTACAGCAGGAGTTCTCAAACTTTTAAAGCCGGGGCCAGCTCATGCTCCCTTAGTCAGCTTCAGGGTTTGGATGGCCATTTTGCCCTTCCTCACCACATGGCAATTCCTGGTGTGGTGGAGATGGTAGGGGAGCCACATGAAATGGTACAGTGGGCCACATCCAGCCCATAAGCCGCAGGTTGAGAATCCCTGAGCTACAGTATCAGATGATACTATACTGACTCTTACGTCTAGGGCTAGGACCCAAGCAGTGGGTTCCCAAAACTTTTGTCTGAACATCTAGTGGACCTTTGATAATAGGTTGTGTGCATCAAGACTTATGGTGACACTTTTCAAGGTTTTCTAAGTAAAGATTACTCAAAGGTGGTTTACCACTCCCTTCCTCTGGGGGAATCTTTGAACTGTGTAGCTTCTCCAAAGCCACAAGGAATGGCTCTTCTCTCAGGAGGCACAGTGAGGAATTGAACTTCTAATGGCTGGCTGCACAGCCAGCTACCTAACTCACTGGGCTACCTGCCAGATCCTCCATGTTTGCCACAAATTATAGCTCCAGATAGGGTTGGTTCAAGACTTCTTGTTGATTGAGCTGAAGGGCAGGATGGCCCTTCTACTATTCAATGTGGGGCCATTCAACAATTATGTGATCCATTTTTGTGGGGAAATTGACCCCCTCCCCCCTATGTAATCCAACCATAATTTTAGCTCCCCCCTCCTCCCTTTAAAATTACATAATCCAGAGCTTTTGTATCAAAACTCTAATTTTTAGAGCTTTTCACTATTGGTGCCTAATGCACAACAGCTCCAAATGGATTATGTAATCTTTGACCTGACCCCCCACCCCGCCCCCACAAAAAATTTCCGTAATTCAGATGGCAGACCCCCTCCCCCCCTTCAAGAATTATGTAATTGTTGAATGGCCCCTGTGCAGAATCCAACCAAAATGGAAATTGTTATCATACTTCATCTCTAGAAAAAAGATAGCAATCTCCACCATGTGAAGAACAATTTATTTATTTTATTTTATTCAATTTGTATAGCCGCCCCAATCGACATGTGGCTCTGGGCAGCATACATAAAATCCCCAACATTAAACAACAAGAAACCCTTTAAAAATTCCTAAAAACACAGAAAAGATAATCTAGTTAAAAACTAAAAACCTGAGTTTCTAGGCTGGTTTAAGCAGCCAGGGCAAGCTGTGGGGATACACATCTCTGTTATTTGAGAGAAAGGGAAGGTTGGGGTCTCAGGTGGAATAGCTGTGTTTTTTTTCAGACCTGTCCCTCTGTATCTGCTGCCTGAGGCATTCACCTTGCTCAACTCAGTGGTAGGACTGGTCCTTCAGTAGCTTGATGTTTTACAAAATCACAATCAAGCTAGATGGTGTTTGAATTATCAGGAGAAGTTAGTGTGCCCAAGAGCCCTAAATCTTGATCTCTTTCCAACTTTATCCAAACCACATTCCCTCCAATTTTCTAAAACAATAGACAGGAAGTCATGAAAATATGAAAAAGTGTCCTCCTCCCTCCCATGTCAAGTACCAGAGCCAGGCATGCCTGAATATGAGAGCTGGGTGGGTTTCTATTCACATTATTTTCTTTCTCAGCAGGTAGTGTGGTTGGAAACTTGGTGTATGGGTTACTTTCACTCTGCATTACCATATTAAATTGTATGTGGAGTTGGACAAAAAAGGATCTGTAAGTCCTTGTCCAACTTTAAAATTCTACATTTGTGAGATCAGAATATTGGTACTCTCAGCAATAGAAACTAGTGTGTCAAAGGCGATCCCTGATGTTTGGGAGGGACTCTTTTTTTCTAGCAATATTTAAACTCTTGCATTTGTTTTAGAGTGCATACTGGAAACCACGGCCAAAAGGAAAGAGGAAAAGGGTGGTGATTTTATTTTAAGTTTCCTGTACCTCAATCACTGTCAAAGATGGGGACTTGGGTGAGGTGGGGTTCTTCTGATAGGGGAAATACAAAGAATGACTATTTTATTGCTTACACCAGGGATACAGAGTATTAAACAAAGCAAACTATGCTGGTCATAGAGAAAGAAGGCAGAGTGGGAAAAGAGGGAGAGTTAGACACAAAGAGAAAAAAAGAATGCTTTTTTTCTTTCTGAAATGTCATTATTAAATCTTAGTTCTTGGAACACAAGTGTGCATCTGGAGCGGGTGAAGAACAGGGGAAAAGGCAAAGCCCTTCTTTACACACATCATTAAATCAAGGGTTTGGGAAAGTAAGGAAACAGGAGCTTAAATGTAAATATATAAAGAGGATACTTTACTGTTGGCTGGAAACAAGGATTCATGGTCCTAAACTGTACAGAATTGCTGGCAAGCCATGGGTCTGTAGCAGTTAATGCCTTTTCTTTCTCATGACTGCAGCCACATCCACATGGCTACTGTATATGCCACCCCAGAAATTTATCCGTCTTGACTACAGCCTCCAGAATCCTTTAGGTAGCATGACCAGTGGTCACAAGTCTTTTAAAACCAACTTATAACATTGCTTAATTTATTGTGACTGTTTTAAATCTTTGTGTATTCGTTTTATGGCCTTTTTTGTTTTGTTTTGTTTAAGGTTTCTATGGTCACATTATCGTGATTTTAAGCTGGGCTGAGAACTACTGTATCTTATAGTGGAGACAGCACAGAAATGTTCATTAATCATAACTATAAATCATTCCCAAAAGGAAAGTTTTTCTTGAGGTTGGGCACGAGATATGGAAAAAGGTACAGTATTGGCTTGTTGAGTCAATGTCAAATGAGATGTGAAGAAGAAAATTACTCCAGAAGAATCACCCTTTATGATTCCAATTTATCTGTCAAAACAATTCAGTTACGTCATTTCCCCTTTGTTCTCATCTTGACTCCAGCTAAGAAACCAATGTCATCTTTCAACCTAATTAAGGCAGGTTCTAACATCACAGATGTACAAGATTGCAATCTTATTGATTAGTCCACCATAATCTGTGGCTCCTCTAATGCTTTTGACAACTCCTATCAGCCGCAGCCATCATGGGTCAGGGATTGTCAAGGATAACAGGAACTAGAGCACCAAACATCTAGGGGAAATGAAATGTGAAAAGGCCAGCTTATGCCATTACCTTTTGAGTAGGCATGTACACCGTTGGTCTTTTGGTTTAAACTCTGAAATCAAAAGCTGAATAATATCATTTGTAGGGTAATTGGATTTTAAATATGTTTCTATTCGTGAGATTACTCCACTTACAAATATTTGCACCTTTTTAAAATTTTCATTTCTTCTTTTCTTCTTCTTTTACTCCATTGGGGTAAGATGGAGAGGGAGAGGCTAGGTTCTTGTTCTGGCACTTCTAGCGGCCTCCACCAATGTTATTTGGTGTTCCCATAATATTTCTTTGGTGTTATCTCTCCACCTTCCTTTGGGTCTGCCTCATGGTCTTTGTCCTTCTCCTCTTTCCAGAAATACTTTGTAAGGTATGGAATTCTCTCCAAATGGGCAAACCACTTTATTTCCATTTCATTTTTAAATAATTTCCTCCCTTTAATTTGAACTTGCTCAGCTAAGACACCATATTTATTTATTTTTACAACAATGTCCTTCAGTATTCTGCATAGGACAAGTAGGACAGTTTCTATCCCACCACATGGCATTGAAATGGTGCAAAATATGAATCCAACATGTGGCTCTTCATGGATCCATATGATTTCTATGTGGGAGGCAAACAAAACCACTATGGAGCCACAGATCTCACTTGTACCCATAGACTACAACACAGGAATCATGGATCCTTTGGCATATGGCTTTGCAGTGGCACAAAAACACAGATCCAAGGCATGGATTTTCAGGGATTCATGTGTCCACAAACTACAACACAGAAGCTGTGCACTGAAAGACCCATGATTCAAAGGTCTTGGTCAGGCATCATTTCAAGAGAAGAAAAGGGCTAGGAACTGCAAGGAGAGTTATCATCATGTAGATTTCAGAGTCAAAAACTGAGAGAAAGGGATAGGTCATTATGATGACTTAAGACTTGGGATGGAGAACTTTTCCCCAAGCTTTGTACTACTACCAGCAGGGAGCGCAGAATAACTGAACTCCTGAGTCACAAGGCTGATGATCTATCCCCAGCCTTGTTCTCACAACATTCATTTGCCAAGAAGCCAGGAGTGAATAGAGGGGCTGGGAAGAGAGCCACTGGGTTATGCAGTTGGGCTTTCATGGCACACCAACATACTTACTGGGCCACCAAGTCATCAGACTTTAAAGCCATCCCATAGACAAAACTCAAACTGACTATCTGCTCAGCATTGCAATCTGAGATCTACCCTACTACCTGGAGAAACATAGCTATTCCTTGAGACATCAGCTAAAGGTTTAAGTTCTGGCAATCCTACTGGGTTAGCAGTGCTATCTCTGGAATTTATTATTTAGTCTGTTTAAGAGTAGGGCTGGTCCTATTGCTGCTGGTAAGGAGGTGGTATGAACTGACCTCTGCTCTTCACAAAGGTCACACACACACACACACACACACACACACACACACACACACACACACACACACACACACACACACACACACACACACACACACACACACACACACACACACACACACACACACACACACACACACCATCCCTGGAAAAACCCTGTGCAGATTCAGATCACATGCCTCCCTAGTTTAGCACTGTTTACACAACAATTAGGCTGATGCCACTTGAGAAGCCCATAAAAAGGATATGAGTGTCTTTCCCAAAGTCATTTCCCGGAACTTGAGGAAAAGAGGGGTATTAGGCAGATACAGGGCTACTATTTCGCCTATTTCGCCTAAGATATATTCTGCCTAATAGTTAGGCCAAATGGTAGCCCCTGTATATCCATAGGGCAGGCCTACAATTGTTTTTTGTAACTTCATCTCACTCCCATATAGGAAACACTTCTTCATCTGGAAAAAAATCTTACAGATAAATAAATTCAAAGTACATTCAGGGAAGCAATAAGTATGGGATATATAGTCCTCTCTCCAGCAAATCTTTCATGTACTGTATTATGATGCCAATGAAGTATATTGGCATGTTGCTGAAACAAAATAGGAAATTCCAGCCTAGGACTTTTAAACAAAATCTCACAGCTGCTCTCAAATTCCATGTTTTTCATGTTCATCTGAATGTTCCATAAACAGTTATGAATCCAAAATTACATTGGAGGCTTGATCTGCCATATTTTATTTGATAGAAGAAGAGGAAGAGAAACAGGGAGAAGAGAGAGAAGGAGACTGCAGTTCTTTCAAGTAATTATAATGACAGACATTATTGAAAGGATGATACTGGCCTAAAGAAACACATTTCATTTGGAGTCAAAAGCTCCTTTTTGAAAGATCAATTCTTACTGAAACTCTTGCTGGAATTATATATAAAAAACTGACATTTGGTCTTCACTTGTTTGTAGATACAACTGCAACAGAAACAGGAGAATGACTGAAATCCTGTTGCACAGTTATGCAAAAGGTGTAACTTTAGATATTATAAAGATATTATCTCTGTAGATATTATCTGTTACATACAACAGATAGGGCTTCATAGATTTCTTAACTTGAGAGAGAGAGAGAGAGAGAGAACACAGAACACATTGGACTTTAAAATTTAAAATGTGCATAAAAGTTAGAGCTGTCATCCAATTAGGAAATCTTAGAGCATCTTCAGGCAGGACATATAACAGTGGTGGTGAACCTATGGCATGTGTGCCAGAGGTGGCACTCGGAGCCATCTCTGTGGGCACCCTAGCACAGAGTTTGCCCCACCCCTCTGCCCAGCAGCCTAATGGGAGCATTTCCTCCCTCCCCACAACACAGAGTTCACCCCAGCCCTATGCCCACCAGCCCAATGTGAGCGTTTCTTTCCTCCCCTGCTGCTATGTTGGCACTTTGTGATAAATAAGTGGGTTTTGGGTTGCAGTTTGGGCACTTGGTCTCTAAAAGGTTCACCATCACTGACATATAGCCTGCTTGTTGGACTTCTTTGGGTCACTCATAGTTATGGTATCGATACATTGTGGATTGTGGAGTGCCCCAATCTCAAATATTTGAAAAACCTTCATTGATTGGAAATTTTGCACTGCAAAATTGTGCGTACATGTCTGTGTGTGTGCATGCGTGTGTGTGTGCAGAGACACACATGTATTATTTCTATTGACTTTATTGAAACTATATGAGAAATATTCCCATGGTGTGATCTTTCAAGGCTCTGATCAGGGGATGGCTTTGAGTAGGTATCTGGCCCACAATAAAAACTGGATAGGACTTTAAGAACAAGATCTGGAGTCTGGAAAGCTAAGAGTGGTTTTCTTCACATCTGTAGGGTCTGTCCCCTCTAATTTCTAGTTAGTTGATGTTGTACCAGTGATACACTTCTGCAGTGTCAGGCTCCAAAAAAAAAAAAATTACTACCACACTGTGGGCATGGTATGGTGGAAGTGGCCATGGGGGAAGCCTGAATTAGGACTACTTTATTTCAAAACATGGATGGGCACGGCCAGCCAGAATTCCTGCTGCCGGTTCTGGCAAACTGGTGCGAACCTGCTGATGCCCACCACTGCACTTCTTCACTTCCTCCAGCAAAGCAGAGGGAGATGAAGGACTCTCTAAAATTCCCCCTCAAGAGGCAAGATATTCACAATCATGATCATCCTCAACCTACCATGTGACAGAGAAGTTGTAACATTCAAGCAAATCTAGGCTTAAGGCATGGAATACAGTGGCTGTAAACGTCCCAGGATCTCCATTTGTGCAACAGCTTACACTGGATAATTGTGACAGTCCTTTTTTGAACTGACATTCTCAGAATTTCCTATCCCAATTTTTGACTTGCCCTCCAAAAGCCTACTTTTACACTACATTTGTCTGATGAATATTGCTGCATAATTTTAAAACTTCCATGTGTGCAATTTTTTAAAGTGATTCAACCTTGAACGTTTTTCTCCCCATGGATGGATCACACAGCTACATACTGTGTTTGCTTTTAAAAACAAAGACATCAAACTTGCTCCCCCTCCGATACTGCTTCCCCTCAAATCCTCCCCCCACCCCAGAGATCTAGAAAACCAAGAGTTGAACCAATGCCCTCTTTGAAGTTGTTTTCTTCATGACTGGCAACCTTAAGATACTTAGCAACATGTTCCTAGAGGCTGCATGATTTCCAGACTGTTTTTTCAATATTGCGTTCTCTAATGTCAAACTTGTGCCCAGTTATTCTTTTGCACAAAGAATGGACTATGTGTTCTCTGAATTGACTAGTTTGCTTGTGCTGCATGTGATAGTTAAAACAACATATAATCCTCATGCTTAGTAGCTATTGATAGCCTTATCCTCCTACTATCTCTAAGCCTGAAAAAGAGTTCTGGAGAATCTGAAAGCTTGTGAACCATATGGACCCCCTTTTCTATTTTGTCTTCTATTAGTAACTTCGTTGGTGCAGGTTTTTTTGAAGAGCATATTATGGTTTGTTTGTTTTTTACTTTTTGACCAGAATTTTGCATTCCTGGACATATGCCAAATCACTTGATTAGGTGTGCACCAAGGAATGGAATCAACATCTAATAAATGAGTAGCAATTTGCTGCCCAGACTTAAACAATTTCCCTTACATGTGTGTAACCTGGCAACAGGATCTTAGCCAGTACTGTTAACATAACTGTGATTACTTGTGAGATGCCACTTAGTGTGCGTGTATTTATTAAACAGTACCATGTGCATTACATAGAAAGAAATAACCATTCTATCTTCAGTTGTAGCCTGGATCTCTTATTATTCACTGGCCTCCTGTGTTAGAAAAGATGCCACATTTGTAACATGAGCATTGGTTTAAATATGGCTGAAGCCTCCTTTTCAAATTATAGAGAGAGATGAAAAGCAGAGAATACAATAATTTCCTGTCCAAGAAAACAATGAGAGCTAAAAAGGGCTTTCCCTTTTCCATTTTTCTTACCTTTAATTAGTAAAGGCATTCTTTGGAGTGTGACTGGAAAAATGTGATGAATGTTCTTGATAGGTTATGATTAATAATCGTCTGGGGAGGTTTTAGAGACATGAGATGCCCCATAAACATGTTATTAATACTGAGGTGAACATTTTTATCATCTCCATTTTGGCACCCATTCCTGCATATGAGGTTAGTAGCTTTGTTTGCCATTTAATTAATGAATTTAAAAAAAAATTAAAACAAACAGCTCTTTGCAAAACCATAACAATTCAGTGCATGAGTTATGTGGGTTTGAGCTGGCACACGTAACAAAAACATTCCTAATGCCATTTTATTTCCACTAACCATTTGTACTGTAAACTTGAGCAAAATGTTCCGTGCCAGATTTGAAGTTCACGTTCTGGGCACATGGAACAACAAGGCCAGGCATGAACCATGTATTAGAATAGCTGAAGTGCAACAAAATTTTCAATAATTAGACAGAGAGAAGGTTTTAAACATGATTAATCTAAAATAATACAGTTGTACGTATTTCTGTCTTAAATTCATTTGCCAGATCATAATTTTAGAAATAGGAGATATTCTAGAACTGTTATAAGTCATTGCAGGAAGAGGCATTTATTAATTTGAGGAGTGTGTGTGAAGTACTTGACTACCGTACAGTGGTCAATTATAAAAATTGTCAGAAGAAACCCTCTTCTGCATCATTATTAATATTTAAAAACAACAACAACATGCAAGTTGTGTGATCCTTATACAATACAAATGCAGGACCAAGTACTACCTTTATTAGGGTACTAAAAAATAAAAATAAAACAATCAGTCAACTTTTGTAGGTAAAGTCCACTTCTTTAGGAAATGTAGCAATTTCTTGTGGATAGGGTGGAATAATTATAAATGCAAGTCTCCAAAATCTATGGCAGATGTTTTTGCCAGGCTTGTTTCTTAGAGGTGAGTTAGAAAAACAGCTGGCTACATTGGATGTATGCTTTTCAAACGACACCTCAGGTAACTGTTGCTTGGATATCACCCCACAACTTCTCAGCAAATAATCACCATATAATATGCACGTCTGTCCTCGCCCCAAGGTCTTCTATTGAAATTCTGAGTTTCTGCTTGGCTGAGTAGTAGAGCAACTCGAAAACACTGGGATAGTCCATCAGAGAATTGGGGTTAAAATATAGTTTATTTGCTGGCTAGAGCCAATTGCAGCCCAACAAAAGCCAAAATAACAATATCTAGTGTTTGGAAGCTGTTGGAAGTAGGTGTTTCCTTCATTTTCCAGTCTTGCTTGGCTGATGGTAAGATTCCATGTTGTATCCTCAGTGGTGTTGAGGAGTGGCTTTTTCTGGCTTTTTCTCCAGCAATCATATTATGTAAGGACCACCCAGCTTGCTTTGTTTTATTCTCCAAGAACTATTGAGGATACCATAAGTTGCTTGATTAGCAAATCAGTGATACTGCAATAGATGTGTTTCTTCCTGCTTCTAAGACTCTACTCTGTTGAAAGAGTTACAATACACATTTGAATTTAAGTTTTATTAACCTGTAATTTGAACATGTTTATACTTTATACTGCAGTAGCTTAGTGGTTAAGACACTGAACTTGATGCCTGGAAGGTCGGCAGCTCAGCAGTTTGAGATCTGGGTGCTGCATGACTGAGTGAGCTCCCTTCTGTCCCAGCTCTTTCCAACCTAGCAGTTTGAAAGTAAGAAATTGCTAGAGGATAAATAGGTACCACTTCAGTGGGAAGGTAACAGTGTTCTGTGTGCTCCAGGGTCTAGTTATGCCTACCACATGACCCCAGAAACATCTGCAGATTCAGACAATGTTGGTTCTTTGGCTATAAACAGAGATGAGCACTGAATCCTACAGTCAGATATGACTGGCTTTTGAACAAGGGAGAAATTGATCATGACCTTCATACTTTACTAGCTGATTGCCCGGCCTTGCCGGGGGTTATCGATTATCGACACAGCAAAGGGAAGAGGGGAACTGGCAGGCCGCTCTTCGTCTGGGGATGTGTGTTCCTGGATGAAGAGCAGCCTGACTGTCAGCTTCCCCTTTTCCCATCGCTGTTTCGAGAGCTGCTCTTGACAAAGGAATGGGGAAGAGGGGAGCTGGCAGGCCGCTCTTCATCCGGGGACGTACGTTCCTTGACGAAGAGTGGCCTGACTGTCAGCTTCCCTTTTCCCTATTGCTGTTTCGAGTGCTGCTCTTGACACAGCGAGGGGAGGAGGGGAGATGGCAGGCCGCTCTTCATCCGGGGAGACGCATCCCCGAGCGGAAAGTAGCCTGCCTCTCACCTTTCCTCTCTGCCTGCGTCCAAGTGAGTTGGTAGGGAAGGGGGAGGCGGACACGATCCATCCCCCCTTCCCTGTCTTTGCCTGGGGGGAGGCAGGGAAGGGTGGGGATGCGGACACGATCCATTCCCCCTTCCCTGTCTTCGCCCGGGGGAGGCAGGGAAGGGTTAGGAGGTGAATGTGATCCATCCACCCTTCCCTGCCAGCGTCTGGGTGAGTAGGGAGGGAAGGAGGAGGTGGACACGATCTGTTTCCCCTTCCCTGCCAGCGCCTGGGGGGAGGCAGGGAAGGGGGTGAGGCGGATGCGATCCTTTGACTCTTCCCTGCCGGCGAGGCAGGTATCTATCAGGGAAGGTGCCTTCCCTAGTGGATCCCTGCCTGATGCCTTTGCATTTCCCCCCTCTGCTGTTTCGAGGGCTGTTCTCAAAACAGCAGAGGGGGAATGGCAGGGCGAGACGCAGGTATCCATCAGGGAAGGCGTTCACCCTGGCAGATCGCTGGCTACTGCCTGTGCATTTTCCCCTCTGCTGTTTCGAGGGCTGGCTTGAAACAGTGGTGGGGAAATCATGGCAAGGGCGAGAGGAAGGTATCCATCAGGGGAGGTGCCTTCCCTGGTGGATCCCTGCCTGGCGCCTTTGCATTTCCCCCTCTGCAGGGAGGGCCCTCAGCTGTAGCGTGCGTATGATGCGGCCATTGGTTTGAGCGTTTGTGTGCTGGCTGTCCTGCCTAGGTGCCTCCTCCACACTCGGGCTGTCCTGCCTGATTGGCTGTGGCATGCTGTGGAGGACACTGGGACTTGGAGGGTTATTTTTGCATTTGTGGGGCGCTGGACCCACTCACATTCTCCGGACCCTTGTGGTAATGATGTCAGGGACAAAAGGTAGGTGTGCATGGCACATTACAGGATAGGCTGGATGGGTGTGGAAACGCATTCCACACACGCACGGCCACATCCCTTCTTTATATTATACTTTATTTAACCTAGTAAATAAGACTGCTGCAAGTCTGCAGAAGTCAAAATGGCCTGCATCCTCCCCCTGCTCGAGATAACTTGGATTAATTCTGTAAATTATTCCACTATTTTACCATTTTAAATGTAATTGCTATTTAATTAAATTGTCAACCGTAATGAATAATGAGTCACAGTCTCCACTTTTCTCTTGGCTGCCTTGGTCTTTCAGCCCCAATGCAGATATGAGTTTCCAATGCATATGATTTAAAGAGTAGCAAAAATAATTGCCATTTAGTTGTCATTATTGGAAATTAAGAGGTGAAGGAGTGCTAGATGTTAAGAGGAGTAGTTTGTAAGGAAGAGGGGAAAATTCCACCTCTGAATGTGATAAACACAATAAATCATCTGTAAGTGGAGCATTTCCTTATGTCCATACAACTTTATGTACAGCAATACAAAAAGTGCATTACTTAGCTGGCATCTCTCCATCAAAATTCAATCAAGAAAGTGCTGCTCAGAAAGAGTGGGTCAAAGCAAGAGTGGGTCAATAACACACTCGCTATTTGACGACCAACCACCAAAGTAGAGACTGAAATCAAGGCATAGCTTCCTCACAACTTCTGCCCCTCCGGACAACCATCCTTCACAGACGACCTTAGAACTATGGAAGGCAAGCAAGGAGGTACCAGATAACTGGGCAGAACCACATGACTCTCTACTGCCTAGCCAAGAACAACTATGGCCTGTGTGGAAATCTTTAAATAGACTGCGTACAGGGTTAGGAAGATCAAGGGCTAATCTGAGAAAGTGGAGTTTCCCTGTAGATGACAGACTGTGTGAATGCGGAGAAGTACAAACTATCTCCCATATGATACAATGTACACAATCCGCCTCAACATGCACTGAGGAGGACCTTATGTTGGCAAGAGGAAGTACTGTTGATGTGACCCAATATTGGGCGGATGTCATCTAGCCCTTTTTAATTCTATTTTGTTTTTGTGTTAATTTTAGCTTTGTATGTTATTATATGTTGGTGGTGCATCTGACACAAATAAAGAAAGAAACAAGACCGGTCCAAATTTAATCTACTGTAACCAAATGAAGACTCTATGGCTATCATTACCACCCTTTTATCCAGTGGTGGGCATCAGCAGGTTTGCACCAGTACACACATACCGGTAGTAAAAATGGCTGATCCTACCCACCTCCCCGCCCCGCCCCGCCCCGCCCACCTCCTACTCTTCCTAGAGAAGGATAAAGATAGTTGCAGCCTGGGACCAGAAGGACGCTCCCGCCGCTCACTTTTGGGCCCTGTCACCGCCTGGAGGAGGAGGACTGGATCAGCTGTGGCCACTCAGGCAGTGGAGGATGCTCCCGCCCGCCTAACTCTGGGCTCCACCCACCCAGAGAAGGATAAAGGTAGCTGCAGCCAAGGACCAGAAGGACACTCCCGCCGCTCACCTTCGGGGCCCTTCACTGCCTGGAGGAGGAGGACTGGATCAGCTGCGGCCACTCGGGTGGCAGAGAATGCTCCTGCTGCGGCAATGGGGGATGAGACCCACCACCACTGGCAGCATCCGGACCCCGTCCTGGGGCATAAAGGGCTGCTACAGCAGCACATGGCAGGATTTTGCTGCAGCCGCCCTTGGACTTGCCTGTGGCTGGAGTAGAGAGGCTGTTGTATTATGGAATTGTTTTATATTATGTTATGTGCTCTTGGGAACTCTTTCTATTATTATATTATAATGTGTTGTATTTTGTAGGCTGAATTTTTGTATATTGTATTATTATTGTTGTGCATTTATTTTGTATATTGTTGATTTGTGCTGTGATTATTGTGAGCCGCCCTGAGCCAGCGTATGCTGAGTGGGCGGCATACAAATTGAATAAATCAAATCAAATCAAATTAAGAGTCTTCAGAGGGGGCTGGCTCCATTTCCCCCTTCATCAAAGGCTTTTCCTGGGCTCCGTTTCACCCCAAAGCCCCTCGATAGTGGTTGGGGAGGCACTTCGGGGTTTAACACAGCCCTGGAAAAGCCTTGGACAAAGGGGAAATGGCTTCAGAGGTTCACTATAGAGTGATGAAAATAGAGGCAGCTTCTAATTTCATGGCTCTATAGTGAAGAGCAGTCCCGTGGCCAACAGGCCACACCCACCCAGTCACATGACCATGCACACAGTGTGGTAGGAATTTTTGTATGCCCACCACTGCCTTTATCCCTTTGTCAAACATCTTGCTGGATGAAGAGTGACAAAAAGTATTTTGCGATTAGTGATTTCACCTAAGAAAGGTATAACTCAAATATGAATTTTGGAATTTTTTTCTCTTGGACAATGCAGCTATCTACCCTTTGACCTAGATTATATCCCTTTCTTCTGAGTTCCAGAAGGGGCTGCGGTGGCTCAGTGATTAAGAAGCTCACCTTGTTAGCTGGAAGGTGGGCAAGCCGGCAGTTCGAAACCCAGTTACTGCATGACAGTTTGAGCATCCGTTTCTGTCCCAGCTCTGCCAACCTAGCAGTTTGAAAGCAACTTTATACTTCTGCTAGTACCATTACCTCAAAGAGGGTGGATGTCTCTCAGTCTGGTGTCTCCAGTGTAACCATTCCACATTGGGTGACCCTGCTAGGAATCCAGGCTCATAATGAAGTCTGGCTTCCTGACAGCATTGCTCTCAGTCTCATTGATAAATGCAATTCCCTTCATCATATTAATGATGTGCATCCAAGAAGGGATTCCTTTATTAGACCACAACAATCTCTTTCAAGTCCTGTAGGATTCTTCATCAAGTTGAACATTCCAAACATTCCAGAATGAAGAAAAAAGGTCCCCAACTCAGGCCCAGATGTAGAAGCCAGGCTTTTTTCCTTCAAGCAAGCTCCAGAATGAACACTGCACCCCAGACAGTGTGGGATTCATTGTCCTTCTCTGGTTAGATAAAGAGCCTGCTACCCTGAATGGACTCTATAATGCTGCAGCTTCCATTTTGGAACGTACTTTAAACAAAGAGTCTGGTTGCTACATCTGCCTGTAATTTTAGAGACTTTAATTAATTTATTTTTTGCATGTCTCCTTCCCAGTTGTGTAATGTCCAGCCTGATGAAGAATCTTACAGGATTTGAAAGCTAGCACCTGTGAGATTTTAGAGGTGTAATAAAGGAATTGCCAACACTTGCTTTCTGATTGTGTACAAGGAGCATGTATCTCCTTTTAGTTTTGGGTGTGTTAAAATGAGGGAAACACAAAAGTCATGTGGCCATGGAAAGAAATTTGCAAAGATTTGTCCAATTAAATTAAACCTTCTGGAATTCAAGTGAGTTTCCCATCTCTTACTTTAAATGGTTTAGACTAGCATATTTGTTTTCTCCCATTATTACAGCAGTACATTTTGTCATGCTGTTATAATGCAACAAATGTCTCTTAGTTTCTCTGCATCCTAGATCATTTTATCAAGTGCCTACGAATATATTTAACACATTAAATAACCAATTAGGTTAAAATATTATGATAATAAGTCATGGCAGCTACCTTTCCAGCTTGCACATTTCATTTTGAAATGGAACATTAGTAGAGACTTGATCAAAGGATTGTTGAAATCAATATGTATGCATGCAATGACTTCAATGAGCTTAGAGGCACATCTTCAGAGACCATTTAATACATGCTGCCTTCATGAGAATAAAAGTGCCTGTGTTAGGTATATCTCATGCTTTATTCAGAGGCAAATGACTCAACCTCATCTGTACTCCTGTCTGGAACTGCTTTATTACAGTCAGATTGGTGCACACACATGCAGCTGAATGAACTGGCATAATCCTAAATTGATAGTGCCTGTTCAGGCCATTGGGGGGTGGGGAATGCCAGTTTCAGATATTCTTACACATCAATTTCTCCCTGAAAAGAAAAAGGTATTTCATCCAGTGGTGAGATTCAATTTTTTTACTACCTATTCTGTGGGCATGGCATGGTGGGTGTGTCCATATGGCCATGTGACTGGGTGGGTGTGGCCAGGTGGCTCCAGCAACTGGATGGGAGAAGCACAGGAAGGCTGCACCACTGGTATAGGAGGCAGGCGCAGGCCTACGACCCGAGGCTCTTGCAACCGGATGGGTGGGGCCAGCCAAAATTTCTACTACCGGTATGGGTGTACCCGCTGAATCCCACCACTGATTTCATCAGAAGGGAAGATTGCATCTCGGCTTGGTTCTTGCTTAAAGGTGCAGTCCAAAACCAATCACTTACTCAATCACTCAGTCATTTTACTCACTAAGTAAATCAATGAATTTTCAACGACTCTACACCTCTGTGGAACTAGAGGCAGTTGTCCCTGCTTCTGCTGCCATCTTATGATGTTAGTAGGGGCTGTGATGGCTCAGTGGTAAGAAGCTTGCCTTGTTAGCTGGAAGGTGAGCAAGAACCAGGTACTGCATGACAGTTTGAGCACCTGTCTCTGTCCCAGCTTCTGCCAACCTAGCAGTACAGAAAGCAAGAAATTGCAAGTAGATAAATAGGGATCACTTCAGTGGGAAAAGATCTTGGGGACATGAAAGGAGCCTCATTTGGGTGTTCCCTGAGAGGAGTTTCTTCTGCAAAAATCCTTTCAACCAAGAATAATTTCTTACACAAAATTATTATTATTAAGGTGGTGCCTACATGACCTCAGTTTCTCAGCACTGGAACCTTTCACATTATCATGGTGTACATGGAAATTCTGAAGTAGAATACATTATCTGATAATAAGAGGTCTCTCACAGAGCAACAGCATAACCTTGTCTTGCAATCCCTCTTACACAGCAATGTTTAACATTAGATACTTTTGTTTTGTTCTTTGCAGATATGATCTAATACAAACGTAGCTTCTCAAATGCAATTTAAATGAAACCCTTTGGGGTACTGCTATATGAAAAATGAATCCCTCTGGTTTTCTAATCAATCTAAGTCCTCCAAACTCATTTTTATCTCCATGGTGACAAGGATGTATTTGCACTGAAGCAGTGAGCCATGTCATGCTAAATGTTACTAGATAACAGCTAGCACAGCCGATACTCTTCTTTATCTCCTTTCTGGGAGATAGTCTGAAGGAATGGAGAACTCCCTGATTATTAATTTGCCACAGCCTTGCTGAAGCCCCTCAATCCAATGCTGAGCTAAGAAATAATTATGTTGACAGACTCAAAATGCAGTCCCCCATGTAGGTTTCAGAATTAGAGACAGACGACATAATGTCCCTTTATTAACTCTTTGGATTGGAATCCTAATGTATTTTGGAGTCAAGGCTGTCATCCATTCTTCATCTCCAAGTGCACCTCACAAAATGGAAAATGTTTGGCGGAAACAGTTTTCCTGGTTATGGACAGGCAGGAATAAGAACTTTTCAAAATTCACACATTTTCTTCATAAATTAGACAGAAAGAACTTGAGATTTTAAAAACATGAAAGGGAGGGGGGAGCAATACAGACACATCCCCACCCCTACGTTCATGCAAATGGCTCCAAGTCCTGAGTTGAAAAGGTGTGGCTTTGAATCCTCATCTATTCAACCACATTTGCTTTGCTCAATTGTTCTCTTTTCCTTAAAGGTTATTTATATTTACCAGCTATGTGGCTGAAGGTATAACATCATCTCCTTACCACTTGTACTTACTGGGTGAAATCCCAAAAATAAATTGCAACTAGAGTAGCCCCACTGAATCAATGGGATTTATATAGAAATTGGCTTGGTAGGTCCCCATTGATTTAATAGACCTACTGTAGTTTTGACTAACCGGTAACTACTGCATTTTAGCAGTTGAATTTGTATGGTAAAGAAAGTTAGGAATGTCATTTGGCTATATTTTTATAAGAAGCAACCAATATTTCATCAGATTCCTTCCTAAATTAAATAGAAAGAGCTAAGTGACTAGACAGTCATTAAAACATAGGCGGGCAATGTTTAGCCTTCCAGATGTTGCTAAACTACAACACCCATCAACCTGAGCCAGTATAGTCCATCATGGGGAATGCTAGTAGTGTGCAATCCAACAATATTTGGGGAGCTGCACTTTCCTCCACTTCTGGCAGTGGGGCTGGGTGAACATCCAAGCTGAAGGCAGACCCTGTCAAAGTGTGAGACTTACACAATCCTTAAAGAATGAAAATTAGACCAAATATATATAGCAACTAGCAGAGGTTGCCCGGCATTGCCGGGCTGTTTTAAATTGTGTTGGAAGGTTAAATTGTGTTAATGTTTTTTAAAAATTGCTTAGTCTATAATTTTAATTTTTTTAATGTTTATTTATGTAAATTTTTTTTGGCTTGGCTGTTATTATCTGTGATCTGCTTTTTCCGGTTTTTTTAAGGATTAATAAAAGAACAAAGTATGATATATTTTTTTCAAATTGTTTTATGTAAGCGAATAATGTTTTAGTTTTTAGAATTTTTATAATTAGTTGTACCGTAGGTAATAATTTTAATAATGTAAAAGTAAATGTTTTTTACATTCAATGTTTTTAAAATGTGTTTAGATGTTTTGGGATTAAATTTGAGTTAAAACTCAGCACAGGATTTTTAAAAGTTTCTATTGTATTTTATTGACATACGTTTGTGATTTGTGTTAAAGTGTGTTTTAGTGTAATTTTTTTGACTTGTTTTTATTGGTGTGACCTTTTGTGTAAAATTGTGAATTCGTGTTATGTTTTTTGATTTGTTTTTACTCTTGTGGCCTTTTGTTTGGAGCTGTTGTGTCTTTTTGAATTGTTTTTACTATTGTGGCCAGCAGATGGTGCTGGTAGGGGTTATTGTATTTTGACTGTTTTTTCTCTCCTGGCCTCTGGGTGGAGCTTCTTCTGGTAAGTAGTCTCTTTCTTTATTCATTTCTTTTCTGGTCCTGGTGGAGGTAGGACATCTTTTGGTAAGTTTGCTTGTTTTCTTTCTTTTGTGTGTGTGGGGGGGTGGGGGTGGGGTGGGGTTGGAATTTGTATTTTTGTCTGTTTGTTTTGTTTTTGATTGTGTTTTTGTTTACTTTGTATTGTGTATTTTTGGATGTTTTTGACTGTGTTTTTAGTAATTTTTTAAAAAATTATTTATTTAGTGGTGGGGAGGGGGCGTGGTCGTTGGGGGTTAGGAAGGGGGGCTAGGTGGTGGGGAGAGGGGCATTGTCATTGGGGGTTAGGAAGGGTGGGCTAGGTGGTGGGGAGGGAGGCATGGTCATTGGGGTTAGGAAGGGTGGGCTGATTGGTGGGGAGGGGGGCATAGTTGTTGGGGGTTAGGAAGGGTGGGCTAGGTGGTGGGCATGGGGGCATGGTCATTGGGGGTTAGGAAGGGTGGGCCAGGTGGTGGGGAAGGGGCATTGTCATTGGGGGTTAGGAAGGGTGGGCTAGGTGGTGGGGAGGGGGGCATGGTCGGTGGGGTTAGGAAGGGTGGGCTAGAAGGTGGGGAGGGGGGCATGGTCATTGGGGGTTAGGAAGGGTGGGCTAGGTGGTGGGGAGGGGGCATGGTCGGTGGGGGATAGGAAGGGTGGAGGGGAGGGGGGCTTTATTGTGTTATGGTGCTTTGATTGTGTAGAGTCATGAAAGTAGATCGGGGTTTCCCCTTTAATATCAGTGGGTGGAAGGTTGCGACCCCCTCTCTGCTGGCTCCCCTGGGGTTGGGAGGTTTGGGGGGACAAAAGGGGTATGTCCCCCCAACTCTTCTGGACCCAGGAGACCAGGGAGAGTGGATCGATCCCCCCTCCTTAAAACAACTCCGTTTTTAAAGAGAAGAAACCGTTTGGTTTCTTCTCTTTAAAGACGGAGTTTTTTTTAGGAGGGGGAAAATCGATCCACTCTCCCTGGTCTCCTGGGTCCAGAAGGGTTGGGGGGCATACCCCTTTTGTCCCCACAAACCTCTCAACCCTAGGGTAGCCAGCGGAGAGGGGGATTGCAACCCCCCACCCACTGATATTAAAGGGGAAACTCCAGTCGGGACCTTCAGGCACCGTTGGTGAGGGAAAGAAAGCCAGCTGGTGTTTGCTTGGCTGTGAGGCGGTGAGTTGTTTTTCGTTGGGGGTTAGGAAGGGAGGGTTAGGTGGTGGGGAGGGGGCATGGTCGTTGGGGTTAGGAAGGGTGGGCGAGGTGGTGGGGAGGGGGGCATGGTCGTTGGGGGTTAGGAAGGGTGGGCTAGGTGGTGGGGAGGGGGGCATGGTCATTAGGGTTAGGAAGGGTGGGCTAGGTGGTGGGGAGGGGGGCATGGTCGTTGGGGGTTAGGAAGGGTGGGCTAGGTAGTGGGGAGGTTGGCATGGTCATTGGGGTTAGGAAGGGTGGGCTAGGTGGTGGGGAGGGGACATGGTCATTGGGGGTTAGGAAGGGTGGGCTAGGTGGTGGGGAGGGGGGCATGGTCATTGGGGTTAGGAAGGGTGGGGTAGGTGGTGGGGAGGGGGGCATGGTTGTTGGGGTTAGGAAGGGGGGCTACGTGGTGGGGAGGGGTTGTGGTCGGTGGGGAATAGGAAGGGTGGGCTACTTGGTGGGGAGGGGTGTGTGGTCGGTGGGGTTAGGAAGGGTGGGCTAGGTGGTGGGGAGGGGGCGTGGTCAGTGGGGGATAGGAAGGGTGGGCTAGGTGGTGGGGAGTGGGCATGGTCGGTGGGGGATAGGAAGGGTGGGCTAGGTGGTGGGGAGGGGGGCTTTATTGTGTTATGGTGCTTTGATTGTGTGGAGTCGTGAAAGTAGATCGCAACCCCCCCACCCACTGATATTAAAGGGGAAACTCCAGTCGGGACCTTCATGCGCGGTTGGTGAGGGAAAGAAAGCTGGCTGGTGTTTGCTTGGCTGTGAGGCGGTGAGTTGTTTTTCTTTTTAATTTTTCGGGCGCTGGTTTCCTCAGCGTTCTGCGCGCTTATGTCACGCAGGACTCTGGGGCTTGTAGTTATGGGTTTGTGATTTGTGGTTGTGGTGCGTTTTTTTCCATGTTCTTTGTGGTCGCGCCTCTCAGCTTGATTGGCTGTGGTGCGGCGCGGCGCGAAGAACATTGGGAAAGGAAGTTGTTTCCCTTTTTTCGCGTTTGTGGGGCTCTTGCCCCACTGGCGCATTTCTTAATCTTGTGTTTACCTGGGTACCCAGTTCGGGCATGTGCATGAATGGTGAGTGCAGGTTAGTAGAGCCTGGCTAAGGAGCCTATGCAAAGTTCCAATGGTTAACCCTCGATTTTATAGGTTAAGATTACATTTCTATACCATCCCATAGTGTTTAGTGTACTCTCTGGGCAGTTCACAAGTTAGTTAGCATTTTGCCCCAAACATGCTCAGAAGGATGGAAGACTGAGTCAACTTTGATCCCCATCAAATCACAATGTTTTGGCTATAGTACAGCTGTTTCACCACTGCGTTACCAGGGCTCTTCATATATAATAAAATTAAAACAGGCACTCACAAAATGGTAGCTCAATTAGCCTTCCTTTTCTTCTTTGCTTAAAAAAAAATCAACAGATCACTATTCCAGCAATAGTTTCACCAGTAACCAAAGAAATAAAATAATAACTAGTTTAGAAGGCAAATGTAAAAACTTTCAGCTGCCTTCATTGCTGAGCCAGCCATAATTGTAACCACAGTAATACAGAACTAGCGGGAATTATGAGCAATAATTTTTTGTTAAATTCTTTGATGATTTTTTGATGAATATCTCAGATACCTGCCAAATGGAGAGATTCCCCCCCTCCAAAAATGCACTACCAGTTGTTCCTTCTGTCAAAGATGTCATTATTTTTGTCAGATGTTAATTATTGTTATTTTAGCCATTAAAGTGTGTGTGTGTGTGTGTAAACATTCAAAAAAGGTTTCTCATTTTGTTTGCATTTCTCATTTTCATGTCCTTTTGCTTCCAAATCCCATTGATCTGAAGAAAAGATTTACAGTCTTTATCTCTAATATGTCATATCATAAAGCTTTATTTCTAGCCACTGCAAATCTGAATAGTTTGACTACAGTAAAGTAAACATGTGGGTGTATGAATGGGGCTTATAACTTGATGGGAAACTTCTGGCCTCTGAGAATCAACCATTTTCAAAAGTGTGATTTGTGGTCAAAGAAGACTCTAAGATTGGCTGGTATTCAGAGCACCTGTGGAGCTATACCAGCCTAAAAAACATATTTTGACTTATGGCCCATGATGCCTCAAGGGAGAACTCTGGGGGCAAACATCCAGGTCCTCATTAAGTAAAATGAGCAATATGGTCCCATAAGCCCTAACCCCATTTTCAAGTGAAACAATAAACGTTGCCATCTAGACCAGGGATACCCAACCATTTTTGCTCCATGGACTGGTTTCATGCTAAACAATTTTTCCATGGACCAGAAAATGGGGGTGGTGGGATTTTTAATCTCTCCCGTCTGCCAGCCACATCTTGAATATGGGCAGTGTGATACCTCACTGCGCACAGGCAGGGGGAGGAGCCCCGCTGTGGCTCAAAAACAACAAGAAGGGCCCAGCCACCTGCCAGTCACACCGTTCGACTGCACACAGGCGAAGGGGGTGGAGCACCTCCATAGTTAAGCAATGTGGAGGAGGGGCCCAGCCACCTGCCTAGCTGCTGTGTCTGAAGCCCATGCTCTTGCTCCATTCGCCAGGCAGACCTGGCGGAGCATGTTGAGAGCAGAAGGATGCCATTGTGGTTCCCAACACCACTCACCCCCGTGGCCTGGTTAGGGACAGCCTGTGACCCAGTAACAGTCCACAACCTGGTGGGACCCCTGGTCTAGTAAAGGTAAAGGTAACCCTTGCTTGAAAACCAGTCGTATCTGACTCTAGGGTTCAGTGCTCATCTCTGTTTCATAGCCGAAGAGCCAGCACTGTCTGCTTCTGCAGACATTTCCATTGTGATGTGGCAGACATGACTAGACACTGGAGCACATGGAACGCTGTTTACCATTCCACCGAAGTAGTCCCTATTTATCTACTTGCAGTTTCTTCCTTTTGAACTGCTAGGTTGTCAGGAGCTGGGGCAGAGATGGGAGCTCATTCGATCCTGCAGTATTTATTTATTTATCTATTAGATTTGTATGGCTGCCTTTCTCGCCAGTATTCAGGTATCAAACTGCTGACCTGCCTCCTTCCAGTCAGCATCTTAGCCACTTGAGCCACCGCAGTCCCTTCTAGACCTTCTCAAAAACCATTATGTTTGGAATCTAAATTACTTAAGCTCATCATTTCTTATTGTACCTTTTATTACTTGGCAACACCACTAGTTTGGCTGTTATAAATCTTTTAAACATCCGCAGTATTTTTTTCATTTTGACCAATGGGATGGATGAAAGCAGAATGTAAACATTTAGATTGGTAAACTTCCTTTCTGTTTCTATATCCAATGATACTTCCTGATTCTTTCACATTAAATGAAAGAAGATTTCAAATAAATACAGTATCAGGAAGAATTTCTTGATAGTAAGATAGTCTGGTCAATCGAGGAAAGTGCTGTTTAGCATTAAAATAGTTCACTTTGAGACACTTTTTGGGTTGGAAGTATTTGAGTAGCCATCTTTCAGGAATGCTTTACTTGTGGATCTCTAGCAGCAGCAAGAAGTTGCACTAGATAACCATTAAGATTGCTTCCTGCAATAAAATTATGTGATTCTACGATTCTCCCTTCTTTCATTCAGACACAGCTAGACTTACATGGCTTCTCCAAAATGTCTGAGGAGATCTGCATACAGAGAAGACAAGTTTCAAGAATAGCTACTACTGTGAAATAACTACACACTCAGCACTTACCTGCTAAGCTGTGCTAACACAAATACAAAATATTTCAATAATAATAGTTATGTGCAGATTCCAATTTACAGTGATTTCCCCAGGGTTTTCTGTGTTTGAAACATTCAGAAGTGGTTCATCAGTTTCACATTCTGATTATGCTCTGGGACCATGCAAGTTGTTGTTGTTGTTGTTTGCTTTGTATGCCACCCACTCGACAATGCGATTCCAGGTGGCTCACAGAAACGATACAGCATCTAATACACATTATACATATCATATCAAGAAATATACATATTACAACACGATGAAATACAACAGAATAAAGATGAGTGGTGTGGGCAACCATTCTTTGAGAGAGATGTTTCGTTAGATAACAAGGTCCTAAACCATATTTGTTGTTGTTGCTGTTCAGTCGCACAGTCGATTCTGACCCTTTGCGACCCCATGGACCATTTTCCTCCAGGCATCTCTATCCTCCACCATTCTCCTCAACCCACCAAGCTCTGTGCTCATTGTGTCCACAATACCATCTATCCATCTCATCTTTGGACGCCCCCTTCTTCTCTTGCCCTCCACCTTTCCCAGAATCAAGGCCTTCTCAAGTGAGTCCTCCCTTCTCATTTGATGTCCAAAGTACTTTAACTTCATTTTCACTATTTGTCCCTCTAATGAACAGTCAGGATTGATTTCTTCCAGTATTGACCTATTTGTTCTCTTTGCTGTCCAAGGGACTCTCAGGACTCTCCTCCAACACCACATCTCAAAGGCATCTATTCTTCTGCGCTCAGCCTTCCTAATGGTCCAGCTTTCACACCCATACATTACCACTGGGAATACCATTGCTTTGATTATGCGAATTTTTGTTTTCAAGTTGATGTCTCTGCTTTTCACTATATTCCCCAGGTTTCTCATAGCTTGTCTCCCCATAATCAGTCGTCTTTTTATTTCATGGCTACGGTCGCCATCTGCAATGATCTTAGATCCCAGGAAAGTAAAATCTGTCACTGCTTCTACTTCTTCCCCATCTATTTTCCAGGGACTGATCAGACCTGTTGCCATTATCTTGGTTTTCTTGATATTAAGTCTCAAGCCATCTTTTGCACTCTCCTCCTTCAATCCAATCAAGAGATTCTTTAGGTCTTCCTCACTTTCTGCCATTAGGGTGGTATCGTCTGCATATCTCAAATTGTTGATGTTTCTCCCAGCAATTTTGATCCCATATTGAGATTCCTCCATCTCTGCATTTCGCATTATGTGCTCTGTGTGTAAATTGAATAAGCAGGGTGATAATTGTGTATAGATTGAATAAGCAGCCTTGTCTTACTCCTTTTCCTATTCCAAACCACTCTGTCTTTCTGTGTTCTGTCCTAACTGTTGCTTCTTGGTTCATGTACAGAATTCTCAGGAGGCATATGAAGTGTTCTGGTATTCCCATCTCTTTAATTACTTGCCACATTTTGTTGTGGTCCACACAGTCAAAAGCCTTGGTGTAGTCAATAAAACAAAAGTAGACTTGCTTCTGGTATTCTTTTGTTTTCTCCATGATCCAACGTATGTTGGCAATGTGGTCTCTAGTCCCCCTGCCTTTTCTGAAACCGGCCTGCACCTCTGGTAGTTCTCTCTCCACATGTTGTTGAAGTCTATCCTGTATTATCTTGAGCATCACCTTGCTGGCATGTGGGATGAGCGTAATTGTTCGGTAATTTGAGCATTCTTTGGCATTGCCTTTTTTTGGGATTGAACGTACACTGATCTTTTCCAATCCTGTGGCCACTGTTTTGTTTTCCAAATTTGCTGGCATATTGAATGCAGTAGTTTGATTCCATCATCTTTTAGGGCTTTGAAAAATTCAACTGGGATACCATCATTTCCACTAGCTTTATTGTTTGCAGTGCTTTTTAGGGCCTTTCTGACTTCACTCTCCAGAATGTCTGGTTCAAGTTCAAATTTCTCATTATTGTTATTATCAGGAGTGTTGAGGTCCTTTTTGTAGAGTTCCTCTGTGTACTCTTGCCATCTTTTTTTTGATCTCTTCTGCTTCAGCTAACTCCTTTCCATCTTTGTCCCTTATCATGGTCATTTTTGCTTTAAATGTTCCCTTGATTTCCCCAATTTTTTGGAAAAGATCTCTAGTCCTGCCTTCTTTTGTTGTTTTCCTCCATTTCTTTGCACTGTTCATTCAGGTATTTTTCCTTATCTCTCCTTACTTTTCTTTTCTAAACCATATACTGTAGTACTTTCTATGTGAATGTTAATAACACCAGTACGGGCGCATTTTACTTCCGCTTCCAGGAGCGACGAGGGCAGCGTGGGCCGGATGAATCGCAGTAAACCCATTCATATGGATTCACAGGGTGCTTTGGCTTCTGGGAATTGAAGTCCAAGAACATCTGGAGTGCCAAGGCTCGCCATCACGGCTCTAATTCTTACATAAATGTCCCATTTCCAGACTTTCTGATAGTAAGTTAAGGTGTTCTTTTCCTATACAGTACAGATAACACATCCAATTTTTGTTTTTAAAAAAGTTTCTTTTGAGGATCATAGTTACTGGTGGATTCTCTAATACTAGCGACACAGCCAATTTGGCACTTAATTGTTCTTGTATGTTTTCTCTACAAGTAGAAATCATTAAGCGAAACTGCATCTGTTGGCAATTAAATTAATGATGAGTATAACATTTTAACTATCAAGGGATTAGAATACCAGACTGAGATTATGTTCAGGCAGGGCATATAGTTTGCTCGTTGGAGCTCTGTGAGCTAACTCAAAGTTACATCATCCATATTTATTTTTCTGTAGAGCCCTCCTCTCCCTTTTTCTAAGCTATTCTAAGTGGTCTATTTCTGGTACAATGTTAGGATCTCCCAAAGATCCTGCTGTGTAGTCATGTGGATACACCCAAGTGGATCTGTGGGTGGTGTTATGGAATTCATATTCTGAAAAATGTCCCTTATTTTCCTGTGTTTCTTTGAAATATTTTTCATAAATACAGTATGTTGATCTTAGAGGGAATGTTAAAATGTATCCTGATAGAGTTATGTATGGAGAGATTGGGGTTGATCCTAATGCTCTATGTTTCTAAACTGTTAATTATGTAGTCATTTGCATAATCATTTAGAAATTTTATGGATCTCTGCATCTGTGTAGTGTACTGTATCTGTCTATATATTTTTATGGGAATGTTTTGAGTGATACACTTATATTTATGGTGAAGTTATGATCCCAAAAGCTGAATTGTGAGACACAGGATGAGATGCCTGTGATGTATGTAGTGCAGTGTTTCCCAACCTTTGGTTTTTGGACTTCAGTTCCCAGGAGCCGAAGTCAATTTCCCAAAGCACTCTTCAGCCTGACTTAGGCTTCTGGGAATTGAAGTCCCACGTTGGGAAACACTGATGTTGTGGGTTGTGACAATGAGATGGTAAGGACATAGCCCATGAATGACCAAATGAAAGAAGTTGAAGAAGCAAGCAGGAAATGAAGTATAAATAAATGAACAGAGGAACAAGATAGAAGACTTGTTTGGACTCATGACACAAGGAAATAAACATCTTTAGTGTGAACGGTAGGGACAGTCAAGTAATTCCCAGTGAGAGATAAAACTGATCACAGTAAAGACAAGAAACTTTTTCCAGGTTATCCTCAGCATATCAAGCAAAATTAGGAGTAGACAAGACATGTCCTTCCAGATTTTGGATAATCAGCATTGGTACTCATGGATATGTGCATTTTACCCATCTCTGTAATCATGACAAAAGAATGTAGTAATTTAATTTTGGTAGGCAGATAACTTTTCAAGCTTTCAACAAGCCAAGGTAGGCCTGCACAGAAGTTCAGTTCTGGCATTATAACCTCACAGTTTGTGCATCTGCTTAGAGAAAAGCACCTGACTGCATCCTACTCCATCATCACTTTGTCCAAGCAAACAACACTGTGACTAACGAGAAGAAAATTGCTCACAAGTGAGAAAGTCACCTCCCAAACGTGAGTCAAATTGTCTTCTTCAGCACTGCTCACCCTGCGATACATCTCCTTGCCTGGAGAAACACAGCAAACTCCTTTAGATGCTGCTCTTAGACCTGGCAACCTACCATGTGTAACACGAACAGTGGTACTTTGTGTCTATTTGCTACAGCTGGGAAGTAATGAACAGAGTGATGGACCAAGACTCAGGAGACCTGGGTTTGAATCCCTGTCAAATCAATTCAATGAAGGGGTTGGAACAGGTAAAACACATTCCATTTACCTTTAAAGCCCTATTGAGAACATTATAATTTCCTGTTTGTTGGCACATAACACAATAATACAATTTGGAAACATACTTTTAAAAAGGAGTTTGTTACTGTTTTATTTTCAAGACCAACCACCCTACTTGGTAAACATTTTTTCAATATTTTAAAGCTTATTCTTAGTTCTCAAAAGTGACTATCGTAACCTTTTTTAGCTTCTGAAAAAGAAAAGTTTGAATGTTACAAGCCTCCCTCATGTGATACAAAACACACTTTCCTCCTGTCTCCTTGATTACCACCTCCACATCTGCAAGAGAGCATTAGACAGCTTTTGAAGTATTGTAACTATAGAAGTAATAAAACGGTTACAGATATACCATGAAACAGTGAGGCTGTTCTTCATTAAGTTACAATAATAATGTAATAAAGATATATCTTATTTACTAGGGAAAAGATGTGGACTTCAAGCAACTTATTCTACTTGGGAATTTCCAAGCTTTTCTTATGCTGAAGACCTGAGAAAGTTCCTTTTTAGAACATAACTTCTAGAATCCTGATTGCGGAAACTGGTGTTTTAAAAAAGTAACTTTTCCAGTCTCTGGCTGCTGGGTACTAACATGGAAGTCTTGACCTACATCTTCCTACAAAGATAGAACAAAGAACACAAAGCCAAGCACAACTTTATGTGGTACAGCCTGTGGTGAGCAATGAATCTTTTTATATAGATTCATATACCGTTTCAAATTAAATATCTTAAAATCATCTCTTTACCCTAACCATCAGTTCTAGTCTAGTTAATCTTTCCTCCTGTGGAAACATTTTGCTTCAAATTCTTTAGCTCTACCACATCTTTCCTTAAATCAGGGAGAGAGTTGGAACAATTTTCTGAAATACAGGTTAAAGAGCACTGTGGAGTTACAGAGTGGTAATGTAGGATTTTATTTTTTAATAGAAGATTTAAGTCTCTGGTCTGGGTTATGCAGGCTGTCAAACTAGATTAGTGTATTGGCTTCTGATGGCTTTAACACATCTGAGCTTGTAAGAGTTGATGTCCATTCCCTACAGAATATTTCACCACACAGCAATGCCTGCATTCGTCATCTTTGCCCTGTTTCTTTGGACTTTGCTGGAACAAAAATGAGGCTAGGCCAGAGCTGCTCATTACAGAAGTCAATTCAAGGAGACAGTTCAATTTTGTGTGTATCAGCTAAATCACTAAGTTGATTAGAGACTCAGAATGACTTCTAAGACATCACTAAGGTAAAATTAAGATTCTTGCACTTAGCTTATTGTATTTCTAGGTGCAGATCAGTTGTATATGTGAAATCCATGTAAACACAATTTTAACAGACTTTTCAGCCTGTGTCTGCCTAGATTTTCTAAATAAAGCTAAAAGAGTGATCAATTTCAGAATGGTATTGGGAAGTTTTGGTATATCAATATGTCATACCAATATGAAGAGAGTTTCTTAAGCCTGATGAACAAATGAAACTAAGCAGTAAATATGTAAAAACCATTTTCAGTTATATCAGGAGAACCACAGGAAGTTGAGGGCCTGGATTACCATGTTATGAATTCCCAATATATCTTTTCTTACAACAAACTAGGCTACTAATACTGAGGAAGAGAGGTCATGGTGGGTTGAGTATGCCTCCTCTTCCTCCTCCTCCCCCTTTTGGTGTAGAGATATATATCATACCATCACCCTGTGTTATTCTGGTCATAGTATTCAGTGTATGCAGAGTGGTTAGTTAAATCAATATTCAAAACTGACTATTCCAATTGATTGATTACTTGAATGATAAATTTATGTTTTTAACTAGAATATGCAGATTTATGTTGTTCTCTGGGTTTACACAGCCCTAAGGCAAAGACATTGTGTAATGAAGGCGTTGAGCTAAATTCAAGCATTAGTCCTAACTATAATATAACTGTTGACTCAGACAACACTAATACAAGTTCCGTTGAATTGATTCCATTGAATGCCACTAACTCTCCAAATTTAAGGCAGGATTCTCCTCTCACTTTATCCAGAAAAACACAGTTTGTGCTGTTACAACTGTGCTGTAGGATTCAGGTGCTCACCTGTCTTTCCTTAGAGACAGGCATAGCAATATGATTTCATCAAAGTACAGTACTATATTTTATCTCATTTTAGAAGAATTATTTTTTGAAAAAGCAGAACATTTCAGAATTATAAAATCTACCACTTGAAATATTTAAGTGGACTGTCTAACATAATCTGAAAAGCTTGTTGCTAGGAGATTCATTCCCCCCCCCAATTTATTTAAGATACTACAAACTGCAATTACAAGAAAAGAGTACAACCAGCTGGCAGACTCATATGAAGCTGCTATTATTGAGGTCTCTCTTTTATGAATGGTCTGCAACACTGTCATTCAAGTAACATCCATGGAATTTGTCTATCAACCTCTAGCTACACAAAACATGTCTAAGGGAGATGATACAGTATGAAAGACTTGGATCACCATAACTAGCTAAGAGTCACATTCTGAATTTTTCCCCCTTTTTTTCTTTCTTGCCTAACTTAGTCAGTTTAATGAACAGTATATTACTAGGTCTGAATGTGTGTGTGATTAAGGATATATACCGACATCCCTTTTGAATGATCTTTGATTGGCTGGGTCAGTATTATCACTCAAGATTCTATATTTCCTTTCCCTATCTCCAACTTTTTTCTTCCTTGTAGTTCAAATCTCATTCCCTGCTAGCCTTTGTCACTACCCTCAATAAAAAATACCAGAATCTCCAGTATCTAGTCAAGGCAAGGCATGGATTTAAGTACCACATCCCTCTGAGCCAGAAATCTAGACAGTTGCTTGAAAATATTTTTGTATTTTCTTAAACAACGAAGGGGTATGAGTTAAAAATGCAAAGGGCAAAAAGGTCCACAGAGTTACAAAAGATTTTCCATAATAACTTGTCAAATTATAGTGGCATAATTATAATCATTCCAGAATAACACATTAGAAAATAACAAAACTAGCTTGTCTATCTATATTCACATCTTGATGGAGTGATAGGGTATTTCTGGGACACATGCAGCATGCATCTCTTCCTGGTACAGCATCAAATAATTTCAAGATAGGCAATAGATTCATCCAGCATGCCTCCTAGGAGACAATGTCCGCTAATGGTCACCCTTGCTTAAAAACCAGTTGTATCCAACTCTAGGGTTCAGTGCTCATTTCCATTTATAGCCAATGTGCCAGCGCTGTCTGCATCTCCATGGATGCATGGCAGGCATGCTGCAACACCGGAGTGCACAGAACACTGTTTACCTTCCCACCAAAGTAGTCCCTATTGATCTACTTGCAATTTCTTGCTTTTGAACTGCTAGGTTGACAGGAGCTAGGACAGAGATGGGAGCTCATTCCATCGTGCAGTACTCAGGAATCAAACTCCAACCTTCCAATCTTCAAGCTCAGCATCTTAACCACTTGAGCCACCAAAAACTAACTCATTAACTCAATAGTTCCATTATATAGCTTAATGGACCATTCAATTTAATATATTGAATATACCTTGTGTATACAGACCAATATCCATTGGAGCAGTAATCTGTTGCCCTATTTGCATGTCTCTGGGCAAGGAAGCCAACTGGCCTTTGAAGTCCCAAATAAGCTTGAATGTTAGCCTTGTCTCAAATCTTCTTTGAAGTCTCTTTCCTGCCAGTTGTCAATTGAATGGAGTATGTCTACTGAAGGTATTTATTATTCCTTTTGTTCATGGCTTGAGCTGGCTTTTGATTCACACCTGGTCAAGCTGCAGTTCTTAATCATGTACACAGATGCCCCCAGAGCTTCTAAGAGAATAATTCTACATTCTGCGCACCCTATTTCTCAATCCCATCATACCTACACTTTCACATCCACCCTAGGTCATATTCATAAGGTAGTTATATAGATTTTCTCAGAAACACGCAAATATGGTGATGGACATGGACACGGATGAGGTTAGAGTGTCACAAAAATGGTGCAGAGTGGTTCAGGCACTTGTCTCTTGTTCTTATTTGGATACTGTAAATCCCTACTGTATATCATGCCTTTCTTCCCATGAACTCAAAGTAATACTCAAAGTTCCTATGATGCAAATCAAGCTGACAAAGTATGGCTAACCCAGGGTCACCCAAGGATTTCCATGGTGAACTGGGGATTTGAATCCAGGTCTCCCAAATTTTAATACTGTACAATACTCTAACCACTATGCTATGCTGAATCCCAAATCCTAGTACTGTACTATAAAACAAAACACTATGCTATAATGAATATCTATCACAAAACCAGAAAGAGCTCTCTTAAAGGGTTATTCCATGGGCTGTATGGATCAAGTAAAAGGCAGGTTTGTATGTTAAAGTTTATTAGATTCAAGAGTGCAACTTCTCACACTCAAGTGGAAGTTGAAGGTAAGCCACTCGAGATTCATCTCTTGCAATACTACAGCCTGCTCTTAATTTTTATGTAATAATGTTTTGACGCTCACTTATTTTATTCCCCCACTTCTCCCCATTGCCCTTGCCATCGGTGCTGAGATGGAAGCAGTTGCAACTGCGGATGCCATCCCCTCCCTCCTCACCCCACCTGGCCAGAGGATAAAGAAGGACACCCAGCAGCAACAGAGCAACAGAGGATGCCCGCCGCTTCTCCCCATCGCCATCGGCACAGGGATGGAAGTGGTTGCACCTGCTGATGCCATCCCCTCCCTCCTCACCCCGCCTGGCCAGAGGATAAAGAAGGACACCCGCAGCCACGGAGGACACCCGCCACTTCTCCCTGTTGTCCTCGCCATCGGCACAGGGATTGAAGTGGTTGCTGGCCACGACTTAAAAGGCCGTAGAGGCAGCTGGACTTTCGCCGCCGCCTACGGTCTTTCCTGCGGGGCAGAGAGGCTGTGATGTTATTGTACTCTATTGAGATATTATTGGATTCTATTGTATCTTGTTCTTTGCTATATTGTATTTGCTATTGTATTTTGTAATTTGTTTTTGGGACTGCAGTGGCTCAAGTAGCTAAGACGCTGACTGGGAAGCAGAAGGTCAGCAGTTCGATTCTCGAGTACTGCAGGACGGAATGAGCTCCCGTCTTTGTCCCAGCTCCTGCCAACCTAGCAGTTCGAAAGCAAGAAATTGCAAGTAGATAAATAGGGACCACTTCGGTGGGAAGGTAACAGTGTTCCGTGTGCTCCGGTGTCTAGTCATGCCTGCCACATGACCACGGAAATGTCTGCAGAAGCAGACAGCGCTGGCTCTTCGGCTTAGAAACAGAGAGGAGCACTGCACCCTAGAGTCGGATACGACTGGCTTTCGAGCAAGGGAAACCTTTACCTTTACTTAATTTGTTTTTGCTGTACTGTATCTTTGTTTTGATGGGTTGTTGGCGTATGCTGAGGAGGGCAGCATACAAATCAAATAAACATAAACATTACAATAATTCTTTTATAATGTTCTTCTTTTTTACAGTGGATGACAAAAGCCATATCTCTTGACTGTAATATCTGCAGATCAATAAAACACAGGAAATTACTTGAATATATACCTAGATAATAATATACAGAAGGGCAGGTTCCCAAAGAAATTCCAGCCATTCCATGAAAGATTAGATTTGTTTTATCACCTGAAATCAATGATAGCAGTGGAAAGGTTGAGAGTAATTTAATTTTTAATTGAAACTTTGGGTAAAGAGATGGAGATTGGATCAACAGGCTGGTGATGTGAGCATGAATTAATGTGAGACTATTCTGAGGGAGAAATCACAATTCTTTGTAATTATAATTATTTGTATTCAATTGTAATTACAATACTTTGTTTTTATAGATATATAGTTTCTCAGAATGAGTTGTATACAAAGAATTGTAATATCTCAAGAACCTGTTGTTGACCTGGACATGAAAAACTTGAACTGATCCTCTCATTTCTCCCTCACATTAATATATAAACCTGTATAATTAAAACTGGTGCATCTTAGGAGATGAAATAAAGTGGATGAAATCATGTTATTTACTGTAGTAAGTCACATCAGAATAGGCCCACTGAATCATTGAGGACTTGGTGAACCAACTTCTCTATAAATTCCATTGATTCAATTGTGACTTACTATGCTAAGTAATAGAATTTCAACCAAAGGCTGGAATCCTGTTGTTTGCGCAAGATTTGCACAACTTTCCAAGGCTACTTGCAACTACCAGACATGGTAACAGGGTGCATCTCTATTGAACAACTAGGCATGTAACCAGGCATGCAACGTCAAGAAAACTGTCACTTCATCAATCAAATGCAGTAAGGTATGCAAACCTTACAGAAACATCAATAAGACTGGCAAAAAATTGTAATACCAGACATGATCAGAAGCCATATATTTTTTATTTATTTATATTCATTTATTTAATTATTATTCCACATTCCATGACTAAATGTTACATGATTAAATTGTTCATGTAGTTGTTCCTAAATTTCTTCACATACATATACAGTATTCTTCTTCTTGTGTCATATCTGATTCCAATATTGGCTATCCTCATATAGCTACAGGAAATACTTTGTAGGTCTAGTCAAATAATTCTTCCTGCCTGAAGTGAAGGACAAATAGTGGACTTTCCTAGATACATGTACAGAAGCTGGATGAAAAAGCAGCTGAATCTTATTTTGACATAAGTGCTATGACACTGTCTTCTTGAGGGCAGCAGAAGATCTTAGATCTTGTCCTCTAAGATATTTTGAGTTTGGTCAGGTTATCCTGCTATGGTAATAGAGTAGAACATACTGCCAAATGACTCAACACTGTGTGTCAGGTGGCGATTAACTAATCTGACCACCCTGAGGACTTGGCTGGCAAAGTCCATAGGGAAAGGTGGTGGTCCACAAGTGGATTAAATCCCACTTGAGTCCATCTTGACGGAGGGCAGCAGATTCATCAATACTGGCCTGGGGGCAATGAGGACTTTCTGTGCCAAACGGCTCAGGACCAGAAAGTGACTTGCGGAACTAGATCAGTGGTACAGGTGTCATGCTGCAACGTGGAAGGCAAATGAAAGGCCACTGCACTATTATTATTATTATTATTATTATTATTTATTTGATTTATATGCCGCCCTTCTCAGCACATGCCGACTCAGGGCGGCTCACAACACATCAAATAAAATACAATATAGCAAAAATACAATAGCAAATACAATGTTGCAAAAAACAAAATACAATATAGCATAGGGCAAGGACAGAGATACAGAGATACAGTAACAAGAACTCAATAATACAATACAAAAAGAATGGCAGCAGAGTCTCACTGCCTCAACCGCCTTTAAATCCTGGCCAGAGGCAATCAAAGGCAGCTGGAGGCGGGTCCCAGGAACGCCGGCGGTGGTCTCTGCGTTCGGCGCTGCAGGGGTCCCTTCACCCTGCCAGGAGGGCCGGGGGCGGCGGCAAAGTCTCGCTGCCTCAACGGCCTTTTAAGTCCTGGCCGGAGGCAGCTGCAGGCGGGTCCCAGGAACACCGGCGGTGGGGAGCCGGCGGTGTTGTGGCGGCTCGGCGGCGGCGGCGGCGGCGGCTCTTCTAGCCCCGCGACGGGAACTCGGGGCAGCTGAGGCATGCTCCCACCCACCCCTGACCAAGGCAGGTCGGGGTGGGGAGCCGGCGGTGTTGTGGCGGCTCGGCGGCGGCGGCTCTTCTAGCCCCGCGGCGGGAACTCGGGGCAGCTGAGGCATGCTCCCACCCACCCCTGACCAAGGCAGGTCGGGGTGGGGAGCCGGCGGTGTTGTGGCGGCTCGGCGGCGGCGGCTCTTCTATATTCTCAGGACAGTCTTCATGGCTGATCACATGATGATCACCAATATTTGAATTCAGATACGGCAGAAGAAGAAGAATACATTTTGGGTATTCTTTAGTCTTAACTGCATTTTTTAGTCTCTACTCTGCCACCTGAGGCCATCAACTCAACTGTTTAATGGGAGGACCAGCATGGCACTATTGTCTCTGGTGTTACCCTTTCGTATATGTGAGAGAAATATATATACATTGTACAAAAATTGTAATTTAAAGGCAAATACTAACATATTGGATAATACAAAAAGATAAAGAAGACCAAAATGTTGTGGCATCTTAAAGGCTAATTGATATATTTTAATTTAAGCTTTTGTAGATCAAGTCCACCTCTTCAGACATAAGAGTGAGACTTTATGGGGATAATTTATATTTGGCCGCATGACTAGGTGGGGATAGAGAACAATGGTAGTTAGTATAGTAGACACAAGCTGCAAATCATAGGAGTGAATCATTTCATACTTGATAATGACTGAAGATTGATATTCAGATCTATTTCTGTGAAGCTTTGTTCTGTAAAAATGGTTAGCAGATAGATGCAAGGTAATCACTGTGGCATTACACATTTGGTAATGAGTTTACCTTTCAGACTTTCTATTTATAGACTTTGTTCTGTAAAAAGTGGCAATGGTCAGTTGGTGAATTGACTCTAGGCTATGGGAAAAGACAGCAGATAATGACATAGATTCAACTTTGAAGCTTTGTTCTGTCAACAGTGACATTGGTAGTGAGTGCTTGGCTCATAGCCACACTGATTATGTTACATCTATCTACTAATCACTTGCCAGTTTTACAGAACAAAGCTCCTGAACAAAGTTTCACAGGAAGAGATGTGAATATTAGTCACGGGTCTTAAGAACATAAGAACACCCTTGCTGGAACAGGCCACAGCCTATCCAGTCAAGCATTCTGTCTCACACAGTGGCTCTTCAATCATTACCAAGTGTGAAATGCCATACTGACTCACACAATTTGCAATTTGTGTGCTATTAACCAACCACTGCTCTTCTATATCCCCACCTGCTCATGGAGCCCAGTAAATATTATTTCCATAAAGTTTCATTCTTGTATCTAAGAAAGTACGGTAGATTCGATCCACAAAAGCTCACATTAAAATATAGCAGTTAGGCTTTAAAGTGCCACAACATTTTTGCTTTTGTGTATGTTTTGTTTCTTGTTGGATATGTTTGCACACTAACACAGCTACTACTTGAAAATCTGCATATCGAATATGATTGTTGTAATACTATTTTTATTATTTATAGATCATTCTGAGTTTTTTTTAAAAAGAAAAGTATTACATATAATCTTCACATACATAAACACAAACATTGGCACCAGTCACATTCAGAATTGATCTCTGCAATTGATACCAGCAATTTAAGCATTAAGTTGAAAATAGTTTTTGAGATATGATAACCATAATAGCTAGCATGCAAAATTTGTTCAATTTAAATGCGTATTTAACCAATAAAGTGATTTGTTTTCTCTGCTATGCTTTAACTTCAGTTTCATGATGTTGTTACTGGCTGCTATTTTTGAATGGTTTTATTTGACATTTAGATGGTGTAGGAATCGGGGCCACTGGGGGCCGGAAGGTCCCGGAGGAGGACTGATCAAGTGACGACACGAGACAAGCTGCTGGATCGATCAGACACTTTATTGGTCAAAGGCAGAATCATTTATAGGGAAAAAGTGCAACGGTGGCAAACTGTCCTCTGGCAAGGCATTACCTCATGCGTTGACACATGTTAATGGGAAAACCTTCAAAGGGGAAGTTAATTAACTCGGGCAAACAGGGAACAAGATTGACCATTGTCTTGGGGCTTAGGCAGGGGTAAACATGGCTTATTTGCACCAGGGATTTCCCCAAACCGGGAGATGAGTCATTATGGTTAATAGAATGCATGAATCAGCTATCTGCTTACCCCGCAGAGTCGCGGGTCAGGTCACCTTAATTGGGTGAATCAAGCCCTATACTTTTATTCACCCCCCTTAATTTGACGACCGGTGAGCCCACTGGCCGGGAGCCTGTCTCACCGCAGTGGTCTCTGGTCTATTCCGTGCCCTGTGGGGCACGGGGAATCCATATCTCCCCTTTATTTTCTATTTAAGAACCTGACCGGCGACCTTACGCAAGATAGGCATCAGCTGTTGAGCGGGGATGACGTCACGGGATTTCTCTCTGGGGCGGCACTTGGAGATCAGCGAGGGAATACACTGAGCAAAGCAACAGAGCGTAATGCCTAGTATGGCTATTCCCACCACTATCTGAAGCACCGTCTGTAGCCACCCCCAGGGGATCCATGACCACATCCAATTCCATAGGGAACCCCACCAGGCTCCCCACGCGGAGCCTTCCGTAATGCCTGCAACAATGGAATGCAGGTTCTTGATCTGGTTTTGTATTTTCCGGGAGTTGTCAGTAAGGTTAAAACAGCACATCCCATGGACAGATTCGCACCCCAGGTGGTGCAATAAGAGGAGGCAGTCGATAGCCGCTCGATTATCAAGAACAGCTTGGCGGAGTTCCACCTGCTCTTGATTAAGGAGCGCTATCGCTGAGGAGGTATGATTGATGGTTTTTGCTAAACCGCAGGCCAAATGACCAATTCTCCGTGCGTTGCCGGTGGCCAACCCCGGCACGCCGATCAAACTGACGGATAGGGAAACATACTCAGCGGGACTCATTACTCTGATGCTGCTGTCACAAGAGCTGTCTAACTGGGTTGTGCGTGTGTGCCGAACGAGCGGGGAAACATTCACATGGGATACATTTGTGTCACTAGAACGTGGGGCAATCATGTCCCTGGTAGGGAGTACAAGTGTCAAGCGACTAATGCAACACATTGAGTCCGACAGATTGGCAGGGATGTAGTTCCAGGTGTGCTGGTTGCAGGTAAAGAACCACCCTGAGGGCAGGGTGACATGAGCGTACAAGGAGATGAGGGTCTCCGGTTTATTGCAAGTCCAGTTGCCAACGCCAGGGTCAATACAGCGGCGCCGTGCCTGACCGTCTGCGGTGCAACCGGTCATGCGGGTACAGGCGGCGCCCGGGCTGACCGCCACCCGAGGGGTATGGAGGGTGGCTGCATCAGCCGGCAAGGTTGGGGTAAGTTGCTGTCCCCCCCAGCGTGCATATGCCGAGAAGGCGGTAGGAGAGTGAGGGGCAAAGGATGCTTTTCGCAATCAGGCACTGTCCTCGGTGTGCTCGTCCGGAGTATGGCACACCGGGATGAGACAGGTGCTGAGCATGGATGCAGAGCCAACGTCCTGCTGTAAGCAAAAATCGGACTGGTTGATGAGACCCGCCAACCTTTCCCACAAGTTGTACTGCATTCGTGTAGACAGGTCTTCACCAGGCGACAAACCGTCGGCCTGGATTGAGGCTGCCTGGGCGCCTCCCCCCAAAAGCAGGGAGAGGGCCAGGACTATGGAGATCGCCACGGTGTTGGCGTGAATCTGGGCCAAGACTGCAGCTGTGAGGTTCTCCGGCGTCGGTTCCTTCCCCTCGCGCTGGACGGCGTCCTGAGCGTCATGGCAAAGAACCTTGACCATCCCCCAGGTGACTTTAGGGATCGGCTGTCGCCTCCTCCGACGGATCCTCTCGCGCAGGGTGAGGTCCTTCATCTCCGGTATCGGACTCGGGCCGGTCTGGTTCCACGCCATGCAGTTCCGTGTGGGGTTTGACACACCGAGCTGGGATCCAGATGACACCTGTAGGAGACATAACTGCAGCATACCCTCTCCCCCAGGTGACGAGCGGCACCGGCCCCCTCCAAGTGGGGTCCGGTGGCACTCGGTACCGGACCATTGGTCGCGGGAGAGCTTCCGAACGGCGGAAATGCCTCTCCTGCGGCGTGCAATCCGAAAAAACATTAAGGTGATTGTATGTGAACAAAACCTTGTTTAAGCAAAACTGTGCTGCTCCTTGTGACTTGGGGAGGGCAGGAGGTTCCCCCCTTTCTATTTGTTTGTCAAGATAGGACTTTAGCGTCCGATTGACACGCTCTACGATCGCCTGCCCTTGCGGATTGTAGGGAATTCCAAAAGTGTGCTTGATGTCCCAAGTCGCCATGAAGGCGGCCAACTGCCTAGAGCAGTAGGACGGTGCGTTATCCGTTTTCACGTGCCGTGGCTTGCCCATCGCCGCGATGCAGGAAAGGAGGTGCTGCTCCACGTGGGTTGCCGTCTCTCCTTTCTGCGCCGTGGCCCAAACGAACTGGGAAAAGGTATCAATGCAGACGTGCATGTATTGCCATCTGCCAAACTGCGGCACATGCGTGACGTCCATCTGCCATACCTGGTTGGCCTCAGTCCCCCGTGGGTTGACCCCCCACGAGGGCCCCCCCGGCGCCCCTGCGCAATGCTGGCAAGAGCGGACTATACCCTGGGCTTGAGAAAGCGGCAGATTGAACTGTCTGGCGAGTGCCTTGGCATTTTGGTGAAAAAATGCATGACTTTGGATTGGAGTAGTGAAAACTCCCAAAACTGAACGTTGCTGAATTTCCTTTGCGGCCGCGTCCGCTCTGCTATTGCCCGCGGAAATCGGACCCGGTAGGTCTTGGTGACTTCGGATGTGGGCAATATAAAGCGGCTCCGTGCGGTTTCGCAAATGAAATTGAGCGGTGAGAAACAGACTTAGTAAATTCTTGTCTATCGCGGGAGTGATGTAAGCTCCCGGTAGACTGTGCAACAAATTCCTTACGTACAGGCTGTCAGTAATAATATTCAAACGCTCCTGGGCGAAGGTGCGCAAGGCAAGGTTCACGGCTGCCAACTCTGCCCGCTGAGCGGACTTCTGTGGAAGAGTTAGCAGCGTGTGCCAAGCTTCGCCCTCCTGCCAGGTCAAAACACCATAGGTGCGACCTCCGTCTGTGAAAACTGTCCTGGCCCCCTGAAGCGGGACCAGCGAGAGCAATTCGAACAAGCTGACTGTTCCTGTCTGTAGGGAAACGAGTCTAGGGTCCTTGGGCAAGTGGTACGCTAAACTCCCAGTGAAACCTTCCAAGGCTATCGGAAGCGAGTCACCTAGCTGCACTAATTGGTGAATTTGTTCCTTGGTGAAAGGAACCACAATTTTGGCCAAATCATTTCCTGAAATGTCCCTAGCTCTCAGCCTGCCGCGGTAAATCACCGCGGAAACCAGCTCTTGGGGCGGAACGATGTTCCGTGATGATGTGTTAGGCAAATAAACCCACTCCACAATTTTCGCTCCCTTCTCTGAGTCTACGCCTAACGCCCCAGTGAACATGGACCCTGACCGTACGATGTACAAATTCAGGATCGGGGCATAAGGCCCCTGGGCGATCCTATCCACCCACCTCTGGCTGAGAACTTGGTTCACTTTCTCGAGCGCCAAGCGCGCGTCTCGAGAGATTTTTATCCGGTCTGCCGGCTGCTTACCTAAAGTTAGCAGCGAGAAGAGCGGCTTTAAGAGATCCGTATCCAATCGGAAATACGGTCTGGCCCAATTAATGTTCCCTAAAATCTGCTGTAACTCTACCAGGGTGACTGAGTCCTGTAAAGCTATCTGGGGTAAAACCGGTGCGGCAAAAGAACGGAGAAGCCGATGACCCAAGTATGAAAAGGGCTCGGTTTTCTGCACCTTCTCTGGGGCTATGAGTAGACCCTTGTCCCCCAGGCTGGCCTGGAGGTCAGAAAACACTGCGCTGCCGAGTTGCGGCAACGCCACTAAGATATCATCCATGAAATGACACACAATAGCCTTAGGGTAAAGGCTTCGAAACTTTGCCAGCGCGTTGTGAACATAAATTTGGCACAGGGTGGGCGAATTGAGCATGCCCTGTGGCAAAAATTTCCACGCGTAACGCTGCGTGGGCTCTCCGTGGTTCACAACCGGCACTGTAAAGGCGAACCTTTCCCGGTCCCGGGGGTCTAAGGGGATTGTATAGAAGCAATCCTTGAGATCTACAACTAGAATCTCCCACCCCTCGGGAATCATATTTGGATTCGGGATGCCGCATTGAAGCGGACCCATGGGCTGAATACATTTATTGATCTCTCTGAGATCGTGGAGGAGTCGCCACTTCCCCGACTTCTTCTTAATTACAAAAACTGGCGAGTTCCAGGGACTGGTGGACTGCTCTATATGTCCTGCGTCTAGCTGTTCCTTCACTAGCTGCTTTAGGGCAACCAGTTTCTCTCCCACAACCGGCCATTGTTCTACCCAGACCGGAGTATCGGTGAGCCATTTAAGTGGCAACGCCATTACCCGAAGGTAAGGGTGGCACCGTACTGCTGGAGAATGTCTCGCCCCCAAAGGTTGACGTGCACGTCAAGAATGTGCGGCCGAACTACCGCCGTGCCGTCAGCCCCGGGGATGGTGACTTCTACCCACTCTCTGCTCCTAAACGCTTCCTGAACGCCACCTACCCCCCACACATCGGAGACCGGCTCAATGGCCCACTCCCTCGGCCACTGGCTCCTGCTTATCACGGATACATCAGCTCCGGTATCGAGGAGGCCTGAGAACACCCTTCTGTTCAAAAATACCTCGATAACGGGGCGCTGCTTCCACTCAATGTTGGTCTCCACTGTCGCTAAGACCTGGTATCCTTGCACTGCCTCAACCGCGCTCAAGCGGCCTGCTGAGCCGGGCTCTGAGCTGTCACTGAGCCTCCCCTGGCTGCCTGCTGGCGAGTGACAAGGAACCATGATCAGTTGCGCTAAGGAATCTCCCTTGTGAATGGTCTGGGGCAGGTGTGTCCAGAGTTGGACCTGGAGAACGCCTGAAAAATTCGAGTCAACGACTCCTGGAATTATGAAAATTCCGCGTGCTCCAGCTACACTACGGGGCAAAACTAAACCTAAAAAGCCTCTGGGCAGGGGACCCATGTACTGGGAATCGACCAGATAGACTGTGCCTGGCAGGTCGCATGTAACGTCTACCTGACAAGTCAATTCTAGCCCTGTGCTACCCTTGGGGCTGGCCTGTGCCCTCGTAGTGCCTGGAATGTGCCTGGAACCTAGTCCAGCTCTGGGAAGTCCGGATTCTGGGGAGTGAGAGAAGTCTCTGTTTGGACTGGGGCCAGAGACATGCCCGCGTTCCGGTTTCCCGAACTCGGACAAAACTTGGCCCAATGATAGCCTTTCCTGCACTTTGGACATGGGGTTTTCGGGGCTGTGGACTGGCTGAACTTTTGTCCGCCTCCCTTTGATCGGCATTCTTTAGCGAAGTGCCCGACCTTGCCACAAGAGTGACAAGCTCCCCTGGTCTTCCCCTTGGGGTGAGATCTCTTTCCCCCCTGCACTGCTGCCGCTAGCAGACCCATCTTGTAGGAGTCCGTGCCGACGTCAGAACAGGCCCTAATCATGTCCGACAGCGTCAGGTCAGGACGATTGCCTAGGGACTGCAAAATCTTACGGCAGTCCAAGTTGGCATTGTCCTTGGCTAGCTTGATCATGAGCTCTTGCTGGGCTTGCTCGTTATCAATCTGCCTGGTGATGGCTTCTTCCAGGCGATTGATGAAGTCCATGTAGGGTTCCTGGGCTCCCTGCTTGATAGCGGTATAATTCTTAGCCGCTTTGCCAGATGCTGGGATCTTGAAGTACGCCCTATAGGCGGCTTCAGCGGACATTTCGAGAGTGGCGAGAGGCAAGTTGATTTGGGCGTTAATGGCCTCAAAGGCACCTGAGCCATATAGCTGCTCAGCGATTACCGCGCCTCCCATTCTCGCGGCTCTGGCCTGTGCCTCGAGCCGGTACTCGCTGTCCCAGATCATGTACTGGCTAGGGGTTAGCATCATCCTCATGACGGCTTTCCAGTCGTGAGGAATCCACATGGTGGCTTCACACGCTTGCTGAAGCGTGCCCCTAGTAAAACGACTTTGGAGCCCTGTCTCTGAGATTGCTTTCCGTAAGGCCATGAGAAGCTTGTACGGGACTGGGGAATGAACTATCTGTTGCGCGCCTGTGAGCGCGTCCATCTCCATTCGGATTGGACAAATCTGTCTAAGCTCAGCTAGTTGTTCTGCTGACAATTCCCCCTTCTTGAGCTCTATCTCTGCTGTGCGCTGAAGGGCACTCTTTACAACTAGGGAAGCTGGCGCTGTCAGAGGAACGCCTGCGCTCCTCATTCCTTGCGTTCCTTCGGTGACGTCTGCAGCTGTCACCGGGGGAAGGCTTCCCTCGCTGCTATGCTGATAGCTGAATGACGGACAGAGCGCCGTGGGCGCAGCCGGGTGGACTGGCTGACCTGAGGGCTCTTCTAACGGGGGTTCTAGGGCCTCTGTCCGGGCTGGCTCGATCTGCTCTAAGAGCCTCCTACACTTTTTCCATGTGCTGACTACCCTGCCGGGCGCTTTGGGGGGTTGCTGGATGCAGTCTCCTATCTGATCCCAGAGCTTCAAGGTTAACGTACCTACTTCTGGGTAAAGTAGGCAGTGTCCCCTGAGGTACGCCAAAAGTCTCGCTAGCTCTCCGCTGTGAAATCGCAACTTAAAAACCCTGGCCAGGATTCTGAACTCTTCCTCACGAGTTCTTTGGCTAGCGGACGGACTTGGTCTATGAGAGCAAGTCCCCATATTACCTGTGATGGGTCCTCCGAAGTTTCCTTCTCGGGCCGAGAGTCGACGCGTCCTTTTACAGGCAACAGTTCTGGCGACGAGTGTCTGGGGTAGCTGTCGGAGCGTGGACCTTCTGTCCCGGGCCCTCGGCGGCCACTGCAATGCCAGGGGCTCACAGCCTGCCCTGACCGGAACGCGTTTTTCCCTTCGCGAACCTCCCCAAAGCCGGGAAAAAGGTAGGTAGGAAGGTCTCTTGGGAATGCCTCGCCGCGGCCACTCCTCTGTCCGGCTGGCTGCCGACCAGAGTGCCGCGCAGTCCTCCGGGACAACGGGTCGCGGTTCAGGCGTTGAACCGGACCGCGTGGATCGTTACTCACGAGTAGACCTCTCCGGGGTCCTCTTACTCACGAGTAGCATCACGTCGGGGTCACCAGCTGTAGGAATCGGGGCCACTGGGGGCCGGAAGGTCCCGGAGGAGGACTGATCAAGTGACGACACGAGACAAGCTGCTGGATCGATCAGACACTTTATTGGTCAAAGGCAGAATCATTTATAGGGAAAAAGTGCAACGGTGGCAAACTGTCCTCTGGCAAGGCATTACCTCATGCGTTGACACATGTTAATGGGAAAACCTTCAAAGGGGAAGTTAATTAACTCGGGCAAACAGGGAACAAGATTGACCATTGTCTTGGGGCTTAGGCAGGGGTAAACATGGCTTATTTGCACCAGGGATTTCCCCAAACCGGGAGATGAGTCATTATGGTTAATAGAATGCATGAATCAGCTATCTGCTTACCCCGCAGAGTCGCGGGTCAGGTCACCTTAATTGGGTGAATCAAGCCCTATACTTTTATTCACCCCCCTTAATTTGACGACCGGTGAGCCCACTGGCCGGGAGCCTGTCTCACCGCAGTGGTCTCTGGTCTATTCCGTGCCCTGTGGGGCACGGGGAATCCATAAGATGGTTTAATGTAATTTGTTACGTGGTTTTTTTCCCAGTTAAGTTTTTTAATGCTGTTAGTTGCCATGGATATATCTTACGGAATGGCAGGATATAAATGCAATAACTCATTAAATAGTAGACCAGCTGGCTCCACTGTGGAGTATTGCATTTAGGTAGTGGTAACAGACAATTTGTTATTGCTTTATGATTATTAAAAATAAATAAAGTATCATATGATAAAAATTCTCATTATATGATAACTCTCATTTCTTATTCTTGAAAGTAGCTTTTTAACCCAACCACCACATTCCAGTGATCTGGGTGTTTTGCTCTGTTATATAGAAAACATGAAACAGAAATAAATCCTGTTGGTTACTAGGCAACTACACTCTTCTATCTTCCCATTTCAAAAACATGCCAAAATGACCTTAAGCTGTATGTTTAATTCTTATATAGAGAGAGTAAACAGGTGCAGAGATGAGGATCAATACATATTTTAACACCATCTCCCAGAATACTCACTGCCATGCCAGCTGTGACATTTTGTAACAATACCTTTTAAAAACATGTTCTGTCTTTGCAAGAAACCAATATTACTAAGCAGACAGAACATTTTCCTAACATTTGAGGGTTTTACAGAGAGTTGCATGATTAATTTAGTAGGCTCTGGATTATTATTTTATAATAATGCTAATTTTGTGCAGAAATTGGAAATACATGCCATTTTCTGGAGTAACAGGCAACATGATCCTAAATTTCTATTTTTAAAAAAATGTTTAGGCAGAGAGCCCATCATGGTATGGATTTTAGGAAGGTGTGCTATCCCAGAGCAATCCTTTCCAGGCCATGACAGGTACAGACTGGAAGTATTTTATGGCTATTTAGAATGAAGGATTTCATTTCACAAAATATAAATTGGAGGCTACTAGTAAGTTTCCCCAAGAACTGAGATTTGCCATATGATAATACTTTTAGAGAAACCTGCTTCTGAGCTTCTGAGTCTAGCAAAAACACATGCCGGCATTGATGCTTTTGTTTTTCATGTGGTTTTTAAAACCCACTCATGTTTTATTGTGTTGCATTAGAGAGCTGCAACCAATGATTAGCAAAGGAAGTTCATATAGCTTCATTTTTGAATATACCTACCTCTTATCAGTTGTTAACAGCATGTTCACAATTAAAAAACCTTCACAGAAAATCCATCAGGCAATTTCCTTCTTCAAAAGCTTTGTGCTTTTTCTTTTTTTGAAAAGGTAGAGAGAATAGTTCTCCTCTGCTCATGACTAAATCAATTTTCTTCATTCAGATTCATCTGGTACAATCGTTTAAAGTGTCTTTGGTGCTTCTATCTGAGTCAGAGTTGAGGTGCTGTTATTAGGTAAGGTCTTTTCGGACCTAACAATCAAGACCATCAGTCACCCTATAAACATCTCAGTCTCCTCCAACATGAACCAAAGTGTTTCACATCTACTTTAATGGGAAGTGTTGGTCCTGAGCTGAGAGGGAAAGTTCTGGGTCCTCAAACGCTCCTGAAAATCCCACATACACGGGGTATTGGCTGTGGCTGCTCCCCATTTTGGGGCATCAGCTTTTCATTTTGGGGTATAAGCCTAGCCCTCCAATCTTCTCCTTTTCCTCCTCCTTAGGTTCCTCCTTCTTAGGTTCCTATTTCCCTTGTAGCTGCCTCTTTTATACAATCTCTTGGGTAGGAAACCTTTTAAACTAGCTTTTTTCACTCTCCTTTTCTTTCTGTCATTTGGTTGTTGGTTATCCTGTTGACAGGATAGATATTGATCTGAGATAACCTAGAGAAGGAAACTGTCCCAAGGCCTCTTGGTAGTGTTTTTGTGAGGGCAGTGAAGATGCCGAGAAGCACCCGGCCTACAGGCCAAAGCCCGGCTCACTCTCAGCAGGTTATCTAAGGAGCTGTATACAAAATTTAACATCTGAATATTAATACTGACATTATTGGCAGCTGCTTCAAACTTCTCCCACTGTCTTTAACTCATTTTAAAAATGAATTTAGCATAATTAAGGGCATTATGTATAAGCTGAAGCAGAAAACTGGCTAAGAAATAAACTGATAGAGTAATGGTCAATATTTGTAAGGGACTGGGGTAGTAAATACCAGTAAATATGACACGATTCTAACTTTTTGTTTTTGTTGCAGCTACTCTGTAATGATGTTATTTGAGCAACAGTGTTATCTTTAAAATGGAGGGAAGACAGACTAGTCTAATTTAAAACACGAATCTACTTTCTTATTATTACTAGCCAATTACCCGGCCATGCTCAGGTTTTATTTTTCTTTAATGTAGACCAGCCTTTCCCATGAAAACTTCATGGTGTGTGTGTCGGTCATGCCTGACATCATGATTATGTCACAATTGGGTGACTTATCAGGGGCTATGACATTAGCATCACTATGACATCACTGGGACACACACACCCTCCTGTCAAGTATACTTCCCATTGCAGATAAATTTAGGGGCATACACCCCCAATGGGACTCATGACCACCCAAGTGCTGGTCTCCGGAGGGCAAGGTACGTATGTGCCAATTTTCAGCGCGATCGGTCCAGGGGTGTGGATTTGTGTAGAGCACATACAAGACCACACCTGTTATATATATATATATATATATATATATATATATATATATATATATATATATATATATATATATATATATATATATATATATATATATATATATATATATATATATATATATATATATATATATATATATATACTAGCATTCTTTTGCCCGGCAGTGCCGGGCAGGTTTTTTTGGGATGTTGGTGGTAGGGGTGGTTTTGGGGTGCACACACACATGCACATACACATGCACACACACATACATGCCGAATTTGTGTGGGGAGAGGAGGGGCTCTCCCTCCTCCCCCCGTAGCCTCGGCGACGCCACACACCTAGACACACCCACATACCCACACACCCCATCCCCTCCCCACACACACACACATGGGGGAGCTCTGGATGGTTTTCCCTCCAGGAGATGGAGGCTGACAACGGTGCTCCATTCTCAGCCTCCATCTCTGGCCTGAAGGGAAGCAGTTCATTTTCCTCGGTGGGCGGGGGCTGAAGCTTTCGGCCTTCACCCTCCGTGGAAGGTGATGTCTTCCCTCTGGGAGACGGAGGCCGAGAATGGAGCACTGTTCTCGGGCTCCATCTCCCAGAGGGAAGCTTTTCGCCGGGGCCATGGAGAGAAGAGGGGCTTCCTCATCCAGAATTCCACAGTAAAAATGGTACTGTATATCAATTGTGAAAGTTGCAGTTCAAAAAAGTGACATTTTCAAGTCCCCACTATTTTGCCAAGTCTAGGAGTGTATCCAGCATAATTATTCTAAGCTATGTGAGTCAGCAGGAGCCAAAATTCTTTATATAGCAGCAAGTATCAGGGTAATAAACCAAAAATAATAAACTAATGATTACTTCCACACTTATCAGACTCCATTTCTCATTCAAAGATAGCATGCAACATATTATTGTTTTATCTTTTTTGAGGCTAACCTGGAAGAAAATATGAAATCTGCAGCATGCCAATTTCTGAATTTCCTTTCAGATTGCCAGCATTAATGGAGAATCTGTGTAAGGAAAGCAATATATTTAGAATATGAAACAATTCAGAAGCGAACAGTATGTTTATTTTAAAGGTTTTGTTTTGTGCCCTCAAGTCATCTCCGACTTATGTTTTTCCTATCAATAGGATGACAAGAAAGACTCCAGAGCTGAAAGACCTCCAATTTTTAGAGAACACTGACATCTTGAAATCCTGTATGATAGCTCAAGCAAAATGCTCCTCACCATGAACTATGCTCCAGCTGTAGTAAATAAATGCATAGCTAGAGCTATGGAAAGAACAGGTCCATGCCATGGCCGGAAAAATACAAAACACAAGGCCACACTTGCTTGAAAGCCAGTCGTATCTGATTCTAGTGATCATGGAACGCTGTTTACCTTCCCACCGAAGTCGCACCTAGTTATCTACTTGCAATTTCTTGCTTTCGAATTGCTAGGTTGGCAGGAGCTGTGACAGAGATGGGAGCTCACTCCATTTTACAGCACTCGGGTATCGAACTGATGACATTCCAGTCATCAAGTTCAGCATCTTATTCTTAACCATTAAACCATTGCAGTCCTAAACCCAAGTTCTTATCTTGTTTTCTTTGCATCCCTGTTTCCAGTCTTTAGCACTTGTCTCCTCACCAGATTGATTTCATGCTGACTTGACTGGATTGTTGACTGAACCTGCTTCTGCCTCCTCCTTATTTGGCTTGTCCACTGATTATGTTAGTGATTTATGGGCTGTGTTGATTCTTTGCTTATTCTCTTATGTTTTGTGTCGTGTCCCACCCCCCACTGTGCACTGAGTTTGACTACCCTTGCATTTCCTTTTCAGAGACGTCCTGTTGGTATTTTCAACCTCAAACCAGGATAGATGTAGGTAAAGGTAAAGGTTTTCCTTGCTCCCAAGCCAGTCGTGCCCAGTCAATTAGGCAGGGACCAATGCTTATTTTCGTTTACAGCCAAAGAGCAAATGCTGTCTACATTTGCAGATGTTTCCATGGTCATGTGGCAAGCATGACTAAATGCCGGAGAGCACAAAATGCTGTTGTTTTGGTCGAGCATGACAAAGGAGGGTTTTTTCCTTGGCCTAGGGGTTTAACACATGCCTGAAATTTTGGTTAGCATGACTACAGAGGCTTTCTGAGACGGCGGGCCTCGCTGCTCCTTTAACAGACTTCTGAGTGCCCAGGTCACAGTAATGCCTAAAATGGTGACAGGTGTCAGGCTGGGCTGGGACCCTTCCTAAGCCACCTCCCCAAATCTATTACTTGGCAATGGCCGGTTGGCCTCCTGGGGGTCTTACATGATAAACGAAACTTAAAGTTGTGTAGATAAAGCTCCAGCTCCTGGAAACGAAACCTTGAAAATCTTCCTCAGGCCTCTGAGGTGCATCCTCCGCAAGCTGAGCTTGAGAAAAAGACCATTTTGTAAAGTTGTTATCTGGCCATTGCTTGTCATCCCTCATTCCCATGAAGGAACGACGCTAGGAGGTTCTTCGTTAGCAGCGTTTAAAAAGTACAAAAAGAGTATGCGGTATATTTCTTCTAAATAGCTAGCAAACTTGCATAGTGTAAAACATTGAATACAGAAATAAAGAAAAGAAATTAGCACTTTAAAATAAAAACCTAATCTATCTGTGGGCATCTTGTGCCTGCATCGGCGCAGAGACTAAGTCTGCAGTGATCGGTACATCTTGAGAGAGTCCAGTAGCATTTCCCCATGCATCGGGGAAAGTGCCCTGCAAGGTCCAGAAACCGAGGGTTTTTATACAATTTTCTGGTCTCTGACACCTCCCGTTGGAACTCGAATTATTCCATGATTTAGACATCTTGATAAGAGGGTTCTGATGCACCTGTATATTCGCAGTTGCTGTTATCAGTGGCATCATCTCTATGAGATGGCCCTTTCCTGTCAAATTCCTACCAAAGTTCCCTTGAGCAGGCTGGCAGGCCATTGTTATGTTAAGTATGTACTAATAGCTGGCTCGTGCTGGCAGTGAGAGTGCATAGCAGAGCCTGGGAAGCTTAGAAAACAGAATAAAAGTAAATACATTCAGATTACAAAGTGATCTAACATAACACATGGTAATTTTTAAGAAAAAGTAGTCCCCTTCACACGTTCCCATGACAGCTGTTACCTTTACCTATTTACTTACTTGCAATTTCTTGCTTTCAAACTGCTAAGATAGCAGGGTTTGGGACAGACAATGAGCTTTGAACTCTGTCATGCAGCACTCAGGTCTCACACTTCTGACCTGCCAACCTTCCATTCACCAAGCTCAGTATCTTAACCACTAAGGCACCACAGCCCCTAAGGACAGAAGTACCTCTGTCTAATTTTAAGCCCCTCCCTTCTCCATGTTTTGGTAAAGGTAAAGGTCACCCTTGCTTGAAGGTCAGTCATATCCGACTTTAGGGTTCAGTGTTCATCTCTGTTTACAGCCAAAGAGCCAGAACTGTCTCTGTCTGCAGACGTTTCCATGGACATATGGCAGGCATAATGAGACACCGGAGTGGACGGAACACTGTTTACCTTCCCACCAAAGTGGTCCCTATTTATCTACTTGCAATTTCTTGCTTTTGAACTGCTAGGTTGGCAGGATCTGGGACAGAGACGGGTGTTCATTCCATCATGCAGTACTCGGGTATCAAACTCCGATCTTCCAGTCGTCAAGTTCAGCGTCTTAATCACTTGAGCCACCGCAGTCCCATTCTCCATGTTTTACAACCTATTTAATTTAACATGGTCCCTTCTCTATTTGAGCAGGAATTAGTTGTTGCCATGGAGAAGAAGAGGTGGGGGAATTTGTTTCTCCCAACACATTTTCATGGATCTACATTTGGATTCAACCAATAATACAGAAAACATAAGGTTTGGAGGCGTGAGATGGCTCCCCCTCATTACATAGCCAGGGAATGACCAAAGAAGATTTGTTTAAAGTTGATATACTAGATAGAAAGTTTGTTTAAGGAGATACAAAAAGAGCAACTTTCATAGGCTTAGTGGCCAACAACCACCTTTAGAATCCATTGCAGGCTGCAACCACAAACCACCTTGCCACAAATGCCAGAAGGAAATGAAAATGAAAAGTCCAATTTGTTCAAAACAAGGTTACCATAGGGTTGTGCATGTTGTTTTTATGTGAAACCAAAGGTTCTTGGAGTTCCTATTATTTTATATATTTCTGCTTGCACAGGGTTTCCCCAGAAGGAAGGGAGAGAAGAAGGGAGGGAGGGAGGGAGGAAGATACCCCACTCCTATACAATCCCTCTAATTCAGGGGTTCCCAACCTATGTCCCATGGACCAGATCTGGCCCCCGGTGCCAATTCATCCGGCCCATGCTGCCCTCACCGCTCCTGGAAGCAAAGGTAAAACACACCCATGCATGCGCAGAATGCAGCCGTAAATGACCTATGGTTGTCATAAACGAGTTTACGACAGCTGCAGGTCATTTGTGGCAGCGTTCTGTGTGTGCGCAGGTGCATTTTACTTCTGCTTCCGGGTGGGAGGAACCACATGACTGGCCCGCTCAACCATGTGACCAGCCCACAGTCCAAAAAGTTTGGGAACCCCTGCTCTAATTCATGAACAAATGAAGGTTGATTTTTACCTTCCTTCTAAATAACCAAAGTAATATAGGTTTCAAAACAATTTAAGATTTTTTTATCCAGCAAAAAACAAACTGTAACCATAGAAAGGACAGGAAGCAGTCATGGTGTGTCGTGTTAGACTCCTCATTTTATTCGGATGGGCAAATATTTTTTCTGGTGAAGAGACTGCTGTCTTCCTGTAACCCGTATTGGCCTAGTAATTTCCCAGCAGCTTGTGGAGTTTTTGTGCTTTGAAAATAGACATAATGAGTAGTTACAGGACAGTTTTTTGTTTGTTTTCCTCCAGCAATGGAAATTTAGTTGAGGGGCACTGGAGCAGAGGTAGAAAGACAGGAGTTCCTGGCTGGAACATTTCCGGAATGGAGAGGCGCTTTTTTGAAAAAAGCTTTTCATCTATTCTTACAATGGTCTGAGAATTGTTCAGATCTTTTAGTTTAAGAAAGGAGATTGCAAGCTCCACATTTAATTAAAATACTCATTTAAAGGCATGTTTTGGAGGACACAAGGAAAGAGTAAATTTCATTACTAGTGTTCTGAGGACCTGGCTTCTTGGAATTGCCTGAGATATAATGGCCTTAGGGGAAAACAGCTAAGGGCTAACATTAAAACAAGCAGTCTCCTTTGTTTGACAAACACTGATCAGCCAAGGGTTCAGTGGGGCTGTACTTGGCCCAAAGCGCAGTCAAAAGAGGATGCTTTCAAGTTTCTGGAAATTCCACTTGTTCACCCCAATTCCTGTTGGAAAAACTATTTTAGAAAATAACATTTTTGCAATAACACCACGCAGTTTCTCTAAATATCTCGCGCCGTATTTATCATTCACACACTCTCTTTGTAAATTCATTCGGGATACAGTTTGCTTCAGAGGAAATGATATTTGTTCCAAACTTGTTGAAGAGCTAAAAATGCTTCCTTTCTCAGTATAAACAGTTTCAGATGTTTCCATTTGAGGGTTTAAGTACTTGCATGATTTCAGGTGGAATGCTTTTGAGAATTGTAAGACCAAAAAAGAAAAAAGGAAGGAATGTGTGAACTGGACAAATCCAGTTTATATTTAAGGCTAGTTTATTCTACATGCACAATGAAGTGTAATTAATTTAGAAGGCTGTACTTTTTAATGGAAACCAATGGGTGAAGGTATCTGTAGATTTGAGGTCAAATACCATAAGGAGGCATGCAAAGCTCAAGTTTAAATCTGTTGTCACAGAAACCAGGAGATCTGGTGTATGCTTTGAACTGGTGCCTAGGTGCACTAATGAAGTGGGCCAATAAAATCAGAGTCCATTTATACATGAGATATTTTTAGTTTTCTGTCCATCTGAGACCCAAAAAAGATGTTGAACTGGTAAAAGAGATCTGATTGTCCTAGAAACCAATAGTTTGCTTTATTCTTCATTTTGCATATCAGATTGTTTTTGCTTTGTGATTGGTCTTTGGAAGGTACCATCTTATTCTGGAGTTGAAGATTGTGAGGACTGGTTCATCAGCTAGATCAGGGGTTCCCAACGTATTCCCGTCAGGGGCCAGTTCCCACCACCGTGCTCAGTTGTGGGGGCCGGAGGCATGGCTGCATCCACTACTTACATTTTCAGCATCATGGGCAGCATTGGCGGTGGCGGGAATTGCACGTTTTTTCTGGGTTCTTGCACAGCCTCCGCCACTTCCCAGGGTGGAGGGATGCTTTTCTGAGAATGTTCGCTCTGGTTTTTTCTTTTTTCTTTCTTTCTTTTTTCTTTTTGCTGTGCTTCAGCAGTTAGAGTGCATGGTGGGCAACTTCCTGGTTCCGCGCTGGGATTCCAGCTGCTGATGTAAGCGCCACTCGGCAGTGAAAGTCACCCACCGCCGTATTCTAGATGCCAAAGCACAGCAGGGAAGCAGTGAAAAATTCCCAAACTGGAGCAAACATGCTCCCAAAAGCCTCCTGCAGCTCTGGGAAGCAGCGGAGGCTGTGCGAAAAACCGTGCTATTCCCGCTGCTGTGGTAAGTGATGTATTGCGATTTCTGGTGGTGGCGGGCAGTGCTAGAGGTGCCCAGGTGGCCACCTTGGGCAGATTGATTATATGCATGGGTTGTATTAGGCCCGTGAGCTGGGGGTTGGGAACCCCTAAGCTAGATATTTTCCTTCTTGTTGTTTCTTTTTTCCTATGCAAAGATAGTGAACCTGCCAAGGACTGGCTCTCATTTCCTGTCCCTTTGAACTTGATGCAGAGTGTTGCTGCTTCAAGAAGATTAAAAATAGAGATGAAACATGACTACCATTTACTTGTCTTGTATAGTTCAGTTTTATAAAGATCAAACAGATAGCTGTACATCTGGAGAAAAAGAAGACCCCTTACTAGGAGAAGGGCATCCAGCCACACACATCTCTTTTCCCTCATCTAGCAGACTTCAAGGACTAATCTCTAATGTTAGAATAAAATGCATTAGTCTTTACAGTGCCACTAAGTTCTGATGAATCCAGGTTTGTGTGTTCATAGGCTGCTAGATTGGTTTGGAATGGAAGTATAGGGTTTTTCTGGTGCCTTTTTTTTACACTTGTGAGTGCTATAATGTTTTACTGGAACTATGCACATCATGTACATAGCTCCTGTACTCCTGTAATGGCAGCCTAAAATTAAGTCACCTGTTGTGTCCAAAGCTTAATTCAGTTTTAAAAAGACAAAGCTCGCCAAAGTTGAAGAACGAACGTGCGCCATTTATAAAGGCGTGAAATTCAAATGTATGTCCAAGCGGGAAATGTTGAACTGTGTTTGTCCTCCGGAAACCCTCCTAAATGTATCTTGTTTTGTAACGGTCAAATCACTGTATATACAGAGGCCACCCCTGTACATAGTCCCCAGTCAGAAGTATGAGCTGAATAAAGAATCACTGAGTTTAACCCGATCCGGCTGGTTAGAGTACTTCTTGTTCTGGACCCAACATCACCCTTGCTTGAAAACCAGTTGTGTCGGACTCTAGAGAGCATGGTGCTAATCTCTGTTTACAGCCAAAGAGTCAGTGCTGTCTGTATTTGCAGACATTTCTGTGGTCATGTGGCAGGCATGAATAGATGCTGGAGTGCATGGAATGCTGTTACCTTCCCACCAAAGTGGTACCTATTTATTTACTTGCAATTTTTTGCGTTCGAACTGCTAAGTTGGCAGGAGCTGGGACAGACGACGGGAGCTGAGTCTGTTGCGTGGCACTTGGGTCTCTAACTGCTGACTGTCCAGCATTCCAGTTTTTAAGTACAGTATCTTAACCACTAAGCCACTACAGTCCATTTAGCCTAAAATTATGCATCCATAAACAACAATTTGTGATGTTAACAAACGTTTCTTCTTTAGTGCTCTCCCTTTTTTTTGGGGGGGGGGGAATTGTGCCATGAAACCTCATACCCATTTACTCCCAAATCTATCCCACTGGCTCACTTGGTTTTACTATGCAGTGGCTACATGTCAGTTTTTTAAATAACAAAGTCAGTCCTCTGTTGAAGGACTGCCCAAAGACTACTCTTCTTGTGAAAATGGCCTCCAGTCAAAAGACTGCCCCATCCAAGTCTAATTTAAAGCTAAAGAAGCAGGAGCTTAAGGATCCTGGAATTGTCCATCTACTCTGTGCACCTGTACAGCAGACTTAGCTGGGACAAAAGTCACCTGGTTACTCTTTTCCCTAAGCAGATGAAGTGAATGGTTATTTGTAATTATGTCACGAAAATAATTTCTGATCGTGTATTTAAACAGATAAATTAACATAGGTGATTTTATGCAATCCAGTGCCCCCCTTTGTTCCCATTTTTGGAGGCACATGTTCTTTCTTTTGCTGATGTGTAGTTTGGGCCCCCTAGTTTAGCAAAATAAATAGCATCCTAGACTCGTGATAGTGAACCTTGGCACTCCAGATGTTCTTGGACTTCAATTCCCAGAAGCCCAAGCCCCCGTGAATCCCCACAAAGGGGTTTACTGCGATTCATCTGGCCTGCACTGCCCTCGTCGCTCCCAGAAGCATAAGTAAAATGCACCATAATTACAGGAGGGGGGAGCCTCAGACAAGCCAAAAAGGGGAGCTTGTTGAGAATCCCAACCCCCAGACCCATTTTGCCAACCACATCTTCAATTCTTTCCTAAATGGTAGCAACTGGGCCTGGAGGCGTAGTTCTACTGGGAGGAAGTTCCATAGTGTGGGGGCTACAACCGAGAAGGCCCTTTTCCTTGTACTGGAGAGGCGAGCCTCCCCAACAGATGGTACCTGAAGGGTGCCCTCTCGGTTTGCTCTTGTGGGACGGGTCGATGTCGTAGGCATGATGCGGTCCATAGGCATTATGTGGTCTCTTCAGCAAAGTGCCTATGGCAAGCACCCATTAAGGCCATTTATTGACTTATTCCTAAACACATGGGGTTACATTTTTGCTAGATAAAATCTGCCCGGAGCCCTTCACTGTTCAGTGAACAAAGAGGACTAACAATCTAATTGTATCCTTTGGCATTCGAGGAATTGAGATCTCATGCTGCAGCATAGAGTCTTGGTTAAGCATATCCAGAATAATTGGCCTAGCAGATTTTTAGTCGAAGAAATGTAGAAAACTAGATCTTAACTCTATTTTGGGATGCTTTTCCAAACCTATATTCTGTGCTGCTAAAGCAAGTGGATAGCAGAGAGAAAGAGAGAGAACGAGGAAGTGGTTTACCACAACAAAGAGGCTCGGCTTGTAAAGTCTTCCAGCTACAAGGGGTTAGACTATTGCTCATCACAAATGCCAGCGCTTAAAGGGGGGGGGGGGAAGAAACCTCCCAAGAAAAAAGACATTCCTTGCTAGATATTTGGGCAGAAACTTCAAAGATAAAATTGCACCATTATTTTTAAAGCAAACGGAGTTTTCAGTGACTACACTAAAAATCAACAGAATGATGTTGCATGTATCACAGACTTTATGATTATGGGATTTACAGCCTGATCGAAACATCTTTTACTGGAAAGTAATGGCAAAATTAGTTTTGACAGGGCAGCCATATGTGTATTATTGTAAAAAACTGAATTCTCTCTTTCTCTCTCTTGTTCAAGACAAGATCAACATCTCACTACTTCTAATCTTCCTCACTAGAATTGGCAACCTGTAGCCCTAAAGATGTTGCCAGATCAAAAGTACTTTTGGCTCCAAGAAGCACAGGAAATATTCAGGGAATCTGAGAGCTATAGTTCGACAATGTCGGAAGGACTACCATACTAGGTATATCTCAGGACAGTGGATATTTTTGACTAATTGCATTTGGACAATTGAAAAAATGGGGCATATATATTCCAGATTTGAGAGCTCCAATTGCAGATGTATTCTTTGTTTCTCTTTATTAACAAAATTTATTTTCAGATATAAAGGAGCTTTGTATCACATTCCGTTGACCATCTTATACATCTTTTATTTGAGATCTTCAGTTCTGCCAGTGTGCTGGTAAATGGTCTAATGTTTGTGGAGTGGAAGGTGAGGTCTCTTAATCAAGTCAGTGACTTCAAGTGATCTAATTTAGGATATGGTCTTCCCAATGTCAAAGTTAGGCCAAGGATGCTGTTAGCATAATTACGTAGTTTGACTCTGGCAACTTCCCAGGGGTTTTTTGGTTCTCCTTTGTAGCAGTCAATATATACTTCAAGGTTCCAGTGAAATGACTAGGATGACATCATCTAGAAATTATGACCATTTAGCAGAGAGTAAAGAAAAATTAAGCTGGATATGAAGAAATGCTGTAATATGTGTGTGTGTTTAATAACCAGACTTTCTGAGAGCCTTTATCAGAAAGCTTCAGTTGTCACAACCAGCTTTCCTTATGGACCTAAATGACTAGTAAGACAAATCTGGACAAGAAACGTTCCCTTTAGGCCCACTTCCAGATACATTTGGAGACAGCAAAGGGAAGATGAACTTCAGATAAAGGTTTTTGTTGCCTAAGTAGGGCAGGAGGTGATCAGAGTTCCCAGAGTGTGCTCCAAAAATACCTTGCAGTTTTGCAGATAATTTTGGGGAGTACTCAGTGTGTGTTGCATGACAGCTAAGCTTGAAATAGTATCAGGATTTACATTCTGCTTCGAGCACAGACATCAAGCATTTAAGATATCATACCACAAATGGCCAAATCTCTCCTTCTACTGGCCGGGCTTCCTGCTCCTAAAACAGCAATAGAAGAATCTTACTCTATTGAATCTCACCATCCCCTTTTAACCTTATTGGCATTCAGTTAATGAGAATTAACTGTATAATTTAGTCCTGATTGTAGCTTCTTGCCTTACTTCCATAGGGTGTCATACATTCTACTTCGAGCACAGACATCAAGCGTTTAAGATATCATACCACAAATGGCCAAATCTCTCCTTCTACTGGCCGGGCTTCCAGTACAGTATCTGTCATTCATGATCGCTCCTCAATTCAGTGAAACTCCATCCACACCAACAAAGTACAAGATGCTGATTAGACAATTACACCACCACCACCACCACCTCCTCCTCCTCTGTGTCTAGAGCAGACGTGAAACTGCCAGAATGAAGGCACCTCTTAGTGAGTTCATTCTGCAGTTCCTTTTGCCTGACCCAGTATAGAAAGATTAGCCAACAATACTAGGTTGCCATTACCTTCAGCAAGAAGGTACAATGACAGGAAAATGCACACAACTTCTCCAAGATTTCCTTCTGAATCACTCTCCTTGCCCTTCATAACAAGGGCGGGGAAGGGATGGCAGGAACAGATGGGAGGAGGTATGAGCAAGTGGAGATGTATTCTACCTTCCATAATTGTATCAGTTTTATACTGCTTTAACTCTGATGAGTCCCTCTTAAAACTCATGGGATCTGAAGTTTAATGAGATACTTGGCTTAACATAATTGAATCCATCTATTTTAATACTACATGACAGAAAAAATGTCTCCCTATATCCGTTTTGCGTTCTTATTTATTTATTTTATATACCACCCACCTGGGTGTTATCCCACTCTGGGCGGTGAACAAACAGAAAATAAATGGCAACAATACAAATCAAAACCCACCACCAACAAATACATCATTAACTAAAATAAAATATTGGCAACAGAGGACATTGAAACTGAATCTAACTGGCTAATCTGTTGACAAAGAAACAACGCCCTGAAAGGCCACCTTGAAGAGGAATGTTTTTAAATGTTTTTTAAAGTTAGCCAGTGATGGGGCCTGGCACAGCTCCACCGGTAGTGTATTCCACAGTGTAGGTGCCACCACCGAGAAAGCTCTATTTCTGGTTAAAGACTTTCAAGCCATCCTTGGTGTTGGCACCTGGAGCTGCGCTGACTGTGATGACCGGGTGATGCTGGGAGTTGTTCTGCGGGAGAGACGCTCCAACAGATAGCAAGGTCCCAAACTGTATAGGGCCTTGTATGATAACATTAACACCTTGAATCTGACACGGTAGGCCTGCCAAGGCTGGGGAAATATGATCAAATTTATTTAAACCTGTCACCAGCCTGGCTGCTGCATTCTGGACCCGCTGTAATCTCCATATCAAACACAAGGACACTCAGTTATATCTGAGTTGTAGTAACCCAAACAGGGCTTTCAAGGTATGCAAGTTATGTTGAGGGTCATTTTACCAATGTTACCCCACAGTGGGTTCCTATGGCCAAAAAGGAAATTGAACCCATTTCGCTTTAGTCATTGTCCCTCATGCTAGCTGTTAAACCAACTGACTTTACTGCTAGACTGGCTCTATACCTAACATACTTTCTACACTTACACAATTTTAACAAGGCCCAAATATTATAACACTTTCTCCTTGATAATTTTGGTTGTTATTTCAAATGTTTTTCATCTCTTCCATATTTTTCTCCCATCCCCTGTTACAGTAACAAAGCAAAAACAGAAGGGCCTTGAACAATAAAAATGTACACTCTAATTCACAGCCATATGTGCCCCTTACCATTTACTTAACCAAAGTCTTCCAATCAGCATACCTGTCAAGTATCCCGGATTGGCCGGGATTTCCCGTATTTCCGCACCGCTAACTAATTTGGCCGGCGGGAAAAGTAGTTACTGTGCATGTGTGTATGCGCAGAACCCTTCTGCTCATGTGGAGAGCCCTTCTGCACATGCACAGAACCCTTCTGCACATGCACACAACCTTCTGCGCAGAAGGGTTCTGCGCAGGTCCCGTATTTTCCGGAGCCGCGCTTGACAGGTATGCCAATCAGAAGTTTCTACCCTACTTTTAAGCTTTCCCATCTCATCTTGTAAATATATGTCCTGTGTCAGACAAGCTGAAGGAAGGCTTAGACACACAGTTTCTAACTGAAAGCACAGTTCCCTTACATCTGAACTAGATTGTTGTTTTGTACAAATGGTGATAAAGAAATTAGATTTGCATCAAACTATGTGAAACAATAATCTGATTGTTTGATGTATTCCTTAACCTGTCAACCAGCACTAAAGGGAGAAGATGGATTAGAAAAAAAAGGTTGATTGCAATTACCTAATGAGAACCTTATACCCCAAGAATGCCTAAAAGGTTGAAATGAAAGAATGTAGAGATCAGGAATGAAACCACTGGTCTAAAAAGCCCTGATCTGTCCTCTCTCTCTTATTTCATTTACACTTTTGTTGCAAATAGTAAAATATGAACAAAGAAATTGACAACTAACCATAAACAAAAAGGAAAAGGGGAGATAATTATGGTTAAAGTAAAACCTGGAAAATAAATGAGCTCTTCAAGCAAGTAGTCTTGTTTCTATCAATCCAAAGAAATGAAGGTTTTTCACTGAAATTGTCAGTCCAAGGTGTTGTTCCAAAATTTCAGTTGCTGGATCAAGTGGCCTTTGAAACAGCCCTGTGCTGTGGAGCATATGCGATGAACAAGAGCCAGACATCTAAGAAGCAGCCTTGTCTGCCATTGCCGGTTCTTGTTCTCAGTTTATAAGTATTTTTTTCTCTTCAGAGAGCTATTGTCCATGATCTATTAAAGAAAGCAGCTGTCTGACTCACAGCAAAGGAATGTGCAATCAACCTTTATCAGGTTTGACTACGTCAGTTCTTCTGGTGCAGGTCCTACTCTTTAGATATTTACATTTGTCACATTTATTTTCTCTTCCCAACAAAAGATGTTTGACAAGCTTATTGGATAATTTGTTAGGTGCCAGCATCTTTCAGAGGTGGATGTTTGGAGGATGGACATGTTATGAAAACCTTGGGCCATTTCCAGAGCAAGAGCCAAAAATGCTTATGACCCCCTTTAAAAAAGAAAGAAAGAAAGCATTATTCCTGTTTCTTGAGACGTATATTTAAGTCCCTATCGCATACCATGTTGCATTTTGGAATATCTTGCCTTTAAGGCAGCGAGACTTTTGGGCTCCACTGTTATTTTCTCTTTTTGAAAATCCACAGTGAGCTGCAGTTATTTTGACTGTCTGCCCAGACTAGTAAACGCCTTTTAAGAACACGGATCTGAAGCATGAATATCTATTTTGGTGACTTATGCTACTGTTATTATTAAATTATTACTTTTATTATGATCTTACATTTATGAGGTGTCAGAAGGGTTTCTGAGTTACATGGCACACAGAATTGACAGAACCCCCTATCTAAAGAGACTAATGGGATAAACTTACTGTACTTGTACACAACTTAATTTGGGTGCAGTTCTGCTCTCTTGGTTCTTCTAGAAAAGAGAGGCTCATCGGTGCTTCCTCGTCTGTCCTGCATGTGAAATAGAACTGGTGCAACCATTAGGCAGAGTGTGGGAGTACATCTTTTGATACTGTGTCAAAGGTAGCAACTCGTTATTGATTGCTTACTGTGAAAGTTTACCTCCTAAGGACTGGCAGAGGTGCTTGGGGAACATTTTGCTGTATGCATCAGAATAACATGCTTAGCTACCAGAGAACCTGATGTGGTAAGAGCAGCAAGATGGCTTGGGCCAACTTTAGCTATTATTGTATGATCCTACTTGACTGTACAGACTGCAGTGGCTTAGTGGTTAAGAGGCTGAACTTGATGACTGGAAGGTCAAAAGGTCAGCAGTTTGAGACCTGAGTACTGCACAACAGAGTGAGCTCCCATCTTAAACCTGGGATTCTTTTGAAGACTCAGACTTCAAAAGAATCCCAGATTTAAGTTGTGCAAGTTGAACCACAGGATGAAGCAACCTAACTTCCTAATTTGGGGAGATGAAAAACATCTCTGCAGTGACTCTCACATACAAAACCCTTAACAATTCCCTTTTTCTAACTAGAAAATATTATAATGTCTGCTTCTTGCCTCAGCATGACATACTGAATGAGTGAACCTAGCATACTAGGGACTGCACACACTATATGGCCACCCACATGGAAGTCATTTTACATTGCTCCCATGGCTCTCTGTACTTCTTTATGGGAAGTCATTTAGATGGACAGATATTTCTCCAAGCTAGTGCTGGAAAAATTGAACTGTGTGGGAAAAGATCGCCTTACCTTTTTGGCATGCAATGATATAGCTGTCATATAGAATAATTTGCAGCTGCCACCATTGGTCGGAAAGTCAAATGAACTTACCCATAGACCACAGAAAAACCTTAAATAAAATAATAATGAAGCAATAAACTTATTTTTATGATTGCCCCACTGTTTCTGAACTTTCAATTCAGTCTCTGAAATGGAGATACTCACCTGCCAAACCACAGTGTAACTATGTGAAAAGTAGCCTGTAGCGTTGGATCTGAAGAAACATTCCCTTCAATGGATGATGCTTTCTTCATCAGAGGAAGTAATTTTGGATCCACCCTCTAGTCTAGATCAGTGATGGCAAACCTAGGCACTCCAGGTGTTCTTGGACTTCAATTACCAGAAGCCCAAGTAAGCACGCCTGCTTATCAGAACCTCTGGGAAATGAAGTCCAAGAACACCTGGAATGCCAAGGTTCACCATCACTTTGTAGATATTAAAGTATTTTGCCCATAATGGTTTCTGTAAGTCTCGGAGGGCAATGTACTCATCTACAAGGTATAGCTGTTACCACCAATTGTATTGTTTTTAGCTTAAAGCTAAGACCCCACTGTTTACCCAAACATTAATCTCATTGCTGATGTTTATTTGCTATAATTTATTTTAATTTCAATTGTTCTGAGATTTTTGTGTAGTACTTAACAACAATTTTCTAGAGAATTCATATAAATCGTTTACCATCCTCTTCCGGAGGGAATATGCAGTTTGCCTCTGACTACACAGACTGACTCTTTTCTCAAGAGGCACAGAAGGACAGAGGCACAGAAGGGCAGGGCTTCTCAATCTTGGACCCCCAGATGATTAGAACCCACCCTGAGTCGGGTTCTGCCTGAGTGGGCGGCATATATAAATAGGACTATTAAATTAAATTAAAATTAGGGGACCAGAATGATTAGGGGACTGGAACACCTTCCTTACCATCTGAAGCTACAACGGTTGGGCCTCTTCACTCTTGAACAACGGCGTCTAAGAGGTGACCTGATTGAAGTTTATAAAATCATGCACGGTGTGGACAAACTAGATAAGGAAAAACTGTTTTCCCTATCACATAACACTAGAACTAGGGGGCACTCCATGAAACTTTTGGGTACTGGTTCTCAAACAAATAAGAGAAAGTACTTTTTCACCCAGAGGATCACTGGTCTATGGAACTTCCTGCCAGAAGAAGTGGTAACAGATGTCAGTCTTGACAGCTTTAAGAAAGGATTAGACAAGTTCATGGAGGACAAGGGTATCAATGGCTATAATTATGGACACCTAAGGACAACCTCCGGGTTGGAGAGATAGGCAGGATATCTCTCAATGCCATTTCCAGGGAATCCTAAGCAGGTGAAGGCATCTGCTTGGGAATACCCTGAAGCAAATGGTGAGTCACTGTGTGAGACAGAATGCTGGACTGGATGTGCTGTGGCCTGTTCCAGCAAGGCTGTTCTTATGATCAGAAGTCCTGAGCAAACCCATACGCTTCAAAGACAGCTTGTATTCCTGGCTGATAACAGATGTTTGTATCTTCTTGGCACCTTATGTCAATGACATTAGGGTTGTGGTTTATCTTGCCTTTTGCACCTCCAGAACCAGGAATGGGTCAGAGGGGGGGGGGGCAGTTGCTCTGCCATATGCTAAAGCCTCCATAGGTTGGTTGGGTGTGCAAGCCAGCAATGGCAGTGGCCTAAACAAAGATTCTCTGCCTATACTGTACATCTTCATCTCTTGGCGATCAACACCTTCACAAGGACCCCATCCAAGAGGTCTTCTACTTACATGAAGTCAGAGTTCCCTGTGGCATAAAAGATGAGGTTCATCTCTCCTCAGATTTCCTCCTCCTCAGATCCTGCAGTCCAACTTGTTTCTATCCTCAAATTCATCCTCTCCCACTTTTATCCCTGCTGACTGGCCATTTCCTGAACCTCCATTTCCTCACCCAGGTAGGGTGCTCCACCTCCTCCTGTCTGGGATGCAGCCATTCCCTGTCACCACCTGCCCAAACCCTGGGTGTTTCAACTCTTGGCAGGCTCTCTGGGGCCAGAGAGCAAGGACAAAGTGTATTATGCCCCAAGCCAGACACTTGAATCAGAAATCCCATAAACATTTTATGTGGTGGTAAAAATGAAAGAATAAATTTAATATGTAAGATTTTTGCCTGCCTTTTATGATACCCAATAGCTGCTGCCTAAGTTTGACAACTCATCCTACCTCATAGTAGCACCGGCCCTCAATTGAACTGAACCTCAAGGAACAGAGTGAACAGACTGAAAATTCATTTAACTTGTAGTATATTTTATCTTTCTAGGATTAAACTGATCTGCTGTCTCCATTTGATCACAATCTTTTTAAAGCCATTCACTTCCCAAAGCTCTTTCCTGTTGTACAAGCTAGTAATTCTTTACATTTCTTTGAATGAACTCTTGGACATACCGTTAGGTTTCAATGGCCTCTTAAACTTTGAAATGGAATAAAGATTATTGTTACTTCTGATTTTCATCTCGCCACAAGGAACGTATCTCCCTAAAATCTTCCACTAGTATTTGGTACAATGGGACAGTCACAATAATTTTTGAAATGATATAATTATTTTACCAAATCTCCATTAAACCATCATAACTATTCCATATTTACAAAACAGAGATTAATTACTTGCCTTTTATAATCTCTACAGAAAGTCATATCTATTAAAGCTTTGAAAAAGAGCAGCAGGATTATTTTAAGAACTGCAGGTTCCCCCCTCCCAGTCCTGTCTAGCAGAGATTTAACTTGTATAATAAAATTTATTAAATGTAATGCCAGACAGCCCTTTTCCCCTTTGAGAAAGGCCTTCTGTCCATTAAATCTGGAAACCAATCCTACATGGGATTCATTCCAATCAAATGAAGTAGAGGACCTGGGATAGTATATTTATAGATATAGATATATAATTAGACACACACACTCTCCTTAGGAAAAAAAATATTGTGCTGTTACCTCCCAAGAACAGAACTCACTGTGAAGCAGATGTGATCTTTATTCCAGCAGGTTTACCAAGCAAACATTAGACAGAGAATGTGGGACACATGTATGTGAAAGCAAATACTTCATATCTTACAAAATTCCCTCAATTGATTGCAAAAATCTTTGGGGAATGCAAATTAGTCAGGTTTCTCTTTGTTCTCCTGCATTCTTTCAGCCTTATTAAACCAGTACCTCAGAAACTCAGTTGGTTTCCCTCAAAATGTTTGCAAAGTGCAGTGAGAAGAGTGGGTTGTAATTTTAAAAAACTGCTTAATTCTACACCATGATTAGGTTGTGGGTGGGAAAAGAATACAAAAGGTGGGAATTGAACAAGCACTCCTAGGTTATGGAAATTAAATATGAAGAATGTCAAAAGTCTCTGCCTATCAGGTGTTCATCCCAAGGTTTAATCCAAGCTCAACTTTGTCATTGTTGCTCACACAATTAGATCATGTTTGCATTTTGCTGTTAATGTCTTATGGGAGTAGGCATTTATCAGCACTCCCGATGTTGTTTCACTGCAGTTTCAACCAGACGAAGCCAACTTTCTAATAGTAAGGGATGGTGAAAGTTTTGGTCCTTAACTTGCTCAATCCTGAATTACTAGAGGCCCATAAATTTGACAGTATTCATCTACTGTTCTGCAGGTACATGTATGTCTAAATGTGTCTCTATAGTGTGTCAGAAATCATTCTGGGTTGAAAGGATTTTAGCTGGAAGGCCGGCACTTCATTTAACTTTAGCCATGAATGAGAAGTCACTACCACAATAGATAAAGGTAAAGGGTCTCCCTTGCTCAAAAGCCAGTCGTGCCCAGGTGCTCATCTCTCCATTTAGAGCCAAAGAGCCAGTGCTGTCTGCATCTGCAGATGTTTCCATGGTAATGTGGCAGGCATGACTAGGTGCTGGAGCACATGGAACACTGTTACCTTTCCCATTGAAGCAGTACCTATTTATTGATTTGTAATTTTTTTTGCTTTCAAACTGCAGTACAATGGAAATTTGGTGGTTTAAGTGAAATGTAGCTTTGAAGGCAGAGAATATGCAAACCCTTTTGATGCTTGTGTTGAAAGACTAAAACAATATTTGAAAAAGGATTCTGAGTAGGGTTGCCAGATGGTATCCTAAAGGAGGACATGTCTTCCTTTTCAATAATTTGTCCTCCCTTACCTACTATATGTACATATGGACATACAATAGGTAAGGGAGGACGGGAGGGCAAATTATAGAAAAGGTGAACATGTCCTCCTTTAGGATACCATCTGGCAACCCTAATTCTGAATGATTTATAAAAAAATGATTTCACTGGTAGGCAACCCAGGCCTATCTAGAGCCAGGCCACTGGTCTCATCTTTCTCAGACTGTCTTCACCAAGGACTTTGGCAACCCAATGTCTACTACCGCATGTTCTGGACTATGACTTCCATAAGCACTAGCCAGCATGGCAAATGGTCTGTAAACATTATAGATATTGTTGTAGTCTAATCTGGATGCAAGATTGGCTTCCTGTGCCCATTACTAACTGGAAGCAGTGCTCCATGACTTCAGAGTAAAATCTTTCTCAGCTATTAGGTGGAGACCACCTAATAATGATGGTTTTTCTGGCCAAGGTAAGAAGGTCCAGCCACACCATTGAGTGATAGCCCAAACATCACCTGTATTGCACCCAATAATTTAATCTGCTTCCTTCAGGTGTAGGCCATTATGAGTGTTGACATTAAGGTTCAACAGGCCATCTTCTGCTGTGTTCCATACATAGAAGATAGTGTGAGGGGTGCATTCTTGACTTTGCCTCAGGCAGCAATGTGTCTTTATTCAGCACTACCGGAAAGGATTTTTCAAAATATTACAGCCTTCAGTTGACATATTTTTACTTTCACCCTTGGAGAAAGAAAATAGATTTAACTCCATTAAACATCTTACATCAGGGGTGCCCAAATTAAGGCCCACAGGCCAGATCCAGACCCTGACACCAATTCATCTGGCCCACACCACCCTTGTCACTCCTGGAAACGGAAGCAAAATGCGCCCATATGGGTGCGTTTTGCTTCTGCTTCCGGGAATGATGAGGGTGGCGTGGGCTGGAGTAATTGGTGTTGGGGGTCAGATCTGGCCCATGGGCCTTAGTTTGGGCACCCCTGGTTTAAGAAGAGAAAATGGCAGCTTAACATCCATCTCATCCTGTTGCAAAACATTGCAAGACACATTTTACTTCTGCTTCCAGTGGGAGGACCCATGTCACTGGCCCACTGAACCATGTGACCAGCCCATGGCCCGAAAGGTTTGGGCACCCTTGGCTTACATTATTTCAGGAAAGAAAAACACAGGTCTTTTCTCAGAGAAATAACCAGCCACTCCCTGACTGAAAGCAATTACAGCTACAGCTGGATTTCTCTCTCCCCCCATTTTAAAAAAAACTCTTACTCAAACTCTCTTATCTTTCCTCAGATAATGGCCTAAGAAACACCCAGGATACTTAAAGCTGAATCACAGGCCTGCTGATCCTGGCTCATCTGCAGTGGAATTCATTCAAAGCAAGATATTTGTGCCTGCCCGCCACAAATTTCTGTTTGTTTGAACTTTCTCCAGCAGGTGCATGAAATCCTGCCTTGAAGGATGGGGTGGGAATTTGGCCTCTGAGTGTTGTGTAACTTTCAGACATTCGTTTACTCCCAAAAAGCAGATGTTACAGAACAAACTTCTTCAATAAAGCAAAAAAGTAAAGTAAAATAAAAATCTCCCTTAGATATAATAATGGTAAGGGAGGGCAGCCTGCAATTTTTCATTACAAGAGAAGTTGGAAGAGTTTATGCTTGGTGAATGTTTGTCATAGCACTTTTTTAAAAAATGCAAACAGATCACTGTTCACCCAGACACCCTTCATTAAATTCAGTGGAATATAAAGCAGTTCAGTCTCTAAAGCTGCAGTCTTAAACACAAATTGTGTGGGCCAGATTTTCTGAACTACGGTTCTCATCATCTCTGGATGGAACAGACAGTGTTCTGGTGAACCTTTTAGAGACCAAGTGCCCAAACTGCAACCCCAAACCCACTTATTTATCGCAAAGTGGCAACAGGGCAGGGTGAACTCTGTGCTGGGGGGTGGGAGGAAGTGCTCCCACTGGGTTGCTGGGAAGAGGGGCGAGATGAACTCTGTGCTGGGGAGGGAGGAAGTGCTCCTATTGAGCTGCTGGGCAAAATCTGTGCTGGGGTGACTGCACGGGTGCCCACAGAGAGGGCTCTGAGTGCCACCTCTGGCTCGCATGCCATAGGTACACCACCACTGGGATAGGACTTTTGAGAAGTAAACTATGTTAAACATAGACTGAAACTCAGTACCAATCCTTCTGCCACACAGAAAAAAGCACTCCAGGAGAAACCTGATCCAAGCTCAAGTTGTAAATCTTCTACTTTGGGAGTGTAGGCTGCAGTGATTCTCCAGCAGACAGAAGAGTCATTACTATTTCTGCTGCAATCTGGGTGCACCTTTGCAGTCATCTGAACACATCTGAGTTCCTCCATATTTCTTTGTTTCACCTTGAACAATTTTGAACAACAGTGTCCCCACCCTTACAGCTTTCTTCACTGTCCATCTTTCACATCTACATATAATAGTAATAGTAATCAGTAATACCATACTGTAGAAGATCTTGGCAATGGTCTCTAGTCACATAGCCATAGTATTAAGACTCTTTTCTACTTCCTACATAGCTGAAGCAATCTAGAATGCAATAGAAATGCTAAGCTGTGCTTATCCTGATTAAGCCATTACCAATCCTGATTCTTTAAAAGTTGTTTCCTGTAAAACCTTGTGGTACATCTTAAATTACCCATGCAATAATCTCTTGCAAAGAATATCAAGAAGAAAATATCACTGGGACGATTACTTCCTCCCTAAACACGAAACTTCCCTAGTTGTAGCTCTCATCTTGAATTCCTCCTAGTCTCACATTATATACAGGACTTGTCATCTTTTATGGGACTATTGTATTTTCAATCGATGAATCAAGTTCCCTCCTGACTTTCCCATCGTAAGAAATATTAAAAAGTTACCATGAGAATGGAGTCTGCTTGCACTCCTACATAAATAGCCAATGCCTAGGGTTTAGGCTTGGGAAAATAAATTAATGTATGTGCTTAGAAGACTGACACTTGGACAAATAAGAACGTTAAAACTGGAGGGGAGGCATGACAGCAGTTCGTGACAGTGGCTCAGAGGAAATGGCCTAATCTAAAAAAATATAAAAAGGTCTTTGGATAGTCACACTCCCCAACTGTACAAAAACTTGCAGTAAATATAGCAGCTGCAATTCCAATTTCACATTTATAAACTGATTTACAGCAATATAGTCACTGGGCAAACCTCACCTGGCTCTGATTATGAGCAGAAGTAGAGCTTGATGTCATCGATATAATGATGGCACCTGGCTCCAAAATTCCTGATGACCTTACCCAATTTCTTCATCTAAATCAGGGTTTCTCAACTTTGGGTCTCCAGATTTTTCTTGGACTTCAACTACCAGAAGCCCAAGTTAACACTCCTGATGATCAAGGCTTCTGGGAATTGAAGTCCATGAACATCTGAAGGCCCAAGGTTGAGGAACCCTGATCTAAATGTTTAAAAAACATGGATGGTAGTATTTAAGCCGGAAGCATCTCACATAGCTTAATACCCACAAGGCTGAAGAGAAATCTCCTGGTGCTAATCTTTGCACCCGAACTTGCAGGTAGGAGCAGAACCACAGTAATTGGTGCCTCCCACTTCCATCCCCAGAGCTATTCTAGTAAAATATCACTGTCAGTGGGATCAAACCGCCTGAGTAATCCAGGGGAATCAGCAGAAAAGCACTCTCTGTGTCTTTGCTTCATCAGGCCTTCCATCATGATGACCAAAGTTGTTACCTTTTCCAAAACCTAGCCTAAGATCAGGCTAAAATGGGTCTAGACGCACAGTTTCTCAACCTTGGGCCCCCAAATGTTCTTGGACTTCAATTCTCAGAAGCCCTGATCAACAGGTGTGCTGACTTGGACTTCTGGTAGTTGAAATCAAGGAACACCTGGAGGCCCAAGGTTGAGAAACCCTCATCTAAAGAATTCCTCCCAAATATATGAAGCTACCCAGCCGTCACATTCTCAAGCACCTCACCTACCAAAAAGAAACATTTGCAATGGGATGATATCTTTCAGGTACTTCTTGGATGGCAGGACTGTAACTACAGCAGAGCAACAAGGGCTTCACCCAGGAAGCCAACACTTTGAGGATGTCAACCTCTGAAGGTGAATGTTAGGGAAGTAAACAGCAGAGTCTCCCACTCAATCAATTTGTTATTCAAATAACAAATTAATTCAATTAAATAAGATCTAGTGTATATCTTGTAAAATCATAATATATGCATAGTATAATAAAAGTTATGATAGAAAATATAATTACATCTAAGATTACAGTGTATAAAATACTAAGGCTATCAATGTCAGTAAAATAGCAATTTCTTTGAAGCAGTATTTTGATTGTGGAATTCCAATCCTAAAGAAACAAGGCTAAATCTAGCCTTATCAAGCTTCCAATGTGCAGGTAAGACTGCATTGTTTCGCTTGGCACTCAGCATTTAAACACTTTTTTAAAATAAATATATAAACAATTTTAAAATCTGTTTTTAAATAATGCCACACACACACCCCGGGTACATTCTTTGGTAGTTTAAGTGGGCATAAAAATGATACATAGTTATTTTAAATAAACAAATGAGAGTAATACCTGTGTCTTTTTAAAAAAAAACAGGATTCTGTCTGCTAGCTACAAAAATTAACTGCTCCCTTTCAGTGGAGCCTGGGATAAGAGTGGTCTCTTCACCTGAAGTGCCCTGCTTTATAAAAAATAAATAAACAACTTGGGAGCAGTCTAAGAGCCTAGCTGCTTTTTGTTCCTATCAGATTACATGAAAACAGGTCAGGCCAAATTTTGGAGGGGAAAGGGCAGATTAGGACTTCGGCTAACTCAATAAGGTATGGTCAGAAAAGCACACCTCTGATTGCACCAGAAAAGACAGCATTGCGGGGAGCAATCGCCCTTAAAGCAACATTTCTCTGTTGGGGAATTGCTCCAGCCCTGCCCCAGTGAAAAAGATTCAGTTTAGGCTAAGATCAGGGTCACTCTGGAATACCATTCCCTATGTGTCATGTGATTGCAGAGAAACAGATCACGCCAGACTGCCTCATAAGTGATCCAAAAATGTGACATGTTTCATTGTATGATCACACCCTAAGATGGGCAAGGCTTTCAAGTATTTTCACAGACAATGGATGGTTCCATAAGGGAAGCCTCCTGGAGCATTTCTAGGAAAGGCATAAAAAGTGACATTTTATAAAATTGCAGCTTAATAGCATCTCCATTGTCTGGCTACAATTTCTTTATGGGTTTAAAGTAGACCTCTTGTGGATATCTGGGGCATTTACTGACCCAAGAGGCTACTGTAAGCAGTATGTTCCTGACTGGAATGAAGAAAACGGAAGGCTCTTCAAAGAATTTGAAGCTAAAGGTGATACTGATACAGCCTATGGCCTTTTGCTATCCTTGGATGAAAATAGAAAGAGAATCTGGCAAGAAAGTGTAGAATCCCTAGATTTCTCACACTCCAGCAGGAAAGCCTGGAGACGCATCAGGAAACTGGACACAGCTAACAATAATACCAGATCTAAGTCAAGCATCAGCTTGGATGATATGGCCAATCATATGATTTCTACATCAAAATATCTCAGTTGAAAAATATCATAGATGGCAGGTAAAGCATACTCTGAAGGAAAAGAAACATACATCTCGTCGATCTACTGAATTATCTTCCTTATTTGAAAAACAAGAAACCAAGGAGGCCATGGTAGGGTTAAAACCTGGAAGGGCAGCAGGCGCTGATGGCATATACCCAGAGTTCCTTCTTCATCTTGGCCCAGCAGCTTCTAACGGCTTACTAACTTTTTCTCAAACATCTTAGAGACAGGCAACTTACCACCTCTTTTTAAGAAAACCAAAATCATAGCAGTGCTAAAGCCAAGCAAAGATCCAGCAAAAGCGGAGAGCAACAGGCCTATTGTTTTTCTCAGTGTTATTATGAAGTTTCTTGAAAGGCTCATATACAACAGAATATCTGAGACAATCAACCAGCATATCCCAATTGAGCAAGCAGGATTTACACTCGGAAGAGTCTGTGATAAACAGCTTCTTGCATTAGTCACCCATATCGAAAGCAGATTGTGATGAGCACAAGTGTCTTCCTAGACCTAACAGCTGCCTATGACATTGTGTGGCAAGACAAACTCCTCCTTAAATTCATCAGTATCATCCCTTGTCTAAAACCTATTACATTATTCAGCAACATACTGAGCAACAGACATTTCCAGATATTTCCAGATGACTCTAAAAGTAGAGTACTGTATTTGTAATAGATGGTGGTCTTCCCCAGGGTTCTGTGTTGGCTCCTTTACTATTTAACTTTTACACACATGACCTCCTGAATACTATATCTAGGAAATTCATCTATGCAGATGATATAGCATTGTTCACACAACAGCAAAGCTTCATTGGGACTGTGTCAGTGCTTTCATCAGATTTAAAAATCTTGGACATTTACCTCCATCAGAATAGTCTCCGACCAAACCGTCAGAAAACTACTGTGTCAACTTTTCATTTGCGGAACAGAAATGCGGGGTATATTCCAGATGTATCATTCAGAGGAGAAAATCTGCAATATTGTAGTAACTACAAGTACTGTACCTGGGAGTCTCCATAGATAGGTCTTTGTCCTATAAGTACCACCTCTCCAATGTGGCAGCAAAGATTAAAACCAGAAACAACATCTTACAGAAGCTAGCAGGTACTTCTTGTGGTGCCAGTGCTCAAGTTCTTAGATCCACTGCCTTAGCATTATCATATTATGCCACCGAATACTGTTGTTCATCTTGGCTTAATAGTGCACACACAGGACTAATAGATATAAGTTCAATCAGGCAATGTGTATCATCACAGGCTGTATTCGACCAACAAACACCCACTTGCTCCCTGTCTTGAGCCATATTCCACTACCATCACTAAGAAGATCACTGGCATTATTAAACCTATGGATAAAAATAGTAAACAAATCCTCTCCTCCAAATCCATGCCGATATAACTGCCCCCTCAGCTCAATGATTAAAATCTATACACTCTGCTTGGCGCACTGCAATCAATCTACAGAATAACCATTTCAGTATCTCAGATGCCTGGATGGAACTTTGGCAATATCTATCTCCAATTCCCCATCATCACATAATCAAGAATCCCTGCGAATGGCCAGCTGGATTTTCCCTTCCAAGGTGGCAATGAAGGATGCTGAACAGAGTGAGGACTGGCTGTGGCAGATGCGAAGCCACTCTGTTCAAATGGGGATGGAAGTCCTCTCCCCAATGTGACTGTGTAGAAGACCAAACCATGGACCACATTGTGTTTAGGTGTCCTTTACATGTGTTTGAAGGCACATTGGAGGACTTGCATGGTGCCACAGATGAAGTCCTTCAATGGCTTTCAAGCCTGGACGTGGAACTCTAACTAGGAACTTGAGATGGACAATTTGTGCTTACTGTACAGTATATATCAACATTCATGTAGACATTCATCATACGATAATCTGTACCATTGAGTTATGATGTATTTTGCCTAGAGCATATAACTCACCAGTTTTAAAATGTATAACCAAAAGGCTTGCTTAATTGTTATGCCGATTATTTTCTATGCATATATCAATCTGTACACTGGAATTTTTAAATCTTTGATAGGCAATCTGTTATATGTATAACTATTATACATTGCTCTCAAAAGGCAAGTTTCTAATGATAGTAATTTAATGTTTATGGTGCTTTTTGCTAGTCACTGACCATGTTAATAACATTTGATTTGATTTAGATATTCAAATTATGGGGTTCCTGAGAGACAGCCATAAAAAAAATAAAAAATGGATCACAGCCAAGGCAATGAAGAGAAGGGCAGATAATTCGCTTTGTTTAGTTCATGTGTTATTTTGTATGATTCTGGAGAAGCCACTAGGATAGGGGTGCCCAAATGTTTCAGGCCGTGGGCTGGTCATGTGGTTCAGTGGGTCAGTCACGTGGTTCAGTGGGCCGGTCATGTGGTTCCTCCCACCAGAAATGGAAGTAAAACACACCTTGCAATCTGTTTTGCAACAGAACAGGATGAGATAGATTTTAAGCTGCCATTTTTTCTGCTTAAACCAGGGGTGCCAAAACAAAGGTCCGTGGGCTGGATCTGGCCTGTGGGCCATAGTTTAGGCACCCCTGTACTAGGAGTGACTGAGATAAACCCATCACAACTGAAATTTAACAGTTCTGGATAACAACACATAGGCTCTGCTAATCTGCTGTTATGCGCATGGTAGTACCAAGATACATGCACATCTTTTCCTGAGCTCAGAAAGGTTGATTTTTGGACTAAAGGTAAAGGTCGCCATTGCCCAAAAGCCAGCCATGTCTGATTCTAGGGGGCAGCGCTCCTCTCTGTTTACAGCCAAAGGGCCAGCGCTATCTGCAGATGTTTCTGTGGTCATGTGGAAGGCATGACGAGATGCCGGAGTGCATGGTATACTGTTACCTTTCATGGTGAAGCATTACCTATTTATCTACTTGGAAGTTCTTGCTTTCAAACTGCTAGTTTGGCAGGACCTGGGACTGGCAATGGGAGCTCACTCTGTCACACAGTACTCAGGTCTCAAACTGCTGACCTGCTGGCCTTCCAGTTGTCAAGCTAAGCCTCTTAACCACTATGCCAGGGGTGCCCAAACTTTTTGAGCCGTGGGCAGGTCTCATGGTTCAGGGATGCTCAAACTACAACCCGAGGGCCAGATCCAGCCCCTGACACCAATTTATCCGGCCAACACCACCCTCATCACTCCCAGAAGCGAAAGTAAAACATGCCCATACGGGTGCATTTTACTTCCGCTTCTGGGAGCGATAAGGCTGGTGTGGGCTGGATGAATTGGTATTGGGGGCCAGATCTGGCCCCCGGCTGTAGCTTGAGCACCCCTGCACTAAGCCACTACTTCCCCTGTTTTTTTGGACTACAGCCACTATATTTCCCCAGAAACTTTCCAAGTTACAGTTCTCTTTCTTATGTTGAGTTATGAGGAGCAGACTTGAATGACAAACCATGCTTTTTCAGAGCTGAACTGAGGGATGGGAGTGGGGGGGGGGGGGGAGACTCCAGACATCACCATCTTCCATTTGTACAGAATGATTTTTACAGAATGCAGTTAGGAAGGCATTACTGGCCACCGTCTTTTTGCTGAAAGCTCTGGAGCCATTCGCTGCAAATAAATCAGGGGAGCAAAGCTTAGTCCCTTTCCCCAAGATGCTGGCTTCCCATCCAGGGCTACACAAGATAAATTTGGTTCCTGAGCAGAGCAGGAATTGGCATCTGTCACTACCAAGGTCATGGTGTTGAGTATCCTAAGCCCAGTCAAGTTATTTTGGCACATGAGGCACAAAAATATTAGAAGTATTGTACCTTTCTTTTCCCCTTGCAATAAAACCCTAAGAATAACATGTTATGGAACAGGTTGTAGCCCTTTCATTAGCACCTCAGAACTGCTGTCAGCGTCAGCTGCCTCAACCCCCAGTATTAGGGCTGAATCTTCTTCACATGAGATTCTACATGTACTTTAAATCTGCAGTGAGTCTTAGGATAAACATCTGTAGCCACCCACAGTGTACCAATGATAGACATGTTAGCTTAGGTTAGATAAAATAGCATAAAGTCTCCACAGTTTTGAGAGTCGAATGGAATCCTTGAACAGAAACAACACATTTTCCTGGTACTCTTATATAAACTTTCTAGAGCAATGTAATGGTTTCCCCAGCTGTAAAGTCCAGGCATTATGAATGATTATCTGCATATTTTCTTCCACCACCCTCTCTTTCCTTCTTGAGAAACTGCATGGTTCAGAAGACAAGGCAGTGTGTTCTACTGTCAGACCTCCGGAAACTAAAGAGACATTCGACATGCACTCCGGCAACTTTCATCCTTTTTGTTGGTAAATTATAAATATTAGAAGTTTAGATGGAGAATGTAGAGTTTCATGTGCATTATTCAGCATGATTTATGTGTATAACTGTTGGAGAATTGGGATTAGACAAAACTAAATTGCACAACATGTAGACCACACAGTAAGAAACCAGATTGTTGTTGTTCAGTCGCACAGTCGATTCCGACTCTTTGCGACCCTATGGACCATCGCTCTCCAGGCACCTCTGTCCTCCACCATCCTCCTTAGTCCACACAGCCCCGTGCCCATTGTGTCTACAATACCATCTAGCCATCTCATCTTTGGCCGTCCCCTTCTTCTTTTGCCCTCCACCTTCCCCAGCATCAAGGCCTTCTCAAGTGAATCCTCTCTTCTCATTTGATGTCCAAAATACTTCAACTTCATCTTTGTTATTTGTCCTTCTAAGGAGCACTCAGGGCTAATCTCTTCTAATATTGACCTATTTGTTCTCATCGCTGTCCAGGGGACTCTCAAAACTCTCCTCCAGCACCACATCTCAAAGGCATCTATTTTTCTTCGCTCAGCCTTTCTAATGGTCCAGCTCTCACAGCCATACATCACCACCGGAAATACCATTGCTTTGACTATGCGGACCTTTGTTTGCAGTGAGATATCTCTACTTTTCACTATGTTCCCCAGGTTTTTCATAGCTTGTCTCCCAAGAATCAGTCGCCTTTTTATTTCATGGCTGCAATCCCCATCTGCAGAGATCTTGGATCCTAAGAAAGTAAAATCTGTTACTGCTTCTACTTCTTCCCCATCTATTTTCCAGGGACTTATAGCGCCTGTTGCCATTATCTTGGTTTTCTTGATATTGAGTCTCAGGCCAGCTTTTGCACTCTCTTCTTTCAACCTAATCAGGAGCTTCTTTAGGTCTTCTTCACTTTCTGCCATTAGGGTGGTATCATCTGCATATCTCAAATTGTTGATGTTTCTCCCAGCAATTTTGATCCCATATGGTGATTCCTCCATCCCTGCATTGCGCATTATGTGCTCTGTGTATAAGTTGAATAAGCAGGGTGACAGAATGCAGCCTTGTCTTACTCCTTTTCCTATTCCAAACCACTCCGTCATTCCATACTCTGTCCTAACTGTTGCTTCTTGACTCATGTACAGATTTCTCATGAGACATATGAGGTGTTCTGGTATTCCCATCTCTTTAATTACTTGCCACATTTTGTTGTGGTCCACACAATCAAAGGCCTTGGTGTAGTCAATGAAACAGAAGTAAGCTTGTTTCTGGTATTCCTTTGTTTTCTCCATGATCCAACGTATGTTGGCAATGTGATCTCTGGTCCCCCTGCCTCTTCTGAATCCAGCCTGCACCTCTGGTAGTTCTCTTTCTACATGCTGCTGTAGTCTATCCTGCATTATCTTGAGCATCACTTTGCTGGCTTGTGGGATGAGCGCAATTGTTCGATAATTTGAACATTCTTTGGCATTGCCCTTTTTTGGGATTGGGACGTATACTGATCTTTTCCAATCCTGTGGCCACTGTTTCGTTTTCCAAATCTGCTGGCATAAAGCATGTAGTAGCTTGATTCCATCATCTTTTAGGGCTTTGAAGAATTCAACTGGGATACCATCATATCCACTGGCTTTGTTATTTGCCGTGCTTTTTAGGGCCTTTCTGACTTCACTCTCTAGGATGTCTGGTTCAAGTTCAATTTCCCCCTCATTGTTATTATCCGCGGTGTTTAGGTCTTTTTTGTAAAGTTCCTCTGTGTACTCTTTCCATCTTTTCTTTATCTCTTCTGCATCCGCTAACTCTTTGCCATCTTTGTCTTTTATCGTGATCATTTTTGCTTTGAACGTTCCCTTGACTTCCCCAATTTTTTTAAAGAGATCTCTAGTCCTGCCTCTTGTGTTGTTTTCCTCTATTTCTTTGCACTGTTCATTTAGGTAGCTTTCCTTATCTCTCCTTGCTTTTCTTTGAAATTCTTTATTTAAGTGATTGTATTTTTTCCTTTCTCCTTTGCCTTTTGCGTTCCTTCTTTCCTCTGCTATTTTAAGAGCCTCATCCGACAACCACTTTGCTTTCTTGCGCTTCTTTTCTTTTGGTATAGTTTTCCTTGCTGCCTCCTGCATAATGTCTCTCATCTCTGTCCATAATTCCTCTGGTACTCTGTCTGTCTGGTCCAGACCATTGAATCTGTTCCTCACCTCCACCAGATACTGATATGAAAATTAAAGACTAAATATGACCTTTGTGCCTAAGACATGCATAAGAAAACCAGCATTTTCTGAAAGGGAATTTGTTTAATTTTTAAGAGCAGTGATGGCATAAATCTTTCAGACACCACGTATTGGCACCCCTGTTGAAAGAATAGAGCAGTGATGGCGAACCTTTTACAGACCGAGTGCCCAAACTGCAACCCAAAACCCACTTATTTATCGCAAAGTGCCAACACAGCAACAGGAGAGGAAGGAAAGTCTCCCATTGGGCTGCTGGGCAGAGGGGTGGGGTGAACTCTGTGCTGGGGGAGGGAGGAAGTGCTCCCATTGGGCTGCTGGGCAGAGGGGCATGGCAAGCGCTGTGCTGGGGTGACTGTACGGGTGCCCACAGAGAAGGCTCCGAATGCCACCTCTGGCACACATGCCATAGGTTCACCACCACTGGAATAGAGGATCTAGCGACTAATATTATTAGATGTCAGCCATTAATACTATTGGATGTCATCATTTCAGCCTACCTCTCTTTATTCATTTGCTATTGCAGATGGGTCTCTTGTGTATTTGGATGAATCTCTTTCACACTGAGAACTTCACATTCATACTAATGGAATGAATTGATATGCATTTAGATTATTGTAAAGATGCAAAAGATGCAGGAGTCAGGCAATACCTTTATTGGATCACTAAGAAAAAACATTGTGCGAGCTTTCGTTGCACACTCAACGTTTTGTTTTTCTTAGTGATCCAATAAAGGTATCATCTGTCTCCTGTATCTTTTGCATCTTTACAATTTGAATATGGATCACACAGCTAATCTTCCTTGTTTGCATATAGATTAATTATCATCATAATAATAACAATTGCAATACAATTGATTCCAATTTATGGAAATCCTTGTCAGTTTTTCTAGTGGGAAAGTCCTCTGAAGTGGTTTATCCTTCCCTTCTTCTGGTGTTTCTCTCTAGGACTGTGCAGCTCACCCAAAGCTGCAAAGACTGAGGCTTCTCCCAGGAAGTATTGTGGGAAATTGAACGCCCAACTCTAGACTCTTCTAAATTACCAAGCGATCTAGCCAGCTGTGCATATATTTGTTTGATTGCCAGGTTTTAGAAGAGATAACTGCTCCTATGTCTGTGTCTCTTTAAACTTTGTTTATGCACATAAGGGATGAATCATTCTTCCTTGCCAGCTCAGCACAGAAATGTGGAAGTTGATTTCAAGGCTCATGAGGCCAGAAAATAGAATGACCTTTCCATTTCTAGGACCATAAAGACATGAAATGGGAGCACACCGATGGGAGGGGAGGGGAGCAAATGGTTTGCATCATTGAACCACAACCTAGGGTTCAATGAAGCCTAGAAATGCCATTCAGTAGAAGCCAAGGAACTAAACTGCAGTCTTGTTACAATTACGAGCCACAAGAGGGGGCTTCCAAAAATGGTGTGGCAGAAGATGGAGGGATGTTGAGAGAACAAAGGGATGCTCATATATATATATATATATATATGAAATTCAGTGAGATAACAACAAACACCAGCACAGATAGCTTACCATTTCCTCTCCACATATTTTTCTCTCTCTTAAGTAGAGCTGGATTTCATCTCATTTATCAGAAGGAAAGGCCTGCAGCTTTGTTTACACAGCGCCAGAAGATTATAAATAGCTATGTTTGAAATATGGACCGTGATGCAGCAATAGAAGAATGACAACAATAACAAGTCAAAGTGCCAGGCACACTTCTCTATCTGGTAACACATCATAGTCATTTGGCTGAGCATTACCTCACACTGTTGCTACTTGCAAGCGCTACCGATAAAGGCAAAGAATGTTGATCTTCTGTCCATAAATAACTTGGCCTTGCAACATTTTATAATCAGCAGCTTCCTTTCCTCAGCCATGAGACAAGGCCATTTGCATGAAATAATATGAAAACTAACCTGAATACTGTACTGTGAAATGACAGGTAGAGTATGAAAAAGTTACTTTTTTAAAAAACAACTCTTAATCAGCCAGAGATTTGAGGAGTTTTCATCCACAAAAAATTTTCAGAGCCTACCAGCATCAGTCAATTGGATCAGGGAATCCTACTGACAGACAGAAATCCTCTCAGGAGCTTGGCTTATGCAATCAAAATTGTTTGGGCTTCCCTTGATATAGCTCAGATATTTTACTTGGGTGGGGAAGAATATTCAAATAATATTCAAAGAAATCTGCTTGGAATTTCACTTTTAAAACCATTTAGTGATAAAATGAAAATATGCTTGAAAGTTATTGCAAAATCTTTTTGAATCTTGGGGTATGTATATATTACTGTATGTTTAATTTTGCTAGATTTTGGTTTGCTGTTTTCTTCAGAACTTCTTACATGGAATTTTGTTTTATGTTGCCTTTAAGTCTTCGTGTAGGAATTACAGTGAGCCTACTTATATTAGTCCAAACAGAAACAAAAATTATGTCTGGCAATTCATGTATAAAATGTAGGGGGATGCTTGTTATAGAATTACACATCTGGCTGGATAGCTCGGAGAGTTAAATACCAGCCTGTGTAGTCATGGACAAGCTTTGCAGATCCAGGACACCCCCCAAAGGAAGGGAATTGTAAAAAATAAATAAAAATTTATGCATTCTCTACCTATAAAACCCAGGAAAGGGTCCCCATAACAGATATGAGACCAATAGTGTTATCATAATTTATTTATTTATTATATTTATACCCTGCCCATCTAGGAAATTTTCCTACTCTGGGCAGCTAACATTAGAAAACTTTTAACATATTGTTAAAAACACACACATTTTTAAAAATACATATAAATATGCCAGGAACAAAAAAACTATTGGCTATGGAGAGATATAAAACAAAACACCTAACACTCAGCCATTGACAATATACAGTATACCCAAAAGCCTCTTTAAAAAGAAATAATTTTACTTACTAGGCCCTTAATGCTTCTATCACCTTTATGTTTTAATGAATAAGGAGGGTGATCCACAGGAGGATCTGAAATTGAAGTGGGAGCAGGATTTGAATATAAAGATAGAAAAAGATGCATGGAGAAATAAATGGAAAAAGAGGATAATGAGAACTATGTCAGTTAGAATTAAAGAGCATAATTATAAAATGCTGTGGAGATGGTATCTGACACCAGTAAGGTTACACCAGATTGATAATAAAAAGGATAATCTATGTTGGAGATGTAAAGATACTATAGGAACTTATGAACATATGTGGTGGGGCTGCAAAATGATAAAGGATTTTTGGGGTAGAATAGAAAAAGAGATTAATGAAATATTGGGTAAAAAGCTTAAACTGGTGTCAGGTAACATTATGCTCACAGATGTGGATGGTATGAATTTAAATAAGGAGGAAAAAGAGTTATTAGAAATAATGTTAACAACAGGCAGACAATGTATTGCTAGACATTGGAAAAATGAGGTAATCATACAAACGGAGGAATGGTATAAAGAAATGTGGAATTTAGCATTGAATGATAAATTGACATGGGAGATAAAAGAAAAAAGGGATAAGTTAAAAGTGAACAGATTCTGGAATATTTGGAAACCCTTTGTGGATCACTCTATTGTGGGGTCAAAAAGAAACAGATCTGTACCGGAACAAAATAGCTTTTGGAGGTAAATAATGAGATATTCTGAGCTTTCCAGGGCAATGTAAATAAATCACAGGGTGTATTATATCCGTAATTTGGATTTTGATGGCTGTATCCATACTAAAATATTATTGAACGGCGTAGCGGGATTGGATTTAGTGGTAGCAATAGATAAAGATTTTTGGGAACAATTTTGGAAGTAGGTTAGATGTTAACTACTAAACCAGTTTTTTTAATACTAATTTTTTTCTTTCTTTTATGGATTGCCTTATTATAAAGATGAGTATAAAATGTATTGGATCAATTATCAAATATGTTGGTTATTTTTTGTTAAACATATGTATTTTATGATGTATTGTTTACTGTATGTTTATATATATATTTTCTTGAAAAATTTAATAAAAAGTTATTATAAAAAAAGAAATAATTTTAACTGTTTTTAAAATAATAACACTATTGTTATAAAATAAAAATCTATCATTAGATTCACAGTTGAAGACTGGTATAAAATTAACAATTCAAAACCTAACCAAGGACCTAAGAACTATTAAGTTAACATCTAAGTGCAGGGTGGCCCGTAAAAGTCCCTACCGATCCATATGTCATTATGTTATTGTTGTGTATTAAGGCACAATTGCAAGTAGCGTGAGCAGTGCCTTGCAAGAGTAAAATAGCTGTTTCCCGCCATCCAAATTAGGAGCCTAAAGTGGTGTGGAAAAACCCCTGCACAGGGCGCGCTCATTATGCTAATCCAAGCTCTGTGATTGGTTACAGTTTTGGATCCTGTTACCCATTGGATAATTACAAGTATACTCTGTTATGATTGGTTAGTTGTGCTTGTCTGGTGGGTCGCTACTTTGTATCAAGGAGCCACTGCCAGGGAGACACTATCTAAGCCCCATGGGTAAACAAGGGTGGGGCCGGACCGGATCTATGGTATCTACTCCATACAGGTAGCCAGCAACGTCTTAGCCTGGGTCTCCTCCATTATGCTATGCTTCTATGGTAGCTAGCCTTTGCCTCCTACACGGCAAGAATCCGGAGGGACTGATTCCAGTGGGATTGTATAGCCATCTCTGTGTCCGGAGCACCTTGTAAGCTCATTCAGAAAGACTGTTGAATAAAAACTTGTTGCTGTTCTGTTCATCATTGTCTGGACTATTGCTTATAAGGGCTGGACATAACAGTTATATTCAATTATGCATGTATTATTAATTTTCCCCCAGAGAAATATGGCCAATTTAAGCCCATGTACACTTGAAGAGCGTATTGTGACAAGTACGCATAATATTATGCAGTGAGAATGATGGACAGCACACATATACACAGGATACATAAGATATATGGATGGGTAGGGACTTACGGGCCACCCTGTATATAGGCCGTTCCAAATAAAGCTGTTTTTGTCGAGTCAATGTTCAAGTCTAATAAATCCAAAACTTCCAGATATCTAGTGAGTCCTTCAGGTATTGCTCCATGGGCTCTGATCACTATGTGTATTGTTATTTTATTTATTTATTTATAATTCAAATTTCTATGCTGCCCAATCAGGAAAACCCGACTATTGTTGTTGTTATATGTTTCCACACAAAATAACCACTTCAATTACAAATAAAAGTGTATCTATGTAAAATTGTAATACAAACAGCATTTTATAACATTTTAAATCTCTATTTAACACTGAAGTTAGGATTTCATGCCAACTATCTCATATTTTACTTTATAAAATCTTTTTAAACCTTTGGGGGGCATTTCCCACAACTATTACTATTTCTTTTCTCTTCCCACCTCCTTATTTATACTATTATATACTATCATACTTATATATATCTTAACCTATAAAACCAAGGGTTAACCGTTGGAACTGGCTATAAGTTGATATGCCTCGCCCTATTTGCCTGCACTCACCCTTTGTGCACATGGCCAATCTGGGTCTGCAGGTCAACGAAGGATTGAGAAAACTGGCAAGCGGTTACTTCTCTTTAAAAACGGAGTTTGGGGGGGGGAACCCCCTCTCTGATGGCTCTCCTGGGTCCAGAAGGGTTGGGGAGACAGACCCCTTTTCTCCACTCAACCCTCCCAAACCCAAGGAAGCCAGCGGAGAGGGGGATCACACCCCCCCTGATATTAAAGGAGAAACCACAATTGAGATTTCCCTTTTAATATCAGAGGGTGGCCTGGATTCGATTCCCTCTCCTGGGTCCCATGAGTCTGGAAGGTTTGGGGAGACAAAAGGGGTCTGTCCCCCCATGCCTTCCAGAGCCAGGGGAGTTGGCAGAGAGGGGATCCCCCTGTAGGACACCAAAAAACACAAAAACAAACAATCAAAAACATCCAAAAATACACAAAACAAACAAAAATAACACCAACAAACAAGACAAAGTAAACAAAAAACAAAATTTCAAAACACACCCAGCACCCAGCCAAACACCACAAAATCCAACCACCACCACCACCCCAAATAAAGAAAAACAGCCAACTCACCACCACACGACCTCAGTCCACAACGACTGGAAAAGAAATGAATAAAGAAAGAGACTACTTACTGGAAGAAGCTCCACCCAGAGGCCACGAGAGAAAAAACAGTCAAAATACAAGATAACCCCTACCAGCAGCACTTGCTGCCCACAATAATAAAAAAAATTCAAAAAGATACAACAGCCCCACACAAAAGGCCCCAAGAGTAAAAACAAGTAAAAACAAATAACACAAAATCATAATTTTACACAAATCAAAAACAGATGTCAATAAAATAAAATAAAAACTATTCAAAAATCCTGTGCTGAATTTTTACTCAAATAAAAAACAAAAACATCAATACACAGTTTAAAAACATTTATTGTGAAAAACATGTACTTTCACAATTTTAAAATTATTACCTACACTACAACTATTTAAAAAAATACATACTAACAAATTATTGGGTTAAATAAATTTTTTGGAAAAAGTATATCATCCTTTGTTCTTTTTTTCATCCACAAAACCAAAACACCAAACAAAACTCATCACAGTTTATAACAGGCCGCCAAAAAAATGTGTATAACTAAAAAATTTAATTATAGACTAACCTCTTCTTTACAAACATTAACAACAACAACAAAATCTTTCCAACGCCATTTAAAACAGCCCAGCAACGCCGGGCAACCTCTGCTAGTATATACTAATATATAAGAGGGGAAAGGAATGGGGAAAGGAGCAACTTATTTGAGGACTGAAGCATGCAGCAAGTTTATCTTTCCCTTTGTAAGTCAGATTTTTTTTAGAATCTGGGAGTGCGGCTTTGTCTCCTATCTAATGAATGAAGCCTGAGAGATCTGACTTTTAGCTCTCTAGTCTCAAAGCAACACTTATTCAGACATTATCCTGTCTAACATAAGAGTCAATTGGGGGGGGGGGGTGTCCTAGGAAATATGTAGCCAATGGCAATATATGATTTGGAAGGCTGTCTTTAGGTTTGTCCAAAAATGTTGCCTTGGCATGATAAACTGAGAAGTATTCATAGGCCTGGCTCACAATCCGTGCACAAATTCCCTGGTGCAGAGAAATACAACTTATCAAGGAGAAGGTTCTTTGCTGTTAACAGTTGTATAACTCATGCTTTCCAGACTATACAATGAATTTAAATATTATTCTCTTCTGTTTTCTCTAGGGAAGGGAACAAGTCTCACTAAATTCCCCCTTCTCATCTGGATAAACTGTGTAGACAGGTTGAAACAACCTGTTGAGTTTAACTCTTACAAGATTTCTCGCCTTGAGTATAAGAATGAGCTAAGGAGAGGAATTTCTTTTGTCTCTCATTCACGTTTCCACAAATTGAATGAAATGTCACTAGTTTTTTTCTTCTCTGTGAAGAAAACAGATATATACAACAAGTGCACAAAAGAACTGGCTGATAGATTCAAAAGACCCAAGGAGCCTGTCTAGTGCAGCTGATTTTTAAAATTTTGTGTATTAAGACAGCTAGCATAGTTTTACAGAATTTGCACACAAAAAATCATTCCTACAGATATGACACCATTTGTCAACACTAACAGAAAAATTCCCATCATCCTGTAGGCAAGGAAAAACTTGAGAATTTAAATCCATAATTTTCTCTCCCAAGTGAAACTTCTGCCTTGCATAGGACTGTCATAATAAAACTTCAGTATGTTTGTAGTGTGCAAAAATGCCCCAAGCTATTAATCGTCCAGGACAATCTCTGTGGCACCTCACTTTTTACAGAAGGAGACTAGGCACCTCTGTATGCTTTCATTTTTTCTTTTTGCAAAAGTATGTTCAAATGCTGGAGGGAGAGTGTTAAGCATTAAAACTCTGCTAATTGAATCCATCACTGAAAAAAGTTTTGAAATTTTCCATTCTTTCTTTCAAGACTGAAATAAGAGATCTACACACACATACACACACCAGAACATTGTTGCAGTACCCACCAAATCTCATAACAGCAAGGAAGATAAAGCAAAGCAATCACACGTATATACCATCCCATAGCACTTAGTGCACTCTCTGGGCAATTCACAAGTTAATTAGCATTTTGCTCCCAACATGCTGGGTACTCATTTTAGCAACCTCGGAAGGATGGAAGCCTGAGTCAACCTTGATCCTTGGTCAGGATCAAACTCACAACCTTTTGGTTGCAGGACAGCAGTTTAATCACTGCACCACCAGTGCTTCTGAGGCACTCCAGATGTTCTTGGACTTCAATTCCCAGAAGCCCAAGCATCCTGTGAATCCACACGAATGGATTTACTGCAATTCATCCGGCCCACGCTGCCCTCGCCGCTCCTGGAAGCAGAAGTAAAACGCACCCGTACAGAGGAAGGGTTAACCCGGAAGAGCCTTAACCATATGGGCGCATTTTACTTCTGCTTCCGGGAGCGACAAGGGCAGCGTGGGCAGGTTGAATCACAGTAAATCCATTCATGTGGATTCACAGGGTGCTTGGGCTTCTGGGAATTGAAGTCCATGAACATCTGGAGTGCCAAGGTTCGCCATCACGGGTCTAGGTGTTGCTTCTTCCTTTCTTATGTGCAAAACCCAAGCTGTTAGTTGAATTCAACAAGTGAAGTCAAGATAGCATTTTTCAATGTACCAGCGGGCAGCAGAGTAGCTTGGGGGGGGGGGGCAGAGTAGGTTGCCAAGCACCTATAGCTCAGTGTATTATGTACTTCTTAGCCTCACTGTATTCTGTGGCAGGGACAATCCTAAAGACAAAGCTAGACAAAAATATGCCTAGACTTTTCTTGCATTTTGGAAAAAGCTTCTAGAATACAAGGAAAGCCAGAACATGCCAAGGTCTATACAAGGCTTTTTCTTGTAGACATACACACATAGCCATGGCATTTTGGAGTAGGGCCATAGATAACTCATTGTAAACATGATACCTCTTTACAAAATGTTTACGTTCAAGGGGACTGATGCTAGTGAAAATGGTACCAGTTATGGCATGCCATCTCAGGAAGACATAGGAACATGCAAATAAGATTTTGTTTCTCTCATATTCAAAGAAGATTTCTGTTTCTCTCATATCAAATAGAAGTTTCTTCTGCCAGTAACCTCATGTCAAGACCTGCCCAGAATCATTTGCAGTCAGTCAAAAAGAACTGTCCGGAGATGACAAGACAGATATGCCTGTACTCTTTTATCTGAAAATGATTGATGTGCCTATAAATTCCTTGTTCCAGCAATGAATATAATGGTAGGAGATATACATAATCCTTGACTGGATGAAAGAGGTTGCTAATCTGACATTTCATCAAAGCGATCTCAAATGATTAGGAGACAGTTATCTATTTTGGTTAGACATTTCTAAAATGCGTGCAATTAAAGTATGTTTAAGAGCCTGGAAAAGTTACATTTTTGGATAATAGCTCCCAGAACTCTTCAGCCAATATAGCCTCTCCTGGCTCCATGATATTAAGAATAATAGTAACAAAATGAACTTTTCCAAGATGTGCTTTTCTGAATAGCATTTACGTTTCTAACAGCTTCATATGAAGATCATGTTAATTTAATATTGCTCCTTTCAAATATTCATAAATGCAAAAGGAGGAGGAAGCAATGCAAAACAACAAAAGCATGAGTTTTAAACTGCATGCAAAGTGCTACCAGCAATTATAAATAAAAAGAATTGTCTTTAATAAGGAAATCAATTGTGACTTGCTAACAGTATGGTGTTAGCCATAATGCAGTCCTATACATTATGAAGTCATGAAAGTGAGTCTGCTATTCCACTAGGATTTGGAAAAGTTACTTTTTGGACTGTATCTGATGGCCATGCTTACTAGGCAATTCTGGGAAGTAGAATTGTGTGTGTGTGTGTGTGTGTGTGTGTGTGTGTGTGTGTGTGTGTGTGTGTGTGTGTGTGTGTGTGTGTGTGTGTGTGTGTGTGTGTGTGTGTGTGTGTGTGTGTGTAGGCTTTCCTTGAACTGCTATTTGCTTCTTTGGGGGCGGGTGGGTTCTATCCTTCAGTACTGACTTCCAGTGATACTTAAGCAATGTTTAAATGATTACAAATATGAAGAGATATACGGTAATACCTCATACACAGTCCACTTCATACAACATCGGATTCATACAACATCGCCTAATTTCTTGAAAAAAGTTGCCTCATACAAAGTCGCTGCGACTTTGTATGAGGCATTGGGGTTTTCCCAGGTTGCATTGTGCCTGGGCAGTATAAAAGGCAAGACACTTGTGTATTGCTCTTGTGGGTTTTGCACAAGGCGAAGAGTGTTTATGAGTGCTTTTGAGTGTGATTTTGGATTTTTTTGTCAAAATTTTTAGAAGCATTCCTGGGATTTTTGTAGCATTCTTCAGGTTCTTGGACAATCAGGGTTGTTTGACATGTTTTTGTAATGTTCTTAGCCTTTAGACAATGATTTCTTAAAGTTCTGTCAGTTTTCTGTCTATTTCCTTGACTTTGCCCTGATGTCTGTGCTGTTACAGTACAATGTATCTCTATGGAAACGACGTTGTACGAGGCATCGCAGCAAGGATTTGGACGTTATATGAGGCATCGCAGCTAGGATTTTGCATGCCTCATACAAAGTCCAAATCCATATAAAGTCCAAACTTGTGGAACCAAGTTTGGACGTTGTATGAGGTATCACTGTACCATATTTGCCGGTATATAAGACATATCGGAGTATAAAACGCACCCCACTATTATCAAAATAGCCCACTATAGGCTACTATATACAGTACAAGACACAATCCATTTTTCCAGTGTATTTTAAGGGGGAAAGTGGGTCTTATACACCAGCAAATCTGATATTAGACTAGATTGCAGGAGAGTTGTCACCGATGGAGGGACAACTATAGGACATCTCAAACCAGTTTATTTCAATCTTGGGTTTTAAAAAGATGAGTGCTTGCCAGAGTCTCAAAGCCACGCAAGCTTCTCTGAGGGAAAACCTTGAACAGATGAGGCATTACCACCAAAGTGCCCTTTCTCTACTCACCAGTTATTTTACTTCCCAAGGTAGGAGCACACTTTCGTGTTCAGGGAATGAAGAAGCAGACAAGTGAAGTAGTGAAATTCAGCTCTTTAATAGTGGGGTTTGAACACAGTTTGGATGGGGCAAAACTCGGACTTATATACACTATAAACAGTAACAGTAACAACAATACAACAAGCCCATTGGCTAACAGAGTGTGCACGTTTTCGATCCACTTATTTGTATAAGAATAGATACATGAGAAAAGATACATTCCGCTCCTGTCAGAAAATACAGTTAACATACATAACGCACACAGAGAAAGATATCTGGAGATTATCTTAATTTCAAGGAACAGAACAAATATTAGCATGGTGAACTCCTAGGCCTGGCCCTATTGTTTAAGCAGAATGTCAGGAAGCAGGTTATGGGCACCATCCAATAATGGCAAACTTAAGTTATTTGACTTGCTGCTACTATATGTATTGCCTGCCATGAGGATAGGTATACCTGCTTCATGTGCTAAAATAATTCAGCAGGTTTTCAGAAGCACCAGGATTTGTTGCTGGTGAGAGAATAGCTGACATTTGGTTCTGGAAACAAAATATTGTGTGCCAGCCTTGTTAGTTTATGATATCATGACCAAAGGAGAGAAGGAACACATACAGGTATGTGGATTCCCCATGCCCAATTGGCACGGGACCTTGGCAGAGGTTAAACCAGTTGAGCACACTCCTGGCCGCTGGCCCTTGCCAGTACGGAAATTAAGGGGGGTGGATTAATGATAGGGTTTGATTCGCCCAATTAATGACCTGACTGACGGTTCCGCTGAGAGGGCATTTCTCCAGACTCTGTTATCCATTAAGGTAATCACTCATCTCCGAGTCAAGCCTTATCCCTGGCGCAAATAGAAGCCATGTTTACCCCAGTCTAAGCTTTAGACAATGGTATTTCCCCTGTCAATGTTTGCCCACGTTAATTGACTTCCCCAAGAGAGGTTCCTAATTAACCCGAGTAAATAGGTGATGTGATTTTCTGTCGGATGACGGTTTTTTCCTGCCTTGCCTTCTGATCTATAAATGATGATGTCTTTTCCTCAATAAACGACTGATCTGATCTCGCTCCATACTGCCTCGTATTGTTTCTTGATCAGTCTCCTCCGGGACCTAACGGCCGTCCAGCGGCCCCGATTCCTACATCTGGTGACCCCGACGTGATCTTACCCGAGAGTAAGCGATCACACGGTCCGGTTCTGCGCTTGAACCACGTCCACTCATCCCGGAGGACAGCGCGGCAGCCCGGCCGGTAAACCAGCCGGTCAGGAGAACGGCCTAAGTGGCGAGGCATTACCGAGAGGTTTCCTACAGCTTGCTCCCAACTTTTGCGGCGGCTTGCAGGTTACGGAAAAACGCGTTCCGCTCAGGGTCAGCTGTGAACCCCTGACAGCGCAGAGGCCACCGAGGGCCCGTGGTAGGGGACCACGCTCCGAGCTCTACCCAAAGAATCGTCGCCAGAACCTATTACCTTGCCCAAAGACGCGTCGACTCGTCCCGAGGAGGAAACTTCGGAGGACCCACGCAGGTAATATGGGGACTTGTCCTCAGCGACAAGGTCCGTCCGCTAGCCAAAGAACTCGTGAAGAAGAGTTCAGAATCCTGGCCAGGGTGTTTCAGTTAAGGTTTCACAGCCGAGAGCTACCGAGACTTTTGGCGTACCTAAGGGAACACTGCCTGCTTTACCCAGAAGTAGGTACGTTAACCCTTAAGCTTTGGGATCAGATAGGAGACTGCATTCAGCAACCCCCGAAAGCTCCAGGAGGCGTAATTCGCACATGGGGTAAATGTAGGAAACTCTTAGCGGAGATAGAACCAGTCCGGGTAGAGGCCAAAGAACCCCCAGCGCCAGCCGAACCATCGGCGCCCACGGCGCTCTATCCGTCATTACAGTTCAAGCAGAGTAGCGTAGGGAGCTTTCCCTCGGTGACAGCTGCAGACGTCACCGACGGAATGCAAGGAATGAGGAGCGCAGGCGCTTCTCTGACAGCTCCAGGTTCCCAAGCTACCAAGAGTGCCCTTCAGTGCACAGTTGAGGAAGAACTTAGGAAGGGGGATTTGCCAGCAGAAGAACTAGCTGATCTTAGTCAGATTTGTCCAATCCGCATGGAGATGGATGCCCTTACGGGGGCCCAGCAGATAGTTCATTCACCAGTCCCGTATAAGCTGCTCATGGCTATACGGAAGGCCATTTCAGAGACAGGGCTCCAAAGTCGCTTCACTAGGGGCACGCTTCAGCAAGTGTGCGAGAACACCATGTTCATTCCACATGACTGGAAAGCCGTCATGCGGATGATGCTCAACCCTAGCCAGTACTTGATTTGGGACAGCGAGTTTCGCCTTGAGGCTCAGACTAGGGCTGCCAGGATGGGAGGCGCAGTACTTCCTGACCAGTTATATGGTTCAGGTGCCTTCGAAGCCATCGATGCGCAGATCAACTTGCCACTAGCCACTCTTCAGATGTCAGCCGAGGCTGCCTTTAGGGCTTTTTTCAAGGTCCCTGCGACCGGCAAAGTGGCTAAGAATTATACCGCAATTAAGCAGGGAGCCCAGGAACCCTACATGGACTTCATCAATCGCTTGGAGGAAGCGATCAGTAGGCAGATCGATAATGAGCAAGCCCAACAAGAGCTCATGATGAAGTTAGCCAAGGACAATGCCAATTTAGACTGCCGTAAAATCTTGCAGTCACTGGGCAATCGTCCCGACTTGACTCTCACGGACATGATTAGAGCTTGCGCTGACGTTGGCACAGAATCCTATAAAATGGGTTTGCTAGCGGCAGCGGTGCAAGGGGGTAAGAGACCCAAAGACCAAGGAGCATGTCACAATTGTGGCAAGGTCGGTCACTTCGCTAGGGAGTGCCGATCCAAGGGAGGCGGACAAAATTCTGGCCGTTCCAAGGCTCCAAACACCTTGTGTCCGAAGTGCAAGAAAGGCTACCATTGGGCCAGGAACTGTCCGAGTTCGGGAAACCGGAACGCGGGCATGTCTCTGGCCCCGGTCCAAACAGAGACTTCCCTCATTCAGAGCTCGCCAGAGCTAGACTAGATTCCAGTCACATTCCTAGCATTGCGAGGGCGCAGGCCAGCCCCAAGGGTAGTACAGGGCTAGATTTGACTTGTCAGGCAGACGTTACATGCGACCTGCCAGGCACAGTCTATCTGGTGGACTCCCAGTACATAGGACCACTGCCCAAGGGCTTTATAGGTTTAGTTTTGCCCCGCAGTGTAGCAGGAGCACGCGGAATTCTTGTAATTCCAGGAGTCATTAACTCCAAATTTTCAGGCGTTCTCCAAGTTCAGCTTTGGACGCACCTACCCCAGACAATTCACAAAGGAGACACATTAGCGCAACTGATTATGGTTCCTTGTCACTCGCCAGCAGATAGCCAGGGAAGGCTCAGGGACAGCTCAGAGTCCCGGTCAGAGGACCGCTCGAGCGCCAGTGAGGCAGTACAAGGATACCAGGTCTTAGCGACAGTGGAGACCAACATTGATTGGAAACAGCGCTCAGTTATTGAGGTATTTCTGAATAATAGATCATTCTCAGGGCTACTCGATACCGGAGCGGATGTGTCCGTGATAAGCAGAGGCCAGTGGCCGCGGGAGTGGGCCATTGAGCCGGTCCCCGATGTGTGTGGGGTAGGCGGCATTCAGGAAGCGTTTAGGAGCCGGGAGTGGGTGACAGTCACAATCCCAAGGGCTGACGGCACAGCGGTAATTCGGCCGCACATTCTTGAAGTGCACATCAACCTTTGGGGGCGAGACATTTTACAGCAGTACGGTGCTACGCTTACCTTCGGGTAATGGCGTTGCCACTTAAATGGCTCACCGATACGCCGGTCTGGGTAGAACAATGGCCGGTAGTGGGAGAGAAATTAGTCGCCCTTAAGCAGCTGGTTAAAGAGCAGCTAGACGCAGGACATATAGAGCAGTCCACTAGTCCCTGGAATTCACCAATTTTTGTCATCAAAAAGAAGTCGGGGAAGTGGCGACTCCTCCACGATCTCAGAGAGATCAATAAATGCATACAGCCAATGGGTCCGCTTCAATGCGGCATCCCAAATCCTAATATGATTCCCGAGGGGTGGGAGATCCTAGTTGTAGATCTCAAGGATTGCTTTTACACGATTCCCTTAGACCCCAGGGACCGGGAAAGGTTTGCCTTTACGGTGCCGGTTGTGAACCACAGTGAGCCCACGCAGCATTACGCGTGGAAATTTTTGCCACAGGACATGCTCAATTCGCCCACCCTGTGCCAAATTTATGTTCACAACGCACTGGCAAAGTTCCGAAACCTTCACCCCAAAGCGTTAGTTTGTCACTTCATGGACGACATCTTGGTCGCGGTGCCGCAACTCAGCAGCGAAATGTTTTCAGACCTCCAGGCCAGCCTGGGGGAGAAAGGTTTACTCATTGCCCCGGAGAAAGTGCAGAGAACCGAGCCCTTCTCATACTTGGGTCATCGGCTTCTCCGCTCTTTCGCAGCACCAGTTTTGCCCCAAATCAACTTGAAGGATTCAGTCACCTTAGTAGAATTGCAGCAGGTTTTAGGGAACATTAATTGGGCCAGACCGTATTTCCGATTGGATACGGATCTTTTGAAACCGCTCTTCTCGCTGCTCACATTAGGTAAGCAGCCAGCAGACAGGATACAAATTTCTCGAGAAGCGCGCTTGGCTCTCGAAAAAGTCAACCAAGTTCTCAGCCAAAGATGGGTAGACAGGATCGCTCAGGGGCCATATGCTCCGATCCTGAATTTGTACATCGTTCGGGCAGGGTCCATGTTCACCGGAGCTCTAGGAGTAGATTCCAAGAAAGGAGCGAGTATCGTGGAATGGGTGTACTTGCCGAACACCTCTTCCCGAAACATCGTTCCTCCCCAAGAATTGGCCTCCGCGGTGGTCTACCGCGGAAGGCTGAGAGCTAGGGACATTTCAGGGCACGACTTAGCCAAAATTGTAGTTCCGTTCACCAAGGAACAGATTCAGCAGTTGATGCAGCTCGGTGACTCGCTTCCAATTGCTTTGGAGGGATTCACTGGATGCTTGGCATACCACTTGCCAAAGGACCCCAGACTTGTCTCACTTCAAACGCAGACAGTCAGCTTGTTCGAATTGCTCTCGCTGGTTCCGCTTCAGGGAGCCAGGACAGTTTTCACGGATGGGGGTCACACATATGGTGTCTTGACTTGGCAGGGAGGCCAGGCTTGGCGCACGCTGTTAACTCTTCCACAGAAGTCCGTGCAGCGGGCAGAGTTGGCAGCGGTGAACCTTGCCTTGCGCACCTTCGCCAAAGAGCGCCTAAACATCATTACTGATAGCCAGTATGTCAGGAATTTGCTTCACAGTCTACCGGGAGCATACATCACTCCCGCGATAGACAAGAATTTGCTTAGTCTGTTTCTCACTGCTCAATTTCATTTGCGAAACCGCACGGAGCCGCTCTATATTGCCCACATCCGAAGTCATCAAGACCTACCGGGTCCGATTTCCACGGGCAATAGCAGAGCGGACGCGGCTCCAAAGGAAATTCAGCAACGTTCAGTTTTGGGTGTTTTTACTACGCCAATTCAGAGTCATGCATTCTTTCACCAAAATGCCAAAGCGCTTGCCAGACAGTTCAATCTGCCACTTTCTCAAGCCCAAGGCATAGTTCGCTCTTGCCAGCATTGTGCAGGGGCACCGGGGGGCCCCTCGTGGGGGGTCAACCCACGAGGGACAGAGGCTAACCAGGTGTGGCAGATGGATGTCACGCATGTTCCGCAGTTTGGCAGATGGCAGTACATGCACGTTTGCATAGATACCTTTTCTCATTTCGTTTGGGTAACGGCGCAGAAGGGGGAGACTGCTTCCCACGTGGAGCAGCACCTCCTTTCCTGCATTGCGGCCATGGGCAAACCTCGGCACGTGAAAACCGATAACGGCCCGGCCTACTGCTCTAGGCAGTTGGCCGCCTTCATGGCCACCTGGGACATTAAGCATACTTTTGGCGTTCCTTACAATCCGCAGGGGCAAGCGATTGTGGAACGGGTCAATCGGACGCTCAAGTCCTATATTGACAAACAAACAGAAAGGGGGGAGCCACCAGCCCTCCCCAAGTCACAGGCTCAGGCACAGCATTGTCTGAATAAGGTATTGTTCACGTACAATCATCTTAATGTTTTTTCGGATTGCACGCCGCAGGAGAAGCACTTCCGCCGTTCGGAAGCTCTCCCGCGACCGATGGTCCGATACCGGGTGCCACCGGACCCTTCATGGAGGGGCCCGGCGCCACTCGTAACCTGGGGAAGAGGTTATGCTGCAGTTATGTCTCCTACAGGTGTCGTTTGGATTCCAGCTCGGTGTGTCAGACCTCACTTGGAATCACATGGCGTGGACCCAGTCCGACCCGAGTCCGATCCCGGAGATGGAGGACCTCACCCTGACCGAGGGGACCCGGCGGGAGAGGCGACGGCTGTGGACGCCAGCACCGAGGATCACCTGGGGGATGGTCAAGACCCTTTGCAGTGAGGCCCGGGACGCCCTCCAACGCGAGGAGAAGGAGCCGACACCGGAGAATTTTGTAGCTGCAGATCGATGCCAACTCCGTGGCATTCACCATCATCCTGATCCTCTCCCTACTTGCGGGGGGAGGCGTTCAGGCTGCCTCATTAAAGGCCAGCGATTTGATGCCCGGTGGAGACCTCTCTGCCAGGATGCAGTACAACATATGGGAAAGGTTGGCGGGTCTCGTCAACCAGTCCGATTTTTGCCTGAGACAGAACATTGGTTCTGCCTCAATCTTGAGCACCTGCCTCATCCCAGTGTGCCACTCTCCAGGTGCGCACCCCAGGGATGGGGACTGGCTTGTGAAACGGATTTTCAGCCCATACATCCCAGCGGCTTCTTCAGAATACGCCCGTTGGGAGATGCGGCTCACCATGACTTTGCCGGCTGATGCAGCCACTCTCCACACTCCTCGAGTGGCGGTCAGCCCGAACTCTACTTGTGGTCGGATGACCGGCTGCTCTGCAGTCGGTCGAGCCCGGCGCCGCTGCCTCAACGTTGGCAGTGGCAATTGGACTTGTGATAACCCAGTGAAACTTGGTTCTATGTATGCTCATGTTACGTTACCATCTGGTTGGTTCTTTACATGTAATCAGTACACTTGGAACTACATTCCCGCAAATGTATCAGATGCTATATGTTGTATCAGTCGTTTGACACTGTTACTCCCTACTAGGGATATGGTTACCCCAAGCACAAATGTTACTAATGTTTCAGCACCCGTACGACACACTCGCACGACCCAGTTAGACAGCTCATGTGAGAGCAGCTTTAGAGTAATGAGTTCAGCCGAATATCTCTCGTTGGCAGTCAGCATCTTTGGCGTGCCAGGCTTAGCCGTCGGCAATGCTCGGAGAATTGGTCGATTGGCTTGCGGATTAGCCAAAGCCATTAACCATACCTCCTCGGCGATAGCGCTGCTCAACCAGGAGCAGGCGGAGCTTCGCCATGCCATACTTGACAATCAAGCGGCTATAGACTATCTCTTATTGCTACATCATTTGGGTTGCGAATCCTTTCATGGTATGTGTTGTTTTAATCTTACTGACAATTCCCGCAAGGTACAGAGTCAGCTCACGGACCTCCATACCATAGTTGAAGGCATCAGAGAGGGTTCTGCATGGGGAACTTGGTGGAGTTCATTGTGGAACTGGATGTGGTCGTGGATTCCGTGGGGATGGCTTCAGACGGTACTCAAAGTGATTGTGGGGGTGATTATACTAGGCATAGCCATATGCTGCTTCGCGCAATGTATTCCCTCACTGATATCTAAGTGCCACTCCAGGAAGAAACCCCGAAGTGTCATTCCCGATCATCAGCTGATGCCCCTCTTGCGCAGAGTCGCCAGTCAGGCTCTTAAATAAAACAGAAAGGGGAGATGTGGATTCCCCATGCCCAATTGGCACGGGACCTTGGCAGAGGTTAAACCAGTTGAGCACACTCCTGGCCGCTGGCCCTTGCCAGTACGGAAATTAAGGGGGGTGGATTAATGATAGGGTTTGATTCACCCAATTAATGACCTGACCGACGGTTCCGCTGAGAGGGCATTTCTCCAGACTCTGTTATCCATTAAGGTAATCACTCATCTCCGAGTCAAGCCTTATCCCTGGCGCAAATAGAAGCCATGTTTACCCCGGTCTAAGCTTTAGACAATGGTGTTTCCCCTGTCAATGTTTGCCCACGTTAATTGACTTCCCCAAGAGAGGTTCCTAATTAACCCGAGTAAATAGGTGATGTGATTTTCTGTCGGATGACGTTTTTTTCCTGCCTTGCCTTCTGATCTATAAATGATGATGTCTTTTCCTCAATAAACGACTGATCTGATCTCGCTCCATACTGCCTCGTATCGTTTCTTGATCAGTCTCCTCCGGGACCTAACGGCCGTCCAGCGGCCCCGATTCCTACACAGGTACTTCCAAAATTTAGAGTGAAATACTGCTTCTGCTTGAGGCATGAGCCATCCCTACTTATAGATGATCTAACAATACATAGGAGGAGGAGGAGAAAAGCAAGATCACATGCAGTGAAGTCAGAAGGTGCTAGATTTGATCCCTGTGTTTTACAGAGGTTGGAGCACACAGAAAAAGCCTCCTCAAAGATTGTGGTGTTTTTTTTAAAACCTCAAAGGGCCTACCCCAAATAACGGCCACCTTGTGCCGGCTAATCTTACACTGGTCAGGCGAAAGGAACTGCAGAATGAACTCACCAAAAGGTGGCATCATTTTAGCAGTTTCACATCTGGCCTAGACACAAAAGAAGAAGACAGAGAGATTTCCACCCTGTATTTCTACTCCCAAGCCAGCAATTCAAAACCACTTGTATTATAGGTAAGAACCCTTCTGCTAGTGGCTTTTCCTCCATAAATGTTATGTATGCATAACTGTATGTCAATGGCCACGCTGCCTCTCAAGCACTCTGTTAGATTTGTTTGACAGCTCCTGCTCTCGGCAAGCTCACGTAGTATCGTGAGACTTCGGAGAGCGCGCAGTTTGAAATATGAGAGGCGCACTATCTATGTATCTTTCTAATGCAAATGAAGGGATTAAGAATTGTACATATGTTAATTGTCCAATCAGCATTGTTCCTGCTTAAAATGTATCATTCTGATTGTGTATATAAGATCTCATTTTGCCCCATCCAAGTTGTGTTCAGAACCTCAAAATAAAGAGCTGAATTTCACTACGTCGGTTGTCACCTCCGATTTCTGAACACAAAAATAAGAGCATCTGATGCTGCTCTTGATTTAAAAGCAAGATGTTATAATCAAATGGACAATATTCTTTCTAATTAGGATTGACAGGTCTCAGATCTTTCCTTGAAGTCTCAAGGAATCACTGTGTTTTCCTGCGTCTTGAAGCAGAGAGACAAAGCTCTAGGTAAGAGGCACTGGAAGAGGAGAAAGTTTGGTTGTTGCATTTGAGATGGCATTAAGCGTTGTGTAGCCATCCTCATGTATTTCCAGCTGGCACAAGAACTGAGGGACTCAGTATGAAATTGATTAGGGTATATATTGCACAGTGTCAGCGTACCAAAAGCAGGAACAAAGGAAGGGAGACTAGCAAAAAACAAAAACTGAACAATGCATACACTCAGGCCCTTAGTGCTACCTGTAATGTGGCAGGGATTGGTATAACAGTGTTGTGACTTGTGAGTCTCCCCCCTTGCATAACCCCTGGCAGCTGCAGAACATGGCACAAAAGAAAGACTATCAATGTGTTGGCAGTGAACCTTCTAAATGTCTGAGCCTACTTTCCCGATCCTTGCCAACCTCAGGGACATGTTCCTCTTCTGTAACAGCAGAAGAGCTCACCCATCTCCCAGTTTCAGTTTTAGGCCCAGAGCAGTGTTTCCCAACCTTTTATCTGGACATGCCCCATCTAAGCATCTTTAAAATCCTGATGCCCACCCCGCATGACATACTTATTATTCAAAAGGTGAACTTCTATTCATGTGGAGGAAGCATAATAGACTTCCCCTTAAAAATCAAATTGCCATACACACACACGCACGCACTCTCTCTCTCTCTCTCTCTCTGTCTCTCTCTGTCTCTCTCGGAACCACGGTCCTTGGGGGAATCACAGGCTGCTAACATGACCACTCTAGGATGTTGTTCTTGAGGTGCACATTTTGAAAATAAGTATGTAAAAATAAAGCTAAACAACAAGAAGAAAACACCAAACAACCCAGTGGGCTCAGAACTACTTTGTATTTACCACAGCAGATGGTGTAACATAATAATAATCTTACACCTTCTTACAGTTTGTCAAGGACAAAGGGAGCCTGGTTTTTCTCAGCAAATAAACTGTTTGCTTTATAAATGCTGTCAAAAATCATAAAGAGCCCCAGTTCTTATGCTTCCAAGGACACCCTCAAGATATTTTGCCAAACCCCCCCCCCACGCCCCCATCTCCAACAAGCCCACATATTTCTTTCTGCTATTTATACATAGTTTTTCCAAGGCATGGCAGGCAAGCTAATAAGAACGTATTTTGTGGCACAGGCAAGATCTTCTCCTTTTAACATTCAATTAAAAACTAACCAAGCCCAAAAAAAATTTTTGGGCAGAAACATAGGAAATGTCATTGCCAATAATTTTTTTAAGTACTTAACCATCCCACATGTAACTATAGGGCATGACTAGATAGCCAAATTGTCCTGGCCTGGTTCAGTCTAAATTGTGCTAAACAGGGTCACTTTTAAGGTGTAGTATGTAACTTGGGCAAATCATTGCATCCACATGTCAGAATCAATCATAACATACCTCTAGTAAAGATAAAGGTCGCCCTTGCTCGAAAGCCAGTCATATGCGACTCTAGGGTTCAGTGCTCATCTCTGTTTATAGCCAAAGAGCCAGCAGTGTCTGTGTCTGCAGACGTTTCCATGAACATGTGGCAGACATGCCTCAACACCAGAGTGCACGGAACACTGTTTACCTTCCCACCAAAGTGGTCCCTATTTATCTACTTGCAATTTCTTGCTTTCGAACTGCGAGATTGGCAGGAGCTGGGACAGAGATGGGAGCTCACTCCATCATGCAGTAACCGGGAATCGAACTCTGAACTTCCAGTCAGCGAGTTCAGCATCTTAACCACTTGAGCCACTGCAGTCCCTACTGACCCTGTTTAGCATGATCATGATGGATCTTCTTTCGCTTCAAAGAGAAGGAAAGCTTCCCCTTTCTCAAGATCACAAAGCAGCTATCTGTCCCCTTTCTTCTTCTTCAAGTGCCGTATCCAATTCCTAATATTGGCGATCAGCCATGAAGATTATCCTGGGAACAGTATAATGCAGTGGCCTTCCTTTTGCCTTCTGCATCGCAGTGTGACACCCGTACCACTGATCCAGTTCCACGAGTCACTTTCTAGTCTTGAGCTCTTTTGGCACACAAAGTTCTTATCAACCCCAGGCCAGTATTGATGAAGCTGCTGCCCTCCATCAAGATGGATTCAAGTGGGATTTAATCCACTTGGGGACCATCACCCTTCCCTGTGTACTTCAGCAACAAAGGCCATTATTCTTCAGGGTTATCAGGTTAGTTAACCACTGCCTGATTATCAGAGTTGACGCTGGCAGTATGGTCTACTCTATTACCATATCAGGATAACCTGATCATAAAGTTCCTTTGCTGAAGCTATTTAATGATCTTGAGAACTGGAAAACTTCCTCTTTGCTAGCTTGTGGCGGGAAAGGCAAAGAAAATTTTGCATTTCTTTTTAATTGTTGCTAACCTATTTGCAGGACTGCAGTGGCTCAAGTGGTTAAGATGCTGAACTTGATGACTGAAAGGTTGGAGTTCGATTCCCGAGTACTGCATGACGGAGTGAGCTCCCATTTCTATCCCAGCTCCTGCCAACCTAGCAGTTCGAAAGCAAGAAATTGCAAGTAGGTAAATAGGGACCACTTTGGTGGGAAGGTAAACAGCATTCCGTGCACTCCAATGTTGAGGCATGCCTGCCACACATGTCCACAGAAATATCTGCAGATGAAGACAGCACTGGCTCTTTGGCTATAAACAGAGATGAGCACTGAACCTAGAGTCAGGTATGACAAGCTTTAGAGCAAGGGCAACCTTTACCTTTATCCTAACCTATCTGCAATGCTATAAAATGACTTTTCAAAAAGCCCTTTCAAGGCTCTGTTAATATATCATCTTAGTGTGTTGAAAACTGCTGTGCATGTGCGTGTGCATGTTGATATGTGGAGGGAGAGAAGATTGTGTGTTATATTTGTGTATGTGCTTACAGGTGTAGTTTCTGTGCGCTTTCAACATTTAAACATCCAGCAAAATTTCTAAAGATAATTGCATACAGCTCTATGAAATAAATGGCCCTTTCAACAATGTGAAGGAGTGGTGATGTGGCTGAGAATATTTTTCTTGGACTACCCTTTTCAAGATAAATATCAGATATTAGAGAGATGGTGAAAAAAGGGAAAGAGGTGAGGATGATGAGAGAGAAATAGACAAGAGACATTTATTTCATCATCTGGTTGGTAAGACTTTTTGTTGCTCTTCAGTTTCACAGTCGATTCCGACCCTTCACAACCCCATGGACCACCACATGCCAGGCACCCCTATCCTCTACCATCTTCCTCAGCCCACCCCGGTTTGTGCCCATTGCGTCAACAATGCCATCTAGCCATCACATTCTCTGACACCTCTGCTTCTTTTGCCCTACAAATTTCCCAGCATCAAGGCTTTCTCAAGTGAATCCTCTCTTCTCATTTGATGCGCAAAGTATTTTAACTTCATCTCCAATATTTGACCTTCCAAGGAGCAGTCAGGGTTGATTTTTTTTTTAAGATCAAACTATTTGTTCTCTTTGCTGTCCAGGGTACTCTGAAAATTCTCCTCCAGCACCACAGTAATCTACTATGATTGACTAAATTGACTGAGGTGGCTTAGTGGTTAAGATGCTGAACTTGATGACTGGGAGGTTGGCAGATCAGCAGTTTGAGACCCGAGTGCTGCACAATAGAGTGAGTTTCTGTCTCTGTCCCAGCTCCTGCTAACTTAGCAGTTCGAAATCAAAAAATTGCAAGTAGATAAATGTTGTGTTCTCAATACTATGCCTTTAAACAATGTAACACTCGAAGGAGTGAATACAACAATCATCAGCTGTAACAATGTAACCCGTTGTAATAGGACGCGAGCTAGTGACCACCAGGTGGCAATAGCGAGCGCCCAGCTCACATGGTTCCAATTCCCCAAAGAACTACAGCGCGGGAAGATTCCCGCCACCACCTCACCTGGACAAGAAGGGCGTGACCGGGAATGACGTCACGCAGACAGTAGCCAATGGGCTATCGAGGAGCCACATTCAAATGTATAGCCACTGTATATATTGAGCTGTTCGTCCACCATTACCACATGTTCCCCCGGACCACCATGCAATAAAGATGTGTTAAGCCAACCTTTCGGCTGTTCAATTGTCTTGGTTCTCATACACTAAAATAAATAGGTACCACTTCAGTGGGAAGGTGAACAGTGTTCTGTATCCAGTTGTTCCTGCCACATGTCCATGGAACCATCTTCAGATGCAGACAGTGCTGGCTCTTTGTCTGTAAACAGAGATGAGCACTAAATCCTTTATTCAGATACAACTGGCTTTCGAGCAAGGGCAACCTTTACCACCTTTTTGAAATGATGAACCATATGGGTTGACTGAATAAATGGTTAAGTAAATGTTTAGGCAAAGCTTTTTGCAGTCACAGAATGTATATCTTGGAAAGGGGCTGTTGGAGCTAAGTGCACAGTGGTTCATATTGATTTAAGAGCCTTCTGCAGAGTTCAGATGTCCACCATTTGGCTGCAAAGCTTAGCCAGCCATAAAGACACCTAATGGAGTATAATAAAGATATATTCATCAAAATGGCCTTGTCAGCTACAGTTAATGACCAGCTGATGAATAGTTTGCTTTCCATTCATTGACATTTCTCTCAGGCCCATGTAGCCCACTGGAGCGGGGTGGTTAGGGGGGAGGGGGAGAAGTCATATTTGCAAGCTGTCTTTAAGCGACAGATCATCGTTAAGGTTTGATACACCCCAGAGGTTCAAGGAAGGGTCTCTTGAGAGATACTTGCACAAGACCTATTTCATTAACATGCTTATTCAAAATTAATATTTGAAGAGGGTGGGGGGACTGCTGACAACTCCACTAAATGAGGTTTTTACTCGATATTGTTAAGGGCAGTCTCAGTCCCACAACGGCCTTTTTGTTGGTATGGGTAAATCATAGTTTAAGGTCAAATTCTTCCTAGCTGTTTCTACTTAGCAAATTTTAAAAAGCAGCACATGTCACCAGAGGCCAAGATGCCAGCAGTGTCAAGATAAGGAGTGTTCCCCTCTTGATTGGAGTTAACCTCTTGGAGAGACAGGAAAAACTGATTTCCTGTATGCTTGCTGTCAATCTGCCCTCAACGCCATAAAGCTGATTGCTAAGCAAACTTGTCAGACAGGTGCCATGATTATATCTGACAGATGAACCCAGAGGTTACACAGGGACTAAAGGTCAGTTAGGGACAGAATGCAGAAATAAAGCACAGTTCTTCATTTAAGGAGATTAATGTCTCATGGATATGTTAGCCTTGCATAGCTGTTAATAGATTGTTGCTGTAGTTTAGGTTCCTTTGGACAAAAACAAAAACTAGCAATAGCTATCTATGGTTTAGACTTGGCCAGGAGTTTTCTCTTATGTCTTTCAAACAGTAATGTCTAGCTGGATATCCTGCAAATTGAACATTCAGCCACTTATTATTGAAGGGAATTGTGTGGAACAGGTCTCAGTGTTTCGATTTTTGGGAATGGAGCTGAGAGATGATCTAACATGGGGAGCAAACACCAAAGATCTGATGAAGAGAGCACAGCAGAAGTTATACTTATTGAGAATCCTCAGGAAGAACAATCTTTCAAGGACCTGCTGTTGGCATTCTACCACTGTACCATAGAGAGTGTGTTAACCTATGGTCTGTGTGTATGGTTTGGGAGTTGTACAGCTAGGAAAAGAACAAGGGTTGTAAAGACTGCGGAGGGAATAATCGGGTGTACTTTTCCCACTCTAGATCAAATCTATGCCTCCAGGTGTTAAAAGAAAGCTGTAGAGATTGCACATGATAGTACGCACTCCGGTAATGATCTCTTTCAGCTCCTGCTTTCTAGAAGAAGGTATAGGGTCATAAAGACCAGGACCAGCCACTTGAGAAATAGTTTCTACCCAAAAGCAGTTTTGGCTTTGAATGCAGTGAAATGCAGTTTATGAGGGAGCTTCTGTATATAGTTTTTAGAGTTTTAGAGCTTTTTAGGGGTTAAATGTGTATATGTGGGGTGGGAGTATGTTGATAATTTTGTACGGTTGTATTTTGTTTAGGTTTTGTTGGGTTGATATGTGGATTTTCAGTCTCATTGTTCTGTGCAGGACAATGACAATAAAGATCTATCTATCTATCTATCTATCTATCTATCTATCTATCTATCTATCTATCTATCTATCTATCTATGGTAATGGAGTAGGCCGTACAGCCAGCAACTCAATGCCAAGTGTTGGGCGGTGTTAAATAACCTGACTCCCTAAAGGGGCCAATGGAGGTGGAAGAGGCCATGCCAGATGGAATGGCTGTGAAGGCGCACTTTATCCATATCCTCAAGGCTGTGGCAGTCCATTGCAGTCTCGGTGTTAAATCCTCTATGTCTAATTTCATATGTGCCACAGGAGATGGCTCCATGATCAAAGTGTGTGGGTCACTTCATGGCAAGCTGGGATCCACGTTAAACAAATTCACACCAATGGAATTTTTCCTGCTTCAGGAGAAAAAATGCATTCTCAGATACAAGTTGCAGCCAATGACTTTCAAAGAGAGAGAAGAAATATTTTTGCAGGGCCACAATGAAGGGTAACAATAAAATATTTATGCAGTAAACCAAGGTGCTTGAGGATGTCAGCCTTGTTTTTTAGAGGCAGATTGTGTTTCTGAAAGCCTTTGAAAAAAGTAAGGTAAAGGCCACCCTTGCTCGAAAGCCAGTCGTATCTGACTATACAGTTCAATGCTTATCTCTGATTACAGCCAAAGAGCCAGCGCTGTAATGACACTCTAAAATAAGACTGTAGATTTAGTTTTAGAAGTTTCGAACACCCATAAGAGCATTCTCCTCAGTTTCTGGCCATCCTATCACCACCAAATTCAGCAAACCTTGTGAGTTATGATTGGCAGTAAGATCTTGGATGGTGAAAAATGGCAAGCATATTTTTAATTCTCTGCAGCTAGCAGGAAAGCAAACAGCATTTATGAGACAGGTTTTTAATTAGCCTTGAGGTTCTTCCATCTCATTCTGCTATTTTATTTTGATCTTTAAAATCTGTTGCGTGTTTCCTGTTTTGGATTGAAGAGAAAAGAGGTGGGATTTTTGTACTGGAAGGGCAGGATGCACATTTCACTAAATAAATACTTAATATAATTTTAGTGTTTGGGAATCAAGACAATGGAAACGGCTGTAAGCTAGCCTAGCACATCTTTATTGCATGGAGTACAGTACGAACATGTGGTAATGGCGGACAAACAGCTTCTTTTATGCAGTGGCTATACAATTGAGTATGGCTCTTCGACAGGCATTGGCTACTGTCCAAGTGACGTCATCCTTGGTCACGCCTTTCTTGTCCAGGTGAGGTGAGCGCGGGAATCTTTCCCGCGCAGCTGAAGGCATTTGAGGAATGTGTACCATGTGAGCTGGGCGCTCGCTACTGCCCCCGGTGGCCACTAGCTCGCGTCCTCATACAGAAGGTTACAGTGTTACTATTGGAGATTGTTACATCCACTCATTCGTGTGGTTACAAATACATTCAATACACAACAATAATTTAGCAGTAAAATGCTACTAAGATGATTATCAAATAGTTGTCTCTTTCCCCAAGAAATCTTTATGGTTTTCTGTTTGTTTGTTTTTTAACTGGAACCATTTTATGCTAGTCCTTGTGTCAGGCCAGGGAGCCTGAAGCTTGAACACCCTTCTAAGAGCCCTCCTAAGAGTCTTTAAGCATATTATAATGTGACACAGGGGAAATTATTCTAAAGTTTCAAGCAAGTCAGTTTAAATCAATAGAGGAAAATTCATGTTGTCCTTGTCTGTTGTTGCTGTACACATGATGCCTTAGTATCTGTGCTGTTAGTATCTGTTGTGTATGCGTGTGTCGTGTGATATAATGTGGAACTGTGTTTTTGTGTCTCCTGCCTCCCATTATTTATATTTCTCTCTGATGTTTACATTGCGCTTCAGCTATAAACAACTGACTTATTTTTTTAGTACTGTGAGTTGGCAGAGGCTTGATTTTCAGTCAAAAATTATAATGGAAATTTCCATTGCTTTCACTAAGAGGGCAAAATCCAAGTCCTGTAAATCAGAATCTGGCAAGCATCATCATTTTGATTAACATTTGCTAAACAGAAGGTTACACTAGGAGTACATTACTAGGATTAGTACAATGAGGTACAGTATTTGACATTTACATAAACTAATATACTAAACCTCTAATACTGTAAAAATCAGAGCTTCCTAGCTGATTACAGTAAGGAAAATGTCTTGAGTGATAGGTGAGGACTGCAATAATAACCACCACTACCATTTAGCTTGTTTTCCCCAAGTTCTACAGGTATTTCTATTGTTCAGTGGCAGAACCAGGTAACCCTGGATCCCCAACTACCAGGCCGCAGACTGGTACTGGGCAAAACTGTCAAAATATCAATAAAATTAACAAGTGAATGAGCAACGAGTTCAAAATGTCCTGAAAAGTATCTTATCTTAAGACTCGGAATGTAAACCAACAAAATTGTTACAGTCACAAAGAGCCATTGTGAGTTCAGGCCCTATCAGCTGATTCAGGAAGCAATAGTAATGATCTGCCCTGACTGATGAGAGTCTGCTTACAGTCCTATGTTTGGTTTGAGGCTCAACTATTTGACAAGAATGTTGACAACCTACAAAAAATTCAGGGGATAAAATAGAGGTAGTGACAGCTAGGAGCAGTAGTAAAGGTAGAAACAGGTTTAATTTAGTTCAGCATATATTAAAATGGAGAGCATTAATTCAGAGTAAAATATAGAGTAATGTACTTTTCACCCTGTCACAGAATCAGGGAAGGAAGATATTTATAAGCACCTTTACACTGAGCTAGTGAGGCCTGGCTCTGGATGAGAATAAGGGGACAGATGCCTAGACTTTTAAGACAGCTCTACTGCAAATCAAATTTGTCCTCTTCCAGTGATGACTCTCCTCTAATTCGTATCCCTCTTTGGAGATCTAGAAAAGTACTGTACTAAAATTCCCTGAGACTTCAATTAGTACCTAAAATATAAGATAAAAGTAGAAGACTGGATGGAGACAGTTTGACAGTTTGAGAAGAATTGTTTTCATTTTCAAAATAGCGAATCAGTGGTTATTGCCCATGGGTGTTGTAAACAGGGCCTGTTTATATTTTTCCTGTAGCATCTAGTCCAGTGGTGGCGAACCTATGGCAATGTGCCAGAGGTGACACTCAGAGCCCTCTCTGTGGGCACTCGTGCAGTCACCCCAGCACAGACTTCACCCGACCCCTCTGCCCAGCAGCCCAATGGGAGCACTTCCTCCCTCCCCATTGCTGTGTTGGCACTTTGCGATAAATAAGTGGGTTTTGGGTTGCAGTTTGGGCACTTGGTCTCTAAATGGTTCACCATCACTGATCTAGTCCCTTTATAAGCATATATGCTATTGTAACCCCATGAACTAATTTGTTCAGCCCAATCGGTGAAGAAATCCCAGGAATGGTCTGTGATTCAGGATTGGGGTTAGAAAGAATAGGGGAGCTGGCAAAGATAAGTTCTTTACTACTTGATAACAGAATTTCAATATGTTTGTGCAGGCACTGGAAGGGTAAATTGACACAATGATCTTATGTTTCTTTATCTATATCAATATGGAACTAAAAACGGAAAAAGAAATAAATTATGAGATGGTTTCATTCCAATAGATCACAATAAAATGCATTCCTGAGAAAGAACTGATATATCTGTTGATTTTGGAATGGCGAGATGAATAGGCAATGTGGCATAGTTAGGTTGGTGGATTAGAATTAGGAATAGCCAAATTAAAACCTTTCTCAAACATGGCCATACTCAATCTCTCATCTTAACTTCTGTTACAGGGTACTTGTGATGGTATAAACCAATGGAAGAGACCAATTGATATTGCCTTGAGCTGCTGGAAGGAAAAGTAAGAAAGAAATACATAAATTGAATAGAAGAGGGGTTCTTCAGAGTTTCCATGACAAGAAGTAGATTAGTATTCCATTCTAGCTATTATCTCATTATATAATATATATACTGTATATCAGTAATGGCCAACATTGGCACTCCAGATGTTCTTGGACTTGAATTCCCAGAAACTCTGATCAGCAGGAGTACTGACTTGGGATTCTAGTAATTCAAGTCCAAGAACACCTGGACTGCCAAGGTTGGCCATCACTGATATATATAAGATAGTATCATACTCTAGTTCTAGGGAGCTATAAATGAGTTTTGCACACTCAGTAAATTAAAGAATTAAAAAAAAATCAAATGTCTCTTTGAAACCAAATGAGAACAAATCCAAGATATATTTATCAACCAAAGTAGGACATTCACATCAAAGAGGAATTGACTCCCCAAATACAGTCTCTAAAATCCTAAAATAAATTAAAATATAATTCCAAATTTAGATACAGATGGATATCACAGTGTACCTTTACTATAATTACAAACAGCAGAGGAATGCAGATGAATTTTCTAAGGTGGCTCTGAGTCTTTGGAACACCCTCATGAAGAAACATTACATGCATCAATCTGTTGTGAAGATATTTTTATTTTGCTAAGTTTAAGGCATTGAGTTATTAGTTTATTCTGATGCTCATAGCTCTGTCTTTTAAATTACGGTGTTCTTTCTCATTCTTATGGATTTATTGCGATAGTTCAATGTTTTGCTGGTACAAGACTTTGATATAATGTAAACATACCTTGAGGAAAGTATTTCTAGATTGGAGGGCTACAGAAAATAGATACAATTGAGGCTCTATTGTGCCATCTGATAGAGAGGTTCGCCTCTCTAGCACCAGAAAGAGGGCCTTCTCTGTGTCTGCTCCAGCCCTATGGAACCTCCTGCCAATTGAGCTACGACTCCAGATGGAGTTGCTGCCCTTCAGAAAAGAACTAAAAACCTGGCTGGCAAAGCAGGTGTGGGGCACTGGGGATGCGGTGACACCCACCTGCTGGCTAATATAGTAATATTGCTACCTTGCTCTTTTTAGCTGTTGGGGTAATTTCTTATTGTATTTTTAATTGGGTTTTTTACTGGTTTTAAGTTTTTAGATTGTATTACTGATTTTAATGTTGTAAGCAGCCCAGAGTCGTTCCGAGTTGGGCGGCTATACAAATTGGAAATTAAATTAAAAATTAAATTAAATTATCTAATAAATTTACAAATGAGTGCTATTACAGTGACTTTATTAATTTACAATTCATTTCAGAAAACAGTTCTAGTATAAGATAATTGAAATACAGTGAAACCCTGCTTTACGGAATTAATTTGTTCCATGGGGTTTTCCTTTTTGCAAAAATTCCTTAGATCAAAGTGTCCATAGGAATGCATTGTGTGATTTCCCATAGGAATGCATTGAAAAGCAAGAAAAAGAAAAATCCATAAAGCGGGGTGTCATTTTCAATGGATTTCTTTCTGTGTGGCAAGTTTTCCGTAACGCGAGGTGTCCGTAAATCGGGGTTTCACTGTACATGTATACTTTACTGCTAGGGTTCTCCTTGGCAACAGGGCTCCACTCTGTGATGAACTAACGAAAGGGAGAAAAGCCATACAGAACAATGTTAAAAAGTAAAATTAAACAGATGGGACATAAAGAGTTAAATATACTTTATGAATTCACTAGAAGCCATTAAAAAGACCAGGATGACTGATGTTATTATTAAAACAGCTAAGATAACAGTAGTTTTTTTAAAAATGTGACAAGCAAAAGTTGTGAGGTGGGATGACTGAGTGAGGCAAAATGAAAGTCAAAGGAACCAAACAAAAGTACAATTGCGAAAGGCTAGAAGTGCGAGAGAGAAAGATCTGAGGGGAAACTAATGATTTAACAAAAACTGGGATGTGACAGGGAAAAAGTGAAGGAACTGGTGTTGTTTAGAATTGCTCAGAGATGACAAAACCAAGGGGAAATATGGCAGCCAGATGTAACTAGCGAAATGCAATAACATAACACCCACAAAGCTGGTGTTCACTTACTGAGGTGGTTTAAGTCCTGCCAGACATACTCAGTAGCGCAGCCACAGGTGAGAGAGTGATGGAGCCAAATCCCTTGCCAAACTGGGCTCATTTCCAATGCTGATTTTGCTGTGCAGCCATTACTAATAGTGATGGTGCTTTTACAGGTGACAGCAGTAGCAAATGCAAATAACCTTTCCCCGTCAGAAAATATTTTTAAGATTAATTTTGATTAATATGTCTTCTTTTCAGAATCTTATTCATTCATCACCTCTTACAGAAGTTCACCTTTATACATTTCAGATTATCTTTGGAGGTGAATTGATGTTTCTTCCTTAAGGCTATGAGCTTTAACCCACAGAAAGACTTTTCAAGTGCCAATTGTGCCCCAGCTATCTCGGTTAGTTTTACACAAATTAAAACCTGCAACAACAGATATATACTCACAGATGTCAAGAGGCCTACAAATGGTTGGATGCACAGTTTCTTCTAAACAAACAAGGACCCTAGACTAAACCACCTGTTTTAACCAGCAAGCGAAGGACGCATAATAAAAATCTAGAAAGTTATTTAAAAAGAAATTAGTTTTTAATTACACCAAGTAGTTAATTACCATTAGAGTTACAGGACAAAGATGTTTGTGGGGCATGTACAGTGAAGAAGCTGTATAGGTGACATTGTGGCAGAAGGTACAAAGGCAGGGGAAAAATAGAGAGGGGGCATAAGCAATGAAAAGAATTAGATAGTTTGGTCAGTTCTCTCTGAGTTTCTTCTTTGTATCTGCGGTCTTTAACTCACTGAACTCACTAATTGCTTATGTAAGGGTACACTCTGTCTTTCAACAGATAAGAATGGTTAGGATGCTCAGGATAAATACCCCCCTCTAGTGCCTGCTGCCTGAAGCACTTTGACTAGTAGCAGGTCTGGTGATGTCAAATTGTATCAATCAATGGCTTGGGGTGGGTGGGGAGAAGTTCCCACGATATTGCATCCGATCATCTAAGTGGTCAGATGAAATGAAGTAAATGACAACAGCCTTTATCAAATTTTATCATTTGCTGGTGTCAGCCCAATTTTTGAGTGCTGGACATTCTGTCTCTTTGGCCTTGGGATAATATGAAATTAAAAGGCCTTATTGTTTCATAAATGTGAACAATAGGTCTAAGATCCATTGGCACATGCTTTTGACAGGGGGCTGGCAGCAGGCAGAGTTCAACAAAGCTTGCCAATGCCTGTGTGCATACTTCTAAGAATAACTCAGTGTCCAAGAATTTGGCCTGCTCTACCATAAGCCATGGCCAGCAGGCAGCTGTTTCAAATTACAACAGACTGAACTGATACTGGCTTTATTATAGTTGGACTGACACGTCGCTTTCTCTTAATCGTTTTAATGTCTCCCCCCCCCTCTTTTTTTTTTTTTTGCCTTTCAGTTGGCAGCTTGCATGGCACTTATTTATTACATTGAGTGTTTTTCAAGACAAGTGACAGTTTAGTGGGATCATCTTGTAAATATGGAACAGGATCAAAGGGAAGCCTGTGTTGGTTGAAAGCTGGGGTTTTCCTTGCATAGAAAAACAAAGGGATCTGAATTTTTTTGTTCTTTTTTTTAAAGGTCTCTTCTTATTTTTCTTAGGAGGAAAGCATGTTCTAAACTATTTTCTCATTATTAGCTTTAGTTTCACTTTGAGTTTAAGGGAAACTCACAGAGCATGTATTAAATAGCAGGGATCAGCTTTTGATTGGCTATTAAGCCAAACTAAGCCCAGCTACCACGCCAACCCAGAAGTAAGAGGCATACAGAATGAGAACCTCCGGTGTATATGCTCTTCAAAAGCCCACACAGGAGAGAATTAATAACACATTCATATTAAAAGCAGGATAGGGCATCTGCATTTCAATCATAGGTTTGAAGAGAGAAATTCAGTTTGCATGGATTCGTGTAATCCACACATGAGGAAATTCCCTCTTCCACACAAGGATTAAAAGCACAGGAGTCCTGCCTTCTTTTTCACGTGGTCATCCATAAGCAATAGGATCCTGGCTCAACATCTCACAATCTCCAGAAAAAAACAATTGTTGGCTAGGACCTTCTGAAAGGCTTCTATACTTACCCATTCATTACATCCTTTCAGATTTACAGGGAAGGGGAGAGATTTTTACGGGTAGAAATGTTTTAATTTTCCACAGAAAAGAGCCCTTTTTAACTAATTTGAGATGAATATCTATTTGCAAATGTGGAGTGTATGACCTTCACTGCTGTAGATCCATACAGTGATCACCAGCTCACAGTTACTGAGATTTCTGTTTGAGCAAAGCTTAGCAAATTTCCCCTTGTGTAAGTAGCTGGGAAGGAGGAAGCATATACAGAATGGGTGGTTCCATGTGCGGTTAATTGGTAGCATATTACTGGCACATGTTTCTGTATCTATCTCTAGATTTATGTAAACATAGCAACAACATAAACAACAACAAAGGCCTGAGAGCAATTAGCACTTAGTGAACTAGTGCAGGAATTGAACATTAAACTATTCAGAAAAAACTTGTGTCTAGCCTCAGCTAGACTGTGGTGGCTTAGTGATTAAGACTCAGACCTTGATGACTGAAAAGTTGGCAGATCAGCAGTTTGAGACCCGAATGCTGCATGATGGACTTTGTTTGTATATTTATTTATTTATCTGATTTATATTGCCGCCCAATTCTGAAGACTCTGGGCGGCTCACAGAAAATAAAACCAATCACATTTTAAAAACCAATAAAAAACCCATTAAAACTGCCACCAAAAATTACTCTGACCCTTACATTTTAAAAGAGGGAGAAAGTGTTCTTACTAAATCAGCCAGCAGGCAGGGGTCAACACATCGCTGGTGCCCCACACCTTCTTTGCCAGCCAAGTTTTTATCCCTTTGCTGAAGGACAGCAACTCCGTCTGGAGACGCAGTTCAATTGGAAGGAGGTTCCATAAGGCCAGAGCAGACATTGAGAAGGCCCTCCTTCTGGTGCTAGAGAGACGAGCCTCCCTAGCAGATGGCACAATGAGAGAGCCTCTCCGGTCTGCTTTGGTGGGATGGACAGATGTTCTCAGAGTGACATAGTCTTTGAAGTATCCTGGCCCACTACCATGTAGGGCTTTAAAGGTCATTACCAGGACCTTGAATTGCACTCGGAAGCATACTGGCAACCAGTGCAGCTCCCGAAGCAGTGGCGAGGCATGGGCATACCACCTGCACCCCATCACGTCCCATCTCTGTCCCAGCTCCTTCCAACCTAGCAGTTTGAAAGCAAGAAATTGCAAGTAGGTAAATAGGTGCCACTTCAGTGGGAAGGTAAACAGTGTTCCATGCACTCCGGTGTCTAGTCATGCCTGCCACATGTTCACTAGTTATTTGGCTATAGACGGAGATGAGCACCGAACCCTAGAGTTGGATATGACTTACTTTCAAGCAAGGGCAACCTTCACCTTTACCTAGACTCAGCTTTTCCTAGAATCTTACAGTACTGCATCATCTGAGTAACAGCAAAAAGTTGTAAAAGCGATTGTGCAATCAAGGGGCAAAATCAAACAATCGCTTGCTGCTGTTCTTACTGCAGAGATAAGAACTGAGGACACTATTGCTTGGAGGGGGGAGACACCTTGATCATTTCCTAAAGTTTATAAAGGTAAAAGGTAAAGGTTTCCCTTGCTCGAAAGCCAATTGTATCCAACTCTAGGGTTCAGTGCTCATCTCTGTTTCAAAGGCGAAGAGCCAGCTCTGTCTGCTTCTGCAGACGTTTTTGTGGTCATGTGGCAAGCATGACTAGACACCTGAGTGCATGGAATGCTGTTTACTTTCCCACCAAAGTGGTCCCTATTGATCTACTTGCAATTTCTTGCTTTCGAACTGCTAGGTTGGCAGGAGCTGGGACAAAGATGGGAGCTCATTCCATTATGCAATACTCGGGAATCGAACTGCTGACCTCCTGCCAATTCCCAATTGTCATGGAGGTGGAAGAGGCCATGCCAGATGGACTGGCTGTGAAGGTGCACCTTATCCATATCTTCAAGGCTGCAGCAGACCATTGCAGTCCCGGTGTTAAATCTTACATGTCTCATTTCATGTGTGCCACAGGAAATGGCTCTGTGATCATTGTGTGTGGGTCACTTCATGGCAAGCTGGGATCACCTTAAACAAATTCATGCCAGTGCTTCAGGAAAAAATATATAATCTTGCATTCAAGTTGCAGTCGATGTCAACAACGATTTCTCATTCATTGTCAAATCTATGCTTGGCTACTGCACCATACTAGTTCTAAAAATGCCTGCTTTTAAATCTTGAGACAAGTGAATGTAAGGCGCAGGCTGGAGGTGTCTTATGTTTTTAGCAGTGGAGAGATAACTAACCAATAACCTCAATAACAAGATATGCGCTTTGGGATCCAAGTTTTGTTGAACTGGACAACAAATTCTCCAGTCTGGTGTGGAATGAGAATTAAAGTAGCAAAGTGATGTCCTCCTGGCTGAAATTTAAACATAGCAGGCTTTTTCCCTGTGTTAAAAATGTTGTACTTTTACCCCCTAAAAAGAATTCCTGCAATGTAGTCAGAAAGGAACTATATCTAATTATAATGTAATAGGATCCTAACTTTATTATACAGGGTTACTTTTTGCTGATAGCAGAAATAAGAAGAATGTTGAGAAAGGAATACTTTCTTAATGTCCTAGGTTATAGCAAGCATCAAAAACTGAGGTGCTAAAATAACTGCAGGTAAGATTGCATAAAACATTTTAACTAGTTCCCCCCCAAATTCCATGGTATGGTGCAGGGGCATCTGCAATCTCAAACCAGGAATAAACCCAATGGGAAGCTAGATTTGTTTTTGATTATTATCTTGAAAGTCTAAAATTCCTTAGGTGAAATTTAGTATGAAATGCATCCATGCAATGATAAAGGTGAGTGCGTATGTCAACATCTGTGCTTTATTAAATCTGAACTATTTTCACTAGGCAGTGAACTGGAGAGACTAAATTCCCTGATAAAACCAGAAACTCCTGGAACCAGTCTTTGAAGACATTCCTTGTTGCATTGTTCTTTAAGAAAACATGAGCATTGCTAAGGTAACTTTTTTTCCCCTGAAAAGTGTAGCAAAGCTTCCAATAACACCAGTTTCCCTAATTCTGTACACTGAGTCAAAAAGGTATTTACTGAATCTTGTGGAACCACTGCTCACAACTAGAAGGAGATAGAAACTTTTGATACGGCACAGACCTGAGTACATATTGCTCTGTAACATGGGAGGCAAGAATAGTTAATAGGGCCTCGGTCATGCCAAAGCAGTAGCAAGCAATGAAAATATCCACAACCAGAAACATCCAACACATGAACCAGTTCTGAATTAATAATTCTGGTGAATACTCCTTCTTCTTGTGCCATATCCGATTCGGAATGCGATTAGCCATGAAGACTGTCTTGAGAATATAATGCAGTATCCTTTCATCTGCCTTCCGCATTGTAGCATGTCACCCGTATCACTGATCTGGCTCCACAAGTCACTTTTTGGTCCCTTTTGGCATGCAAAGTCCTCATTAGCCCCAGGCCAATATTGATGAAGCTGCTACCCTCCATCAAGGAGGATTAAAGTGGGATTTAATCCATTTAGGGACCATCACCCTTCCCTATGGACTTTGCCATCCAAGGCCGTTAGTCCTCAGGGTTGTTGGGCTAGTTAACAGCCACCTGATGATCAGCGTTGAGACACTGGTAGTATGATCTACTCCAAGAGTTCTCAACCTTTTAAAGCTGGGGGCCAGGTCACGCTCCCTCAGACAGCTTTGGGGGCCGGACGGCCATTTTGCCCTTCCTCTACCACATGGCATTTCCTTCCATCTGCATACAGCCCATGGACCGCAGGTTGAGAATCCCTGGTCTACTCTATTATTACCATAACAGGTAACCTGGCCAGAGTACTCCATTGTATCAGAATTCCATTTAAAGTTGTAATCCCAACGACGGAATTCTAATGGAACTCTACAGAATGTGCCTCCAGGTAAACATGTTTACAATTTTTCCATAAATTTTAGATTTCAACAAAGGAGTTTTGAAGAAGGTTGTGTTTTTGACAGGTTTCCACGCATATTAAGAGAGACTAGAAGTATCCAGATTATACAACAGATTACTGAGAAATTGATGTTGTTTGCCATTCTAATTATTGTAAATAAATTCAGATTTCTTGTATCAATACAATCTCTTTAGTCAAGCTGTATCATTTGATACATACAAGTAGCTATAGCTGAAGGAGAGCTCAAGCTATTTCCACCAGCTCCCCCATAAAATTAACCCTATTGTTTTGAAGGCAGTTTTCAGTAGCTTCCTAGTCCAGTTGTTAATATCATCGGCTTTTCCTGAATTCTTTTCAGAGTTGGGAAATCAGTTTTCCTGCTAATTAGTTAACATCTTGTGCATTAACAAGAAATGTGTGTGTGAGAAAAATATGCATACAGTAGTAATGACAATGTATTTCTGAGTTGTCATCATGTCTTGTTCCTAAACATTTGGTAATGTTAGTTCATAATGGAAACAAGCATCAGTAGACTTATTCATTCTTGGTCCTGAAACATTTCTTTCATTAGAAAGCAAGATCATAAGCAGGCCAAGCTGCTTACTTACACAGCTCCTCTAAAGCCAATTTTGAAAAGGAAGTCAAGCAAAAAATAAAGAACCATGCAAACTTGTCATGTCACTAGGAATATTGCACTGTCAGGGGAAGAACTGTAAAATAAGGGGAATCAAGATGAATGTGAAAATCATACTGACCACCAAAGTAAGTTAACAGTCGTTAACCTTGTAAACCCTTAAGACAACTTCCCAGATGACTTAAATATGACATGATTGGCTACAGTGTCTGAAAGTAACTGCAGATTAAGAGAAAAATAATTCCTTCTTGTGTGGACTATAATGAGATGTGGCAGGGCTGTTCCATGTGGAACTGTGAGTTTAGCTGCCATATTAATTCTTGTTAAACTGGGACTAACTACTAAGGCTCCCTTGACAACATCAGGGCACTGGTATGCCAGTCTTTCTGCTCTGATCTAGTCTGTCAACACTAAAAAATATTCTATGCAACTTCAAAAAGCATTTTATTGTGCTTGAACCATGAAGACCACTCTTCTGTTGATTTATTCATGTCAATCACATCAACATATCCATGCAAAAAAAAAGTTTGATTATTCAGCCATTAGCCCTCTACACATGGTTATCAGGTACAGAGTTAACCAGATCTAGCTCCTTGGATGTCCTCTAAGGATGAAAGCCAGTAGCAGAATCTCCAATAGGTTCTTCTACCCACCCAACCCCTCAAAGACCTCGAGAAGGTTTTGGACTAGGGTTAGCCCAATATATTTTGCTGCTTGAAGCAGATTAGTAAATGGCGTCCCGCTTTTTTTAAAAAAAAATGTATGCAAGGTACATAGTAACTCAGTCATTGCTGGTCCCAAGCCCAGATGAGAAAAGAGGTGGGTTAGACATCAGGTTAACGCCCCAGTCAGTGATGCACACAGCACTGCAAAAAAATTTACTCCCTACTCTGTGGGCTGGCCAAATTTGTGGGTGGGGCCAAATTTGTGGGCGGGGACAAACATCCTGCATTATGGGCTATGGATGCGGGCATGGCCAAGCAAGTGGGCATGGCCTGAGGGAATTTCCGCTACCGGTTCTGCAGAACCTGCTGCAGTGCATCACTGACCCCAGTCCTGTAAAACCTTATTGTTAAAGGAACAAGGAGACTCATTGCCCAATATACTATGGTCGTGGAGACAGGTGCCACACACCATGAGAAGGAACTACTACTACTACTACTACTACTACTACTACTACTACTACTACTACTACTACTACTACTACTACTACTACTACTAAGGTATAGAGTAGTAATAAAAACCCAACTAAGTTATTTTGGCAAAGGAGGATGTGTTATAAAAGAATTCAATGAGCTATAAAAGGATAATAATTTCGTGTCAGAGATTATTTAGGATTGAAAGGATTTTTAGGGGACACCTGAATGAGGCTCCTTTCATGTCCACAAGTGCAGCTCTCAGGTATTGAAACCCGCCTTTCCAGTCTCCAGCTCAGTGTTTTAACCACTAAGCCACCAGAGGAGCTGCTATATTCATTGTTATCTAATTTTTAATTTAAATATTAATAAAAATAAAGTAACAGTGATCTATCTTTCCATAACTCCCAATGTCACGTGTACGGAAGAAAGCTATGGCTCAAATCCAACTGCTAATTCCAACTAGAGTACCTGACATAAGTGTTGACAAGAAGTCCCATTCATGCAATTTTACTTTTGATTTAGCCACTTATTCGTGGACCTTAGCCCCCAGAGGACCAGGTGTTTAATGGCTGATGGAAATGAAGAGCCTACATTCATGGAGCAGAAAAATAGATGCATATATACTTGGGGGAAAGCTAGTTGAAGGCAGCTCCACTTCTTCAAGTTTATACTATGCTGTGCAAAAGACTAATGAATGAACCACTGGATTATCTAAAACAGTAGGGTCTGATTTGTGGAGTTGAGATAGGGACTCATTTAATATCTTAAAGAGATGTTAAAAGACTGGACCAAGTGTCCTGATTCTAAAATAATGCCATTTTCACTACAATCAACACAGCTCAAGATGATTTACTTAAGCTGAGAGGATCTGGCACGGGAAACAAAACCGCGCTAATAATAAGACATTTTTATTTTCTTTGACTGAGCCTCCGACTGCCTGATTTTGTTTTTCCTGTTTCCATCATGTTGTCAAATGGAATAATCATCAGAATGTTTTTGAATTTAAGCCCTTTTCCCAAAGGCAAAATAAAAACACCCACCCCTTTATTTCCCTGCTCCTTGCCTGCAAGAAGGAACTAATGTTGGCCATTTATCTGAAAGACAGAGCTGGCAGCTGAAAAAGATAACATTCTGGACATATTTCCTCACATTGTTTTACCTGCTTTAACTGTTCACAGATGGTTTCTTGAATTCTTGTTTTATATGTTATTAGAAAGAGACACACATACCTTGAAGACCACACCTAGCTTCAGAAGCATTCCATTTACAACTTAATCCAACTCTTTTCCAGAGATGGCTGAAGAATTTATAATATCCTCTTTCTTTCCGGCTCAGCATCCATAAAGCTCCTGGGTATCGCCTGCCGCTTGTATGCCCCCCTCCAGACGCTCAAAGTGAATTCCATCCCTTCTTTTAATCTGAGTGATGTGGCCCCATTCCAGATAATTCAAGTCATACTTCAATTTTACTGTGATCTGCAGAGCTTAAATGAGTCATAACTGATATATCCTGCTACTTTCAGTGGGAATTTCGGACAACTAGCTGAACCTGATTTTGGGCTTCTCTCCTTTAGCACACCACATCGTTAATTAAAATTGTAGAGCAGCATTTATATTAACAGAGCATCTCTCCCAATGCAAATGTGGATGTAGTTTTGAAGGTATGTACCTTGTGCTGGCTTAGTGGTTGAGACGCTGAACTTGATAACTGGAAGGTTGGCGAGTCAGTAGTTCAAGACCCGAGTACTGCATGACAGAGTGAGCTCCCATCTCTGTCCCAGTTCCTGCCAACCTAGCAGTTTGAAAGCAAGAAATTGCAAGTAGATCTATAGGGACCACTTTTGTGAGAAGATAAACAGGATTCTGTGAACTCCAGTGTCTAGTCATGCCTGTCACATGTCCACAGAAACATCTGCAAATGCAGACAATGCTGGCTCTTTGGCTATAAACAGAGATGAGCATTGAACCCTAGAGTCGGATATGACTGGCTTTTGAACAAGGGCAACCCACCTTTACCTTTACCTTGCCTTGTGCTGGAGCCAAGAGACAAAACACATTTGTACACTGCTGCCCATTTGAGCTAAACAATCTTGGGAATGGCGCTTGAGAACCCAGGTCTGTTTTTCTGGGAGACTTCAACATCTACGCCAAAGCTATCCTAACAGGTCCTGCTTGGGATTTCATTGTTAACTTGGCAACCATATAACTGTCTTAATATACATATGTCATACCTGGTCCTATTTTTATTTTATTTTTTGCTGAAGAGGTCCCTACAACTCTGTTGCCACATTCAGATAATTTTCTTGTGAGACTTGGTTTGATGGCTTTTGCTCCTTCTTGCAGGGATGGGAGACCTATCAAGATAGTCCACCCCCAAAAGATTCCTAAATATTGGAGGTGGGATGGGGTGTTATTGTGTTAATAGGTCTGGCAATCTCACTATGGAATATGAGATGTGAGGGGCTGCCAATACAGTTACTCTCTACTGCCCACTCCTCTACAATTGAGCCTGTAATTCTCTTTAGGTTAAGGATGATCTCCAGGTGATGAGATGAACCAGATGAAAGCATGCTGGTGGCACAGGTCTCAAAACAAGTATTATTGGAAACTAGTGAGAATTCTTTGTTGTGCCGGCTATGCTGCCATCAAAAGCATTTAAAAAGTTTACTTTACCTATGCTATTTCATCTTTGATCTGCCTTCCAAAAGAGTTGTCCTGAGTAGAGGAAAGTTAGTTGGAATCTGGCTTGAAGATGCCCTTAGCCACATGCAATGATCAACCCTTAGTCACATGAAATGATCATTTTGCTAGATACTTCAAAGAAAAAGTAACTTCTATTTGCTTAGAACCTGATGCCAAAAATGTTGCAGTATCTGGGCAATTGTCCAGTGTACCACCAGTTTTCATGGGATCGATTGCAGCTGTTGTGAGCTGATGTCACGAACAAGAGAAATTAAACAATTCCATGCCACCACATGTAAAATTAATCCTTGTCCTCCTTGGTTGATAAGGGACAGTGCCTGCCATCTTAAAACAGGCTATGTTGCATACATGCCTGTGGGATCCGCGCACACAATTGGTATACTGGCCCTGACAGAACCCCAGTAAGGGGTGATCACATCATTACCAGGGGTTCCTGAAGGGACAGAAATTGGGGGAGCTGAATATTAGATAGGGTTTAATTCATCACTAACTGATCTGACAAACTGCTGGTCAACAGAGAGCTAGTGACTAACGTGTTTGGTGCGTAATAGGCAATCTCGCGCCTGCGGATTATCTTTAGCCCTAAAACCAATACCAGCCACATGTTTACCCCGGATAACATGGAACAATGTATTTCCCCTGCCATTAATTAAATTAGTTAATTAACTTCCCCTGTAGACTTCCCGAATTAACTTATGTAAACATGGTGTGTGAATTCTGCCAGATCGCAATGCTTTTACATGCAGCCTGTACATGATAAATACTATTGATTTGCCTTCATTAAATCACTGGTCTTCGCTCCATCTTGCCTCGTGTCTTATTGCTTGACCAGTCTCCTCCGGGACCCAATAGCCGCTTCGTGGTTCCGATCCAGCTTGCGCAACCTGCTTCGCAGCCCAGATCCAACACATGCCTGCAAAGGACCTCATTGGACCAAGAGATATGTGGGAACCAGTAAACTATTACAAATATTCCCTTTTTGGGCAAGGTGCTTAAGCAAGTGTTGCCTTGGCAGTTTCCAATGTTCTTGAAGGAACATTTCCAATTATCTGGACCTATTTCAACCTTGTTTCAAGCCAATGTTTTCTACAAAAATAGCTTTGTGCTGACATTGACTTCATTTCAGGGCCAACTTCAAACATGGCTGTTCACCATAGCCTTTAGAGTTTCACACTTGAGCAGGTTGTGGAGTTTTGCTTACAGTTTTAATGGATTTAAATGGCTTAAATGGCCTGTTTGTTTTATATCTTTTAAACTGTTAAATCATTTTATATATTTTAAATTGTTAAATATTTTATGTTGCTTTTGTTGTACCCTACCCTGGGATCTTACAAAATGTTCTAATAAATAAATACATTTTGAATAGGGATGTTCACTATTCAAGGGGGTAAAGGATCTAAATGAGGCAAACCAGATAATTTTACATTATTGGAACAGAATAAGGATGGCTCAAGAAACTCACAGGTCTTTCTTAGTCAGGTAAAGTGTCCCTGCAAGTAGCTGAAATATGCTGCAGTGCTTGAGGGATTAAAAATTCTGAATTTGAACGAAAATTGTTTTTTGCCAGTTGCTGTAGCAAAAAAAAAGCAAAATGAGATTGGCAACTGAAAGCCCAACAAAAGCCATTTTCTTCTGGAAACTCCCGAAAAATTGAGTCACCTAGTTAAGCAACCCTATTACCTGCAGGCATTATTTGATTGGTTGAATTCTATAATATTTGTGCTTTTTCTTTTAGGTAACGACATTAACTTTCCATTACCCTCAGAATTGATGTATGTGTGTACAGCAGGGATTCTCAAACTGTGGCCCATGGGCTAGATGCTGCCCATGGCACCATTTCATGTGACTCACCACCACCATCCCTGGAAGTACCATATGGTGGAGGAAGGGCAAAATGGCCGTCCGGCCCCCGAAACTGTCTGAGGGAGCGTGACCTGGGCCCCAGCTTAAAAAGGTTGTGAAATCCTGGTGCACAGGTTAAATGATGCCCTCTCTTCTATGGGCTTTGATTGGGTCAGTGAAAGTAATGTTAGAGAATAGAGATGGGATTTTCAGATGTAAAGGACTCCTACTCCCATAATTCAGCAAGAACATCCCAGGTCAAATATTGGGAATGAAAGTCCTCAAATTAGCAAAAGTTACAACTGTCCATCATTTCCATGCTGTTCCCAAATCATCTTCTTCCAGTGGTTATTACAGTACCTGCTCCCACATCTGCTGCACCATGGGACTTGCACCATTCTCTGAGATTCATAAAAGTGCATGCGAGAATGAGTTCCAATAGAGGCTGGAAAGAATGTAATTTTTCAAATATGGGAGGAAGCTAAAGAAATCATTATCCCCATCTCGAATACAGAAAGATGCATCAGTTTGAGAGAAATGGGAAGTTTTGTATCTGATGCAGATAAGAGGGTTGGGAGGTTTTTGTTTTGGCAACTCTGGAATCAAGGATTCACTTTATTCCACCCAATCCTGAGCCTGGAGTAGTCAGATTCCAGACTCTGCTATTCACATTTGTAAGAAGAGAGAAAAGGCTAGAATAAATGTGCTCAACATCACATGTAAATTTGTCCTAGCAGTTTTAAATTGACATGCAGCAGATGTTATATAGACTTAATTACCGTATTTGCTGATGTATAAGACACATTGGGGTATAAGACGCAACACATTTTTATACACATTTTAAGGAAAAACATAATTTTCTACATATTTTCATGAATTTCCAAAGTTAACTCTAGGAGCTGGGAAGGGCGGGATTGGTGGAGGAAGATTGGTGGAGCCCCTTCACCCAGCTCCAACCGCCACTGATTATCAGGAGCTGGGCAAAGGGGCTTGCAAAGCATCTAGTCATACCACATGACCAAGGAAATGTCTGTAGATTGACTAAGGGTGCCCAAACTTTTCAGGCTGAGGGCCGATCACATGGTTCAGGGAGCCGGTCGCTAAAGCCCAGGGGCCAGATGCGGCCCTGATACCAATTCATCCGCCCCATAAAGCTCTTGTCGCCGTATGGGCGCATTTTACTTCCACTTCCAGGAGCGATGAGGGCTTCGTGGGCTGGATGAATTGGCATCGGGGGGCTGCATCTGGCCCCCAAGCCGTAGTTTGGGCACCCCCTGATTTAGACCACGCTGGCTCTTTGGCTGCCCTGCACTCTGACAGAAGGAAGAAAAATCTGGAGTAGCTTGTTTGAGGAGAGGGGGGGAAAGGCTACATGCAACATCATATGAGTAGTCTGCTGTTTGCACACTGGAGCATTCCCTTCCTGTCAAGTGAAAAAGATTCCACACACAGTACTGTGCTTTCTGCTGAGAGCTCCCCCAATCCCCTGAAGACTGAGGGTTCAGTATTCAAGTGCATGAATGTTGGAAATGCACTTTACCAGCTGAAGTTACTCCTCCTGTAGGAAAACCCAAGTCTGGGTCTTCTATCCTTATGAAGTATGGTTTTGAAAACAGATGATTGTTGTGCTGGGACTTAACAGGGAAGTGAGAGCATTCTTAACTGTTCAGAAAGGGACCAGTAGGGAGAAAAATGCTACTCGTGCTATTAGCCTTTCACCTTAATTATCGGAGGGGGGGGGGGGAGGCTGCCATTTACTAGGTGAAAAAAGAAACCCTCAGGGGATGTGTTCAGTGTAATTTTTGGCACATTAATGTTGCCTAGGATAAATTGTTTTGGCTAATTGAGTTTGGTTATATTCTGAGAATCTTTGGACTCAAACCCACTAAATGGCTTCAGTTTCCTGAGTGGTGTACCTAGCAATAGAATAATGTATGTCATTTTATAAATAGATTGTACACCCTAGGTCCACATGTAGGAAGTCAAGGAATTGACATGACCTTCTAATATAGACACATTCATGGCTCTGTGCCATTGAACAAAAGTCAACAGACTGTGCCGTAATTTACTTTCTTTGGAACAGTATGCTTGCCATGTTCTTTTACAAATATGTTATGCCTGGAAAATGTTGGGAATGATACAAATGGAGCCTGGAGCACCTTGCTCTCTGCATTTCAATATCTATTAGATTAAAAACAATGTTATTTTCAAAACACAGAAAAGTAGCTTGAAATCTCCTAAAAGATGAAATACAATTATCACTGTCTAATGTACTGTATTTGCTGGCGTGTAAATTGCACTTTTCAATTGCACTTGAAAAATGGTGTGTGCCTTATATGCTGGTAATCAAAATGATCATTTTGATCAGTGGCGGCTGGATCCTTTGAAGCCTGTTTTCCCCATCCCACAGCCGCTGGCCACCAGGGGCCAGGGAAGGTGGAATGGAGGGGAAGGGAGGGGAGATGGATCATTTAAAGCCCGTTTTCCCCCATTCCACAGTCGCCAGGGAGGATGGAATGGGGGAGAGAGAGATAGTGAATGCTTCCCTGAGGGAGGGGGTAGTTCCAGCAGTCTTCAAACATGCGCTGGTTTGCCCTCTCCTGTAGAAACCATCGCTCGACCCTATAGTTATTACAAACTTCAGACCGATTTCCACCCTTCCCTTCGTGGGGAAGATGTTGGAAAAAGCAGTGGCACAGCAGCTCCAGGTGGTTCTAGATGATACAGATTATCTGGACCCGTTTCAGTCAGGTTTCAGGCCCGGTTATAGTACCGAGACAGCATTAGTCGCACTCTTGGATGATCCCTGGCGGGAGCAGCAGCTCCCCTTCACAACCAAGCTTTTTATCACAATTTTAACTCTCCTAGTCAATCTCCACAGGTCACAGGACAAGAGGGTCTTCTTGCCTCTTAAACCTGCTATGCAGGGATCATAAGCAAAATGACTGGATCAAATCAGTCTAATATGTTGCTTCCCACAGTGGCCAACCAGAAACTTCTAGAGCAGCTGTGTCCAAACATTTTAATGCTGCGAGCCTGACCATGCTCCTGGAAAGCTGAGCTTTCATGCCCCCGCCCCGAAGCAGAAATGGATGCATTTATGGCTGTCATAAATGCACCCACTTCCACATTTACTACAGCCGCAGGCATATGTGGGGGTATTTTATGTTAACTTTCCATTTAAATCAGTACCTTTTCCATCTACTTGCAATTTCATGCTTTTGACCTGCTAAGTTGGCAGGAGCTGGGACAGACAATGGGAACTCGCTCTGTTCCCAAACTGCTGACCTGCCAACTTTATGCTCATCCAGCTCAGCATCTTAACACCTAAGCCACTGCAACCCCTGGCCTGGGAAGGAGAGCCAGTTCTTATAAGCCACCCCAGGTGGAGCTTATAATGGTTCAGAACTTTCCCCAGGGTTCTTGGGTATGACTTAGTAGCTGCAGTAGGGTGAAGATCCAATCCTACAAGCAGTAGAACTGCCATCCCGGCTGGGGGTTCAGTCTTGCAAGCATCAAGCTACCTCTGGGGAACTCAGCCAACAAATACTGGAGTTGCCTCAGATTTTGACAGATTTCCTGCAGCAGCTCCGCTTCACAACCAAGCTTTTTATCACAATTTTAACTCTCCTAGTCAATCTCCACAGGTCACAGGACAAGAGGGTCTTCTTGCCTCTTAAACCTGCTATGCAGGGATCATAAGCAAAATGACTGGATCAAATCAGTCTAATATGTTGCTTCCCACAGTGGCCAACCAGAAACTTCTAGAGCAGCTGTGTCCAAACATTTTAATGCTGCGAGCCTGACCATGCTCCTGGAAAGCTGAGCTTTCATGCCCCCGCCCCGAAGCAGAAATGGATGCATTTATGGCTGTCATAAATGCACCCACTTCCACATTTACTACAGCCGCAGGCATATGTGGGGGTATTTTATAGCTGACATAAATGTACCCACAGGAGGAGGGCTGGATGAAATGGCTTTGTGGACAGTAGGTTGGGAGCCCATGCTCTAGAGAGCCAGTAGACAAAGGAAACGGCCCACTCTAGTTGCTACTCTTACCAAGAGAAAACTGAATGTTCCACATTTCCCTTCTGCTTCCTCTTTTCAACACTTTGCCTAACTTTCCTGTATCTGTCTGTTGGCCAGGAAGTTCTTACACTCACTGATAGGATCTTCAACATTATATAACACACAAATTGCCATCTGTAAATGAATGAATGAATGAATAAAATTACTAGAAGAAAGCTAGTGCCTTAAAAAAACCAACCTTCTAATTGATAGCATCATATATAACACAAGACAGTGATAGAGCGAATGCAGCAGCAACCAAATGCCTAAAATACATGGACTAATTGCAACAGCAAATTAAAATCAGATACCAAATGCTTTGCTAGAAACCAAAACATGTACATATTGACTTTTGAGACTATAGCTCTCAGTTTCTCCCAGCTGACATGGCCACTGGTCTTACGGGTTGAAGGGTTCTGGGAATTATATCCCCCAAAATGTAACTATTTCAAGCCGTTCTACAAAAAAAGATAGTAGCCATTGTCTAGAACAGTAGTTCCCAACATGGGGCACATGCCTCACAGGAGGACTTCAATTCCCAGAAATCTAAGTCAGTACATTTGGGGAAGTGACAAGCATCCTGGAACTGAAGTCCAGAAAACCAAAGGTTGGGAAACACTGGTCTAGAAGGATATTATTGAGGAGGTGAGACAGATTGACCTTGAAGGGAGTTCCACATTCACTGTCTCCTAGAACTCAAGATTCTTTACTGCACAAACATCAGGTGCAGCTGAACACACAAGATGGTTTTAGGAATGAAGAAGCTTGTTCTTCAAAACAATGAAGTTGAAGTTCATCAACAATATTTTGAATTGTATCTACAAACAAACGGGAAGATAGCATAGCTGCTTCGAGAAGTCACATGTTCCCTAAACCAGGGGTCCCCAACCTTTTTAGCACCACGGACTGGTGGCAAGGAGGAGGGGCCCAGCTGCCTGTTAGCCACACCGTTTGACTCAGGCAGTGAGGTATCACAGTGCACACAGACAGGGGGCAGAGCCCCACCTTGGTTAAGCAACATGGAGAAGGGGCCTGGCCCCATACCTGTCAAGTGCCCCGTAATGGCCGAGATTACCCCGTATTTTTGCACCGCTTTTCTTCATTTCCCGCCCGGAGCTGCCGCTACCCGTAATTTGGCTGCGGGGGGAAAGTAGTTACTGCGCAGGTCCTTTCTATGCATGCGTAGAACCCTTCTATGCATGCGTAGAAGAGTTCTGTGCAGAAGGGGATGCATATAAGTCTTCTACGCATGTGTAGAAGTGACCTTCGCAGAACAGTTCTGTGCAGGTCCATTCTATGCATGCGTAAAAGGCTTCTACGCATGCGTAGAACGGACCTGCGCAGAACCGTTCTGCGCAGGTCCCATATTGTCCGGAGCTGCGCTTGACAGGTGCCCTGGCCACCTGCCTATCTGCTGTATCTGAAGCCCATGCTCTTGTTCTGTTCGCCAGGCAGACCTGGCAGAAGGCTGCTATTGGGGCTCTCAGTGCCACCTAACCCCACAGCCCAGTCTGGGACTGCCTGTGGCCCAGTGGTTGGTGATCCCCTGCCCTAAAAGAAATGCTGTTAGGTTTAGAGATTATGAATGTTTAGACAAGTTTCAAATATTTTTGTTTCATCTGCAACTTTTCTTTTAGATCTTATCTCTTCTTTTGAGAATCTCTCATAGAGAAAATAAGTTGAATATAAAAAAGGACATCCAACAAGATGAAAAAGAAATATATAGCATAAAGAGAAATTCAAATAATCCCAAGAGGCCTATACTTCATCCAAATAACAACTCAAGTTAAATATTTATTGGTTTCTCTGTATTTTCAAGTGAAAAGTTTATGGGATTCCATTTATGGCTGGAAAGTATGAATATAATTCAAGCAAACCTTTTGTTTTTGAAGTATTGCCAGAAGAACAAAATGTTAGGAGAGTTCTGAAGTCTGAATGACAAAAAAATATTATTACTCATGCCTCCCTTCTCCAAGTAGTAAGATGTTCCAAAAGAAGTATAGATTATAGTTTCCTTTTGAATAGCAGAACACTAGAGATTTGTGAGTTGTTAGTGTTATTTTATCATAATCCATATACCGTATGCAAAATTATATACAAACTTTAATTGTACAAAACTGCAACAGCATGCAACAATATGTAGCTCATCTCAATCTTGTATTTAAACAGGTATTCTGATAACTAAAGGCAACAGGGCTGGCTCCATCATGAAGCAGATCAAAGTGGCTATCACAGGCAGCAGAATTTGAATGTCACAGTATCATATTTCGATCCTTGGGGTCAGGTATAATAGGTGCTGAGAAAGAGTATACATGTCAGCTGCACCAGCTATGTTCCACATCATGGCTGGAAATCAGAAGGACTTTCATGTGCCTAACACAAAGAGAGAGATTTTATTTATTTATTTGTTTGTTTGTTTATTGTTAAATTTTTATACCGCCCACTCAGCCACAGCCACTCAGTCTTACTAGGATTCAGCTGTAACCCATTTGCCCCCATCCAGACCCCAACCGCCTCCAGACAACTGGAAAGGACTTTGACTGCATCACTGGGGTCCCCACTGGCTGAGATGTACAACTGTGTATCATCCGCGTACTGATGGTACCGCACGCCATGGGAATGGATGATCTCACCCAGCGGCTTCATGTAGATGTTAAATAGGAGAGGAGAAAATACCAAGCCCTGAGGGACCCCATATTTTAGGGACCTAGGACTGGACTTCTCGCTCTCCAACAACACCGACTGGGTCCGGCACCTCAGAAATGAGGAAAACCAGGACCACACAGTGCCTGGATCCCCAATCCTCAGAGCCGTTCCAGAAGGATACCGTGGTCGATGGTATCGAAAGCCGCTGAGAGGTCAAGAAGAGCAAGGACGGACGGATGACCGCCATTCTGCTCTCACCAGAGATCATCCATCAGCGCGACCAATGCAGTCTCAGTACCATATCCAGGTCTGAATCCTGACTGGAAGGGGTCCAGATATTCCGCTTCATCCAGTACCCCCTGCAACTGATGCGCCACTGCCCTTTCCAATACTTTCCCCAAAAAGGGGAGGTTGGAAACAGGAGGGGGTGCACCAAAGCATGTTTCAACGGTGCAGAAAATATCCCCTCCCGAAAAGACGCATTAATTATATCCCCGACCCAGCCACCTGTCACCGTCTTGGAGGCTTTTACCAGCCAGGTGGGACAGGGATCCAATGGACAATTAGTGGCCTCAAGGAGCCTGTCCACTTCATCTGGGGCAACAGGATCAAACTGATCCCAGATAACACAGCAAGACTGTGCACTGGCTCCCCCCTGACCCTCCCCATCCACGCCAAGATTAAACCCTGAGTGAATCAGATCGATTTTCTCCACCAGATGGTCAGCAAAGTCCTCAGCCGATCCCTGCCAACCAGGCACAGCCCCCCCCCCCCAAACCAAGGAGAGACCTGGTCACCCGAAACAGGGTGGCTGGGCGATTATCAGTGGAGGCAATAAGGGTGGTGAAGTATTGCCTCCTCACCACCCCCATCGCCACTAGGTAGGCCCTAATAGCGGCTCTAGCTAGTGTCCAATCAGAATCATTCCTGGTCTTCTCCCAGCGGCGCTCAAGGCGTCTCTTTGCCTGTTTGAGCTCCCGTAGTTCTTCCGTGAACCACGGGGATGGCCTAGCTCCACAGGCTCTGAGAGGCCATAGTGGAGTGATTACATCCAAGGCAGCTGTCGTCAACCCACACCACAGGTCAACAAGTGCCTCGGGCGAATCGTGTTGCCGATCCAGGGGAAAATCCCCCAGTTCCCTCCTGAATCCATCCGGATCCATCAGTTGCCGGGGGCGGGCCACTTTAATAGACCCTGTCTCCCTACGATGAAGTGTCGCCCCCAGAAAGTCTAGAGCCACCAGATAGTGATCTGACCATGGCACAGGTGTTATGTCTAGCTTCTGTAAACTCAGATCACTCTGTCACCGCTTCGACAAAAAGACTAAATCTGGTGTGTGGCCACTGCCCCTGGTAGGGCCCCGAATTACCTGAGGCAGGTCCATAGTTGCCATGGAAGCCATGAACTTCTGAGCCACCCCGGAACCAGACCCCAGCGAAGGCAAATTGAAGTCCCCCAGAACCATCAGCCTAGGGAACTCCACCAACGCTGAGACAGCCTCGAGGAGCCCTGGCAGGGAGTCCCTTACCCTGCAAGGGGGCAGGTACAGGAGTAGGATCCCTAACTGACCCTTTGGGCCCAGCCGCAGGAGCAGGGCCTCACAACCCAGAATTTGTGGAGTAGTGGCCCTGGTGACTCCCAGTGACTCCCTGGCTATAATGGCAACACCACCGCCCTTGCCCTCATCCCTAGGCTGTGCCAAACACCGAACCCGGCCGGACACATCTCTGATAGAGGCACCCCATCCTCTGGTCTCAGCCAGGTCTCAGTGATGCATGCCAGGTCGGCCTTCTCCCCCAGAATAGAATCTTGTATTGGGGCGCCTTACTACAGACCGACCTGATATATACAGTTAGCAATTTTTGCATCTACCAGCATTTCCCAAACTATGTTTCGTGGAACACTGGTGGACTTCAATTCCCAGAAGCCTTAGTCAGTACATTGACTTAGGCTTCTGGGAATTGAAGTCCAAAAACCAAAGTTTGGGAAACACTGACTGGACAATGAGTTCCATCTCACACCTATTCTGCCCTGGCACATGGGCAGAGAACTCTTCGAAGAAGAAGAAAGAGGAGTATGTGGTTTCCTCAAAAAGAATCAGAAAGTTATACAGTACTGTACTTGAAAGGAAGGAAGGAGATGTAACTCTTCATTTTCCTAACATTCATCAACAGATTCATCTCTAGATTTCAGTGCCTTCTAAATGTTGTCATTCTGGGGCAAAACACTAGTTGTTCCACCTTAGTTGCAACATTGTACAAAGGTCTGCAAAAAAGAGCTATTTGACTGAGTGCCCTTATAGCACCCCTGTAATTTGGAGTTATGATGAGTGACAGAGAAAGAGCCTCCATGAAGAATTCAGACATCTACTGGGCAATGAAGGCACCCTGTTGGCTGATTTTTCCAAATCAGAAATGCCATTGGATCATTTATGATATGAACAAACAGTCTCATTTGTTGATATTTATGCTAAACCAGGGGTTCTCAACCTACAGCCTGGGGCCCGGATGTGGCCACGACACCATTTCATGTGGTCACTCACTGCCTCTGTCAAACCCAGAAGTGTCATTTGTGGCAGGCAAGGCAAAATGGCCGCCCGGCCCCCGAAGCTGTCTGTGGGAGCGTGACCTGGCCATCAGCTTGAAAAGGTTGAGAACCCCTGTGCTAAACACACAAAAAATTTCTAGGTGAGGTTAGGTGGTAGGACTGGGGTGCCCATTGTGCCGCCCACAAGCTGCACAGAACCTCAGGAGAAGGAGAAGGATTTGTGCAATGAGCAGGAACTGGGCTCCTCCCAACTAGGGTTGGCAGATGGTATCCTAAAGGAGGACATATCCTCCTTTTCTATAATTTGTCCTCCCGTCCTCCCTACCTACTGTATGTACATACAGTAGGTAAGAGAGGACGGGAGGACAGATTATAGAAAAGGAGGACATGTCCTCCTTTAGGATACCATCTGGCAACCCTACTCCCAACCCTATCTCAATAAATCTTCAAAACAGCCTGAGGTTTCTTCAATAATTCTTCAGAATAAGTTTATTTGGGGGAGGAGCACAGAACAAGCCAGAGCAAGCTTATTCGTTGTTACTTTCCTTTTTAAACCCACAGACTACTTGCAAAAAACAAACGAACTAAACAAAACAACCAAACAAAAGAAAGCATATTAGCTGATTAACTTTTTTAAAATGTCAAGTGGGGCATATTTACATGTAATTGTTCTTGGAGTCTGATTTGCATTTGCATAGACGTAACAGGTTCCAGAGTGGCAACTTTAATTACAATGAGAATTTAACACATCTTCAGGATTGAATCATGTGTAACTCATGTCAGAACACAAAGGGGCTGAGCTATTTTCACATTAGACCCATTAATTAGCCCCTGGTAGAACAAACTCCATAGGTGAAGTCAACAGTTTTTTGTTGACCATGTATTCACCATGGAGCTGACTGGCTCTAGTTGTGCAAGCTGTGTTTAAAACACCTAACAGTTGTCAGGTTGAAATGAACAACATAAGCAGAGTAGCTAATGTAAAATAGAGGTCTTTTAGGGAGCCAAAAGGCAACTGAAATGGGGAGGGCTTTTAAAATGTAGATTTAAAACAATCTTTTAAATATGTATACATTATAGTTTTTAATGTGAATTCATTTGTTTTAACTAATTATTGGTTTTAAATATTTTTTGTGCTGCCATGAGGCAGAGAGGTGGGACAAAAATTGAATTAAGTAATGATAATGATAATAAACAAAATAGCAGAAACAAAAGAAAATTTGCTCACTACTTTCAATAGTTGAGTGCCAAGAAAGTTTGAAAAGGCTGCAATTTTGGACTATGTAACTTCCAGAATCCTAAGATTTTAGGAGATATAGTCAAGAGCCTGAGAGTAATTGACAGTTCCAACTAAAGTAGACCCATTAATCAAAGTCATAAATGGGATTTTCTTAGCAATGGGTCTGCTCTTGCTTGGACAAGCAGTTGTATATAGGTCCAGAAAAGTAGATTTCCCAAGCTATGTCAACCAACTAACTGGCTTTCCATGGGCTTTGAATCAATGCTATCCATCAAAGTTCCTCAGCTGATGAACTTGCAGTGTCTAGTTTGCCCCATCCCTCTACCCAATGGGAGTGCTTCCTCCCTCCTCCAGCACAGATTTCATCCCACCCCTCTGCCCAGCAGTCCAATGGGAGCACTACCACCCTCCCCCAGCACAGATTTCACCACACCCCTCTGCCCAGCAGCCCATTGGGAGTGCTTCCTCTCTCCCTGTTGCCATGTTGGCATTTTGCAATAAATTATTGGGTTTTGGGTTGCAGTTTGGGCACTTGGTCTCTAAAAGGTTTGCCATCACTGTCATATTCTGTTGCTGAATACTCTTGTTCATCTTGGATTAATAGTACACACACAGGACTAATAGATATACAGTTGAATCAAGCAATGTGTATCATCACAGGCTGTATTCAACCAACAAACTTCCACTGGATCCCCATCTTGAGCCATATTCCACCACCACCACTAAGAAGATCACTGACATTATTAAACCTATGGATAAAAATAGTAAACAATCCTCTCCTCTCAATCCATGACGATATATTAAAATCTAGACACCCTGCTTGGCGCACTGCAATCAACCTACAGAATAACCATTTTAATATCTCAGATGCCTGGATAGAACTCTGGCAACATCTATCTCCAATTCCCCACCATCATATAATCAAGAATCCCTGCAAATGGTCAGCTGGATTTTCCCTTCCAAGATTGCAGTGGAGGATGCTGAACACAGTGAGGACTGGTTGTAGTAGATGCGAAGCCACTCTGTTCACATGGGGATGGAAATCCTCTCCCCAATGTGATTGTGAAGAAGAAGACCAAACCATGGATCACATTATATTTAGGTGTCCTTTATGTACGTTTGGAGGTACATTGAAGGACTTGCATGGTGCCACAGATGAAGCCCATCGATGGCTTTCAAGCCTGGACATGGAACTCCAGCTAGGAACTTGAGATAAACAATTTGTGCTTACTGTATATATCAACATTAATGTAGACAACTAAAGTTCATTATACAGTAAATGAATAAATAATCTACCCCCATCCCATAATGTTTGCTCTTTCTAATATGGGAAAATGGAGGGAGCAAACAGAAAGTGTCTCTGTTCATGTGTGCTTTCATGTCAGAGATTACTCTGGGTTGAAAAGATTTTTGCAGGGAATGCCTGAATGAGGCTCCTGTCATGTCCCCCATCGTGCAGCTCTTGGGGAATCACTTTACACACTGAGCCATCAGGGGATCTGTGTCTGAGTGTCTTTCACACCATCTCATCTGCCCTTTGAGAGCAAAACAGTTATGAAATCTGGCTGTTAAGCAGTGTACTACACAGAGAAGCCACTCTGAGAGTGTGTCTTGATTAGCAATAGCAATTACACTTATATACCACCCCACAGCGCTTACTGCATTTTGACCCCAACATGCTGGGTACTCATTTTACCAAACCTGGAAGAATGGAAGGCTGAATTAACTTGGATCCCTGTGTCAGGATCGAACTCACAACATTTTGGCTGCAGTACAGCAGTTTAGCCAGTGCCACACTGGTTAATGACATGAACAAAAATGGTGTTCTTTTCACTGCCAATGGCTCCCCCCCCACCACCACCACCACTGCCTCTTCAACAGGCAGTCACTCCTTGTGTAGCCAGACACATTGAGAGAGAAGTTATATGAAGGAAGAATTGGTAAATCAGGAGAGTGAAGCATCATTAACAAGTGCCCTGACATTTTCATAAAGATGTCACCCACTCGATACATACGTGCTTCATAAGAGACTTTTGGAATGTCACAAATAGTTTAATTCAGGGATGGCTCAGGAACCAAGTGGGGCAGGACACAGCTTGCTCCCAAATTTGTAGGCATACATTATTATTTGTTTCATGAGTTGTCTATAGTTTGGCTGTATAGTATATGTGCAGGTTTTTATTGGCCAGACCAAATCAGGGTTGAACATAACAAGAGGACTGTGCATTACTGTAATCATTGTACTCTCAGGACCTCTCTGCCTGCCCTCCCTCTCTTTGAATTATACTGAGACGTAGCGCAGAATATACCACAGGCATAAACCAGCACGCCAGGCATTGTTTAACAGCGTAACTTACAACTTGAAACAATAATACATTAATTTCCTCAGCTTTGTTTCACTCTAAGTAGTCTTTTGCAACCCTGCCTCTCTCCCACTCAGCATATTTCAGATTTTAAAGACTTCTTTAAAAAAGTAATTAAAATAAAATACATACATTATGATTTAAAGACAGGTGAAGAATCCATTTAAATGCTTTTTTTAAAAAAAGATCCACCCGTAAAGTTACAGAAAAAGCCAAGACATTGTTTTAAAGCCAAGATTGTATGCAAGCTATTATTGAAATTCAGGGTGGTCTTGCTTCTACACCAAATACTGGACTTTTTAACTGCAAACCAACTGCAAACTGGTAGATATTAAATGTGCATGGCTGTTGTGTTCTAATAGGGTAACCATCTTCATGTGATAACAATGTAACATTTCCTACCAGTAACAATATAGCCTTCAGCTGTATCACTATAAACCCTGTATGAGGACGCGAGCTAATGACCACCAGTGGGCAGCGGCGAGCGTCCAAGCTCTCTCGGTCCATACTCATCAAAGGCTACAGCGCGGAGTTTCCCGCCACTACCTACACCTGGACAAGAAGGGCGTGACTAACAATGACGTCACGCAGGCAATAGCCAATAGGCTATCGTGGAGCCACATTCGAATGTTTTACTACTGTATATATTGAGCTATGCATCCGCCATTACCTCATGTTCCCTCTGACCACCATGCAATAAACCTCAGTTAAACCAGCCCGTGGCTGTTTCCTGTGTCTTGGTTCTCATACACAAAATTGGCGACGAAGGTGGGATAATGGATTCCCAAGGAGCCAGGGCACAGAGCGGGTTCAACATTACCAAACCGCAAGACTGGGAGCTTTTTGAGATGGACTTCCAGGCGGCACTGGTGGAACTCAAAGTCAAAGACGACGAGGAAAGGAAGAGGGCCATCCTCACCCGAATGCTTGGGATGGAAACCAAGCGAACGCTGGTGAGCATCATTGCACCGAAGAAGATGAGTGATTTCAAAGCCGAGGACATCATGAAACTGCTGCGTGAGCGGTTCCGACCCTCGAGGGCAATGTTTCCCGCTCGGAGCGCGTTTTGGAGGCGAGTCCAAGCGCCGGACGAGTCGGTTGAGACCTTCTTAACGGCCATGAGAATAGCAGCCGCCCCCTGCAGATGGGACAACCTAGAGATGGCCCTCAGGGACGGAGTTCTGTGTGGCCTGAAGGACAAGGAAGTGCAGCGCAGCCTGATGAACAAGGAGCCACCACCCACACTGGCAGAGGTTGTGGAGGCCGCGGAATCCGCGGAATCCACGAATGCTGGGGTAGACGAAATGCACCAGTGGCGTGAGTGGCGTCCTAGGGCCGGCAAAGCGGATAATTCGGTGCACGGAAAGTCCGGACAGTCGGTGCACGCAACCCGACGAACCTCGAAGTCGTCTACGGAAGGCAGCGACGGCGAGGAGGTCCAGAAGGTCCGAAAAGGAGGGCGCCGCTGCGATGGTTGCGGAGCGGCCCATGAGCGCGCGAAGTGCCCATTCAGAAAAACCGAATGTTACAACTGCGGCCGTCGGGGGCACATCGCCAAGGCGTGCAGGAAGCGGAAAGAGGTCCGGAGGCATTCACAAGACCGTTCGGCCAGGCCGGACCGTCCAGCGAGGTCAAAAGATGCGCCCGGACCACGAGGAGGCAGGACGGCGTGGGCCGCATCTCGGACGACAGCGAGGACGACGCCCCCGTGTTCAGCGTGTCCGCAGGACAACCCCATTACTTCGTTGAGGTACTAGTACAAGGGGCCCCTATTAGGATGGAAATTGACTCGGGGTCCTCCTATTCTATAATTCCCCAGAGAGAGTTCTTGAAAATCGACCCCCACGTGCCGCCCAAACTTAAAACGTTGAGGTCCACGCTACGAGACGTACAGGGGAACAGCATTCCAGTGTTGGGGGTCGGGAAATTTCGGGTCCGTTTCAAGAGACATTCTGCGGAACTCCCCCTAGTTGTTCTCAAAGGGGGAAGTTGTAGCCTCCTCGGGACACAGTGGTTTCAGCCTTTGGGTTTGTTCATTGGGGGGGTGCATGCCGTGGGTGCGGACCCAATACAAGCGGTCTGCGACGCGCACCCCGCCGTTTTTAAAAAAGGTCTGGGAAAGTTCAAGGGACCCCCTGTAGCCTTCGACCTAGACCCGGAGGTCCGCCCGATAAGACTCAAACCACGCAGGGTGCCGTTCGCACTCAAGGACAAAATAGAGGCGGAACTGGACAAGCTGGCGGACCAGGGGATTCTTGTTCCTGTGGATTCCGCGGAGTGGGAAACCCCAATTGTAACAGCACTAAAGGCTAACGGGGAGGTGCGCATTTGCGCTGATTATAAGTGTACAATTAACAAGGCGATCCGCCCTAATGCATACCTGGTACCGGTGGTCAGCCACCTTCTGGCCAGGCTGAATGGGGGAAAGTGTTTCGCTAAGCTCGATTTAGCACAAGCCTACCAGCAACTCCCTGTAACCCCCGCCACGGCAGCGGCACAAACAATAGTTACACATAAAGGGGCGTTTACAGTTCGGCGTGAACTCGGCACCTGGCCTTTTTCAGTCGATTGTGGAACGCCTCCTGAAGGGGCTGGAGGGGGTGTTGTGTTATTTTGATGACGTATTGATAACAGGGGGGAGTGAGGCCGAACTGGCAAGGAGATTGGATAAAGTACTGACTGTGTTCGAGAAAGCGGGGCTGCGGCTGAGAAAAGACAAATGCGTTTTTTTCGAAACAGAGGTTGAATTTTTAGGGTTCCGGGTCACACCCGAGGGAATTATGCCGTCCAAATCCAAAGTAGCCGCCATCAAGAAGGCTCCTCGCCCCACATCCAAAACCGAACTACAGTCATTTCTAGGGCTCCTCAATTTTTACCATACCTTCCTTCCACGGAAGGCGTCGGTGGCCGAACCGCTCCATCGGTTACTTAAAAAGGAGGAAACATGGCTGTGGGGGGACGAGCAAGAGAGGGCGTTTAAAGAGTTAAAGCAACTCCTAACATCCGAGGCAATCCTGACTCATTTCGATCCCAAACGGCCAGTGGTCTTAGTCTGTGACGCATCCCCGGTGGGGGTGGGGGCGGTGCTGTGCCACGTGTTGGACGACGGAAGGGAGGCCCCGATAGCGTTTTATTCAAGGTCCCTGTCCCAAGCAGAGCGGAATTACGCACAGACCGACAGGGAGGCATTAGCGATAGTAGCGGGAACCAAAAAATTTCACGATTTCCTGTATGGTCGCCCGTTCAAGATCGTGACAGATCACAAGCCCCTGTTAGGAATTTTCACTGCAAATAAGCCCACGCCACAGATCCTGTCCCCGAGGATGCTGCGGTGGGCTATCTTTCTCAACGCATACCAACATGAATTGGAATACCGGCCAGGGAAGGAGATCAGCCATGCAGACGCACTCTCAAGGTCTCCTTTGCCCCTGTCGGGCGACCAAAAGGCAGGGGTAGAGAGAGACCACCAGGTATTGTTAATAGAGGTCTTAGACTCACCCCCAATAGTACCAGCCGACATTGCCAGAGCGACAGGCAAGGATAGAACGCTGAAGAAAGTAAGCTCATGGGTACAGAAGGGGTGGCCGGCGTCCTCCCCAGGTACGGAATTCGACCCATTTTTTCGGAAAAAAATTGAGTTGTCCCTAGAGAGGGGGTGCCTTTTGTGGGGCCAACGGGTGGTGGTCCCTTCATCCCTACGACCGAGGGTGCTCAAACTGCTGCACGTCAGCCACCCGGGAATCGTCCGTTCCAAGGCGCTAGCCCGGAGTTACTTCTGGTGGCCCCAGCTGGACGCAGACATAGAGCACATGGTCGGCACTTGTGAGGCGTGCCAGGGCTCCCGACTGGAGGCGGCTCGCCTCCCGCATAGGGAATGGGACGCAGCAAGGGGGCCGTGGTCCAGAGTGCACATAGATTTCGCTGGCCCATTCCGAGGAACCCTTTTTCTCCTGGTAGTGGATGCGTACTCCAAGTGGCTGGAGGTGATGCCGGTAAAGAGCACGTCCTCCACCACTACAATTAACCATCTAAGGAGAGTCTTTTCCACGTTCGGTTTACCCGACACCCTGGTCAGCGATAACGCTAGTTGTTTCACGTCCGCTGAGTTCAGGGCATTCATGGAGGCAAACGCCATTCGGCACGTCACATCCGCACCGTTTCACCCGGCCATGAATGGCCAAGTGGAGCGGTTGGTGCGGACAACAAAGGATGCGCTGAGGCGCATGGGCTCGGGGGACCTGAATCACCAAGTATGTCAGTTTTTATTAGCGTATAGGGTGACCCCCTTAGCATCCGGATATTCGCCGGCAGAGCTGCTGATGCGGAGAAAGCTGACCACGATTCTGACCAGGTTAGACCCAACGAGGGTCGAGGACAAAGGGAAGAACGTAGGGGTAGCGGTGTCGAAAGGTTTCGCCGCCGGTGATCCTGTGCATTGCAGGAACTACGCCAGCACAGGGCCAGCCTGGGTACCAGGGAGAGTCGTAGAACAGACGGGGCCAGTGTCATATCGGGTGGAAACGAGCACCGGCCTACTGTGGAGGCGGCATGCGGATCAGCTCCGGAGCCGGGTTCCCAGGGAGCAAGCCACGGACGGCACGGAGAATGCCTCAGCGTTAGGGTCCTCCCCCACCCGTTTATCCCAAGGGGGAGACAACGAAGGGCAACAGTCCCAAACAAGGGGGGGAGGCAGTGATCCCGACTCATATCCTTTTGATACACCAGTCCTATCAAAGAGAAGCAGCGGTCCCGACTCCCTATCGGAGCCCGGGGAAGAGGGAGAGGAGTTTGCGACCGCTGCCCCCGAATTTGATTTTGATTTTGCGAGCCGGGGGGGTTTTTGGGAGTGTTCCCCCACCCATCCAAGCGAGAAGAGGGGTTTTTCGTTTGCCCCCAGTGCCCCCGGTTATTCCCAAATAAAGCACGCACCTCCCGACAAAGCTGCAGAACCGCGGCAAGTCACTAACAAGTCTCCCTCTCCAATTACAGGACAGGAAGCCAGGGGACAAAGAGAAGGTAGCAAACCCGGGGCAGGGCAGCCCACACCGAGACCCCAGCGTGTTCGAAATAAGCCATCTTGGCTGAGAGACTTCGTCTCATCCTAGGGGGGAGGAGTGTTGTGTTCTAATAGGGTAACCATCTTCATGTGATAACAATGTAACATTTCCTACCAGTAACAATATAGCCTTCAGCTGTATCACTATAAACCCTGTATGAGGACGCGAGCTAATGACCACCAGTGGGCAGCGGCGAGCGTCCAAGCTCTCTCGGTCCATACTCATCAAAGGCTACAGCGCGGAGTTTCCCGCCACTACCTACACCTGGACAAGAAGGGCGTGACTAACAATGACGTCACGCAGGCAATAGCCAATAGGCTATCGTGGAGCCACATTCGAATGTTTTACTACTGTATATATTGAGCTATGCATCCGCCATTACCTCATGTTCCCTCTGACCACCATGCAATAAACCTGAGTTAAACCAGCCCGTGGCTGTTTCCTGTGTCTTGGTTCTCATACACAAAAATGGCCTTCTCACAAACCTTGGAGTATGATGTTCTTTAATGTAGAATTTGCAGACACATTTTGGCTGAATTCACAGCTGGTGGACTGCAAAACTTGGAAACAAAAAGTCACAAACAACATAGTTACCTGTAAAAAAAAATCTACCCTTTTCTGAGTAATAAGGGGCATACCAAAATTACATTCAAAAAGCAGCATGATAGAGAGAAAGCAACTTATTTCGTATAAAGAGTAATATTTTCTAGGTACTTTTAAAAGTTACCTTTTTAAACAACATATTTTTGTTTAGTTTTTATGCCACCTTCAAAGGAAGAAGAGTGAAAAAGTAACAGTAACAAGTAATACAACTAGTTAGTTTGTTAATATTGTAACAATACCAATAAATTAGTTTCTAAATACAGCAACAGTTAGCATAAAGAAAAAGAAGACAACCTCTCAACCTATGAGACTGCTTGGGGAAGGCAAGAATGCAGATAGGAGTGTGAGAAATCCAAGGGAAATAAAACTTTTTTTAAAAAAATCTTAGCTGCTCTGACTTCCAAGATTATTAGTCCTGATGTGTTTCTTTCTTCCATCTAGGTCACTGTTGTCATGCTGCTAATGCCTTGTACGTGCTATGTGCTATTAAGTCATATCCGACTTACAGCATCCCTAATAGGGATTTCCAGGTAAGTGAGATATTTAAGGAGCTGTTTTATTAGGGCCAGCCCCAGCACCCTCCCCCCCCCCCAGTTTTGATGTCCAAGTGGGGATTCAAACCCATATCTTATAAACCCTAGCCCACAACTCTATCCACCACACTACACTGGAAGCAGTTACTGATGCTGTATGCATCTCAATTCTATGTAGGGTTTCTCACGGGGTTTTAAATGTGATTTACTCCTAGGGAAATACATATGAATTGAATGCCAGAGGAAGGCGATAACTTTATAGGATCACTTTTAAAAAAAAAAAACATTGCAGGAGCTTTTGTGATTCAAGATCACTTCTTCAGGCATGCATCAATTTCTTGTGGATAGGGAAATTATAAATTATAAAGGAGATTATAAAGAATGATTTAATAAGCAAATGCCTGGCTTCCTGTGTTCGTTGAATGGGGGTCGTAAAAGATGCAGCCTGCTGTTTGCCCCCACAACACATCTAAGAAACAAGCCTGGCAGAACATCATGCCATGAACTTTTGGGACTTTTCCTACCTTATCCACAAGAAATTGATGCATGCCTGACGAAGTGATCTTGAATCACAAAAGCTTGCGCAAGTGTTTGATTTTTTAAAAAAGTGATCCTATAAAGCAGGGGTTTGCAAACTACAGCCTGCAGCACCAAATAATCCAGGCCCCGACCTCACTACAGCCACCGCCACCGCCAGAATTGGCTATGGACTCATTTACAGCCGTGTAAATGCATTTATGACAGCCGCAGATGCATTTTACAGCAACATTTATGGCAGGGGGAACAAATAGTCTGGCCTGCTCAGCTGACTGAAGGGGCATGGTCTGGCCCGCGGCTGAAAAACATTGAGAACCCCTGTTATAAAGGTATTGCCTTCCTTCTGCATTTCTATTGTGTATGGCTTACACGGCTGTCTTTGTTTATCAAACATATGAATTGGTCTTTCTTCTTGCTCAGTCCTTGTGCCAAAAGGGATCTTATCAAGGGCATTGGGGTGAAACATGAAAGCTGCCATACTTAATGGACTCTAAAACGCTGCAGCTTCCATTTTGGAATTTGCTTGTTTAGACAAAAGAGTCAGGCTGCCCATGATTTGGGGGACATTTATTTTCTGTATCCCATTAGCTCTGTAATGCTTAGCCTGATTAAGATTCAAGTGTCTGTTTGTGAGATTCTATTTGTCTGACAAATGTGGCCCACCCTTCTTATCATATTTTAACCTAACTGTAGTGTCAAATTATAGTGTCTGAACTAATAGATGAAAATTTGTGTATGTTGCATTTTTTATTCCACTGTGTGTGGTTTTTTTTAAAGCTGCCTGGTTTTGCAGGTTATCAAGAGAATTCCCAAACACAGCCATGCAACTCATCAACAATCGGAAGACTAATTAGTTCATCATTATTATTTTTCATATTTTAAATGTATTAGATTTTTTTTAAAAAAAATGTTGTCTAACGTCTGCCAAAAATGATACAGAGGGAAAAGAACAGATGTCAGGAAAAATGTGAGGGTTGTTCCTAGAGCTCTAGGAAACAGATTGTCTGGACAACCAAGTTATTCTGCTATTGCTGGAACAATTCTGCCCCCTGGTGGAAAACCTGCCCCCCCCCCAAAAAAAAATATTATAAATTATTCTGTTATAAATCCTCCTTGCATATCCAAATGACCAGATTTTCTATGTTGCAAGTTATTCTATTCAATTTCCCTGGATTATGAACAGACTGGTTGTTGTTATTTCTAATGTTTGGGTGCCTAACACCACATATAAGTGAAAATGAATGTTTTTTAGCATTTATTTTGGTCTTTTAAAGGGGTACACAGAAAGAGCCTCCTCGAAGATTGTGATATTTTTGAACGACAATCAGGCATACCCTGGTAACGGCAACCATGTATTGCCAGCTAATCTGTCTCACACTAGGTCAGGCAAAAAGAACTGTGGAATGAACGCACCAAGAGGTGCCTTCATTTTGGCAGTTTCATGTCTGGCCTAGACATGGAAGGAGGTCTTTTATACATCATGTCTACGATTATTGTGGCTGATTACATTGTGGGGGCTACACTGCACTGGGTACCCTTCTCTTCTTAAGGAACTCTAAAGGCCATTAAAACCGAGGACACTTTCAAACCCCATATAAGTTGTACCTGTTTCTTCATTTAAAATAAATAAGAGTAGAGCTTCAAATGATTTTAGACTTTCAGTACAGAGGATCTTATAATGAACACCAAGAAGAAGGGGGAAAAGAGATAATTTCTTCAATGGAAAACCAAAGTTGTCCTTGAAACTGAACTGCAATTAAAGAAGGTGTTTGATATTACAAACTGTATTTTGGAGGTCCTTCAGAAGAACATTTCTGCTTGGATATATTCAACTTATTCTTTTTATTCAGTTTATTTTTGTTGTAGAATTAATTAATTGATTAATTGATTTTACTTTTATATCACCCAGTTTAGAGACAGGCACTGTTCTCGGCAATAAAATACAAAACAATATTCCTGGTAACCTTACGCATCCCATGTAAACCAAATCCACTCCCACCCACAATCCATAACATTAATGGCAACCCAGAAAAATAAATAGACAAGTGATGGTTAATACTCTGATTTTAAAAATTCAAATTAAGCAGTCTTATCTGAAGAGGAAAATGTTTTAAAAGATCTCCTTGGAAAGTTCTATTTCTATTCCTCACTTAAAAGCCAGCAGGGAAGAAGCCTCGCAGATTTCAAGATGTAAATTATTCCAGAGCAGAGGAGCCACCACCTAGAAAGCATATATAGCTAGGATTAAATTTATCATTGTGTCACTAAATGCATGACTGGGAGAGGAAGGACAGTCTATCATTCTGCCTAAGAAGTTACCCCTCCCTTACTAAAACACATTAAAAGAATTAACTAAAACCTGGTCGTTTAGCTCCTGTAAATCTGATATTCTTTGTTCATTCCAGTAACTAGAAGTTCTCAACCTTTTAAAGCCAGGGGCCGGTTCACACTCCCTCAAATAGATTCAGGGGCCGGATGGCCATTTTGCCCTTCCTCCACCACATGGCACTTCCTAGTGTGGTGGCGACAGTGGGAGGGCCACATGAAATGGTGCCATGGGCCACATTCGGCCCATGAGCAAAAGGTTGAGAATCCCTGATCTAGAGCTTCTTCCTCCTCTTTGATGTCTCTCTGAAGGCCACTGTTAATACCAACAGTAAAAATGTCTCAGAAAGAGCGGAAGACAGATTCTCTGTAAAGCTGGAAAATCTGAGATTTATGATCAGCCCATTCCACTTTGTTGCATGAGAAATCTCTCCTTTAAAAGAGCATCTTTCTATTAACCACTCCTCTTGCTGCATTCCTCATATAACAGATAATTTATTTCAGTTAATCAATTTATGAACATTTTCTCTCTTTCTATGCAGTTTTCTAAACATGCTCAAAGTTGGCCAACCAGTTGTGCGCTTACTTGAATAACAATGCTTTTTGGGGTGTCGGTGAAACTACAAGTCACTTTACACATCAGCAACAAAGTGATCAAAACCAGTTAGAAGACATAACCAATTCAGAGAAAATAGCTGTGTAGATTGGACTTCTATGCTAACTGCATTTTGATACAGACCACCTTTGGTGTGGGGAAAAATCTGTACAGTGGTATCTTGCTTAAAGAGCATAATGTGTTCCATGGGGTTGCTCTTTAAGCGACTCTGCTATTTAAGCAAAACACCATTGTAAGTGACCAATTGTGACTTCTAGCGGGGGGGGGGGATTGCGAACCCCAATTTAGTTGTTAAGCGAGTTTTGGGTTGTTTTTCATTGTTAAATGAAGGCAATCATTCAGAGAAAATTCTGCTCTTTAAGAGAGTGTCAACAAGCATGTGGATAAGGGGGAGAGAGCGTCAACAAGCATGTGGATAAGGAGGATCCAGTTGACATTGTTTATCTGGACTATCAAGGTCCCGCACCAAAGGCTCTTGAATAAACTTACCAGTCATGGAATAAAGGGACAGGTCTTGTCCTGGATCAGCAACTGGCTAAGGGACAGGAAACAGAGGGTAGCACTAAATGGACACTTCTCCAAGTGGAGGGAAGTAAAGTGTGGGGTCCCCCAAGGTTCAGTACTGGGACCCCTGCTTTTCAACCTCTTCATAAATGATCTAGAAGTAGGAGTAAATAGCAAGGTAGCCAAATTTGCTGATGACACTAAATTATACAGGGTAGTGAAAACTGTGAGAGATTGTGAGGCGCTCCAGAGGGATCTCTTGACACTGGGGGAGTTGGCAAAACAGTAGCAAATGAGCTTCAAATTAGTAAGTGCAGAGTGATGCATGTTGGGGCAAAGAACCCCAATTACATTTGTAAACTGATGGGGTCTGAACTCTCTGCGACAAACCAGGAAAGGGACCTTGGTGTCCTGGTGGACAGCTCAATGAAGGTGTCAACCCAGTGTGCCTCAGCAGTGAAAAAAGCAAACTCAATGCTAGGGATCATTAGGAAGGGTATAGAAAATAAGTCAGCAAGTGTCATTTTGCCTCTTTATAAATCTATGGTGAGGCCCCATTTGGAATACTGTGTACAGTTCTGGTCGCCATACCTCCAGAAGGATATTATGGAGCTGGAAAAAGTGTAGAGGAGGGCAACCAGAATGATTAGGGGACTGGAACACCTTCCTTACCATCTGAGGCTGCAACAGTTGGGCCTTTTCACTCTTGAACGACGACGTCTAAGAGGTGACCTGATTGAAGTTTATAAAATCATGCACGGTGTAGACAAAGTAGATTAGGAAAAACTGTTTTCCCTATCGCATAACACTAGAACTAAGAGACACTCCATGAAACTTTTGTGCGCTAGTTCTCAAACAAATAAGAGAAAGTACTTTTTCACCCAGAGGATCACTGGTCTATGGAACTCCCTGCCAGAAGAAGTGGTGACAGCTGTCAGTCTTCACAGCTTTAAGAAAGGATTAGACAAGTTCATGGAGGACAAGGGTATCAATGGCTATAATTATGGACACCTAAGGACAACCTCCGGGTTGGAGAGATAGGCAGGATATCTCTCAATGCCATTTCCAGGGAATCCTAAGCAGGTGAAGGCATCTCCTTGGGAATATCCTCGAGGAAATGGTGAGCCACTGTGTGAGACAGAATGCTGGACTGGATGGGCTGTGGCCTGTTCCAGCAAGGCTGTTCTTATGTTCTTGAGAGAGTTAGTCTCTAAGCAAGGCGCTCTTTATGCAAGGTTTTACTGTATTTAAAGTAAAGGTAAAGGTTTCCCTTGCTCGAAAGTCAGTCGCATCCGACTCTAGGGTTCAGTGCTCATCTCTGTTTCAAGGCCGAAGAGCCAGCACTGTCTGCTTCTGCAGACATTTCCGTGGTCATATGGCAGACATGACTAGACACGGATTGCTGCTTTGTTGTTGTTGTTCAGTCGCACAGTCGGTTCCGACCCTTTGCGACCCTATGGACCATTGTTCTCCAGGCACCTCTGTCCTCCACCATCCCCCTCAGCACTCCCAGTTCTGTGCCCGTTGTGTCTACAATACCATCTAGCCATCTCATCTTTGGCCTCCCCCTTCTTCTTTTGCCCTCCACCTTTCCCAACATCAGGGCCTTCTCAAGTGAATCCTCCCTTCTCATTTGATGTCCAAAATACTTTAGCTTCGTCTTTACTATTAGCCCTTCCAATGAGCAGTCAGTGTTGATTTCTTCTAAGATTGACCTATTTGTTCTCTTCGCTGTCCAGGGTACTCTCAAAACTCTCCTCCAACACCACATTTCAAAGGCATCTATTCTTCTGCGTTCAGCTTTCCTAATTGTCCAGCTCTCACATCCGTACATTACCACTGGGAATACCATTGCTTTGACTATTCTAATTTTTGTTTGCAATGTGATGTCTCTGCTTTTCACTATGTTCCCCAGGTTTCTCATGGCTTGTCTCCCAAGAATCAGTCGCCTTTTTATTTCATGGCTGCAATCCCCATCTGCCGTGATCTTTGATCCCAGGAAAGTAAAATCTGTCACTGCTTCTACTTCTTCCCCATCTATTTTCCAGGAACTGATTGGGCCTGTTGCCATTACCTTGGTTTTCTTGATATTGAGTCTCAAACCAGCTTTTGCACTCTCCTCCTTCAGCCCAATCAAGAGGTTCTTTAGGTCTTCCTCACTTTCTGCCATTAGGGTGGTATCGTCTGCATATCTCAGATTGTTTATGTTTCTCCCAGCAATTTTAATCCCATATTGTGATTCCTCCATCCCTGCATTTCGCATTATGTGCTCTGTGTATAGATTGAATAAGCAGGGTGATAAAATGCAGCCTTGTCTTACTCCTTTTCCTATTCCAAACCACTCTGTCATTCCATGTTCTGTCCTAACTGTTGCTTCTTGGTTCATGTACAGATTTCTCAGGAGGCATATGATGTGCTCTGGTATTCCCATCTCTTTAATTACTTGCCACATCTTGTTGTGGTCCACACAGTCAAATGCCTTAGTGTAATCAATGAAACAAAAGTAAACTTGTTTCTGGTATTCCTTTGTTTTCTCCATGATCCAACGTATGTTGGCAATGTGGTCTCTAGTCCCCCTGCCTCTTCTGAAACCGGCCTGCACCTCTGGTAGTTCTCTCTCCACATGTTGCTGAAGTCTGTCCTGTATTATCTTGAGCATCACCTTGCTGGCGTGTGGGATGAGTGCAATTGTTCGGTAATTTGAGCATTCTTTGGCGTTGCCCTTTTTTGGGATTGGGACGTATACTGATCTTTTCCAATCCTGTGGCCACTGTTTTGTTTTCCAGATTTGCTGGCATATTGAGTGTAGTAATTTGACGCCATCATCTTTTAGCGCTTTGAAAAATTCCCACTGAAGTGGTCCCTATTCATCTACAGTACTTGCAATTTCTTGCTTTTGAACTGCTAAGTTTTATTTTTTATTTATTTATTCTTAGATTTTTATGCCGCCCACTCGGGGAAACCCGACTCAGGGCGGAGCACAACGGTAAAAACAGATAAAATACAGTAAAATATAACAAAACAGATTAAATTCCAAAAATGGGGCACCCCAAAATTATAACTATGACTCTGAATGCTGAATCAGCACCAAATTTGGCTTAATTATGGGAAACAGTTTGTTCTTGCGCTGTGCCAAATTTGAGTCTGGGCAAAGGGTTTTTAAATTATCAGAAACAAGTCTACTTTTGTTTCATTGACTATACCAAGGCCTTTGACTTTGTGGACCACAACAAAATGTGGCAGGTAATTAAAGAGATGGGAATACCAGAGCACCTTATATGCCTCATGAGAAATCTGTACATGAGTCCAGAAGCAACAGTTAGGACATAATACGGAATGACAGAGTGGCTTGGAATAGGAAAAGGAGTAAGACAATGCTGCATTTTATCACCCTGCTTTTTCAACTTATATCCAGAGCACATAATGCGGAATGCAGGGGTGGATGAATCACAAGTTGGAATCAAAATTGCTGGGAGAAACATCAACAATTTGAGATATGCAGATGATACTACCCTAATGGTAGAAAGTGAGGAAGACCTAAAGAACCTCTTGATTGGGTTGAAGGAGGAGAGTGCAAAAGCTAGCTTGAGACTCAACATCAAGAAAACCAAGATAATGGCAACAGGCCCTATCAGTCACTGGAAAATACATGGGGAAGAAGTAGAAGCAGTGACAGATTTTACTTTTTTGGGGTCTAAAATCACTGCAGATGGTGATTGCAGCCATGAAATAAAAAGGTGACTGATTCTTGGGAGACAAGCTATGAGAAACCTGGGGAACATAGTGAAAAGTAGAGACATCGCCTTGCAAACAAAAATTCACAGAATCAAGGCAATGGTATTCCCGGTGGTAATGTATGGTTGTGAGAGCTGGACCATAAGGAAAGCTGAGCGCAGAAGAATAGACGCCTTTGAAATCTGGTGTTGGAGGAGAGTTTTGAGAGTATCCTGGACAGCAAGGAGAACAAATAGGTTGATGGGCACAGAGCTGGGCGGTTTGAGGAGGATGGTGGGGGACAGAGGTGCCTAGCATGCAATGGTCTATGGGGTCGCAAAGAGCTGCTCTGGGTGGCATTCGTGCCAGAAGGGCGGAATATAAATAATCCAAATAAATAAATAAATAGTTGGAATCAACTGTGCGACTGAACAACAATAACAAAATTGTTTTAGTGAACCTAAACATCCTCAGGTTTAAAATGGCTCATATAATTTAATGTCTGTTTGTTTTTATCTTCAAAAACAGGCCTTTCAAATGGGATAGAAAGTGACTACAGTATTTTGAATTGAGTCTTCTTCTTCATTGATGCACCTTCATGGGTAGGGAATAAAAGATCACAGAAACAGAAGTAAAAGATAAATTTTCTTTAAAGCAGGGGTTCTCAACCTTTTAAAGTCTTGGGCCGGACCACTCCCCCTCAGACAGCTGAGCGGGACAGACTGGTGGTTTCCTATGTCGTAAACGCTGCCATAAAATGCATCCCGTCCATGGCTGTCGTAAATGCGTTTATGACAGACGCAGGCACATTTTATGGCTGTTGTAATTGTGTCCGCTTCGTGTGGCGGTGGCAGCGCAGGCAACATGAAATGGTCTGTGGGCTGGGTCCAGCTCACGTGCTGTAAGTTGAGAACCCCTGTTTTAAAGAGTAAAAAAACACAGGCCTGCTTTAAAGCAAAAAAAAAATGGAGTGACAGTCCTTTAGAAAGGGACATTTTGCCTTGTATCTCCAGGGAATTAGAAATATCCCCCAGCTAGATGACATAAAAGTAGAATATTCAGAGAGTTTCTTTTTTAAAATTTAATTGGTTTCAGAAACTGATAGGTTAAACAGCTTGTTTTCGGCATTAGAGATCTTATTCTTCTAAATAACTTTCTGTTTATAATAAATTTCTTCTGGCCCCGGGAAAGAGGCTTACTGAATAGGACCTTACCATTTCAGAACAAATTTTGTATACTTTGTATGGGAGAAATTTAGTGGTGCAGGATGCCACTTGCAAAACAAATGGGGCCACAGGAAAGTTATGAAGCTATTTTAATAATTTCACATCTTCTCAGTCATACAGAAACAGTGAGTGGTGCTATTTTGACAGACAGTAAGTACGAGTTTAATTGGATCTAAGAATGTACCTGTTCATTTGACAATATGGTATATAATTAGTACATGTTGAGTAAAAACCTTATTTGTATCCACACAATGCAATGCTATAATTTACTATAAAACTTTGGTACTGATCAAAACATCTCCAGATGTATGAAGTGCATAGAACTAGAGGTTTGCTCCTGTCTGGCAAACCTCACATTGAGTACAATCCCACCAAAGAATTGTGGTTGAATGGACATCATTCATTTCAATTAGTCTTCCATGGAATTTCTTTGCAAGCCATTCAGAAAAGATTGACACCTGCAATCTTAGCAATTGCAATTACACTTATATACTGCCCCCTAGCACTTAGAGCACTCTCTCTGCAGTCCACAATTTAATTAACATAGGAAGGAAGGAAGGAACAAACAAACAATAGTTTGCTGAAAAATATTGCAAAAGTTTCCAATCAAATACATTTTCTGGAACAATTCTGTATTTAAAAAGTGGCATGGCAACTTCTGTAGCTGATTCACAGTATAAAAGTAATAATTAGAATGCTCTTACAATACTTTGTGGGGCCTGCATCCAAATGACTGCAGACATTGTTTGAATATATTATTAAAATATATTACTCCAGAATAAATCAATACTTTTCAATAACTGCAGTCTAGGAACTCTTGTGTGAACAGTAGTAATGGTCTCCTCATAGAAAAGCTTCAAAAAGTAGCTGGAATTAAAATAGTTTTATTTGTCCTTCATAAAACATGAAGTATGGCCAAAAGTGTTTGTGACTGAAAATGTCAACTCTTGTGCAGCAAAATCCATCAAACCTGCTAACTGGTCCAATAAAGTTTGATCCTACACTTCAGTTCCATTCTGAGTATTCAGCTGTTGTTACTTTCTCAGCCACGATCCTTTTCTGGTGTCCTAGACTTTACTGCTACAGTAAAACATCTGCAAAAAGGCACCACTCCATTTCGTTGCGATGAGTAATCTATGCAGATAGCTGATTGAAAAAAACAAAATGAGCAATGAACACCATACCATACTTGTAAAAAAGTGAGTTGCTTTGGAATAGAAATGAGCATTTCTCCATAAACTAAGAAAAACCAGCCACCTCAAGTAAAATGGGAAATATCTAGTTGTTAGTATCAACTAGAGTAGACCCACTGGATTAATGAGATTAGTTAAAGTCAAAATGTACTCCAGTTTTATTGATTCCACTTTAACTGAATTTAACTCCACATCACTGCATCAATCATTATGAGTTATACAGGTGAAACTCAGAAAATTAGAATATCGTGCAAATGTTCATTCAGTTCAGTAATGCAACTTAAAAGGTGAAACAAATATATAAGATAGACTCATTACATGCAAAGCGAGATAGTTCAGGCCTTACTTTGTTATAATATTGATGCTTATGGCTTACAGTTTATGAAAACCCAACCCGCAATCTCATGTACCTCATAATCATCACATAATCTCATGAACACTGTACGGCATGATCATCATAATTATAACGAATTAAGGCATATCTCGCTTTGCATGTAGTGAGTCTATCTCATATATTTGCTTCACCTTTTAAGTGAAATAAATGAACATTTGCACAATATTCTAATTTTCCATGTTTCACCTGTACAGTCCTACATTTGTTACTTATACTGTATATTATTTATTATTGGTATTTATAAAATATTTTTAGCCAGCAAACTCAGAAACCTCTGCGAGAGGACCACCATGTGCCATTGTCATCGGCACGTAAAATGTAGTCATATACAAATTAGAGAAAAATTATCTCAATAACTTCTCACAAAATCAAGGTGATGTAAAAACCATAAATTTATGTGTAGCAATAAGAAGATATATATGCTTTAAATGGGTACTGAATTCTAGCATACCTCCAACTGCTTAAATCAACCAGAGTGTTCATGGTCTTCTAATCTTAAAAAGGGGAGAGAAGTTATGTACAAAATTATTAATCTGATGGAATTTTAAATTTCTAAAAGACATATTTATAACACAATCATATTGTCCACTTTACAACTATTGTGGCTTCACCTTCTAACAGTTATACACCCCTTTTAATTCCACCCCAAATCTAGTTTTGCCATGTCAGATAATTGCCACCGGTCACCTGTGTAATCCTACTCATGTGAATGCAATACAAACCTTGGGAAGCTGTGAGCAGCTCAGCATACGTTAGGTATGTATGACCTATCAGTAGACTTTAGCTAAAGATCCCCCCCCTTTTTTTTTTTTCTTTAACTTCTAGAGTGAGAGGAAAGTATAATTTGACAAATAAAAATTGGAACAAAGGTATCATTTCTCCTTCAACTGGCAGGGAAGCCTCTTGGTATGTCACGAGGGCAAATGCTTGGGACTTAGAGCACAATTCTACCTGGCCAAGAGTCAGTTGTGTAGATATCAGACCATCTGAAGTTGTATTGAATCCAAACCCTTATATCCTAGGTTATTAGAAACTATCCTGATTGTGCCACCATTGCAACTGTGTCGCTAGAATGGATGAGGTCTGAATCTCCCACTGCTCAATTCTGCCTTGCTCTACCCCTCTGGGCAAAACACTTTCTGCTGTGGTGACATACATCTGCTGGTTGAGAAGAGCATCTCTGATGACAGGATAGTTTTATGCCTAACTCTGAATTCTTTCAGCTGGTAAATGTTTTAGTTACCATTGTACTATGAAGTGACTGTGGATTCGCATGCACAAACATGTCCACTACTGGGGGTGTGGTCAGGCCCGCTCAGCTGTTCCGGGGGCATGGTCAGGCCTGCGGTGCAAATGGTTTGGGCACCTCTGCTAGATCCAGAGGGATCTCTTGACACTGGGGAAGTGGGCAAAACAGTGGCAAATGAGCTTCAACATCAGTAAGTGCAGAGTGATGCATGTTGGGGCAAAAAACCCCAATTACATTTATAAATTGATGGGGTCTGAACTCTCTGCGACAAACCAGGAAAGGGACCTTGGTGTCCTGGTGGACAGCTCAATGAAGGTGTCAACCCAGTGTGCCTCAGCAGTGAAAAAAGCAAACTCAATGTTAGGGATCATTAGGAAGGGTATAGAAAATAAGTCAGCAAGTGTCATTTTGCCTCTTTATAAATCTATGGTGAGGCCCCATCTGGAATATTGTGTACAGTTCTGGTCGCCATACCTCCAGAAGGATATTATGGAGTTGGAGAAAGTACAGAGGAGGGCAACCAGAATGATTAGGGGACTGGAACACCTTCCTTACCATCTGAGGCTGCAACGGTTGGGCCTTTTCACTCTTGAACGACGGCGTCTAAGAGGTGACCTGATTGAAGTTTATAAAATCATGCACGGTGTGGACAAGGTAGATAAGGAAAAACTGTTTTCCCTATCGCACAACACTAGAACTAGGGGACACTCCATGAAACTTTTCGGTACTAGTTCTCAAACAAATAAGAGAAAGTACTTTTTCACCCAGAGGATTACTGGTCTATGGAACTCCCTGCCAGAAGAAGTGGTGACAGCTGTCAGTCTTCACAGCTTTAAGAAAGGATTAGACAAGTTCATGGAGGACAAGGCTATCAATGGCTATAATTATGGCTACCTAAGGACAACCTCCGGGTTGGAGAGATAGGCAGGATATCTCTCAATGCCATTTCCAGGGAATCCTAAGCAGGTGAAGGCATCTCCTTGGGAATACCCTGAAGGAAATGGTGAGCCACTGTGTGAGACAGAATGCTGGACTGGATGGGCTGTGGCCTGTTCCAGCAAGGCTGTTCTTATGTTCTTATGTTCTTATGCTATAAAGCAGTCTAGACCCAGTTTCTCTTACTACTAACTACTACTACTATTACTACAAAGGAGGAGGAGAAGAACAACAACAATTTATCCAGTTTTTGAAGGTGGCTATGAACAGAAAGAAACAAGACAAAACCTGGAAACAAAAGCTATATCATTTAGCATTATTGGGGTTAAAAAAACCTCCAGTTTTATCTGTACTGAAAAAATCCAGAATATAGTACTTATTTAATGCTGAAACACAATATATATGAAATATAACAAACCATCAGGAAGATGACACTGAAGTGATTCATACAACTATATTTTGTCTTATAGTTTGTGTGGAATAGTGCCATTCAAATAATTGGTGTTGATTGAATAGAAAGTGGATATTTTAAAAATCTGAGGGGAAGACATAGCTTTTGTTAAAAATTCAAAATACCAAAGTATCTGATTAAAAATAAGAGATCTTTGAAGCACTGGAGCAATCAGTTCACACCAGTTTAAAAAGTACCTTTAGGTGTCATTCTGGTCTGGCTGGAAATCTTGTTTGCTGTGTCAGTTGGTAGACCAACATAAACACCCCCATAGTTCCTTAATAAAGAGGAAAACACCCAATGACATGGAGATCAAGCCTGATGCAAAACTACTGTATATCTAACACTGACAGGAGCACTTTTGCTTCAGTATACATTCTTGAACGCCTGTCCATAAGCAGATCTTCATGATCGGACCTATAACCAAAGCCACTTCTCTTCTTGCATTTTCCTCCTAAAGTGGCAATTTTTAAAGGCAGAACTTTTAAAGACATTGCTACATACCTTTTTTTGTCATCTTCTGACACTGATTCTTCTGTTCTACAACGACATAAATCACAAGAGGATTAACAGAAAGGTTTCAGAATATTTTCCCCTTCTTCTAGTGCAACATTTATCAATACGCTTCTCACGACTCGTTCTCTTAGTTCAGTAAAATCACTGGGACCATGAAGGGCTGTGGTGGCTCAGTGGTTAAGAAGCTTGCTTTGTTAGCTGGAAGGCTGGCAAATTGGCAGTTCAAGACCCGGGTACTGCACAATGGAGTGAACTCTAATCTCTCTCCCAATTTCTGCCAATCTAGCAGTTCGAAAGCAAGAAATTGCAAGTAGATAAATAAGTACCAGCATTCTGTACACTCCAGTGTCTAGTCATGCCTGCCACATATCCATGGAAATGTCTGCAAGTTCAGATAGCGCTGGCTCTTTGGCTATAAACAGAGGTGAGCACTGAACCCTAGAGTCAGGTATGACTGGCTTTCGAGCAAGGGCAACTTTTATCTAACACTGACTTACAGTACATAAAGTGTTATGAGACTGGTCAATGGTGATAATATACATCCTACTTAGACAGTACTACTAATGAAATATTACATTTAGTGAAATATTAATACTAATAGCTCTCATATGAGATTAAAGTACCCGTTTGCTACTTTTTAATTGGACCTAATTACTACTGCCACACTTACTGCTATCTTTTTAAAAATAATATTAATTCATGGTTTATTGTTTTGTACACATTTTAGAAGAAACTGCTTTGATGAATTATTGATGTGTCCTGAAAGCAGGGTATAAAATATAGATAAGTAAATAAAAAAACATTGCAGTCCTTGGGATTTCTCTGTCAATAAGTGAACCAATAATTAAATGGCAGCACAAAATGTGGAAAAATAAACAGTTGCAATATTTGGACAGTAGATGGTGCAGAATTTGTATAACTTCTTGTCAAAAGGCTATCACACAATTTCTAAGCAGCAATCAAACTGTTAAGCATTTTTACATAACCAACCCCATTTTCAACAGGAAACTTTCCCTTTAAACTAAGAATGAAAGCTGACTCTTGGGTAGTTTTAATAAATGTAAAGCATTGCGTCTTTGCCAATGTTAAGCAAACTTAACTGTAAAGTTAGGAATGAGAGTTCAAGATTTTATTTGCAAAGAAAAAGTGATGAAGTTGCCCCCTGACAATGACATCATCATCTTTCTGTAGGTATAAACTGCACCACAGGATTTCACCCTTTGTGTAGTTATATTATTTCATATTCTGGATTTAAGACATTCAAACTGGGGCAAGTCAACTCTGCTGTGCTTAGAAACCCTTCTGTTCATTCCATTGAGTAGAGCTCTGGGATTTATTCAAAGTCTTGTTCTGATGACACCACTTGCCCATATGCATGCATCCAAAAATATGTACACTGAAGATTCTAACAACGCCTTTATTGTCATTTCAGATCTTTAATCTTTGCATACCCAAGAAAAAGGGCTGGAACGTGAATAACTCTACTACCTGCTTTAAAAAAAATCTTTTGAAAAGGAATTCCTATAAGGCTACTTAGAGAGAGCTTCTTTTTTACAGGAAGATAGAAAGATATGTATGACGGATTGGAACCACCACTGAGAAGGTCCAGCTCCTTGTGGCCATTTTACAGGCCTTTCTTGGGAAAGTAACCCAAAGACCTAATCCATGGGAAGATCTGGGAGTCTGGGCTGAATTTAGTTGAGGGAGACGTTCTGCTTGCTTCCAAGTCAGTATGGAAAGAAATGTGTTGCACTTGCCCAGGGTTCCTGAAACCTGGCTCTCCAAATGTTCTTGGACTTCAATTCCCAGAAGCCCTGATCAGCAGATGTGCTGACTTGGGATTCTGGCAATTGAAGTCCAAGAACACCTAGAGAGTCAAATCAAGGAACCCAGTAGTTGCTTACTAGATACAGTAATACCTCATATGAAGTCCGCTTCGTACAACAACGAATTCATACAATATGGCCTAATTCCTTGAAAAAAGTTACCTCATACAAAGTCGCTGCGACTTTGTATGAGGCATTGGGGTTTTTCCCCAGGTTGCATTGTGCCTGGGCAGTATAAAAGGCAGGACACATGCGTGCATTGCTCTTGTAGGTTTTGCACAAGGTGAAGAGTGGTTAGGAGTGGTTTTGAGCGCGATTTTGGATTTTTTTGAAATTTTTTTGTCAGAATTTTTAGAAGCATTCCTGGGATTTTTGCAGCATTCTTCAGGTTCTTGGACAATCTGGGTTGTTTGACATGTTTTTGTAATGTTTTTAGCCTTTAGACAATGATTTCTTAAAGTTCTGTCAGTTTCCTGTCTGTTTCCTTGACTTTGCCCTGAAGTCGGTGCTGTTACAGTACAATGTATCTCTATGGAAACGACGTTGTACGAGGCATCGCAGCAAGGATTTGGACGTTGTATGAGGCATCGCGGCTAGGATTTTGCATGCCTCATACAAAGTCCAAATCCGTATAAAGTCCAAACTTGTGGAACCAAGTTTGGACGTTGTACAAGGTATCACTGTAGCTATAAAAATGAGTGAATCTAACAGAAAGAAGGTGACAGCTCTAATCAAACATTAATATATGTAGAGATTCAGATTGAATTGATTTAAGTACTCTAAGCCATAGGCCTGTCAGCATATATTTGTCAATGTTGGGTTCTCCTAATTTTCTTTAAAAAATCATAACTCCTTTACATCCTGAGTGTAAAGAAACTTGCAAATACAGTAGTGGTAAATTCTTACTAGAATCCTGCAGAAATTGACTTTTGGCCACTGTATCTTTACAGCACTTTCACTGGAATTGTCAGTATAATCTAGCCTTCTGTGTGACCTACTTTTAGTACATTGGTAAGGTCGACCTTGCTCGAAAGCCAGTCATTTCCGACTCTAGGTTTTGGTGTTCATCTCTGTTTACAACCAAAGAGCCAGCGCTATCTATGTCTGCAGACATTTCCATGGACATGTGGCAGGCATGACCATGGAACACCATTTACCTTCCTTCCCACCAAAGTGAAACCTATTTATCCAATTTCTTGCTTTCGAACTGCTAGGTTGGCAGGTCTCGAACTGCTGACCTGCCAACCTTAGAGTCATCAAGTTCAGCATTTTAACCACTAAGCCACTGCAGTCCCCAAAGTATGTTGTTCAGTCGCACAGTTGATTCCGACCCTTTGCGACCCTATGGACCATTTACCTCCACGCATCCCTATCCTCCACCATACTCCTCAGCCCACCCAGCTTCGTGCCCACTGCCTCCACTATCCCATCCAGCCATCTCATCTTTGGCCGCCCTCTTCTTCTCTTGCCCTCCACCTTTCCCAGCATCAATGCTTTCTCAAGTATGTCCTCTCTTCTCATTTGGCGTCCAAAGTACTTAAGCTTCATCTTTACTATTTGCCCTTCCAATGAGCAGCCAGGGTTGATTTCTTCTAAGATTGACCTATTTGTCTCTTTGCTGTCCAGGGGACTCTCAAAACTCTCCTCCAACACCACATCTCAAAGGCATCTATTCTTCTGTGCTCAGCTTTCCTAATGGTCCAACTCTCACACCCATACATTACCACCGGGAATACCATTGCTTTAACTATGCAAATTTTTGTTTTCAAAGTGATGTCTCTACTTTTCACTATGTTCCCCAGGTTTCTCATGGCTTGTCTTCCCAGAATCAATCGTCTTTTTATTTCATGGCTGCAGTCGCCATCTGCAGTGATCTTAGATCCTAGGAAAGTAAAATCTGTGACTGCTTCTACCTCTTCCCCATCTATTTCCATGGACTGATAGGCCCTGTTGCCATTATCTTGGTTTTCTTCATATTGAGTCTCAGTCCAGTTTTTTCTAAAGGTACCAAAGGTAAAGTCTCTGTTAATTTGGAAGCATTTGGGGAGAAAATTACCAGTTCCCCAAATGCTTCCAAATTAACAGAGATTATATAATTTAACTGTTTAGCTTCTGAATTTATATTATCTTGTAATATATCATATATAGTGCAGCTCATATTTGGTAAGCATTGTTGCATGTAATATTATTATCTGCCATTGTTGTATATAAACTATAATTATTTTTTATTAATTGTTTGTAGATTCCTTGATAAAGGACAGCAAGTCTGAAAAGCTAATAAACCGGATAGCTTCGGAAATATCCTCACTTCTACATATCTATCTACAAGTTGTATTTCGTGGACCTTCAGCATTTACTCATGGTCCCTTATACTAAATTATTATATATTTTCTGCATATTTTCTGCATATGTTTAGAAGACTTTAACTTTGGTACCTGACCTCCCTCTTCTGAGAGTTATTATTTTGCTTTATCATTTATTGCATACCTGATTCTTGGGACATTTAGCTTTCAATTTTTGAATTTACGGAATTTTTTGTACCTGTTATTAGGACTTGAATTGTCCTCTTTGCATTCATTGACTGTACCCTTATTACTTCCTTTAGTAAAGCTACTTTTTACAAATGGTTTTTTCGCTTCTTTCCACTGTTACACCGTTTGGCCCCACTACTTTTTTCATTTTATAAGCCAACAGGCGGGGGCCACTCTTCCATCTGGGCCCCACACCTGCCCCGCCAGCCAGGTTTTTAATTCTTTTCTGAAAGGCAGCAGCTCCGTCTGCACCCACAACTCTACTGGCAGGAGGTTCCACAAGGCCGGTGTGGACACGGAAAAGGCCCTCCTTCGTGTGCCAGAGAGGCGAGCCCCTCTGGCAGATGGAATAATTAGAGAACCCCTCCGGTCCACTCTGGTTGGACGGACAGACACTCTTGGGACAATGCAGTCTCTTAGGTATCCTGGCCCACTACCATGTAGGGCTTTAAAGGTCAAAACCAGCACCTTGAATTGCACCAGGAGACAAACTGGTAACCAGTGCAGCTCCTGAAGCAATGGTGAGGCACGAGCATAACGCTTGCACCCATCACCACCCGGGCTGCTGCATTCTGCACCAGCTGTAGCCTCCGAATGGTCATCAAGGGTAGCCCCATACAGAGCGCATTGCAATAATCTAGCCTGGAGGTCACCAGAGCATGTGTGACCATGAGCAGGGAGTCCCGGTCCAGGAGCGAATGCAACTGACGGATGACGCAAAGCTGTGAGAAAGCCCTCCTGGCCACGGCCGCCACCTGATCTACAAGTAGCAGTTCTGAATCCAGGAGGACCCCTAAATTGCGTACAGGGTCTGTCTGGGGCAAAGCAGCCCCCTCCAAGACCAAAGTTGGCAGCTCCCTGGATAACGCGCGGGGCCCTATCCATAGCCACGCAGTCTTGGAGGGATTCAATTGTAGCCCGTTGTCCCCCATCCAGACCACAACAGCTTTCCTGTCCCTCTCCTTCTTCCGATCTGTGTTAAGCATCCTGTTTCATCTAAATTGCCCCCTTTGTTTTGCCCTTTTTTCTAGTCCATAGGGTTCTCTTGGCAAATTTGCTGGTGTGGTTTGCCGGTTTTTCTCGTTTGTGGGGCTGTTGCCCCACTGGCACATTTCTCAATCCTTCGTTGACCTGCGGACCCAGTTTGGCCGTGTGCACGAAGGGTGGTTGCGGGCTAGTAGGGCCAGGCTTAGGAACCTATGCGAAGTTCCAATAGTTAACGCTTGGTTTTATAGGTTAAGATTGTATAATTATTCTTTTATTGCCCAGTTTAAACTTTTAGACATTTGTAGCAGCCATGTTCTTTTCAAATATAAAGAAATGCAAGAAGGGAAATTAGTGCTATTTGTTTTGTCTATATTATTTAAAATCTGTTGTGACTAGCATGTCTCAAGGTCCCATTTGCTCTATGAGGTCATTAGTTTGGCACTGTCCACAAAACAAAGCAGTTTGTTTGCCTCTGTCCAAAAGCTTTCATTCACAATACACTTTGGAGACAGAAAAAGATTACGCTTCAGGACAGAAACAATCTAGGACTGAGGCGTTGAGGCTTCTTCCATTTAGTCTTAATAACTGATAGTTCTTCTTCTTCAAGTGCCGTATCCAATTCCAGATATTGGCTATCATCATGGTGATCAGTCATGAAGTTTATCTTGGGAATGCTATTAATGCAGTGAGCTTCCATTTGTCATCTGCATCACAGCATGACCCCCTTACCACTGATCCAGTTCCATGAGTCACTTTCTGGTCCTCAGTCCTTTTGGCAAACAAAGTCCTCATCAGCCCCAGGCCAGTATAAATGAAGCTGCTGCCCTCCATCAAGATGGATTCAAGTGGGATTTAATCCATTTGAGGACTATGACCGTTCCCAGTGGACTTCACCACCCAAGACCGCCGATCCTCAGGGTTGTCAGGTTAGTTAACCGCCGCCTGACAATCGGCATTGAGTCGATGGCAGTATGGTCTACTCTATTACTATAGTAGGATAACCTGGCAGGACTGATAGTTAGCATGTCAACAACAGTCACCAAAAAAAGAGACTAAATATCTAAGATGACTAAGAATCCAGTATATAAATCATAGAATACAAAGTAAACATACACTGCACTAAGAAAAAGACAATCATTGCATACCAAAATGCATAATATCTATTTGCTCATTTTACATAAATCGTGCCACTTTTTAATTAAGAAGCAGAGAGCCTAGAGTTCAGTGTTGTACAGTACAATACAGAGCACCTGGCACAGTGCAGGAAATCACCACTGATTAAATGTTTTCTTTGGGGTTTATGCAACTCATGCACATTGCAATGACATCTTGAATCAGCTGAAATTTGCTGCTCCTGCTGACATTATTCCCATGCTCCTGCTGACATTATTCCCATGACCAGGGGTGCTCAAACTACAGCCCATGGGCCAAATCTGGCTGCCGATACCAATTCATCTGGCCCGCAAATCCCTTGTTGGACGCATTTTACTTCTGCTTCCGGGAGCAACGAGGGCTTCGTGGGCCGGATGAATTGGCATTGGTGCCAGATCCGTCCCATGGGCCATAGTGACCAGCTCCCTGAACCAAAAAGTTTGGCCCAAAAAGTTTGGGCACCCCTGTCATAGACACAGCTGCACAACAGGATTTCAGCCAATGAAAAACTAAATTGGAGCAAAGCAATGAAAAGCTAAACCACACCACAAATAAATCAACAAATAGAACAGCTAAAATGTAATGGGGATTAAAATGACAAAGACAAAAGAAATGGGGCAATGAAAACAAATAGAGTAACTAGGATAATAAAAGAAGATAGAGGCAAGAGGGAGCTCTGTGTAATAGAAGCACAGTAGCCATCTTTCAACTAGGAAACACATGCTGAACCTTTACAGCTGTGTCTTCTTGCATTCACAGGGTTCCTTCATTTACCCCGACTCATCTATTCCCTGGCACATCTGGAGCACTGTTTGGGAGTGCAAAGAGAGGGCTGCAGAATCTTTACTATTGTAACCATAATGGACTATCTGGTTCAGCTGAATGGATGGGAAATCCTAGGAATGGGATGTGAGTCAGGATTTGTGTTAAAGTGGGAAAACTGGAGAGGGAGGAGCTGTTGTTCTCATGGAAGATGATAAGGAACTTGCCACCTTGGCTTAGACTAGTGGTGACTAACTTTGGCACTCCAGCTGTTCCTGGACTTCAATTCCCAGAAGCCCTGATCAGCAGGAGTGCTTACCTGGGCTTCTGGTAATTGAAGTCCAAGTACACCTGGGGTACCAGAGTTAGCCACCACTGGTTTAGAGTTTTAGAGACTGCATGTGTGGAGCAGATTCCTCTGTTGGGGCTATCCTACTTTGGTTGATAAATATATGGTGGACTTTATTCTCATTTGGTCTCAATTCTGGTAGTGATGAAAATAACTCAAGAGTGTACAAGTTGTAGCATCCAGTTTTATTACATCATTATTGTTGTTGTTTGTTATACAAGTATATATAAAACTGTTCTGTGAAGTCTGCTTTTCAAATATTCACTTAAGATATAGATATATAGACAGTCCCATAGAACAAGAGGATGTTATAACTTCAACATCTGACTAGCCTAGAGGTTATTATGACCTTATTATATGCCCCAGTAAAATATTGATGGTTCAATACATGAAAAGAGGTTATGCAAATATATACTTACACATTTTTTGATGTCCCTGAAGCATCTGCAATAAAAAAGCCCAGCATGAAAACATGATTATTAACAGGACTAACAATGCCCATCTTCTTTCATTCTTTCCTACATCATAATCATCTACTGCTGAGTCAAATGGGGTGCCAAATCCTTCCAGCACTGCAACTTCCAATAGTAGGTTTTAGTCTTCTTCTTCTTCTGACATATCTGAATCTGAATACTGTATTGGCAATCATCATGGTGATCAGCCTTTAAGATTGTCCTGAGAATATAATGCTGTGGCCTTCCACATTGCAGCATGACACCCGTACCACTAATCCAGTTCCATGAGTCACTTTCTGGTCCTGAGCCCTTTTGGCACACAAAGTCCTCATCAGCCCCAGGCCAGTATTGATGAAGCTGCTGCCCTCCATCAAGATGGATTTGAGTGGGATTTAATCCACTTGGGGACTATCACCCTTCCCTGTGGACTTTGGCACCCAAAGTCGCTGGTCCTCAGGGTTGTCAGGTTAGTTAAATGCCGCCTGACACTCGGTATTGAGTAGCTGGCACTAGGGTCTACTCTATTACCATAGCAGGATAACCTGGCCAGACTAGGAGGCTTTAGTAATACCTGCTAAATCTTAGCATTGGATTGGGAAGTTATTTCTTAAAAGATAATTTGTTATGCTTTTCATCACAAAAACAAAGAAAGTGATCTGCTAACACCATAATCCACTTGCTCTTTTAACTTATTACATTACTCATTGTTTATCTATTATTTTTATTTTTAACTTAGGATAGATACAATTCCACCCAATATTTGCTTAGTAAATAAGGCTAAGTTAGCAACAAGAAAAAAATTAATTGTTAACACCAAGAGTAACCATTTCCCCATTTATTAGGTGCTTTTTTGCTTTATTACATGTTTGTTTTACAAAACAAAGATAATATATATAAATTGGTTATATTAGACCTTTCAGAGGCATAACAGCACTGAAGCTGAATAGCATGCTTCCTCTGTACTCATTGTTTTTCTAAGAATAAAAATACCTCTGGATGGTAAGGAAAAGTAAAATCATTGCAAATCAGACCAAAAAGTGGCAGTGAAAAATACCACATTGTCATTTACTTTATTTATTTATAGCCTGATTTTCTTCCAAAGAACTACAGAATTAGAACATGGTCAAGCACATTCTCACTTAAACACATAACACAAACCATTTAAAACAATTAACTACATATTTATAAATATTTTTAAAGCCAAAATGTCTTCTCCTTTCCCAGCAGCCCAACAATTGTTAAAAGGTGGGGTCCTGCTTTGGAATGTTGTTTACCTTATGATATGTAAACAATACATGTGAGGGCAAACATTTGTTATACAAAGCCACCACCTTATGGGCATTTGAGTTAGCAGGAAGCAAAATGAATGCTTTTAAATGGAATATGAAAACAATACTTGCTTAAAAGTAGTAGTAGCTGGGTGTTTTGTTTTTTTAACATAGAGCAGGAGTTCTCAACCCTTTTAAGCCGGTGGCCGGGTCACGCTCCATCAGACAGCTTTGGGGGCTGGATGGCCATTTTGCTCTTCCTTCACCACATGACACTTTGTGGTGTGGTGGAGGCAGTGGGGAGGGGGGCACATGAGAATCCCTGACATAGAGCAAGGATATTCAGATTTCAGTGGTTGAAATAGGAAGCTGGCCTTTTCTGCTCAGCCCAATATACAGCACTACTGCTACTAAGCTTGTTTCATCTCTTCCTTTCAGCCTTTGATGTGCAACATTACGATGATGCCAGAAGTTCAAAATGGATAGAAATTTTGGATAGGATGGGGTGGTGGTAATAATTATGGAGCATATTGATTAAGCTATGTATCTCTAATGTCTCACCTTGATTTTGCTTATAGATCATACATAAAAGCTGAGTTGTGATCAGTCAGAATAGCTGACTGAATCTCCCAGGTTTACGATCTTTGGAGGTGGGGTCTTTCTCTCAGTTCTAAAACAGCAACACCAATTACACCTATTTACTGCCCCATCACACTTAGCGCACTCTCTTTGTGGTTTACAGGAGGCTGTGGCGGCTCAGTGGTTAAGAAGTTCACCTTGTTAGCTGGCAAGTCAGCAGTTCGAGACCGGGGTACTGCTGATGGATTGAGCGCCCGTCTCTTGTCTCAGCTCTTGGGGAAAGGAGCCTCATTTGGGCGTTCCCTGAGCAGTTTCTTCCACAAAAATCCTTTCAACCCAGAATAATTTGACATGAAATTATTATGGTGGTTTACCCGTAATTAGCATTTCCCCCCACACCCCCAACATGCTGAGTACTCATTTTACTGACCTTGGAAGGAAGTCTGAGTCAACCTTGATCCCTATCCGGATCAAACTAATAACATTTTTGCTGCAGTAAAGCAGTTTAACCACCTTGCCACTAGGGCTGATATCCTCACAGGCATATCTGGCTAAGACAAGAGAGCTTTTCTAGGGTTTTCTCCCAGGTTGTGGAAGAGGACAAACCAGGCTGGTTCTTTTTGGGCTGACCTTTTGCCAGTCAGCAACCAATCATTTTAACAACTGATGGGCTGCCTCCTCCTCCACACCCTGGGATAAAACCCTAGAAAAGCTCTCCCATATTACTTAAAAATAACTATGTGCCATCTAATCAATTCTGATTTATGGTGACCCTTTTCAGGACTTTCTAAGTAGGGAGTATTCAGAAGTGCTGTAATGCCGCCCTGAGTCGGGTTCTGCCTGAGTGGGCGGCATATATAAATACGACTAAATAAATAAATAAATAAATAAAATAAGTGGGTTTCCATTCCCCTTTTCTGGGGGCATCCTGGGACTGTGCAGTTGCCCAAGGTCACACAGGCTGGCTTTTCTCATGGGAAGCACAGCGGAGAACTGAAATCTCAACCTCTCACTCTGCAACCAAGATACTTAAGTCACTGGGCTATCTAGCCAGCTACCATATTACTTAGAACCTCTTTTTCTCCAGTCAGGATCTGGATACAATTACTGTATACAGTACAGATGGGAACCCAATCTAAGTGTGCTTAGATTACCTTGGATTCATTACAGTATTCAGTGAGGAGTCCATGCATTGTAGATATCTCTGCTGTAATGGGAACATGTGAAGGCTCGTTATTTTTCTGGAAAGTTACTGTATGTTGTAGAATATGTATAGCAACAAAATGGAAGAATGATATAATATTAAAAGTAGATGATTGGTATAAGGAGATGTGGGATCTCGCATTGAATGAAAAATTAACATGGGCGTTGAATTTTTTAAAAGGAATAATTAAAGAGAATAGATTTTGGAATATATGGAGAGAGTTTGTGGACCGTTGAAGGGAGAGGGGAAGAATAGACTGACACCAGATCAATTGAAGTTTTGGGTACAGTAGAAATCAATGGGAAATACCACATCCTGCTGGGCAATGTAAATACACGGGGTGAATGATGTATAGAATGTAATATTGGAATAAATTGATATGGATAGAAATAGAAATATAATTGTTTTGGATAAATTTGATTTGAATAGAAATTAGACAAAATAAGAAGTTATTGGTTACTAATGTTTAAGAGTAAAGTTTGGGATAATTATTATTGTGGTAATAAAACATTAAAGAGATAGTAAGTTAAATGTTAAAATTTAAAAGGGTTATATTTAGACATACTGTATTTTCTGGCGTATAAGACTACTTTTTAACCCCGAAAAATCTGTGCCAAAGTCGGGGGTCGTCTTATAGGACAGGTACTTAACTGCAGCTTGTTTCCCCTTGCTTCATATGTCCGGCGCATATGGTGGGGGGTGCCGCGGCCAAGTCCCTGCTCTGTGCGGGGAGTATGAAGCAAGGGGAAGCAAGCTGCACACATCTTCCTGTACCTCGAGGAGGAGAACGTGAGCGTGGATTGGCTCTCCACCAGAACCTGCCCATTCGACTCGGAGGGCTGCGCGTCTTCAGGTTGAGTGTGGGTTAATTTTTATTTGGTGTGCATTGGAAGAGAGGTAGTCTTATATGGCAAGTATATTCCAAACTCTATATTTTAACTGGAAAAGTTGGGGGTCGTCTTATACGCCCAGTCGTCTTATATGCCGGAAAATACGGTATATACATCTAACTTTATTGTTTAAAGATTCTTTTTTCTTCTTTTTTTCCTTTTAGTGATAATGTCAATGTATCACTTACATGTTTTACTATGTTGATTTTCTTTTCTGTATTTGTATGTTATTTCATTTTTGAAAATATATATATATATATATATATATATATATATATATATATATATATATATATATATATATATATATATATATATATATATATATATATATATATATATATATATATATATATATATATATATATATATATAAAGTTACTGTATGTTAAGTTAGATCACTTGTAATCTGTTTATATTCACTCTGACTCTCCGTAATCTAAGTTTCCCAGGCTCTGCTTTCACTGTCAGCATGAGCCAGCCATTATCACAGCCCCTATCCCTTGAGTAGGCCTGCCGACCTACTCAAGGGAACTTGGGTAGGAATTCACCAGGAAAGGGCCATCTCATTCAGATGATGCCACAGATAACAGCAACTGCAAATTTGCAGGTGCATCGGAACTCTTACCTGTACAGATGTCAAGATGTCTAAATCATGGATTTGAGTTCTGATGGGAGGTGTCAGAGGCCAGAAAACTGTATTTAAACTCTGGATTTCTGGACCTCAGGAGGCACTTTTCCCGATGCTATGGGGAAATGCTGCCAGACCTTTTTCAGAATGCCTAAGCTACGGATTTAGTCTCTGAGCTGATGCGGGCACAAGATGCCCACAGTTTAGATCAGGATTTTATTTCTAAGATGCTTTTTGCTTTGCTTTTGTATCCAGTACTTTTTGGATGAAATATTCCGCATACTCTGTTTGCTCATAATTTTAAAATAAAATGCTGCTAAAGAGAACCTCATAGCATTATTCCTCTGAGAGGAGGAAATTGGCAGGGACCAGATAAAGTTTTTCAACGAAGAGGCCTTTTCCCCAAGTTCCACTTGCAGTGGATGCACCTAAAAGGAGAGAGGAAGATTTCAAGGTCTCCTTTTCCAGAGGCTAGAGCATTATCTACACAGACTTTAGGTTTCGCTTCTTCAACATCACGTAAGACCCCCAAAGGGCCAACCAGTCCTTGCCAAGTAATAGATTGGGGAGGTGGTTTAGGAAGGGTCCAAGCCAGTGGTGGGCTTCAGCAGGTTCGCACCAGTTCGCCAGAACCGGTAGCAAAAATTCTGGCTGGCCCTGCCCATCCAAGTTTTGAAATAAAGTAGTCCTAATTTGGGTGCAATGCAGGGCTTCCCCCTGGCCACGATCACGATACCATGCCCACAGCGTGGTAGTAAATTTTTTTGGAGCCCACCACTGAAAAATTTAGTGGTCATAAAAATCCCACATAGTAAGTAACAAAAATTTTTGAATCCCACCACTGGCCAGGCATGACTAGATCACCCACCCAGTCACATGGCCATGCCCACAGAGTAGGCCATGCCCACAAAGTAAGCCATGCCCACAGTGTGGTAGTAAATTTTTTTGAAGCCCAGTCCGACACCTGTTAACTTACCATTTTAATATCTAGTTTGATCTGAGCAGTCGGAGGTACGTTAATGGAGAGGCTCTGCCCGCCACATCAGAAAACCTCCGTTGTCACGCTAACCGCATTTCCATGCCAGCAGTAAATCTAAAGGCCAGGTAAATGACCCTCCTTGGCTATGCTTGCCCAAGACATCCACGACTACATTCCGCATATGCAAATGGACTTCAGAAAATAAGTTCATCTACAAAACAGTATTCTTCAAGCTGCCTACAACCTTCAATTCTTTCTTTCATTACCAAGTTCTTTAGATACAGATATTTTGTAAAAATAAATTTTCCATCAAGTAGAAGGTTGTGAGAGACTTTACTTCTATAACTTGTTTGTTTTTTAAAATGTATTTTCTTGGAATGCATGTGACCTCCTGTTTGTAGAATACACATGATCCATCCCTCGATTACATCTTCTGTTCTTCAGTGTCCAATCTGTTCATTTTTATAGCAGAAGATCAAGACATAGGCTCAGGGTATTTTTCAGGGCATTAGTAGGAAAAGAATAGGCTGGATAAAATCCCTTGATCCATGAAGATCAATAATCTATTGCCATGTAATACTATCCAGAATATCTGCAAGAGCTATTGTTGCATTTATGAAGCAGAGGAATTAAATTGCAAATATTCCATCCTAACAAAAACTCAGGGAAAAGCTGCTAACTCTTCATTTCCCTGGAAGAGGGGGGGGGGATCAACCATCTTACTATCAATTGAGGCTTATTCAAAGAAGGAGATTATGGGTAGGTTCAAATCCAAAATACTGCCATATAATTGGACCCAACTTATAGTATGATAAACAAAAAGTTGTAATGCAGCAGTGTAGAAAATTTTCTGGTCCCAAGGGTCTTGCTGGGCATATCCCATCAGTGTGTATGGACATGGGACTGGGCTATAAGAATAGCAGGTGGGGGCAATTTCAAAAAAAAATAGAGCAGGGACAGATGCAATTCTTGGACATTTTTGCATCAAGCAAAACAAATCGCTATGCAATTTCATGCAGTTATAATTGTATCAGTGCAATAGCTTCCTAGCCAGGAAAGCACAATTTAGTTCTATGCTTGTGCCAGTACAACAATTCTGAAATGTGGGAAAACACATCTCAGTTCCACACAAAATATTCTTGATCAGCATAGGACAACTCAAAACTATGCAACAGCTTCCATTCAAAGTAGCCAAAATGTAACTGAACATAAGCACTAGAAAAGGAAAATATTTTTCAATCTCATAATATTCAGAGAACTTGGTGGGGTACACAGAAAAGCAACCTTGTTGTGCCGGCTAATCTTTCTCACACTGGATCAGGTGAAAGGAACTGTGGAAATGAATTAACCAAAAGGTGGCTTCATTTTGGCAGTTTTACATCTGGTCTAGATACGGAAGAAGAAGAGAACCTGGTGAACTAGGAAAAAGAATTCAACATTTCAGTTGCAGGGAAGAACTGGTAGGGAAATATATATTTCAATGCTCCCATGGCTTGGCACTGAAAAAGTTACTTTTTTGGCATGCAGCTACAGTGACCTTGTTGGCTGGGGTATGTCGTGAGTAGTAGCCTTCAAAACGTAGCATTTCTATTTTCTGCCTGGAACGATGATACTGAAGAGGAGAAACTGTATTGGAATACAGTATGTGTGTTTTATTGCAATCTGCTGTAAGCTTCCTCAGAGGCTATTCAATCGAGAGGTGGTTTACAAATCTATTAGATCATGCATTTGTCATGTTTAGTCCTAAGGAAACAAGAAACCAGTGCCTTTGACTTTCTCCCTTCCCCTTCTCCAGAACATGACAGGCAAGGGAGGTGAAAAATCATGATCTTATGCCCTTCCACCTCCCACCCATTTATTTAAGGACAAACAACTGCTCTGTATGTGGATCTCTGCTTCCACAGACAGCAGATGAAAAATAACAAGTGACAGCCATGGTAAAATCCAATTAAACATTATATGCCTCATCTATTAAGCCTTTGTACTATAGAGACTTTCAGTTTTATAATTCGGTGAAAACAAACCAGTTCATTCAGAATCATTTTCTGTTGCAGTGTTTGTTCCTTTTCCTCAAAACACTTTTTTCATGAATCAGTTTTGAAAATATTATAAAACACCAGTGGTTTTAACTTCATCCTTTCCATCTGTGTATATTTTACAGCCAACACACCAAAATTATGAACATTTTACCATTCCAAGGGTGATTCGTAGGTGAGAAAAGGCTGAACCATTATTTTTTCAGTTTTGGGGTTTTTTGTTTTTTTTTTTGAAATTTTGCTTCTGGCAAAGAAACACTAGAAATTCTGTCTTTCCAATTAGTTTACCCTCTCCACCAAATTTTTAATTTACCAGGCAAAGAGGCCTCAAAGATGGCATGTATTTGCCTGGAAATTTCCAAATGCATATCTGTCAAGTATCCCGTATTGGCCAGGATTTCCCATAATTCAACGCCACTTTTCCTACTTTCATGCCCGGAGCCACCGCCATCCCGTAATTTGACGGCGGGGGGGGGGGGGAGTAGTTACTGTGCATTCCCTTCTGTGCAGAACCCTTCTACGCATGCATAGAAGCCTTCTACACATGTGCAGAAGGGTTCTGCGCAGAAGGAGATGCACAGAAGGCTTCTACGCATGCACAGAAGGGACCTGCGCAGAAGGCTTCTGCACAGGTCCCGTATTGTCCAGAGCCGCGCTTAACAGGTATGCAAATGACATTAGCAAGTGGAGGATGTTTATTGTTTCTATTTCCATCTTGTTCCATAGATAGCCTTTACAGCTTTTCAGAATGGTTTGCTTCTCAAGAGCCAATTTATTTTCTACTGTAAGGGTGAAGTCAGCAGAGATGCCTCTGGCAGGGCATTTAACCCTAGCCCAGGCGAGCAATGTCCCTGCCTTGCTGGGAGAAAGCAGAGATGTTGGGTGATGCAGACTGAAAAGGCAGTGTTAGAAAAGGCAGCGGTTCAGATCAACAGGGAGGGAGTTGGGAGGAAAGACACCAGACAGGGTGATAGACAAGATGGCGGATGTGGAAGAGGTAAAGGAAGAGGAGGAAGGGACTTGGGAGAACACTGAAATATTTATAAGACAACATTTGACCTACAGCAACCTCAAGTAGGTGTACAAAAACAAGCTATTAAAACAAACAATTGACATACTTCTCCTTTACTACTATGTTACACAAATAAACTAGCAAAAGCTTGGATGTGACTCACAAATTCTAAAAATAATAATTAAATACTAAAGTGTAGGAATCTCTATTTTGTACAACTTGCAACAATATTTCTACAGAAGTGAGCAAATTTTTAACTACACGTACTTCAATTAAGATTCTTCAAGACAGTCTGTGACTGGGCCGATTTTCTTCATGGATCAAGGTGTCATCTTTAGGTCATCACTTAGTGCACACTTCTTAAAAATACTATATGTTTTTTTTAAAATGAGGCTATTACATGAAAAAGTCTAAATTTTGCCACTGAATTTGCAATGATTTACCTAAGCCAGTTAATCAGATTTAAGATGCTCAATAATGTACCATTCTATGTATAAAAACTAAACATCTTTTTGAGTATAACCCATGTGAGAATATTTAATCTTGCTACCAACTATTAATTAATATTCACAAACCAACAAGCATGCAATACAAATCCACTAGCTTTATTAATCTGTTCCCAGTGACAAAGCTTTACTGTCCCTAGAACTGGAGCTTTTTAACAGCTAGACACAATTTTATCAAGCTTTTTACCTATGCAAGTAAATTACAAAGAAAATCCTCTCTAGTATCAACACACAGCAAATTTATGTTTGCAAAGAGCATTTCCACATAATTAGGTTCTTCCTCTAATGGGGTCAGAGTCCATATTACAATGGGCTTGTTTTCTCTTCAAAGGAAGAGAGTGCCAGCCAGGTGGTTGATGCTCAAAGTCAATCTTACCTAACCAGCTACCCTACATCTGTGTTTGACTGGGGAATTCTGGGAATGTATGGATTTGGGAAGGGTGCTTTTAACATATTTGCATCGCAAATAGAGTGGTAAATCAATGCATGACAAACAGTTCACAAAATGATGGCATTGGCTCTGCCTTCCATCCTTAATAGGTAAAGTGAACCAACAGCAGGGTAACCTTGACATATCTGGTGGAACTGAAGTTAGAATGAGCCTAAATCTTGATAGGGCTTTGGTGTCTCTAAGCTGGTCTACCTTAGATATTTCAGAGCTATAACAAGATAAATGTTCATCAGGGGTTCCCAACCTACCGTCTGCAGGCCGGACCCGACCCACTACGCCATTCCATCTGGCCCATCGCGGCCTCCACCTACCCGGAAGTGGAAGTGTGCACAATTACATGAGCCATAAAATGCACCCGTGCCAGCACATACACAAATGCACTCACAGCTGTCATAAATGCAGAAGTGGGCATATTTATTACCTCTGTAAATGTGTCTGCTTCTGCTTCCGGGGGTGTGGTCCAGCTTGCTCCACTGTCTGGGGGCATGGTGTAAAAAGGTTAGTCACCCCTGAGCTAGGTAATCAAGTTGTTCTGAGCTGGATTATCCTAAACCGGTGATGGCGAATCTTGGCACTCCAGTTGTTCTTGAACTTCAATTCCCAGAAGCCCTGATCAGCAGGAGTGTTGACCTGGGCTTCTGGTAATTGAAGTCCGAGAATAGCTAAAGTGCCAAGGTTCACCATCACTGTCCTAAACAATGGTTTCTTTGGGTCAATGCTTGAAGCTACATAGAAGAATCAGGTAGTTTCAGGTCACCAAACTACACTGCATCACAAACAATCCTCTTCGGCCTTTCCTCCCGTAAAAGGAAAGAAACCAACAAAAACATCCTCCTTGTCCCCTTTCCCATAAGGAAGCATTTTACTAGCTTGCCAAGCAACTAATTCAGCACTGCCTTACAAGTGCCTTTTTAAAAAAGAACCCACCACAAAAAATATAAATTTGAACTAATAAATAAATAAATAAATAATGTTATTTTCTGTAGCGCTTCTTCCCAAAAACAAAAGTCTTGGGTAACTAGCAACTATTTGTTTCAAAAGGTACATTTTCTAAATCTGAATAAATTAATTGGAGGCAAGAAATACACCATTTTGATTTTTCAAGAGGCATGTTGTCATGCATCTTTCTCAAACAGAATGTGAGATTGAAAGAGTTGCTACAGCATGTGAAGGGTTTACTTATAGCAAGGTGCAAACAAACAAAATGTAGAAGTATTCCCTCCCAGTTAATTTTATCTTATAAAAAGAACCCAGAATAGTGCATGTGAAAGCAGCTAACATTAGCCAATTCTGCGATGAGTGGATCTTAGCCATCTGGCTAAGCAAAATACATTTTTAAAAAACCAGAATCACAGATTTTAATACTTTTTCCACTGAGGACATGAAGGGAAAACTAGTCCTGTCACTGTTAAGCTTTACAGTCCAAGCAAAAGTACTCTGAGCATCTTAATTCACATTAATACGAGGAAGGTGCTTGTCAGACATAAATATGAAAATTTCTCTTTGTACTTAGGATACACATGAAGACTATAAAAAGGAAGCATAATTTTTAACTAGTCTTCCTTCAGCAATATTAAAACTGTTTACCTTTGCTTATGAAAACACTCATTGGCAACTTGTAATCACAGCCCATGATGTTTATGTAGATTTATACCAGTGTAACTTGAATTGGATACTGTAAACATTTAAACTAATGCAGCACTTCCTATCTCTCACTACCACCACCTTTCAGATCCTGAGGCTCCCTAGGGTAGGAAAAAATTAAACCGTAAAAAGTCATGGTTGACAGTGGCAATCCAACAGCATTTTTAAGTGTTAAACTATTTCCTTGCATCCTAAGACTCCCAAAGGCTTCACCGGGACAAAAGGGAGCCACTGAACCTGAAAGTTGCAAAATGTAAGATGTTTTCCATTAGTTTAAATTAAATTATTCCCACCACCTGATTTGGGTTATACTGACATAAATCTACACAACATAATTTTGCCCTATAAGGTGGCAGTCTTAAATTTATTTATTTATTTATTTTCCCAATTTGACTCTGGGCGGCTCACATTAAAACAGCACAGCAGTCCAAAAACATTAAAACCCCATAAAAACCAATTTAAAAAATGCTACAAAGATTAAAAGAACTAGGATTAAAGTTACCAAAGTTGTAATCCTGCAAATACTTTGCTGGGAGCAAAGCCCCTTTGGTGCACAATAGGACTTATTTCTGAATTCACATGAACTAGGTCATAGTGGAAGACTGTGATCATAGACACGTGTCGCCTGCTATCAAGCTGGAACTGACGGAGATCAACTCTAATAGGACTTTCAAATAGATAAGATATTTAAAGAGTAGGTTTACCAGTTACAAACTCCCAGTGAGTTTCCATGGCTGAATGGCGAGTCAAACCGAGGGATTCCGAATCCATCATTTTACCCATTATACTGAAGTGGTTCTATACTGAACAGGACTGCTGTGGCTTCGTGGTTAAGACACTGAACTTGATGACCTGTGAGCTTCCATCATCTGTCCCAGCAACTGCCAACCTAGTAGTTTGAAAGCAAGAAACTGCAAGTAGGTAAATAGGTACCGCTTTGGCGGGAAAGGTAACAGTGTTCTGCGCACTCCAGCGTCTAGTAATGCCTGCCACATGACCACGGAAACATCTGCAGATGCATACAGCGCTGGCACTTTGGCTGCAAACAGAGATGTGCACCGACCCCTAGATTCAAACACAACTGGCTTTCGAAGAAGGGAAACATTTACCCAAGGCCGTATCCAGAGGGACCAGGGTGGGCTTTGCCCACCCTGAGTTATCAGTTTGCCCACCCTCAAACAGCTGGCCACTAGAGGGTGTAAGGCACAGTTTCCCATAGGAATGCACTGAAAAGAGGCTTTCACCCATCCACATCTAGAATCCTGGCCACTGCTCTGCTTTTACCTTTACTATACTGAGAAGTTCTAGTTGGGTTGTTTCTGTATAGACACATACACATACAGGATTTGTGGTCTTATCTGATTCTCAATCAATTTCAGTACTTTAGAATAATTGATTGAACAAAGAAAAACAGAAGTTTTTTTATTAGAATAGCTTACTTTTTAATATAACTTTTATTAATGTACATCACCAAAAATGAATGGAAATTTGTGTTTAGACAGTACACTATATGTAGCAGACCACACTCCAGGCAGAAAAACTTGTGGATTTTAGATGCAAAAGTACATGAACAAAATAATCCTACACATCCCTCTTACGAAGAATACTTAATTGCATTTGCCAGGCCTTATTCCCAAGTAAGTGTGTACAGGTAAGCAGTTGCAATATCTAATAGTTTGTTGAATTTATATCCCACTTTCCTCCCCAAAATGCCGCCCCGAGTTAAATGATGTGTTGAGTGAGGCGGGATAAAAATCTAACAAATAAATAAAATAAATAAATAAAAACTGAAATCAAGACAAATCACAGTAATATTAGATTTCAAAATACAATTAAAGCACAAAGTAGGAGCAACTATTAAAAGAAAACTAAAGTAATAGCACATTTGGGAATAGTTCCACTAAACCAATAGGTGGGGCTCACTTACCAGTTAATAGCAATAGCAATTATACTTGTACAGCACCCCATAGCAATATGCACAACACAGGGCTACAAATGTTGACAATGGAAACAATAACAAATAATTATACAGTAATACTGCAGTGAAAGTAATAAAATACTTTGTCTTAGGGAACAGAAAGAAGCATTATGGGCATCTTAGCCCAATGGTTGAGAAACAGTACCCTAAACTTCACAGAAAGTACTCCCAGGGACATATCACTTTGCAGTCAAATGAAGATTTTTTTCCCAAAAATGATTATGGAGCAGCATAATGTAAAACACTTTATGTACATGGATCATAAATACAACTTTTCACTGGTAATTCAAAAGGCTGGGCCTAAATTCTTGGAGCATTGCTTTTGGAAATGACTATAAGAGGCACTGAGTATATGCGCAGCAACATGTTTCTGAAGGAGTGGATATTGTCTAATTTTTGGGTGCCAAAAGGGCTCAGGACTAGAAAGTGACTCACGGAACTGGATCAGTGGTACAGGTGTCACACTGCGATGCATAAGGCAAATGGAAGGCCACTGCAATATATTGCTCCCAGGACAGTCTTCATAGCTGATCCCCATGAAGTTTGCCAATATTTAGAATCGGATATGGCACTTGGAGGAGCAGCAGCAGCAGAAGCAAGAAGAAGAAACTCTTCTAAATTGCCATGGATCTAAAGAAACCCAGAATCTCTACATTCATCTAGGATCACGATGTCATGCCAAACAAGCCCACAAATGATGAAGTTAATCTCTGCTTTAAGTGCTATGCATTTTAAGCAGATGAAAAGAAAGAGCTCTTTTCTTTTGCTAAACGGGGTTGGAGGGGGGCCAACAGACCATAACTCACATTGCAAAATCTGTTGCAGAAAGCGTCAGCAAACTGTTTTCAGGCATCATTTCCATGCTCCTACCTCTTCACTCCTTTATGTGCTCGGTCAAATGAAAGACAGATCTAGGACAATCCAGGAAGCCACTTATTACTGGAGAGAGGTGTGATCACCATCTATATCAGGGGTGGCCAAACCTTTTGGGCTGCTGACCAGTTACGTGCATCAGGGGGCTGGTCATTATGGCCCATGGGCCAGATCTGGCCGCCGTACGGCACGTTTTACTTCTGCTTCAGGGAGCAAGGAGGGCTTCATGGGCCGGATGAATTGGTGTCGGGGGCCAGATCCGGCCCTCAGGCCATAAAGCAAACTGCATCCCATTTCCGGGGAGGGTCTTGAGGAAACCGTCTATTTTGGCAAAAGCAAGTTTTCGTGGACTGCCTTTCCGAAGCCCCGCGTAGGTTACACCCTTCTCCTCCCAGCGACTGCTGCTAGTATGGATGGGGAGAATCCGAGGAGGGAGCTCTTGCCCACCGAGTTCTGCCCCTGGATCCCAAAAGGGGAAAGAGGGAATTAGAAACACGTGTGATTCCTGTACACTCGTGTCAACCCTCTTCCTACACACACAAAATAGCCCCTTCCTTGCAACCAAAGCCCAGTGTGGGTGGGGGTGGTGAAGTTTCCCCCCAGTGCTAGAAACGCGCTCCTTCTGTCTTTTTCCCCGTAGGTCGGTAAAATGATTACCCGGCATGTCGGGGGCAAATTGCTAATTAATTTGTGAACCGCCCAGAGAGCCTACTGTACTGCTCGAAAGCCAGTCGTGTCCGACTCTAGATGCTCATCTCCGTTTGCAGCCCGAGAGCCAGCGCTGTGTGCGACTGGCACTGCAGACGTTTCCCGTGGTCATGTGGCAGGCATGACTTAGACGCCGCCGCAGCGCACAGAACGACCGTTACCTTTTCCGCCGAAGAGGTACCTATTTTATCTACTTGCAATTTCTTGCTTTCGAACTGCTGGGGCAGAGATGGGAGCTCGCTCCGTCGCGCAGCACTCGGGTCTCGAACTGCCGATCGCTAAGTTCAGCGTCTTAGCCACTAAGCCTCCGCTGCCCCTATTATGGGCGGTATAGAAGTCCTATTGCTATTGCTTCCACCGCGCCACACCTCACCGCGGAGACCCCCCCCCCTCTCTCTCTCTGTCCTCCCCCCCCCCTTGAGATACCCTCTTCCCCTTCCCACTTCGCTCCTCCTTCTGTCCTTCACCTCCGTTCCCGGCGCCGCTGACTGTGGAGTTCCCACAACCCATCTCCTCATCTCCGCCTGGCCTGCTGCTTCAAGTTCAGTGGCGTCGTCGAGGGCGCTCTAGTCGCGCGTCCCCTCCGGGCATGCAATGATGAACCAACCAGGAGGAGGGGTGGTGGGCGTGGGGGAGAGGGGAGAGTGTACCCGCTCCGCCTCCAGGGAAGGGACGCGTCCCGACGAGACGCAACACTACAGGGAAGCCCCGGTCATTCCGCCACCGACAGCAGAACCCAGTCCGCGTCCCCGACGGCTTGAACGGCACCTTCCCATTGGCCGGAGGGGTGGCAAGCGGGATTTCCGAGTTAAGGGTTTGGAAGCAGCAGGGGCTACTACGGCCCTGGTATTATTTATTTATTTATTTATTTATTTATTTAGATTTCTATACCGCTTTTCTTCCCCTAAGGGAACTCAAAGCAGTTTACATAATGCAAAATATAATATCTAGAATACAAAAGCAATATACAAAATCTAAATTCCCACAGTATAAAAAATGACAATTATAAAATTATATATCAATATCAATAGCAGCACAAAAGGTAGGCTCACAAACGCCAAGGACTGTGGTGGCTAGTGGTTAAGACAGGATTGTGCTAGGTTACTACTTTGGGAGGGATGTGGACAGGAAGTGATGGGGCTGGGGTTTTGTTGTGTATTGAATGTAATTGTAACTACACGAATGAGTGGATGTAACAATCTCTAATTGTAACACTGTAACCTTCTGTATGAGGACGCGAGCTAGTGGCCACCGGGGGCAGTAGCGAGCGCCCAGCTCACATGGTACACATTCCTCAAATGCCTTCAGCTGCGCGGGAAAGATTCCCGCACTCACCTCACCTGGACAAGAAAGGCGTGACCAAGGATGACGTCATTTGGACAGTAGCCAATGCCTGTCGAAGAGCCAGATTCAAGTAGATAGCCACCGTATAAAAGGAGCTGTTTGTCCGCTATTACCACATGTTCGTACTGTACTCCATGCAATAAAGATGTGCTAGGCTAGCTTACAGCCGTTTCCATTGTCTTGATTCCCAAACACTAAAGGTTTGGGGGGGAACTCCCATACATTCCCATTACCTCTGCCTGCCTCTGTGGGGCGCCAGTCGCTGGGGCGCACTGGGATGAGTCCCTGTATTCCTGTGAGCCAGCACACCACTGGGTTAAGATGCTGGACTTGATGACTGGAAGCAGTGCCAGGTTGGCCATATAGCAGGAGTAGCAAATGCTATGCCCCCCACGTCTCTGCCCCCACCCCCACCCCGCGTCCGGTTAGAATGAAAATCCAAATTTAAATACAGTATTCCGTGCATTTGCTCGGATATTCAAAAAATGTTGACTCAGAGAGTCCAATGCCTCATTGACGTGTTTGTTTTTACTAGTGGTGTTTTATTTTATAGTCATCCTAAATCTAAGCAATGGACTCTTGACAGATTTGCTACAGGCCTGGCGCTGGTTTAATCCAGCACTGAGGAAGGTCAGCAGTTCAAGACCAGAGTGCTGCACAATGGAGGGAGCTGTTGTCAGCTGCCTCGGCTCTCTTCATTTTCGTGTCAGAGATTACTCTGGGTCGAAAGGCTTTTTGCAGGTGACACCCGAATGAGGCTCCTTTCATGCCCCCCATCATGCAGCTCTCGGGAATCCTGCCAAAATATCAGTTCTAAAGCAGGGGATTGCAGGTAGATGAATAGGTACTGCTTTGGAGGGAAAGGTAATGGGTGTTCTGTGCGCTGCGGCATCTAAGTCATGCTTGCCACATGACCATGGAAACCGCCCAGAATAGGAAAATCTCCTTGATGGGTGAGGCATAAATATAATAAACATCTGCAGATGCTGCCGGCTTCTTTGCTGTGAGTGTAAACGGAGATGAGCACTGCACCCTAGAGTCGGATATGACTGGATTTCGAGCGAAGGGGGGCCATTACCTTTACAAAAATGCTGAAGCTTTCTCCAGTGTGTTGTTTCGTGTCCTCAGGATTGATTTCCTCTAGGACCCACTTCTTTGTCCTCCTGGCAACCCAGGTAAAGGTCACTCTTGCTCGAAAGCCAGTCATATCCTGGGTTCAGTGCTCAATTCACTGTCTGCTTCTGCAGATGTTTCCGTGGTCATGTGGCAGGCATGACTAGACACCGGAGCGCATGGAATGCTGTTTACCTTCCCACTGAATTGGTTCCTGTTTATCTACTTGCAATTTCTTGCTTTTGAACTGCTAGGTTGGTAGGAGCTGGGACAAAGACGGGAGCTCATTCCGTCCTGCATTATTTGGGGGTCGAATTGCCGCCTTCCAGTCAGCATCTTAGCTACTTGAGCCACTGCAGTTCCTCTCCTGGCAACCCAATGGTATCCCAAAACTCTCTTGTTTTGTTGTTGTTCAGTCACACAGTCGATTCCGACCCTTTGCAACCCTATGGACCATTGCCTGCCCGGCACCTCTGTCCTCCACCATCCTCCTCAACCCGCCCAGCTCTGTGCCCATTGCGTCTACAATACCATCTAGCCATCTCATCTTTGCCCGCCCCCTTCCTCTTTTGCCCTCCACCTTTCCCAGCATCAATACTTTCTCAAGTGAATCCTCTCTTCTCATTTGATGTCCAAAGTACTTCATCTTCATCTTCACTATTTGACCTAAGGAGCAGTCAGGGTTGATTTCTTCTAAGATTGACATTTGTTCCCCTCGTTGTCAAGGGGTCAATCTTAGAAGAAATCAACCCTGACTCTCTATCGGCACCATATTTCAAACGAATCATTCCCACCACCACCCCACAGCTTTCTCTACTGTCTAGCTTTGCACTCATACATGGTCATCTAGAACATGATAATGTGAATGGCCTTGGTCTTCACCGGAACATCCTCACACTTGATGATCTTTTCTAATTCCTTCACTTCCATCGTTCCGAGTCTCAGTTTTCTGATTTCTTGGCTGCAGCCCCCATTTATATTGAAGATTTATCCTAGGTCTACACAATCTTTCACTTTTAATCTCCAAATAAGCATAGATTAATATGTTGCATTTCTGTCCCCACTTTAGCCAAGGTAAAGGTAAAGGTCGCCCTTGCTCAAAAGCCAGTCATATCCAACCCCAGGGTTCAGTGCTCATCTGTTTATAGCCAATGAGCCAGCCAAAGAGCCAGTGCTATCTGCATATGTTTCCGTGGTCATGTGGCAGGCTTGGCTAGACACCAGAGTGCTGTTACCTTTTCTCACTGAAATGGTACCTATTTATATACTTGCAATTTCTTGCTTTTGAACTGCTTGGTTGACAGGAGCTGGGACAGATGACAGGAGCCCACTCGGTCAGGCAGCACTTGGGTCTCAAACTGCTGACCTTTCTGTTGTCATATTCAGTGTCTTAACCACTAAGCCGCCACAGTCCCAGACTTTTGCTATACAGTATAGCCATCTTTAACAGCAGCCTTCAGAAACGCAATTAATAGAAAACATGGGAAGTAGTTCAAGCTCAACTGCAGAGCATTTCTTCAGTTTTTATTTCTTTCTTTTATCACATTGTGTTTAGAAGTCTCTTGGCTTCAGACTCATGTTCTTTACTCTGGCTCATCAGCCAACTGTGGAAGTCTACAGGACAGATGTGGAAAAGTTGAACTACTGTATATGTTTCTTTTCAGTTCCTGATGAAAATTATTGGCTGAAATCTTGTTGCTAAGTGTAGTAAATTACATTAGAATAGGCCCACTAAGTCAGCAGTGAATCTACTCCTTCATACATTCCATTTAACTAAATAGGTCTGTTTTAGTTGTAGCTGAAGAGCTTTATGGTAAGAACAAATATCATTAAGGGTATGCAAAATCAAATTAGAAGATGGAGAAAAGAGCTCACTGGACAAGGAACAATGTTAAAGGAGGAACCCAACCTCCCCTATGTCACTTGGAGGATTCTGAATAGGCTGAGGGTTGATGTGCCTAAATGTAAGACCAACATGTTCAACTGGGGGCTGCTGGCAGACAACAACATGCTGTGTGAATTTGGAGAGATACAGAATATGGCCCATTTGCTAGTCTGCCAATTGCTACCAGAAACATGCACCGATGAGGACTTACGTTTGGCTAATGTCAAAGCGAAAAAGGTGGTTTGATTTTGGCAGTCCAAGGTTTGATTGGGACACAAAAGAAAAAGTTGCAACTTCCTATAGTAAGTTGCACTTAGAGTAAGCTCATTTGAATCAATGGATTTTATAGATGAGTTGATTTATCAATTCTCTTCTGATTAGTGGACCTACTCAGGGAGCCCTCACACTTGTAATCAAACCTGAGAGTTATCCCACTAACTAACAAAATGTATAAAAATAACACCAGCTGACACTGTTATAATTTACACAGTCCTTGTTTTATTAACATATATGTTTGTAGTGTAGTTCTTCTATTTGTCCATTTTAAGAAAATAATACACTGCTCTGTAATCTTTGCTATGTGGTGATTTATGGGTGCAATGAACAAATAATTAAATAAGTTAAATGTGTATACACATAATAAATATACAATTTGGAACAAATTCTCTACCTAGAAATCCCTGGGAAAAGCTATCATAAGTTGTGATAGAATTGATGACATGCATCAATGCATTATTATTATTATTCAGAATCTGTGCAGTAGATAAAGAGGGTGTTGTTGAGACAGAATGTAGTATGGAGAAGTATAATGGTTTCCAGTTGACAGAGGAGTTAGACAAGGGTGTATTTCCGCCCCCATCTGTTTCAACTGAGTAAGTAAAGGTAAAGGTTTCCCTTGCTCGAAAGCCAGTCATATCTGACTCTAGGGTGCAGTGCTCATCTCTGTTTCAAAGCCGAAGAGCCAGTGCTGTCTGCTGCTGCAGACGTTTCCATGGTCATGTGGCAGGCATGACTAGACACTGAAGCGCACGGAACGCTGTTTACCTTCCCACCGAAGTGGTCCCTATTTACCTACTTGCAATTTCTTGCTTTCGAACTGCTAGGTTGGCAGGAGCTAGGACAAAGACGGGAGCTCATTCTGTCCTGCAGTACTCAGGAATCGAACTGCTGACCTTCCGCCTCCCAGTCAGCGTCTTAGGCACTTGAGCCACTGCAGACCCTTACGCCACTGCACTTATAATATGGAAACTTATAATATGGAAAACTGGATTAAAGGGGAAGATTAAAGACATTTAAATAATTTTAAGATATTAAGATGATACCATATTACTGGTAGAAAACAACATGTTTAAATGGTTACTGACAGGTTAGAGAAAAAAGTGCAAAAGCAGGGTTACATCTGAACATTAAGAAGTTAAAAATCATTACTACCCAAGGATTGTATAATCTTCACATTGAAGACTTTGAAATAAAGAGTTCCTGTGCTTTGTTTCAGTTACTAGTCCAAATGCAGACTGCAGCCAAAAATAACAACAAAGTTGAAGGTGTTTATGAAAGAACTAGAAAAGATTGTTAAGTGAAAGGATGTGTCACTAGAGGCCAAGGCCCAGATCTTCACAGAATGGTCTTCCCAGTTTGGAGGCCTAATCCTGTTTGTGTTTGGTATGGTTTGTGTAAAATCTGAATTAATAATGGACTATGCACTTTGAACATATAGGAGGACAGGACTTTCTGTAAAAGAAAATAATGCTACCAATTATTTTTTTTAAAGCGGTAAGGAAAGAGGATGAGTTAGGATTTACAACAGGGCCATAGCTAGGAGGGCGAAAACCCTCCTGAGCTAACAGCCCCCCACCCCAAACCCACCCCGTGATGCCAATGTTATATATGTGAGTGTGACATTGTTGGCCCCCCCCCCCTGAAATTTTTTGCCCCTCCTGAATTTTTTTTTGCCCCCCTTCCCAAATCTAGAATCCTGCCTACGGCCCTGATTTAAGAGCTTGACTCAGTAGAGGAAGCCAGGGCCTTTAGTAGGAAGGTAATGGAGTAGACTGCACAGCCAGCGACTCAACGCTAAGTGTTGAATGGTGGTAAATAACCTGACTCCCTAAAGGGACCAAGGGCTACAGGCAGATGAGCCCCTTTAGGTGGGTTGACGACACCCTCAGTGGAGGAAATGCCACTGGAAACCATCATATTGGGCCCAACGGCAAAATGAGCAGAGGAAGAACTTTGATTCTCAACAGTCATGGAGGTGGAAGAGGCCATGCCAGATGGACTAGCTGTGAAGGCACACCTTGATAATGTCCTCAAAGCTGCGGCAGTCCATTGCAGTCCCGGTGTTAAAAGCTGCATGTCTCATTTCATATGTACCACAGGAGATGGCTCCGTGATCATAGTGTGTGGGTTACTTCATGTCAAGCTGGGATCCACCTTAAACAAATTCATGCCCATGACATTTTTCCTGTTTCAGCGGGGGAATGCATTCTCGGATACAAGTTGCAGACGATTACGTTAAATAATCATAAGCTGAGTCTGAAGGTTTTATCCCTCAGTAAAAACCTCATCACCCCCTAGCAATTTTCTGTGTTTATGCAAAAAGTGATAACAATTTTGATCAACAAAACCAAACTATGCACAGTTTTTCTATTTAAATGAAATGAAGCAACCATTTGTCAAATTACTCTGTCAAACAATATATTTCCACACTTTTAAAAAGAAAGTTAATTACTTTGATTTATTTAAGGCTGTGCTTATGTCGGGCATGCTGAGTTTCCTCTGCATTGCTGTAAGTCAGAATCATTTATTGGAAAGCTATTGTTTGGTTTGGTTTTAAATGACACACTACTGAGAATGAGCTGTTTATGTTGACTGGCAAAGTAGCAAAAAACCTATTTTTGCTATTTTTTTCAAGTTATTACTGTTGTGTTCTAATGGTTTTATCTTCCACATGGATTACAATGTATCTGAACCAATGTAACCTTGCCTATAGCAACAATGTAACCTTCAGCTGTATCATATGAACCCTGTAATAGGACGCGAGCTAATGACCACCAGCTGGCAGCAGCGAGCGTCCAAGCTCTCTTGGTCCAAACTCATCAAAGGCAACAGCGCGGGAAGTTTTCCCGCCACCACCTACACCTGGACAAGAAGGGCGTGACCAGCAATGACGTCACGCAGACAGTAGCCAATGGGCTACCATGCAACCACATTCAAATGTATTACTACTGTATATAAAGAGCTATCGATCCGCCATTACCCCATGTTCCCTCTGTCCACGATGCAATAAACCTGAGTTAACCCAGCCCGAGGCTGTGTCCTGTGTCTTGGTTTTCATACACCAAATTGGCGACGAAGGTGGGATGATGGATCCCCAAGGAACAGTCAGGGCACAGAGCGGGTTCAACATCACCAAACCGCAAGACTGGGAGCTGTTTGAGATGGACTTCCAGGCGGCACTGGTGGAACTCAAAGTCAAAGAAGACGACGAGGAGAGGAAGAGGGCCATCCTCACCAGAATGCTTGGGTTGGAAACCAAGCGGACGCTGGTGGGCATCATCGCTCCGAAGAAGGTGAGCGAATTTAAGGCAGACGACATCATGAAGCTGCTGCGAGAGCGTTTCCGACCCTCGAGGGCAATGTTTCCCGCTCGGAGCGCGTTTTGGAGGCGAGTCCAAGCGCCGGACGAGTCGGTTGAGGCATTCGTGACCGCCATGAGGATAGCCGCCGGCCCCTGTAGATGGGACAACCTAGAGATGGCCCTCAGGGACGGCGTGCTGTGTGGCCTGAAGGACAAGGAGGTGCAGCGCAGCTTGATGAACAAGGAGCCGCCACCCACGCTGGCAGAGGTCGTAGAGGCCGCGGAAGCCGCGGAGTCCACGAATGCTGGAGTGGACGAGATGCACCAGTGGCGTGAGTGGCGTCCTAGAGCCGGCAAGGCGGAAAATTCGGTGCACGGGAAGTCCGGACAGTCGGTGCACGCAACTCGACGGGCCTCAAAGTCGTCCACGGAAGGCAGCGACGGCGAGGAGGTCCAGAAGGTCCGAAAAGGTGGGCGCCGCTGCGATGGTTGCGGAGCGGCCCATGAGCGCGCGAGGTGCCCCTTCAGAAAGGCCGAGTGTTACACCTGCGGCCGTCGGGGGCACATCGCCAGGGCATGCAGAAAACGGAAGGAGGGCCGGAGGCAGTCACAAGACCGTTCGACCAGACCGGACCGTCCAGCGAGGTCCAAAGATGGCGCCCAGACCACGAGGAAGCAGGACGGCGTGGGCCGCGTCTCGGACGACAGCGAGGACGACGCCCCAGTGTTCAGCGTGTCCGCGGGACAGTCCCATTACTTCGTTGAGGTACTAGTACAAGGGGCCCCTATTAGGATGGAAATTGACTCGGGGTCCTCCTATTCTATAATTCCCCAGAAAGAGTTCTTGAAAATCGACCCCCACGTGCGGCCCAAACTTAAAACGTTGAGGTCCACGCTACGAGATGTACAGGGAAACAGCATTCCGGTGTTGGGGGTCGGAAAGTTTCGGGTCAGTTTTAAGAGACATTCTGCGGAACTGCCCCTAGTTGTCCTTAAGGGGGGAAGTTGTAGCCTTCTAGGGACGCAGTGGTTTCAGCCCTTAGGCTTGTTCATAGGGGGAGTGCATACAGTGGGAGTGGACCCAATACAAGCGGTTTGCGATGCGCATCCCGCCGTCTTTGAAAAAGGACTTGGAAAGTTCAAGGGACCCCCTGTAGCCTTCGACCTAGACCCGGAGGTCCGCCCGATAAGACTCAAACCGCGCAGGGTGCCGTTCGCACTCAAGGACAAAATAGAGGCGGAACTGGACAAACTGGTGGGCCAGGGGATTCTTATTCCTGTTGATTCCGCGGAGTGGGAAACTCCAATTGTAACAGCTCTGAAGGCCAACGGGGAGGTGCGCATTTGCGCTGATTATAAGTGTACAATTAACAAGGCGATCCGCCCTAACGCATACCCGGTGCCGGTGGTCAGCCACCTTTTGGCCAGGCTGAATGGGGGAAAGTGTTTCGCTAAACTCGATTTGGCACAAGCCTATCAGCAACTCCCCGTAACTCCCGCCACGGCCGCGGCACAAACGATAGTCACACACAAAGGGGCGTTCCAGGTGTCGCGTTTACAGTTCGGCGTGAACTCGGCACCCGGCCTTTTTCAGTCGCTTGTGGAACGCCTCCTGAAGGGGCTGGAGGGGGTGTTGCCTTATTTTGATGACGTGTTGATAACAGGGGGGAGTGAGGCCGAACTGGCAAAGAGATTGGATAAAGTACTAACTGTTTTCGAGAAAGCGGGGCTGAGACTGAGGAAGGACAAATGTGTTTTTTTCGAAACTGAGGTCGAGTTTTTAGGGTTCCGGATCACACCCGAGGGTATTAAGCCGTCTAAATCCAAAGTAGCAGCCATAAAGAAGGCCCCTCGCCCCACATCCAAAACCGAGCTACAGTCATTCCTGGGGCTCCTCAATTTTTACCATACATTCCTCCCACGGAAGGCGTCCGTGGCCGAACCGCTTCATCGGTTACTTAAAAAGGAGGAGACATGGATGTGGGGTGACGAGCACGAGAGGGCATTCAAAGAACTAAAGCAGCTCTTAACATCTGAGGCAATCCTGACGCATTTCGACCCCAAACGGCCAGTGGTCTTGGTCTGTGATGCATCCCCGGTGGGGGTGGGGGCTGTGCTTTGCCACATGTTGGATGACGGAAGGGAGGCCCCGGTAGCGTTTTATTCAAGGTCCCTGTCCCAAGCAGAGCGAAATTACGCACAAACCGACAGGGAGGCATTAGCGATAGTAGCGGGAACCAAAAAATTTCACGATTTTCTGTATGGCCGCCCGTTCAAAATCGTGACTGATCACAAGCCCCTGTTAGGGATTTTCACAGCAAGCAAGCCCACACCGCAGATCCTGTCCCCGAGAATGCTGCGATGGGCTATTTTTCTCAACGCATACCAACACGAGTTGGAGTACCGGCCCGGAAAGGAGATCAGCCATGCTGATGCACTTTCGAGATCTCCTTTGCCCTTGTCGGACGACCAAAAGGCGAGAGTAGAAAGAGACCGCCAGGTGTTGTTAATTGAGGTCTTAGACGCACCCCCAATAGTACCAGCCGACATTGCTAGGGCGACAGGCAAGGACAGAACGCTGGAGAAAGTTAGTTCATGGGTACAGAAGGGGTGGCCGGCATCGTCCCCAAGCACAGAATTCGACCCATTTTTTCGGAAAAAGCTAGAGTTGTCCCTAGAAAGGGGGTGCCTGTTGTGGGGCCAACGGGTGGTGGTCCCTACGTCCCTGCGTCCGAGGGTGCTCGAACTGCTGCACGTCAGCCACCCGGGCATCGTTCGTTCAAAGGCGCTGGCCCGGAGTTATTTTTGGTGGCCACAGCTAGACACGGACATTGAGCACATGGTCGGCACTTGTGAGGCATGCCAGGGATCCCGACCAGAGGCGGCCCGTCTCCCGCATCGGGAATGGGACACAGCAAGGGGGCCATGGTCCAGGGTGCACGTAGATTTCGCTGGCCCATTCCGAGGAACCATGTTTCTCCTGGTGGTGGATGCGTTCTCCAAGTGGCTGGAGGTTATCCCAGTAAAGAGCACGTCCTCCGCCACTACAATTAGCCAACTGAGGAGAGTCTTTTCCACGTTCGGTTTACCCGACACTTTAGTCAGCGATAACGCTAGTTGTTTCACCTCCGCGGAGTTCGGGGCATTTATGGAGGCAAACGCCATTCGGCATGTCACATCCGCGCCGTTTCACCCGGCCACGAATGGCCAAGTGGAACGGCTGGTGCGTACAACAAAGGATGCGCTGCGGCGCATGGGCCCGGGGGACCTAAATCACCAAGTATGTCAGTTCTTATTAGCGTATAGGGTGACCCCCTTGGCGTCTGGTTACTCGCCGGCAGAGCTCTTGATGCGGCGAAAACTGACCACGATCCTGTCCAGGCTAGACCCGACGAGAGTCGAGGATAAAGGGAAAAACATAGGGTTGGCAGTCTCGAAAGGTTTCGCCGCCGGCGACCCTGTTCACTGCAGGAACTATGCCAGCGCAGGGCCAGCCTGGGTACCAGGGACGGTTGTAGAACAAACGGGGCCAGTGTCGTACCGGGTCGAGACTAACACCGGCCTCCTCTGGAGGAGGCACGCAGACCAACTGAGGCACCGAGTGAGTGGGCAAGTCAGTGGGGCGCAGCAACAAGATTCAGCGTTAGGGTCCTCCCCCACCCGTTTAGCCCAAGGGGGAGACAGCAGCGGACAACAGTCCCAAGCAAGGGGGGAAGGCAGAAGCAGCGGCCCCGACTCATACCCTTTTGATACGCCAGTTCTACCAGAGGCCGGGGAAGGGGGAGAGGAGTTCGCGACCGCTGCCCCCGAATGTAATTTTGATTTTGATTTTGCGAGCCGGGGGGGTTTTCAGGAGTGTTCCCCCACCCATCCAAGCGAGAAGAGGGGTTTTTCGTTAGCCCCCAGTGCCCCCGGTTCTTCCCTAAGAAAGAGCACACCTCCAAACAACGCCGCGGAGCCGCGGCAAGTCACTAACGAGTCTCCCTCTCCAATTACAGGACAGGAAACCAGGGGACAAAGAGAAGGTAGCAAACCCGGGGAAAGGCAGCCCGCATCGAGACCCCAGCGTGTTCGAAATAAGCCATCTTGGCTGAGAGACTTTGTCTCCTAGGGGGGGGAGTGTGTTTAAGTGTGGGCTCGAGACTTTGTCTCATCCTAGGGGGGAGGGGTGTTGTGTTCTAATGGTTTTATCTTCCACATGGATTACAATGTATCTGAACCAATGTAACCTTGCCTATAGCAACAATGTAACCTTCAGCTGTATCATATGAACCCTGTAATAGGACGCGAGCTAATGACCACCAGCTGGCAGCAGCGAGCGTCCAAGCTCTCTTGGTCCAAACTCATCAAAGGCAACAGCGCGGGAAGTTTTCCCGCCACCACCTACACCTGGACAAGAAGGGCGTGACCAGCAATGACGTCACGCAGACAGTAGCCAATGGGCTACCATGCAACCACATTCAAATGTATTACTACTGTATATAAAGAGCTATCGATCCGCCATTACCCCATGTTCCCTCTGTCCACGATGCAATAAACCTGAGTTAACCCAGCCCGAGGCTGTGTCCTGTGTCTTGGTTTTCATACACCAAAATTACATAATAGCAGATTATTGCCGGGGGGGGGGGGACTTAACAGAAGATTGCTATTTATCTTCTGTTTTTCTCCCCTCCACCAGGAAAGCAAATATATTCCGAACAGCAACTGGTGTGAGTGTATGTATAATCTTGCAGCTTCAAATGTTTAAAGCATGAAGGCCGCTTGCTTCTCTAGAATGCTGATAACTAAAAATCATTCCATGCTTGAATCTATCTATAAGAATCCAGTTTTCCAGGAGCCTTAGCAGCTGACCTTTTTCTGGGGAACTGGATATTCAGTCCACTTGGTTTGGAACAGGGAGTAAAACTTGGAATTTTGAAGTTAGTCACCTCTAGTCTGTTTCTAATGCTGCTTTCTAAGAATGTGCAGTGAGCAAGTGCAGAAAAGGTACACCCAGGAGTGTTGAGTTGCCCTAGGCAATATTTTATTTATAAATAAATAAAAATAATGAGAGAAAGGAAGAAGGGAGAAGAAAATGGGGGGAAAGGAAGAAGAGACAACTTAAGAAACTCATTTAGAAACTAGTAAATAATTACTGAAGGACTGATTGGTGAACTGACAGTGCCTTATGCACCAGTAACTGCATGATATGCTAATAAAATTTCATAATGGACAGGATCCTGTTGCAGGATGAGGGTTGAAGCATTTAATAGGGGAAAAAACCACAGTGGGGTCATTGCAACTGAGATCAAGACTGCCAATGTCAATCCGGTGGAGGAGGAGATGATGATGATGATGATCATCAGTTCCCCTTTTCTATTCCTGAAGCTCTGAAAGGTCTAACCTGGATTGGATGCTGGAGATATTTAATTTATACTAATTAAAAGATTTTAGGTTCATGGGCTTTCTATTGCCCTACTTTGCAGAACTTAGACGAATAGAATTTAGGCCATTGAAACAAATCTGTCAGTCTTTAAAATGTCACAGCATTGTGCCTTTGGGTTTCCTTCCTCTTTCTTCCATTTAATTTGATCAATATCTGATTAGACAGCACACATTTGATGAATAACTCTTTTTTGCTTAGCAATTTAGATGAGCCTTATTCCGGTGTCTCCTGAGCAGGGTTTCTCCAGCAAAATCCTTTCAACCCAGAATAATTTCTGACATGAAATTATTATTACCAGCAGACCAGCAAATGAGCTGGATTCTGTATCTCTCTACATTCACATAGTATGTTGTTGTCCACCAGAAGCTCCCACGTGAGAATGTTGGTCTTGCATTTAGGGACTCCAAACCTCAATCTATTCAGGGTCCACGAGCTCAAGGAAGGAGCTCACTGGACAAGGAACAACATTAAAAGAGAATACAGCTGAGGAACTCAACCTCCCCTACCTACATCACTTGGAGGACCATGTTGTCCTGCTATGTAATGGAGTAGACTGTACTGCCAGTGACTCAACGCTGTGTAAGGTGGCGGTTAACTAACTTGACAACCCTGAGGACTAACGGCCTTGGGTGCCAAAGTCCACAGGGAAGGGTGATGGTCCCCAAGTGTATTAAATCCCACTTGAACCCATCTTGATGGAGGGCAGCAGCTTTATCAATACTGGCCTGGGGCAGATGAGGACTTTGCGTGCTAAAAGGGCTCAGGACCTGTAAGTGACTCACGGAACTGGATCAGTGCTACAGGTGTCATGCTGCAAAGTGGGAGGCAGATGAAAGGCCACTGCATTATATTTTCAGGATAGTCTGATCGCCATGATTGCCAATACTGTACTATATTCAGATTTGGCTACAGCAGAAGAAATGCAAGACCAACATGCTCAAGTGGAGGCTGTTGGTAGACAACATATTGTGTGAATGTGGAGCAGGGGTGTCCAAACTACGGCCTGTGGGCCAGATCCAGCCTCCGACACCAATTCATCCACCCTGAGAAGCCCTTGTTGCTCCTGGAAGTGGAAGTAAAACGTGCCCATATGGGCGTGCTTTACTTCCGCTTCCGGGAGCAACGTGGGCTTCATGGACCAGATGAAATGGCATCAGGGGCCAGATCTGTCCCACGAGCCAGTGACTGGCCCCCTGAACCACGTCACCAGCCGTGGCCTGAAGTTTGGGCACCCCTGATGTGGAGAGATACAGAATCCGGCTCATTTACTGATCTGCCGATTACTACCAGAAACATGCGCTGATGAGGACTTAAGTTTAGCCAAGGACAAAGCCAAGAAAGTGGGTTCATTTTGACAGTCCAGAGTTTGATCAGGACCACGAAAGAAGTTGTTCAAGGCACTCCAGTCCTCCTGCTTCCCTCGCTGTTTCCTCACATTCACAACAATCCCGCGTGGGAGGCCAAGCTGAGGCGTACAATCCGACATCGCCCAATCTTAGCTTGGGATTCTGGGAATTGGAGTCCAAATGGAATATCCCCAGACAGAGTCCCCAAGCAAGCACCCTTCACTGACTGCCTCGCAACTTACAGGGCGCGCGCCTTTTGGCGCTGCAGGGTTTTGGGGGTGGGTGGGTGCAGGGCTGGCCAATCCATTTTTTTTAGGGGACCCCCACCCCACCCCCGCCAAGGGAACGGAGGAAGCCTTCCAGGCTTGCAACGAAGAGTTAAAAACAGGCGGCAGGCAGGAAGGTCCTCATTGCCCTACTACTTCCTGCTGCTTCTCTCCACTAGTCGTCCCTCTTCCTCGCCAGAAACGAGAACCTGGAGGAGAAGAAGAAGAGGGGGGCTGGGTGGATTGGGTGGATAATAATAGCCTTGGGACGCTACAGACTTCTTGCAACCTGTTTACCTGCCTGGGCGCTCACGGGCGGCGGCGAGTTTCTCCCCTTCCGCCTGGGCGCAACCCCCCCCCTCCCTCCGTTGCTGGGTGGCTGGGGCATCATCCGCAGCCTGGGACGCGTCAGCAGGAAAGCTTGGCCGCCGATCCAGGCAGATTATTCTTCACCATCGCCTCCCCAGCGCCAGGCTATGCCCGTCGTCGACAAACTTCGCCTGGAAGAGGCTCTGCAGGATAGTCCACAGGTAACCCTGGGGGAGGGGGGCGCATTTTGCGCCCTTGATCCGCGCCTGGGGAGATGGCGCAGCCCCAGCAACGACTACGCGTGCCCTGCCTGGGCAGAGATCTGCATCCTCGGCAGAGGGGGATCAGATGATGATGGGGGCCGGGGTGGTGGGGGAAGAGGCTGGATCAGTGCTTAATATCAGGACTGCTGCCGGAATACGATGTTATTTAGCCAAGGAAACAGGTGCGTTTCGTTCACATTTTTATTTAATTGGATCTGGTTTATGGAACCATCGCAGTGAACGTGTGAACTAAGTGGTGAGGTTTTGAAAGTGGTTTTGCAAGCAGAGGCAGGGAGGGCAAGGGTGCTTGCTCTGGTCACATCTGGATCCCCCCAAATAATCATGATGATAATAATAATAATAATAATAATTTTATTTATTTATTTAGATTTATATCCCGCCCTCTTGCTCCAGGGCAACTCAGGGCGGCGTACAACATATAAAAACATTACAATATAAAACCCCATAAAAACTACAATAAAAACTCTTTATAAAACCACCCCATGTCTAAAAAGACCCATCCCTTCCCACAATCATTGAAAGGACATGTGGTATCAACTGAGCCAATGTGCAGGAGTCAATACCCCGTCAGCCCCCCAAACTTGTCCTGCCAGCCATCATCATCATCATCATCATCATAGAAGAAAGGTACTCTAGGAGCTCTGGTTTTCTTTTCCTCCAGAGAGCATCAATCAGTGACTCAAAATGAAAGGTAGCCATTATGGTTATGAGTTCATTAAGAGAAAAAGACCAGAGTCTTTTCTTTTTAAAGTGAAAAACACAATGGAGTAGGAGTAAGACTAATAAAAAGGTCACAAAGATATTAGCAAATTTTGGGAGTTTGTTGGAACTTCTCAGCAGGCTAGTCCATACGTGGGAAACTAAAGGTGATCCATATGGTTCAGTGAAATGAAGAACAAAGCCGATGTCTGTAGAGGCTGTTTAAAAAAGCCAGGCCACATGAAAGAAGAAAAATTCTGATGGCAAAAGTAATAATTTGCGCTCAGCCCATCTTGTGAAAACATAAAACCTTTACAGCTATCGCTGGAAGTGTGATGTTAATTTTCTTGCTTAGCATATAATGTAGAAGGTAAGAACAATGATTACTATGCTCCGTCCTTTGGACATATTAATGAGCTTGACAGGTAGAAGCAGGAAGTCGGCTTATCCTTCTGATTGTGAATCTCTACCAGGACAAATTTAGGTCACTTTTAATAGGAAGGTTACACCTTAAAATCTTGGGAAAGGAAAGAGGGAGTAGTACTTGTTTATGTTTTTAATTCTTAACTTCATCAGCTCTATATGTAGGCATTACGTTAAAAAACATCCCACAAAGTAAACAAGGTTTAGAAGGATAGACTTTAACATAATAAAATAAATTATTGTGGCCGCATCATTAAGATTCATAAGAGCTTCTCCAAGACTTGTGCAATTTTGGGATTCTGGTGGGGGGTTTTCCCCTGCAGGGGGGACTTAGCGAGGCAGAAAAGGTATTGGTACCATGCAAATCTTTCTCCTACCCTCACCTCCCGTTCTTCCCTTGTTGATTTTGGATCTTTCCCAGACCGAGGCCGCACTGCAAATGGGCTTTTCCATTCAGCAGGAAACATGCAGGCATCATGTGACTCATCTAAATGGATGATGCAGCTTAACAAGCTTGGTTGCCAGTTTATGTAGCAAGCAGAAGAGACCAGAGCTTGCAAAGTACATTTTGTAAAAGCATTGTGTACTCTGAGCCTTCTCTTTTGAGCACAACTCAGTATATACAGCTTTTGAAATTAGAGGATAGAAACCTGAAATATACAAATTTTGTTATTAGAATGTTGTTTAAAAGCTACTGTTTCCTCTGACTTACATAGGACAATTCCTATAGGTTACTTTCTGGACATTATGTTTAGAATTTGCCAGCCAATATAATTGATTGAAAAGAAGTTTTCCAATCTCTGGTAATTGCATATACGTTTACAATCCAGTGTGGAAGAAACTAAAACGCTGTGGTTGTATTCAGACATGCATCATCTGAAGCTCTAAAAGTATTAGCATTCCAGGGAACAAACAAAAAGATTTACCACTTTGGTGCATGAACTGGCACAGAGACCTAGTAATTTGGACTAATCCCCAGTAAAATGACTTGGAGGTTGTCTTGGTCTTAAATTTTAATTGAGGGTTTTAACTTGGTCACCTGCTCCAAAAGTTTGGAGTTTGCATCCAGAAAAACCCGAAATCCTAAAATTACATAAAGGATGATTTTCTTCTAGGGACAGTGTTACACATTTGTTTTTATTTATCAAGGCTCTCATTATGCTGAGTGGGCGGCATACAAATTGAATCAATCAATCATCCATAGGGTATATAGATTCAGGGATATAGATTTAGTGTCATTCTGGAGAAAAACCTGTGGCCTCACTGCAGGAAGTTACTCAAGCATTCCTCACCACAGTCTGCATAGTAAAGGTAAAGGTTTCCCTTGCTTGAAAGCCAGTCGTATCCGACTCTGGGGTTCAGTGCTCATCTCTGTTTCAAAGCCAAAGAGCCAGCGCTGTCTGCTTCTGCAGGCGTTTCCGTGGTCATGTGGCAGGCATGAATAGACACCGGAGCGCACGGAACGCTGTTTATCTTCCCACCAAAGTGGTCCCTATTTGTCTACTTGCAATTTCTTGCTTTCGAACTGCTAGGTTGGCAGGAGCTGGGACAAAGACAGGAACTCATTCTGTCCTGCAGTACTCTGGAATCGAACTGCTGACCTTCCCCCTCCCAATCAGCGTCTTAGCCACTTGAGCCACTGTATTTAGAACTAAAGTTGAGGCCATCCAATGGGACCTTGACTCCACCTTTAATACAGTAGATCAAGTTGGCATGTCCAATGAACTGTCTGGTCCTGATTCTTGGGACCAGTTTCAGCCTGTGTCATCTGAGGTGGTGGGCAAGGCACTTGCATGCTGTAAACCCACGACTTCTCAATTTGATCCTTGTTCATCATGTCTAGTAAAAGCTATGGGGGTTGCTGAGGAGTTGGTTCAAAACATAGTTAGTTTCTCACTGCAGGAGGGCAAAGTGCCCTCCTGTTTGAAGAACACTGTTGTTCATCCACTTCTCAAGAAATCAAATCTTATCTACAGAGATCGTAGACAACTTCAGACCTGTCACAAATGTCCCCTTTTTGGGCAAGGTCTTCGAGAGGATAGTGGCGGATCAGCTGCAGGTGTTCTTGAATGAAACCAATTGCTTGGACCCATTCCAGTTGGGTTTTAGGCTTTGTCATGACACCAAGACCGCATTGGTTGCACTGCAAGATCACCTTCTCTGGAGAGCAGACAGAGGAGCTTCATCTCTCCTGGTGCTCCTGGATCTCTCAATGGCTTTTGATACCATCGACCACAGTATCTTCCTGGGATGCTTATCGGGGCTGGGGATATTGGGCACTGTACTACAGTGGTTCCGCTCCTTCCTTTACATGAAGTCGCTGGGGTTCAGTGTCTCCAATATGCGGATAACACCCAACTCTATCTCTCCTTTTCATCATCTGCAGTGGATGCGGTCTGACGTCTTGACGAGTGCCTGGACTCGATAATGGTATGGACCAAGGCTAATAGACTGAAACTGAACCCTGATAAGATAGAGGATTTGGTGTTTGAGAGGCCATATGTCCTACTGGGAGACCTGGTCCCTACCTTGGATGGAACTACTCTTACCCCTAGGGCTCAGGTCTGCAATCTGACGGTCATTATGGACCCACTGCGCTCATTTGAACAACAGATAGCGGTGGTGTCCAAAGCTGCTTTTTTCTATCTCCAGCAGATTGCACAGTTATGCTCTTACTTGGACAGTTGGTCTCTCATAACATTGACCCATTCATTGGTAATCTCACGGATTGACTACTGTGTCAGATACAAGGTGTTAATGTTATCATACAAGGCCCTATTCGGTTTGGGACCTTGTTATCTGTCAGAGCGTCTCTCCCTCAAAACACCCCCCCCCCCATCACAGTTGGCTCAGCTCCAGGTGCCAACACCAAGGATGGCTCGGAAGTCTTTAACTAGAAAGAGTGCCTTCTCAGTAGTGGCACCAATACTCTGGAATACACTACCAGTGGAGCTGTGCCAGGCCCCATCACTGGCTATTTTTAAAAAACAACTAAAAATGCTCTTTTTTTAAGGAGGCATTTCAGGGTGTTGTCCCCTTATCAATATTAGCCAGTTAGGTTCAGTCCTGATGCCATCGATTTCCAATTAGTTTAGTTTAATTTGTGAGGTATTTGTTGTTGGTGGGTTTTAATTTGTTGTGGATATTTCTGTTATTGGTTTCTCTGCTTGTTTACCACCCAGAGTAGGATAACACCCAGATGGGCGATAGAGAAGCCCAATAAATAAATAAATAGATTCACAGTTTCATGCTGAGATCAATCTGGGCAAATGCTGAATTAGAAGCACTGTCACCTCTACCTTTGTGTCACCTGGTTATTATTTATTATTATTATTTATTGGATTTATACCCCGCTCTACTCAAGCCAAAAGCCAACTCAGAGAGGTTCCATGCATAATATACCCTAAGCAGTCAAGAGAGCTCAGATGTGATTCTGTGTACCCAGTTTCATCTTCACCTTTTGCCAACACTGTGCTGTGAAAAGCAAAATGACTCCTGGCTAGTGATTACTACCACCACATTCTTTTCTCTAAAGTAGCAAAGCACAGCTTACTCAGAGCATACCTAATGTCAGTGGTGGCAAACCTATGGCACGCATGCAGGAGGTGGCACTCGGAGCCCTCTCTGTGGGCACCCGTGCAGTCACCCCAGCACAGAGTTTGCCCTGTCCCTCTGCCCAGCAGCCCAATGGGAGTGCTTCCTCCCCCCAGCACAGAGTTCACCCCGCCCTTCTGCTCAGCAGTCCAATGGGAGCACTTCCTTCCTCCCCCCAGCAGAGAGTTTGCCCTTCTCCTCTGCCCAACAGCCCAATGGGAGTGTTTCCTTCCTATCCTGTTGTTGTGTTGGCACTGTGAGATAAATAAGTGAGTTTTGGGTTGCAGTTTGGGCACTCAGGCTCTAAAAGGTTTGCCATCACTGCCTAATGTTATATCACTCCACGTGTACATAGTATTTTCCCTCTGTAAGATCCCACCGTAAATGTCAGTTTCCAATAACCTCTGTGCACGGGAAACATAGCACTTATTACAATGAAAGGGGATTAATTGTTTACGGGTTTGTGGAGAGCTGTTGAGAAAATAAAGGCTAGAGAAGGGTTTCAGTATATTAAAGTGAATGCATTATTTATAGTAGTTATATAAATAGCAATCAAACACACACTAAAATATTAAGGGTTCCATTGCATGCTTCCTTTTTAAGGATATCCCCAATCTTGTAGGGGGGAAAGCCAGCTTCTCCAGGAGGCAACGGAAAGGTCCATAGCTAGCATTAAAGCACAAAGGGAGGTGTGTGATAGGCATACTCATAAAGGTTGGGTATATTTTTCTGCCTTCTGATGCACCCCTGGAACAGACTGCAGAATACCTCACTCCTAAGGCTGGCATAGCTTTCTTCTCTTTCAGTGGCATTAATGGGAGAGAAACCATTAAAGCAGGGGGAGGACCTGAAAAGTGAAGCAGGGTGAAATGCTACTCACCTTGGTAAAGGTAAAGGTTTCCCTTGCTCGAAAGCCAGTCGTATCTGACTCTAGGGTGCAGTGCTCATCTCTGTTTCCAAGCCGAAGAGCCCAGCGCTGTCTGCTTCTGCAGACATTTCCGTGGTCATGTGGCAGGCATGACTAGACACCGGAGCGCACGGAACGCTGTTTACCTTCCCACCAAAGTGGTCCCTATTTATCTACTTGCAATTTCTTGCTTTCAAACTGCTAGGTTGGCAGGAGAGATGTTTTAATAAGGTGCTTTTCTTTCTTTTGGATCTCCCTGTCCTGCTAGTAGGATTTCTGTGCCCTAGTGCCATCTTAAGCAGACTTACAGTTAAAGCCCCTTGTAGGGAACGGCATGTAATCTTTGAGTACACTGACATAAGAACTGCATAGTGACTTTTTATTTATTCCAGTGGGAAAGCATTTAAGGGCATACCTTTGTCACTGATCTCAGTGGGATTGAAGTACTTTGTATCATATTTTTAGGCTTTTGATTTTTTTGAATGTATGTGCTTGAGAAAGAAGCACCTTTTTATCTTTGTTGTCTGTAGAACTAGTTGTGTTCATCTACACGGGGGTACCCAAACTTTTTCCGACAGAGGCCTGATCATCTCCCCTTAGACAGCTGGCGGGCTAGTCACATGGTTCCTCCTGGCGGCGTCAGCTGCGGCGATGCATGATTTCACAACGTGTTTTTTGGATGTTTTTGCTGCCTCTGCTGTTCCCATGGTGGCAGGAGCAAGGGTAGCACATTTTTGCCCCATTTTTTTATTTTTTTCCCCGGCATGATTTTTGCATGATTTCTACACTTCTGGCAGTGGTAATCTGGCCCTTGGGCTGGATGAATTGGTGCAACGGGCCGAAGTTTAGGCACCCCAGATCTACAAGATAACATCTTATATGACACTGTCCAAAAAGTGAGCAAATTATGAATAAACTTGCCGTTTAGTAACCATTTAGTAACAATTGCTAACAATTTTAGAACTAATTTTCATTCTCCATTAATCATTCCTCAACATTATTGTAATCCTTTCCTGTAAATATGTTTCAGGACCGAAAAGGGTATGGAAGCAGAAATCAAATTAACCTAAATTTACTTTACAGTGATGCAGTCTAGTGCTTTCTAGAGCATGCTCATTTGAAACCGATTAGGTCTGTAAAACGTACTACCAGATAGTTATGTATGGGTGTGATTAAGCCTCCTTCAGCCTGATGGGGTTTGGTGATGGTGTGTATGGTAGCCCAACATAAGGGCATACCTTTCCGTGTGTGTGTGTGTGTGTGTGTGTGTGTGTGTGTGTGTGTGTGTGTGTGTGTGTGTGTGTGTGTGTGTGTGTGTGTGTGTGTGTGTGTGTGTGTGTGTGTGTGTGTGTGTGTGTGTGTGTGTGTGTGTGTTGCCTTTGTTTGTTTTGACTCCAGCTTCTTAAATGCTCAAAGAATTCCCTAGGCAGAATACTGGGAGTTCCTCCTACCCACAGACACACACCTACATTTCACTTAACCAGAACAGGCCTTATCTTCCAGTCTCAAGCTTACTTCCTGTACAAAAAAATACATTTACCCCATTGTTTCCTTGAGAGCCTAGCTGTTTGTGATAGTTTTTTTTGGGGTGTGTGTGTGTGTGTGTGCCCTATATAGAGCATAATAGGTAGCAAGATTACACCTCTTGCTGCCTATCTGGATCTGAGACAGCTTGGAAGATAGGGCCTGTTTCATGTCAGTTAAATGTTTGTACATGTGTGTCTTTGGGAAAGAACCTCCAAAACTCTGCCTGGGACATTCTTGGAAAATTCTTGGGCTAGACGTCTAAAAAATGGAACAATACACCCTTATCCTGGATATCTGAAGACTAGATTTGGGAGGTGCGATGCAAAGGTTTCATAACAAAGTGGGTAACTACACCATCAAGAAACTCCTCTTATATCATGTGTATATTACAGTGTATATTACAGTGTATATTACAGTATATTAAATATAATATACACTGTACAGTATATGCATGACAAAAAGGCTGAATCAAATTCATCTGCGGGGGTTTCATGCAAAGCACCTTTTTTCTATGCCACTGGAGAACTTCTGCTTTTTTTATGTTGGCATATTTTGATAGGGTTATTTCTATGCACATGTACTAGATGTGCTAAGTAGGAAGGTGAGGTGTGTGTGTAGACAGAATTCTATTGATGTTAGCTCTTGGGCATGATGTTCAGGACTGTGGTAACCAGACCCCACTCCCAATCATCCTCTTTTTTTTTTGAAGGGGGGGGGATACGAGAATAGTGCTATATCACCTTATCACAAAGTCTTTGTTCTATATATGGTGTTGTAGCGCTATTCTTGTGTATTTCATTTTTAAAAAGAGCAATCACACAAAGGAACGTCCCTAAGTTTGACTTGTCCCTTGCCTCGCCTCTCCATTCCTTCTTCAGCAACAGTTTTCATGAGAGGCTACAAGGCTTGGAAGTGAGGGAGGAGAAAAGAAGGCACCACCACATATAACAAGTTTTGGGACATTTGGAAACTATTTGTCGAGAATTCTTTATGTAAAGATAAAGGAATAAAACTTGCGCCCGACACAATTAGTTTTTGGGGAAATTGAACAAGTAAAGAAAAGTGTTAATAGCAAATTCCAAGTTGTACAGCACTGGGTGTGACAAAATTAGAGATGTTCACGAGAGATAATCAAAATAAGCTAAGACTGTTTGACTTTTTTTTACTTTTTTATTGCATATTGTGTTTATGTCATATACATTGTATGTTAGTAAAGTTATAAAAGTTCAATAAAAACTATTTTTTTTAAAAATAACAGGTAGATAAATAAGTGGAGGGGGTAATCATCAGCTTTTCCGCTGAACAGCAAGGTGGAAAAGTGGAGAGCCTACCTGCTTTGCTTTGTGCAGGTGACATGGAGCAACTCCCTTAGACATCAGATTTCATCCCACGCCAACTGCCTCCCCCCTCTTCCTCCTCCTGCTGTTTCACAGATAAATGTGTGCAAACATGCACGTGTCTCCCTCTTACTCTTTTTACCTCTCTTGTTGGCTTAGCCTTTGTATGAGGGTGTTTGACTGTTCATAACTTGTTAATTGGTAAACAACAGCAGTCCACACACACACCCGTCACATTTTTCTGTGCTTCAATCCCTTTTCTCACACTGACTCTTTCCTGTGTCCAAGTTCCCGAAGCAGCAGCACTGCAATAAGTCTTGCTTTAAGGATTAAAGTGTGGCATTGGGCTCCCTGCTTATTCAGAGTCTCCCCTCCCTCCCCCCTTCCCACCAACCAAAAATTGAAACCTAGTGATAAGGTTGTTTGATGGTCTAGCAAAAATCCTCTATTAAAAAAAACAACTATAAATGGATTGTCAGAGGCAGAAGTTGTACAGAGGAAAGACAATCAAGAGTAGGAACACAGAAATAAAGAAAAGAAGGGAGCTTTGTTTTATATTGAAATGCCAGTTGCATTGCCTGTGTGGATTCTGAACATCCGATTCAACCTCAATTCCAGTGTGAACACTCATTATAATTTCGTTCATCATTGAGGCTGTGAATCACTCCAATTCAGCTTTTTGGTGTATCACACCCAAAGTTTCCTCAAGTGCCCTCTGCCTGGCACAGGTTACCCATCTGTGACCTTCTGCTGCATTAGTTGCCACAGCGCTAAAATGTATACTTAACACTATTATTCCAATTTTCAACTATTACTGGAATTACTATTTGGTTGTGTTCACTCCCAGCAATTCTACTTATAACTTCTAATACCCTTTTAAAATGTCATAAATGAGAGATATAACAGAAGCTGATAACCATGAAAATGTCCTCCTCGGGGAAAGTGTTTGTTGCTACCTCCATTGTGCTTTGTTTTCACTCATGGTCAGACACAAGTTCCATGGTGAAATAATTGGCGAGCGATCAGATACAAAAGGTGGAAAACCATTAGGCCAAATAATTCTACCTCAGGAGTATAATTTTCAAAGAAGTAGTCGTGTTAGGAACGAAAATGCTGCAGACTAAATGTTTCCTCAGGTTTGACTGCTTCACATTTTGCTAAGTTACACTCTATTTGCTGGTCCATCTTTCCCCTCCATTCTTCCTCCGTGTACATGGCAGAAGGCCAGAGCTTCAGAAAGGCCTTGTGACGCATTCTGTATCCCACATGCTGCCCAGACCAATAATGCTTTGTGGAGCACTAACCCTTGTTTCATGAGTATCCAGAGAGACAAAATCCACAGCTTTCAAGTGTTATATAATTGATTATTATCATGAATTAATTACAAAGGAAATGCCTGTCACAAGGATGACCTGAATCATGTGCAAAGGAAATTTGGGGCTGACAGAGAACTCAGTGAATCCAGAATAGCTTAAGGTTCATTTTCTGGGTCAGATTCAAAGCCAAACTAAAACATGGTGTTAAATGCACAGGCAATTTCCCCCTGCAAATTGCATTGGCTGAAGAAGGGGCCTGAGGCCTGTGGGATCACAGTGGCCATGAAAAAGGAATTTAACTGTGTCACCTCTATTGTATTATGGAAAAAAAAATGCCCTCCAAAGAGCTTACTGGTGGAGAATCTCTTGGATCATCACTTAAGCATCTCTCTCTTTTCCTTTCCCCCTTCTTGACAGAATACAAAAGAGGACAGTGGCCTGCAATAGAAAAGCAACATATTGCCATATTGAAGATATTTGTGAACAGCTGATCTATGTGTTCAGTGTGTGGATGGGCAGTTTTCAAGGCTTCTGCTTTCCTTTTTCCTTAAATGTGTATGCGTTTAAAAAATAATTTTTTTTAAGCAGGGCTTGTACAGAGTAGCCCTTCAAATAGGGGGAAACAAAGTTTCATTCAGCAAAATATCGCAATGTTGTGTTATTCAGTTAATTCAACTCCGCTCCGCCCCTTTCTGATTTTTTAAATCTGTGAGCAACATTGCAGGCAGGTTGAGTTAAGTCATCAGTTAATGCTGTATAGCTCAATGGTCTAGCTATCTGGCTGGAGATCCAGATATTGGGAATTTGATTCCTACTGAGCTTCCAGGGAGAAGAGCCAGCCTGTGTGACTGAGCAAGTTGCACAGTCCCAAGTGTGCCCCCAGAAGAAAGAAAACCTTGGGAAATGTGGCTGTACATTGGAATGGACTTTACAGTGTGCATTAATAAAGTGTTAATAAAGCTGACCCAGGAACATGACATGCCCAAACTCAGTCAGCCCACTGCCATGATAATATTGGATTCCAAGCTTTAAAACAGTCCTTTAGCCTCAAAGCGTTATCATTATATAGCTTGGTTATGGGCTTATAATAGTGATTTTGTTAACCGATGAACATAAGATAGTCCAAATCTTTGGGAAGGAGCATTCTCCTTGGTCACATCCTCCCAGAGGTATACCTGTAACTATGATTTTAGAGCTTGACTGACTCTTGTTTACTCATGAATTGACAGCTGTTTGGCTCTGCTGTGGAGTAAGTGATTGCTTAACAGAACTTTGGAGTTTATACACAGAGAACCAAGTCTTCTTCAGGCATTAGTGTCCCAGTTTTATTACTACATAAAAACAAGAATATCACAGTTTATTAACTTACAGATCTTCTTACAATTATTTATAAGTAAGTTTCTGCTCATCAGGATCACTAAAGCAATTAGTTACAAGACCTTTCCCTAATGGAAAACGAACTCTGAAAAGGAGAAATTCTAGTTTTGAACATAAGTTTTCCATGTGAGCAGGAGTCCTGGAAGTCCCGTTCAGTTTTGCTGGATAATCTCACATTCTTGTTTTATACTATCCATTGCTGCTGCACACCATTTATAATTTTATACACTTCTGGTGTATTCTGTTTGTTATTCTGAAACTGAGTGGGAGAACCTGTTTGGTCTGTACAGTAATTACTTGGCATATTTTGGTTACGGCTTTGTAGGCATCGACAAATATCTTCACTGAATGCTTTTCAATGAAATTTTGATGTTGCTGTTTGCTCTCAGGGCTTTTAATAAATGAAATCATGCAGTCTCATAATGCTGGGTGTACTGCTTCTTAATGTATAGTTTATACTAAATGTTTGTTTTGAAACTATACAGTTCTCCTCCCTAAACTTCTATTTGGCATGAAACCACTAATTATTTTCTTTTGTCAGACTCGGTCCTTACTGAGTGTATTTGAAGAAGATGCAGGAACTCTTACAGACTATACCAATCAGTTGCTTCAAGCGATGCAACGGGTCTATGGGGCTCAGGTAAATATTTTTTTTATGTACATTGATTTTTCCCCTGGATATAACTGGTTTTTTTTTTTAAAAAAATCATAACTGTTAATCCAGCAAATAACAAGCAGAACTCTTTCTTTTCTATAAATAATAAGAACAAAAACCTAATACTTAATACAATTATACTCCTCCATGATTGTTGTATGTCTTTATTTTGTTTCAGGTTAGTATTTTCAAAAAGGGTATTATCACCAGAGACAATCAGGACAAATGTACCGGACCTATTTGAGTGTTCATGTTTTGAATTGCTATATGGAGATGCTCAAGTATACATCCCATTTGTTGCAAGGCATGGTTAAACCATAAAGGCATCAATTTAACCATTGTTTTCTGCTTCGTGTGAACCCCAAAACTTCAGTTATTAGGAGTATAATAAGCCAAAGATTGCAGCAAGAAAGGATTTTAAACCATAGGTCAAAGGTGATTTAATATCTTCCTTTGTTCCCAAAGCTAGTATAGTTTTGGGTGGAAAGGTAAACTGCAGTTAGTTACAAGGTTTTGAATTTAATTGTGGTTTGCGTGAAGGAAGGACCAAAGAGACTGAAAGCAGTTTTTAAAAATCATTCAAATACTTAATATTACTGTATTTTAACGTATTTTAATTACTAAAACTCACTAGCAGCTGCTGCATTTCCCACTCTTGGCTTATACTCGGGTCAATCTATTTTCCTGGGTTTCAAGGTCAAAATTAGGTACCTTGGCTTATATTCAGATCAGCTTATACTCACGTATTTACGGTATATTGAAATTGCCATACCTTAATTATCAACAGGAGTGAAATGGCTATGTTGGCTGTATAATAAAGTGTTCTTGCTCTTACGTTTAGAAGTGTTTATAGTTACATCAAAAGGTATATGTTATTTCAAGACCAAAAACCTTGGCTTGCTGCATGTACAAGCTCTTTGATCTTTTGAATATGGACATGATTAAATCAAAGCAGTGGATCAGAGATGGTGTCAGTGACCTCATGTTGAAGGGCAGCTATTAATAAGACAGCCTTTAGGCAGCCACAGCTTGTTTTTTTTTTTAATGAACAATTTACATGTACTGGAAACATGTTTAGGGATGGAAAATATACATGCTAAATCCTTTGTTCTTACTGAGTTCTGTTGCCTCGCAGATGAATTCTAAAGGCCTGCAAGCCTCCTTGCTTAAGCCCCATCTCACTTGGTCTTTGCAATTGGAGTAAAATGCCTCTAGTGTCCTTTGCATTTGAGAAACAAAACATCAACATGCACAGAAGAGTGGCAGCTTGTTAAGATAGATGTAAACAACCCATATAGTGCTTCAGATTCTTATAAACAACGTCATCAGCCTAATTTGGGGCAGTTTGCTAAAAAAAAAATTCTGCACAAAAACAAGAAGTTAAGATACTGAACTTGACGACTGGAAGGTCGGCAGGTCAGCAGTCCGAGACCCAAGTGCTGCATGACAGAATGAGGTCCTGTCTCTGTCTAAAGATTTCTCAGTCTACATAGGAGAAGGAGGCCTTTTTATAAGGAAAAGGACAGTACATTAAATAACAACAACAGCCAATCCAATTCTTCATTGGGAGCACTAGATTTTGCTCTGGAACCTTTTGCAAATCAAAGACTATCAGTGATGTCACACTGCTCTAGTTTTACAGTAGCTTAAATCTGCAGGTCACATTATACCCAGATCATAACAATTAAGTCACAATGGTTGATTGTCATAGAACTCTTTCAATTCTTCTCCTTCGACATAGTCATAAGAATGGGATTAGAAGTAGTGTGGGAAATTCACCTTTGAAAACTACAACCCCTGTAATTATCCAAGAAGCATGGCAAAGTAGGAGGAAAGCAGAGTATTTCTTCTTTTATACTGGAATTACATTGCCTTACTTGTTTCTGCTGTATTTTTTTACAGTTATAGTGCAAAAAACAATTGAGAGCTAATAATATACTGCATACTATAATCATAGTTTCAGACTTTTGTGTATTTAAGGAGGAAGGAGGGAGCCTAGCAATGACACTCTAGATTTTTGCTTTATGGTAGATGGAATCACAGAAATGTAATTTATTATTATTAAACCTTTTGAAAGAGAGAAATCCCAGACATGCCCAAAGGCACTCTGTGGTCAGATTTCAATTAATTATGCCCATTAGCATGACACAATCGATGTAGATCTACATGGCGAGTTGCTGCAAATTAAAATATTAGTTTCGCTTTTGCAGTTTGCCAACAAGATTTATGATGGTTATATGCTGGCATAAAAACTCAGCAGGATTTTGCCCTGTGGGTAGAATCTACAATTTGTTGAGAGATATTGGTGTTCTTGGGAAATACAATGTATTGCCTGAAACAGAAGAGATAGCAACTTTCTCCTTCCCTCATGGTGCTCATTACACCACCACTACAACAACAAATAGCTTCTGACACAATATTATTATTATTACCATAACAAAAGACTTGGGCTGTAATTTCATTTACACTTTTACTTTGAATTGGCTCTCTGTAATTTAGTTTTTAGCAGAAACCGAACTACAGTGGTACCTCACTTAAAGAGCACAATGCATTCTGTGGGATTGCTCTTTAAGCGAGTTTGCTCTTTAAGTGAAACACCATTGTAAGTGACCAATTGTGACTTCTGGGGGGGATTGCGAACCCCAATTTAGTTGTTAAGCGAGTTTTTGGTTGGTTTTAGATGTTAAGCAAGGCGACCATTCAGAGAAAATTCTGCTCTTTATGTGAGTTTGTCTCTAAGCGAGGTGTCCTTTATGCAAGGTTTTACTGTATAAGCTTCCCAGCATGTATGATCATTCAGTAATGAAGCATATCTTCTTTTTCTAGAATGAAATGTGCCTGGCAACACAACAGCTGTCCAAACAGCTTCTTGCATATGAAAAACAGGTATGCATCATGATTTGCCAGCATCCTGGGCACATTCCAGGTTTGGTAATTAGCTGGTAGAGATGAAAAGAGGATCCTCACAGCTTTCCCCTGCAATTTTCTTGGTTGTGATTGTAGAGATGTTCCCTGGACAAACATGCTTTGACTTTTTTTAATAGCTCTCTCCAGCTTGTCACTCAAAAAATGAAACAAACAAATAAATTAAGAAAGAAGTGTTGTTGCATTTTAAAGACTAACTGCTGTATTTTAATGGATCAAGTCCACTTCCTCGGACATAAGTGTGGGACTACATGGTGACCATTTATATATGGCTTCAAGATGAAGCGACAGCGATTGGTTGAGTCAATAAAGAATTTTCCACTTTGTGATGAGATAAAACTTCTGTTTGGTTTACAGTCCTTTTCCAATGGAGATTAGTTCAGTACAGATGGTGGGTAAGTGCACAAACCTCAGGCTATAGATAATAATACAGATGAAAATTGTGAGAGTTACTGTGGCAATTCTGCACAGACACCTAATAATATGCACAGACGATCATAGATACCATTCTGAAAACTTCTCCAACCACTCCTGGTAGCATTGAATATGCAGGTGCTATTAGTTTTTGCACTCCAAATCACAGCCATTCTGCTAGTTCTATTTCCTGGTCTCGCATCGTCATTAAGCTTACCTGGAGAAAGGCTGGGTTTCCTGGCCTAGGATCGGCCAAACTCCAGCCTAGGTGCCTATTAGGAAAGGATATTGGGCCAGTGCGACAGTGCTGGCGAACCTTTGCACTCCAGGTGTTCTTGGACTTCAATTACTAGAACCCAAGTCAACATTCCTGCTGATCAGGTCTTCTGGTAATTGAAGTTCAAGAATATCTGGAGTGCCAAGGTTCACCACCACTGTACTAGGAACTCCCAGTAAGCATCAGGAAAGTTTCTTTTTCCTGCAGTGAACTAGCCCCGGATCTGCTTCACACTGTTGTTAAAAAAATGGGGAAAAGGACAACTCTGTATATCAGCTTGAGTCACTGAAAAAAGTAGGCTATGAACAGTTTATATTGATTTTGGGTTTGTATGTTATTTATGTTATACATAAGCTGCCTAGAGTAGCCGTTTGATAGAGGGGGTGGTATAGAAATGTATTAAATAAATGTAACATTTAAAATAAAAAAAACAGTTGTGAAGTGTATGTTCTTTGCAGGGAGAGAGAACCTGGGAAAGCACTTTACAACTTCACTGTGTTACCTTAGGTCAATGGTGGCAAACCTGTGGCATGCGGGCTATAGGTGACACTCAGATCCCTCTCTGTGGGCACGTGCACTGTTGCCCCAGCACAGAGTTCGCTCTGCCCAGCAGCCGAATGGGAGCACTTCCTCCCTCCCCCCAGCACAGAATTCACCCAACCCTCTGCATAGCAGCCCAATGGGAGCGCTTCCTCCCTCCCCCCAGCACAGAGTTCACCCCGCTCCTCAGCGGCGTGGACAGCAGCTTGTTGAGTTTGGGCAGTCGGTCTCTAAAAAGTTTGCCACCACTGCCTTAGGTGCATGGCTTCCATTAACCAATAGGGAGGGCAGGTTCTCCTTTTTACCCCTCAACTTACTCAGTTTTCTCAAATGGAAGCACTTCTCCTCTCAAGAGTGTCAATTAATTAGTACTACAGAGAAATTGGGATAGAGCAGAGGCTGCCTGTAATTTTTTAAAGGCTGAAATGAGAGAGAGAGAGAAAGTTTCTGCCTCACTTCACACTGTCAGATATTGCTGCCTGTTTTACTTTGTCCCCACAGAGCTCTCCATTGAAAATCAAACCCCTTACTCTCATTTGCTTTGCAGAACTTTGCCCTGGGTAAAGGAGATGAAGAAGTGATATCCACCCTGCAGTATTTTTCCAAAGTTGTGGATGAGGTAATCAAAACTGCTAGCAAAAGTTTCCTTAGATTGCACATTTCTGTTTGTGTCAGTGAATCTAGTCTACTTGCAGTGTACAAAGAAGTTGGAGAAGGGAGACCTTGTTCTTCCATTCTGCAGAAATAGGTGCATAATCACACAAGCAGCTTGCATCTCGCAGGGTGTCAATTGTGCCACAGACATGCTGCCAAAAGATGCAAACTACTTGTGCAATCCTAGCAGGTTTCTCACTGAATGGTATTACAGTACTTTAGAGGTGAACAGGTTTTGTTTGGCATAAGCTTTCTGAAAAAGTCCTCTATCACCTGTAATGGCTGACAAAAATGTTATAGCATTAGCTTATGTAGCCAAAACCTGTTTCATCAAACGTGCACAAAAGAAAGTATGCATTTTATTGTCAATTTTAATCTGCGTATTCTATAGTATTTTTCTTTTTCCAGATAATACATACACATCTATGCACATTGAAGATAAATTTATTTTAGTCTACCATACTGTGTTTATTTTTAAGGTGCCAAAATATTCTTTCTTCCTCACCCTGCAATGGACTAAGATGGCTGCTATTCTGCAAACTTCAATGTCAGATAAACATCAACAAATTTATTTGAATCACGCAGCATTTGGAGCTGGCTTTTTCAGATAATTTATTCTTTGCTCTGAAGCACTGTATATTCAATATTTTAATCAGTGGGCAAATGTAATTAAACCAGTTCTAAGTACTCCAAGTCTTTCTTGCCTTACATTTTGTCCTAGAAAGACTTTCTCAGACTTCTCTTTAATATATTACAGTGGAACCTCGCTTAACAAATTTAATGCATTCTCCGGGACCTTTTGTACTATGAAAAATTTGTAAAGCAAATTTCCTATAGGAATGCATTGAATGCAGTTTCCCATAGGAATGCATTGAAAACCAATTAATCTGTTCCGGCAGGGGGTGGGGGGTGGTGGTGGTGGATTGTTAACCAAGCCACTATTTTCTATGGATTTCCTTTTGTTCTGCGAGTTTTGTGTTAACCGAGTTGTTTGTTAAGTGAGGTTCCACTGTATATAGTATAAGTGGCTGTATGAAGACAGGGTATTTCCCCTTTCTTCAGCCAACTTCCATCGGTATTCTTGGAGGCCTCTATTTCTCCTAGTACTACAGTCCTAAACAATTCTAACTCCCATTTAGTCTAACGTTATCTGGGTTCCCATAACTCTTTTCCTGCTGGTTTCCATTGCTTAATAACACTGCCAAGATCTACAATTTAAATGGAGATGTCAGCGCTAGAAACCTGTATATATTTTGTACCTGTTGACTGTCATAATTTTACCCAAAGAAACCTGGCATTTGGTGTCTGAGTGAGTGTATTGAATTACGACAACTGTAATAGCCTGGCAAGAGGAGATAACTTTGAAACCAGGTGACGTCTGTGCTACAGATTTGTCCTTGTTAAAGAACAAAAAGCCCTGAAGGTCTCATTAGCCATTCAAGGACATGATTCCAGGGAAAAAAAACTTTTGTATACTTGGAGGTTTAAAACCATTTAAAATGATTTTAAAATAAAATCATTTGCTTGACATATGTTGGTGCATAGAAGGTCGAAGGAGGTGTTAACTCATCTCAGGGTTTCTGCTATTCCTGAGGCTTCACATGATCATAACCTAATATTTATGCAGGGATACCTCCTGTTCCTCCTGATTGTACACTTGTGAACATTAAGGTCTGAATCTAATCCCAGCTAAAGCAGGTCCCTTCTATCAATGGGATTTGCATAAGTGTTCATTTGCAAAGTTGCATTTGTTCGGTGGGTCTGCTTTTGTTGGGACTAACTGGGGAAAGGAGTTAGCTGAAGCAGAAGAGATCAAAAAAAGATGGCAAGAGTACACAGAGGAACTCTAGAAAAAGGACCTCAACACTCCTGATAATAACAATAATGAGAAATTTGAACTTGAACCAGACATTCAGGAGAGCGAAGTCATAAAGGCCCTAAAAAGCACTGCAAACAACAAAGCTAGTGGAAATGATGGTATCCTAGTTGAATTTTTCAAAGCCCTAAAAGATGATGGAATCAAACTTCTGCATTCAATATGCCAGCAAATTTGGAAAACAAAACAGTGGCCACAAAGATCAGTGTACGTTCCAATCCCAAAAAAAGCAATGCCAAAGAATGCTCAAATTACCGAACAATTGTGCTCATCCCACATGCCAGCAAGGTGATGATCAAGATAATACAGGATAGACTTCAACAATATGTGGAGAGAGAACTACCAGAGGTGCAGGCCGGTTTCAGAAGAGGCAGGGAGACTAGAGACCACATTGCCAACATACGTTGGATCATGGAGAAAACAAAGGAATACCAGAAACAAGTCTACTTTTGTTTTATCGACTACACCAAGGCTTTTGACTGTGGACCACAACAAAATGTGGCAAGTAATTAAAGAGATGGGAATATCAGAACACCTCATATGCCTCATGAGAAATCTGTACACGAACCAAGAAGCAACAGTTAGGACAGAACACGGAATGACAGGGTGGTTTGGAATAGGAAAAGGAGTAAGACAAGGCTGCATTTTATCACCCTGCTTATTCAATCTATACACAGAGCACATAATGCGCAATGCAGGGATGGAGGAATCACAATATGGGATCAAAATTGCTGGGAGAAACATCAACAATTTGAGATATGCAGACGATACCACCCTAATGGCAGAAAGTGAGGAAGACCTAAAGAACCTCTTGATTGGATTGAAGGAGGAAAGTGCAAAAGCTGGCTTGAGACTTAATATCAAGAAAACCAAGATAATGGCAACAGGTCCGATCAGTCCCTGGAAAATAGATGGGGAAGAAGTAGAAGCAGTGACAGATTTTACTTTCCTGGGATCTAAGATCACTGCAGATGGCGACTGTAGCCATGAAATAAAAAGACGATTGATTATGGAGAGACAAGCTATGAGAAACCTGGGGAATATAGTGAAAAGCAGAGACATCACCTTGAAAACAAAAATTCGCATAGTCAAAGCAATGGTATTCCCAGTGGTAATGTATGGGTGTGAGAGCTGGACCATTAGGAAGGCTGAGCGCAGAAAAATAGATGCCTTTGAGATGTGGTGTTGGAGGAGAGTCCTGAGAGTCCCTTGGACAGCAAAGAGAACAAATAGGTCAATATTAGAAGAAATCAACCCTGGCAGTTCATTGGAGGGACAAATAGTGAAGATGAAGCTAAAGTATTTTGGACATCAAATGAGAAGGGAGGACTCACTTGAGAAGGCCATGATGCTGGGAAAGGTGGAGGGCAGGAGAAGAAAGGGGCGTCCAAGGATAAGATGGCTAGATGGTATTGTAGATGCAATGAGCACTGAGCTGGGCGGGCTGAGGAGGATGGTGGAGGATAGAGGTGCCTGGAGGAAAATGGTCCATGGGGTCGCAAAGGGTCGGAATCGACTGTGCGACTGAACAAAAACTGGGGAAATGCTTACAGGAACAGCCTCTTCATTTCAAGTTGCTCAATAAAACCAATAACTATTATTAGTTTGGATTATAAATTGAATCCCCTGGAATTTGCATATTTTTTTCTGTAAAAAGAATGAAAACATGTTTTGTTTAGAGTTTCCCAACCTTTGGTTTTTAGTCTTAAATTCCCAGAAATCTAAGTCAATTCCCTGGCCTAAGCACTGATCATACAATGTACTGACTTAGGCTTCTGGGAACTGAAGTCCCCTTTTGTTTTAAAAACAATACAGGAGAAGCAGTCCAGTGTGGGAGAGAAAGTGATGTTTGCTAAGCAAATACAATCACATTAGAGTTACTTCTCGTTGCTGAGCCTCTCCTTAGGTAAACTCTTTAATTGTTGGAAAGGAACATGTTCCTGTTCAGATGAAGTAGAAGTCTATTAATCAACCCAACAGCTAGTTTTGATTTGAGAATTCAAAACTTGCTCGTTCATAATTTAATTTTTGATACTATGGTTGTTACCGATCTTAATCTGAAAATGGTTTTCACCTGTCAGAGGTTCCTACACAGGTATGGAAGATCTGTTTTTTAAGCTGGCACACAATTTGGTAAAGCAGTTTGTTTGGTATGCTTCTCATATGAATACATGTTATGACCCCCACCCCAGCATCTGCAGAAGATACTGACTGAGCCCTACCATGGATTCCTGAAACTGCATACAGTATAACAGTGAACACTACATTTTATGTTGCAGACAGTGTCCTCTAGTGGCCAGCTCTGGTAACGTGCCATAGAAATACATATACAGTGGAACCCCGGATAACGACGCGCTCACATAACGACAAAACTGCATAATGACGCATTCATTATGTACCATGTGATGCCCCGCATAACAACGGAAAAATGCCAAAAACCATCATGCGGGCATTTGGTAGCGATGCACCGGATAATGATGTTTTTTTGGAGATTTTTCCGTGATTATGCAGGGCATCTCCCATAAGGATCGCATAACTTCAAAATCCGGATAACAACACAACTTGTGTAACCAAGCTTTGTCGTTACCGGGGGTTCCACTGTACTGTACTGTAACATATTTTAGGATTTGTAGACCTGTGGAAAACTGAATACTGAACCTACAGATTTATATATATATATATATACACACACACACACTTCTGTGTGTGTGTGTGTGCTATTGTGGCTTATTTATCAAGAAATTTGTATGCATGTGTAGACCTAATACAATCTACACATGCATACATACTTGCAATGCACACACAAAGTGGACATTTGACCGCAACAATTTTTCTCATTTAATAAAATACTGTTCTGCCCAAATGCTATTCTTATTGTAAATATGTTACAACTAGTTCAATATAGGTGGAATTATAGGATGCTGGTTTGCTCAGTGTCCATATTGCCCCCAATTTTAATGTACTGATATCCTTCAATCCAGGTCTTCTTGTAGAAAAACTTTGTTTATTGTCTTAACTGCCACAAGAGACTACTGCCCTTGGGGCTGCCCTTGATGACCATTCGGAAGCTGCAACTGGTCCAGAATGCGGCTGCTCAAGTGGTGATGGGGGGCGGGTGGTATGCCCGTGCCTCACCACTACTTCAGGAGCTGCACTGGTTGCCAGTATGCCTCCGGGTGCAATTCAAGGTGCTTTAAAGCCCTACATGGTAGTGGGCCAGGATACCTAAGAGACCACATCTCCCCAAGAACATCTGTCTGCCCCACCAGAGTGGACTGGAGTGGCTCTCGAACTGTTCCATCTGCTAGAGAGGCACATCTCTCTAGCACCAGAAGGAGGGCCTTCTCAGTGTCCACTCCAGCCTTATGGAACCTCCTGCCAACTTAGTTGCATCTACAGACGGAGTTGCTGCCCTTCAGGAAAGGTCTAAAAACCTGGCTGGCAAAGCAGGGATGGGGCCCCACTGATGGCATGGCCCCTGACTGCTGGCTGATTTAAATATTAATAATTCTCTCACCTTCTTTTTAAGTGGTAAGGGTTGGAGTAATGCTCGGTTAGAGTTTTTGACAGGGGTTTGAAATTGGGATTTTTAATTGTAATTGGTTTTTATCTTTTGTAAGCTGCCCAGAGTCCTTGGAGTTGGGCAGCAATATAAATCTTTAAATAAATAAATAAATAAAATGTGGAACTGGAACTGAGAGACCTGCCAAAGCATACTCTTTAGAGCATGGGTTTCCAACCTTTTCAAGCCAGAGGCCGGGTCGCGCGCTCTCAGTCAGCTTCGAAGGCCGGATGGCCATTTTGCCCTCCCTGCATTAACAGAGCCCTTGTAGCACAGTGATTAAAGTGATGTACTGAAGACAAACCTTCCAAGGTTTGTAAAATGAGTACCCAGCATGTTGGGGGTAAAATGCTAATTACCCTGTGAATCGCTCAGAGTGCAAAAGTGCCATGGGGTGGTATATAAGTGTAATAGCTGTTGCTGTCGAAGTATGAAAGTGAACTCTGGTGCAAATCTCATTTCCTTTGCCATTCATTGAATAATATAAGTTTATAGTTCAAGATGTGAAGATGAATTGCATGTCCTAGTCCAGTGATGGTGAACCTTGGCACTCCAGAGGTTCTTGAACTTCAATTCCCAGAAGCCCAAGTCTGTGAATCCACATGAATGCACAGTAAACCCATTCGTGTGGATTCACAGAGACTTGGGCTTCTGGGAATTGAAGTTTAAGAACAGCTGGAGTGCCAAGGTTCACCATCACTGTCCTAGTCCTTTTGGTGCTGAAATTGTGTCCTGTCTTTCAGCTTAACCTTCTCCATACGGAACTGGCCAAACAGCTTGCAGACTCAATGGTTCTCCCCATTATCCAGTTTCGTGAAAAAGATCTCACAGGTAAACTTTTGATGAGAGTCTTCGAGATGGGGAGCTCCCTCAATTAGCTTTTTGTTCCATTACTGTATTTCCAGTAAGGAAACTAAGATCAGTGTCTATCTAAAACTTCTGATGCTCCATTTTACATTTTTAAAGAATTGGTTTGTTAAATAGCTATGCGAATATGTTATTCAGTTTCAAAGTACTGTACAGTAAAACCTCTACATACATTTTTTTTCCGTTCCACAAGGTTATTTGTATGTCAAAAAAAATTATGTTGAAAACACATTGCATTATTAGAAGTGGCACTAGATGTCACTGTATTTTTTTGTATGTTGATATGTTGAATTTTTCCTATTAAAAATTTATGTGCCGAATTTTTTTTAGCCAGGATTTATTTGTACTGTATGTCAATTTTTTTGTAAGTCGAACCGTTTGTATGTCAGGGTTCCACTGTACTGTATTCAGTTTATGATTCAGCCTATTTTTCTGTAATCCAAAATATGTTACACAAACATTTTCATTTTTGACTCATATTGTTCCTACTAAGCTTTGCAAATGCTTGTTTAAAAATAAAATGAAGAAAAAGGAGGATGACAGATTGGGATGTTCATTTTGTTGAATCATAAATACAGCTCAAAAAAGAATAAAAGTATCTTAAGAAGGAAATGGTACAAAGCTTTGTTAGCTGTGAAAGGATCTAGGTTTCTGAGATTTCCTTAGAGCAGGGGCCTTAGAGCAGCCCAAACTACGGCCCGGGGTCTGGATCCAGTCCCCAACACCAATTCATCTGGCCCACGCCACCCTCGACGTTCCCAGAAGTGAAAGTAAAATGCACCCGTACGGGCACGTTTTACTTCCGCTTCTGGGAGTGACGAGGGTGGCGTGGGCCAGATGAATTGGTGTTGGCGGCTGGATCCGTAGTTTGTGCAACCCTGAACCGTGTGTCTGGCCCGCAACCCAAAAAGTTTGGGCACCCCTTCCTTAGTGTCCCTATGGGGATCAGGCAGTTGGGCAGATTAACATAATGGCCACAATCATATTGGGTTGGGTTTTTTTGCCAATATAAATGCAATTTAATAACTTGTTGCAATGAATTGCAGCTAATTAATGAGTTGCCATTTGCTTTTCTGGTTATGTAACAAGTAACATGGGACTGCGGTGGCTTAGTGGCTAAGATGCTGAACTTGACGATTGGAAGGTTGGCATGTCAGCAGTTTGAGACCCAAGCTCTGCACAATGGAGTGAGCTTCCGTCTCTTTCCTAGCTCCTGCGAACCTAGCAGTTCGAAAGCAAGAAATTGCAAGTAGATCAATAGTTACCACTTCAGTGGGAAGGTAAACAGTTCTGTGCACTCCGGTGTCTAGGCATGCCTGCCACATGGAAATGTCTGCAGACGCAGGCAGCTCTGGTTCTTTGGCTATAAACAGAGATGAACACTGAAGTAACAAGTAACATTTATTAGCCGCAATTAACTGCAGTTTTATGTGGTTTGTTTCTGTCCAAAGTTTGCTTTAAAATGTATTTAGATTTTGCATGTCCAAAGTAATGTAGGTACAGTACATGGGAATCTGAAAGGAAGAATTCACCGTTTTGTCAGTAATATCTCAGTAATTTTCCCAAAAAAGCTTTCTCGTGCATTCTTCATCCCATTGTATAAACTGTTGTTCTGTCTTTCTCTTTTGCTTTCTAGAAGTAAGTACGTTAAAGGATCTCTTCAGCCTTGCTAGCAACGGTAGGTTTCATGTGTTGTCCTTTGACTGGAATTTGCTGTAGCTATGCACAAACACTTGAATTGCCATGCTCAAATGTGCCTTTGATGCTTGCAGAACATGACATCTCCATGGCAAAATATAGCAAATTACCCAAAAAGAGAGAGAACGAAAAGGTAAAATACTTTCTTTATTGCTTGATTTAGCCAAAGTAATAAAGCAGGGGTTCCTAACCTTTTCAAGCCGGGAGCTGGATCATGCTCTCTCACTCAGCTTCGAGAGCCGGACGGCCATTTTGTCCTGCCTACATGATGGGGGTGACCATTTTGTCCCAACAGCTTCAAGTGGTCAGCCATTTTGTTTCTCAAATGCCCTTGCAGGGGTCGGGGCATACCTGTCAAGTTGTCTCCGTAGAAATCTGGGAACTTCTCCGGGTGCAGCGCGCATGCGCAGAAACCCCTTTGTGCATGTGCAGAAACCCCTTCGTGCATGCGCACCGCTGCCTCTGGGCGCAGAAACCACTTTTCCCAGCCGCCTCAATACGGGATGATGGGGGGAAGGAGGACCAAAATACGGGATTTCCTGGCCAATCCGGGATACTTGAGAGGTATGGGGGGGCACAAAAATGGTGCTGCAGGCCAGACCCAGCCCACAGGCCTTAGGTTGGGAACCCCTGTAATAAAGGTACCCTACATGGAAAAGCTTCCAGGTTAATTTGCTGCCGTATTGAGTTGGAGTGGGCAAAAAATTGAGGCTTGTTTAATATGCATGTGAGGTCATAGGGTGGTGATGGGTGACTGAGACACGTCTGCCACAGGTTGCTTTCTGAAAACAATGTGCTTGCAGTTATTGGTTCATAAGTCTCATTGAAATCACTTCTGAAATCCTGTCGCCAGAAGTTACGCCATGTAAGGTGTATGATTTTAAAAATAAAATAATATTTCCAATTGTACCTCCGCCAAAATATTCTAAGCCTGCCAGAGAATCTCTTTCATTGTGGTGAAAATGTGGTGTGTGTCCCCACCCCCACTACTGCTGCATGGCCCTTGGCTGGGGTTATTCTTTTTCTTCTGCTGCTGTATCTGAATCCGAATATTGGCGATCAGCCATGAAGTAAATCCTGAGAATATAATGTAGTGGCCTTTCATCTGCATCACAGCATGACACCCGTCCCACTGATCATGTTCTACAAGTCACTGTCTGGTCCTTTACGTGCCCTTTTGGCACACAAAGTCCTCATCAGCCCCAGGCCAGGATTGATGGAGCTGCTGCTCTCCATCAGGATGGATTCATTTGGGATTTGTTCCACTTGGGGACCATCATCCTTCCCTGTGGATTTCTGCACCCAAGGCCACTAGTCATGTTAGTTAACCACTGGCTGACAATCAGCATTGAGTTGTTGGCAGTATGGTCTACTCTATTACCATAGCAGGATAACCTGACCAGATTATGAATTACTGTATAGGGTTATTCTTAAAACTAATCTGAAATGGCAGGCCAATTTTATCCTCTGAAGTTTTGAGCCTGTGGATTTCAGTGGGATACTGGCTTGACTCAGCATTGAAAGGGTCTGTCTGCTGATACAGGTCTGGGTTTAACCGATGTTCTGTTGTTCAGTTAAAGGCAGAAGTTGCAAAAGACGTAGCCAGTGCCCGGCGAAAGCAGCATCTTTCCTCATTGCAGTATTACTGCGCTTTGAATGCTTTGCAGTATCGCAAGAGAATTGCTATGTTGGATCCCATGCTGGGATATACTCGATCGCAGGTATGTCCCCTGAGTACACTTTCACAGGAATACAGTAAAACCCTGACTTAAGTATGCCTCGAGTTACGTAAAATTCGACTTACGTAAGGATTTTTCGCTAAAATGGTGTACTGATTTACGTAAATGTCCCAATATACGTAATGTGATTTTCTAAGGGTTTTACTTCGATTTACGTTAAAAATCATTTTTTTCTTCTGGGATTGCTTCAATTTTCATTAATATTCATTTTCCTATGGATTTGCTCTGATTTATGTAAAAAACCAATTTACGTAAAAGGCTATGGAACAGAATTTTTACGTAAGTCGGGGTTTTACTGTGTAGAAATCTATTTACCTATTTGTTTAACGTGCTTTGGTTTTTGGATTTCAATTCCCAGAAGACTCCAATCAATTCCACAAAACACTGATCAGCCAATGTACTGACTTAGGCTTCCGGGAATTGAAGTCCACCAGTGTTCCGTGGAACATAGTTTGGGAAATGCTGATGTTGCCTCATAATGACCCACTCATTTCACACTCAGGTTTTTTTGTTGCAGGCCTTCCTTGTTTTAATGTGTTCCTAGAATGTGTTTCCTGCTTCTTTCCCCACTCCTTTCTGTGACCTGAAGTACTTTGGATCTTTTTTTTAAAATGTCTTTCAGATTAAATTTTTTAAGAAGGGAGCTGAGATGTTCTCCAAAAAAATGGACAACTTTTTGTCATCTGTTTCAGACATGGTTCAGAGGTAACTCACTCCAGCTAACCTTTTGCTGTATGTGTGTGTGTGTGTATGTGTGTGTGAGTGAGTGAGAGAGAGAGAGTAGTAAGATTGGCAACTACTGTACTATCGCCATTATCTCAGTTACTGGAAGAGGGAGCAATTCTTATCTGATAATTGAGTGATTGATTGGTTTAACTTCTGCACCACCCATCAGGAAGGGACTGCAGTGTTTTAGTGGTAAAGATGGTGAACGTGATGACTGGAAGGTCGGCAGGTCAGTAGTTTTATACCCAAGTTCTGCAAGACAGATTGAGCGTCAGTCAACTCTCCCAGCTCCTGCCAAGCTAGCAGTCCGAAAGCAAGAAATTGCATGTAGATAAATAGGTACTGATTTGGTGTGAAAGGTAACAATGTCTTGTGTCCTCTGGTATCTAGTCATGCCTGCCACATGACTACGGAATTCTTTGCAGATGCAGACAGCACTGGCTGTTTTGATGTAAGCAAAAGTCAGAAACAACAGGCTTTCAAGCAAGGGGGTGACCTTTGCCTTTACCACCCATCTGAGACGTAGGCTTACTCTGGGTGGTTTACATAGTTAAAATCCCAACATACATGATAATACAATACCCAATCTAATGGCAATGTGTTATGAAAAGAAAAAAGAAGGGGGGGGGGATTTAATATATTTTAAAGAAAAATCCCAAAAGGGGCATGTCCAACAATTTAACTGAAACTTCAACCATGACTGACACTTAAGCTAATTGGCTGCAGGGAGAAGATTTTTAAAAGGCTCCTTAAACAGTGTAGTCTTCAGATAAAGCCATTCATCAGCAATTATAATAATGGAAAATATGATAACCTTTTAACCTTGGAACTGCAGAGCTAGAAAGGAATCTGTGGATTAAGGAGTCCATGACGAGGAGGAAAACACCCAAAAGATACAATATAATCGAAACAGGCAGGGCATAAAGAAGGTGCATACTATATTTAATTAGACAAGATTGGTATAAATACAAATATAGTCAACAAACATGAACTGTATAGTGAAATAGTAAATAATATTCTGGTGTGTTAAGTACTATAAAGGTCACTATTAGCATAAATACTAAAACGAACATAGAGACAAGCTGCATCAGTGTAACATATGTATATGAGTATATATAACATCATCTAACACAACAGATAATACTCATTGTAAGAATACTTCTTCCAAATATACAAATGTGTTTGTAAGGGGGTACGAAATGCTGCATCAACAACAGTAAGAGGCATAGATAACACAATCCAGAGTAAAACAGGTCCGTAGGGAAAAATATAATTTCAAAATCTACTAAGCACAAATACAGTCCAAGAGGTGCAATGCGAAGAAATCGATGATATCCATCCGGTAAGAGGATATTGCGAAAAGTTTCTTCATCAGAAATCTTAAGCAAAGGAGTAATAAGCGGCTCAAACACCTCTCAAGGGAAATTCACGCTCCAGCCCAATATGATTATGTTATCTACGCCTCTTACTGTTGTTGATGTAGCATTTCGTACCCCCTTACGAACACGGTTGTTGTATATTTGGAAGAAGTATTCTCACAATGAGTATTATCTGTTGTGTTAGATGATCTGTTATATATACTCATATACATATGTTACACTGATACAGCTTGTCTCTATGTTCGTTTTAGTATTTATGCTAATATAAGTGACCTTTATAGTACTTAACACACCAGAATATTATTTACTATTTCACTATACAGTTCATGTTTGTTGACTATATTTGTATTTATACCAATCTTGTCTAATTAACTATTGTATGCACCTTCTTTATGCTCTGCCTGTTTCGATTATATTGTATCTTTTGGGTGTTTTCCTCCTCCTCATTGTCTGCACACCCAGCCATTCACTCCCCTTTTTGGATTAAGGAGTCCAGCCATTACCAAGGAGGCACAGTGGAGAATCAAACCTCAGCCACTTATAACCTTGAAGACGTCACAGAAGTGTGGTTTTGATCAACCTTAGCCAGCAGGGTTAATGGTGAGGAATAGTAGGAGGTGCAGCCCAACAAAAAGCTAGAAGAGCGGAGGCCACAGATAGCACTCCCAAGCTATGTTTAGGTTCCCAGACAGTGAGATCCTTTCCAGTTGTTGGAAGACTCCGAAGAATAATAAAACAAGTTGAAGGAATCCTCCATCCCAAAATCACAAAGCCAGAAGCAGAATTTGGTTTTGATTTTTCATATTATTTTTTCTTGCTGTCCCAATCAGTCTAGAGCAGTGATGGCGAACCTTTTAAGAGACCGAGTGCCCAAACAGAGGGACGGGGTGAACTCTATGCTGGGGGAGGGAGGAAGTGTTCCCATTGGGCTGCTGGGCAGAGGGGCGGGGCGAACTCCGTGCTGGGGCAATGGTGTGCGTACCCACACAGAGGGCTCGTGAGTGCCTCCTATAGCATGTGTGTCATAGGTTTGCCACCACTGGTAGAGTTTGGAAAACTAGTCAGCAAATTCTTTGAAACTGGCCACCCAAACTATAGGGGATCATGTCCCCCTTTCCTGTGCAGAGCTTGCCCACAGTAGAGGATCGGGTTTATAACCATCTACTTTATCATTGTTACCTGTTTTGCACCTAGAGCTCTTTGGGCGTCTCCTTGTTGCAGATAGAATCAGTTGAAACTTAACCCTGACCTTCTCTACTAAGGAGCCTGAAAGTGTGCTGCTGAAAAGCACCAGCTAAAGGCAGACTGGAAAGAGTAAGACAGCCCACCCCCACCCCTCAATCCTGGATTTGATGGGCTTTAACTCTAGTCTTTTCTGATGGCCAAATCACAAGGCCAGGCTGGCTGGAAATGAAGGAAGTCCGGGTTGTTTTTTGTTTTTGTTTTTTTTTTTTGGGGGGGGGGATGAGATTGCTAAAGAATCTTAGTTCGGGCGTCTCTGTGCAACTCTCTGAAGGTCTTGAAATATCTGACATTTCTGAAAGGTGACTGGACAAGGACAGCAAACTTATGCTGCCTGCTTCATAGATTTCAAAACTAGCTGATTTTTTTCTTCTAGACAGTGGCTCCAACCTTTGCGGTTTGGACTTTATTTCCCAGAAGCCTACGTCAATTCCCCAAAGCACTGATTAGCCAATGTACTGACTTAGGTTTCTGGGAATTGAAGTCCCAAACACAAAAGTTTGGGACCACTGTTCTAGCATGTTTCTGAGCAGTGCAGCACTCAAGTAGCTCAACTCAAACTATAGGCAAAGGTAAAGATTGCCCTTCCTCGAAAACCAGCCGTATCTGATTCTAGGGGACGGTGCCCATCTCCATTTATAGTCAAAGACACAGAACTCTCTGCAGATACTGAAGTGCACTGAACACTGTTACCTTCCCACCAAAGCAGTACCTATTTATCTACTTGCAATTTCTTGCTTTCGAACTACTAGGTTGGCAGGAGCTGGAATGGAGGCAGGCGCTCACTCCATTGCACAGCACTCAGGTCTCAAACTGCTGACCTTCCAGTCGTCAAGTTCAACATCTTAATCATTAAGCCACCACAGTCCTAAAAAAATCAAATTATATCAAAGCATAATATACAGTGAAGGTTTGTTGTGAAAACCATTGCTGCTCTTTAGAGGTGTAAAATTACATGATTTAAAGCTACACTAAATGCCAAGATCTCCTCTGTCTCTGTTGTACTTAGAAAGCCATGCTTCTTTTAAAATTCTGATTAATAATTTAATACACTCTTTTACCTTTTTCTTTTTTCATGGAGAAATGTGTTTAAACAGTATTACTGTACTTTAAATATATTCAATTAAAAGAAAGTATTGCTACTATGCCTGTGTTCAAGATTTGTAGGTTTGCTCATGTAAATAAAGGGACTGTGGTGGCTTAGTGGTTAAGACACTGAACTTGACGACTGGAAGGTCGGCAGGACAGCAGTTTGAGATCCGAGTACTGCACAACGGAATGAGTGCCTGTCTCTGTCCCAGCTGAAAGCAAGAAATTGCAAGTAGATAAATAGGGACCACTTCAGTGGGAATGTAAACAGCGTTCCATTCACTCTGGTGTCTAGTCATGCCTGCCACATGACCATGAAAACATTAGCAGATGCAGGCAGTGCTGGCTCTTTGGCTATAAACCAGGGGTTCTCAATATTTTAAAGCCGGTGGCTAGGTCACGTTCCCTCAGATAGCTTCAGGGGCCGGATGGCCAGTTTGCCCTTCCTCCACCACATGGCACTTCCAGGTGTGGTGGAGGCGATGGGGGGCCACGTGAAATGGTGCTAAGAAAACCTGCTATAAACCGAGATGAGCATTGAACCCTAGAGTCAAATGCGATTGGCTTTTGAGCAAGGGCAACCATTTACCTCGTGTAAATAGGCTGTGATTATGATGTGCTTTAACTTTACAGCTGTTTGTGTGTTGCAGTGTGCAGGAAGAATTGGATACTGAGGCTGAGGGCATGCGCGTTGCCCAGCAAGAGCTGCTTTCCGTTGGTGAATCTGTGTACACACCTGACTGTGATGTAGCTTTAGCTCCAATCAACAGAAACCTTATTCAGAAGGCTGGCTACCTTAATCTCAGAAAGTAAGGAGAAAGACCGGAGGGTACACAGAAAGAACCTCCTCGAAGATTGTGGCATTTTTGAACCACAATCAGGCGTACCCTGGGCAACTATTACTATCTTGTGCCGGCTAATCTTTCTTACACTATGTCAGGCAAAAGGAACTGTGGAATGAACTCACCAAAAAGGTGCCTTCATTTTGGCAGTTTCACATCTGGCCTAAGTCAGAAGGAGGAGGAGAAGGAGAAAGACTTTGCTTAACTGGGTAAATTTGGAGAAGTACTTCAACCAGTTTCTGGTGCTGCATTTATAGATAAAAGTAAACTGTAACTGTCATGCATTCCCCCAAAGTACAGGAAACATAATAGTTTAGACCTGTGATGGTGAACCTTGGCACTCCAGATGTTCTGAACTTCAATTCCCAGAAGACCAAGCCCCCGTGAATCCACACAAATGGGTTTACTGCAATTCATCCGGCCACGCCACCCTCGTCACACCCGGAAGTGGAAGTAAAACACGCCCATACGGTTAAGACTCTTCCGGGTCAACCCTTCCTCCATACGTGCACATTTTACTTCCGCTTCCGGGAGCGACGAGGGTGGTGCGGGCCTGATGAATCACAGTAAACCCATTCGTGTTGCTTCTGAGAATTGAAGTCCAAGAACATCTGGAGTGCCAAGATTCGCCATCACAGATTTAGACCCACTATTTTTTAGTTAATACAACACTTTTCCATTAAACCAGTGGCAGGTGGACAATTCTGGCCTTGTTTTCAAATTTTGAGATAGATCTCATGTTGTTAATTTGCTTGCGGTTAGAACATGGTAGGTTCAAAGCCTTCTTGAAGTTGAGAAGAAAACCCTTGTTTATGCTGCATGTCGGAGTGCTATTATTTTACTATATGTAACAGCTTTACCTTGCAGCACTTTCATTGTGTGCTGTGCTTGAGCACTCAGAAATTTGTGAGGAATAGATGAAGATCTATGGCAGGAAAGCTGGGAAGGCAGATTGTTTATTAAAAAATAATTCGATACTGAGGTGTATTCTAAAGTGAGGCTTTTTTAAAAAGAAGTACTGTACTGTAAAACTAATTTGGTTAAAAAAGCATGATATGCTTACAACAGGAAGAGCAGTAAAACCGATAATGTAAGTTAGCCTTGGGAAATTTAGCTTTGGAGAACACATTGTTTCACTGCTGAGAAGGAAATTGTGCCTGCCAACTGAGAGCATTGAGCGAGACAGATGTGCTTTTCATGTATTGTCCCAGCACATCGCTTGTTTTCGTTATATATGCTGTTTCTATGGTTTGGTTTGTTGTAATTTATTCCTTTTTTATTGAATGTTTTATATGATTTTAAGCTGCCCTGGGGACTGTGGTGGCTTAGTAGTTAAGACATGAAGTTGACCACTGGAAGGTCGGCAGGTCAGCAGTTCGAGACCCGAGTGCTGCATAATGGAGTGAGCTTCCATCTCTGTCCCAGTTCCTGTCAACCTAGCAGTTTGAAAGCAAGAAACTGCTAGTAGATAAATAGTTACCACTTTGGTGGGAAGGTAAACAGCATTCCGTGCACTCTGGTGTCTAGTCATGCCTGCCACATGTCCACAGAAACATCTGCAAACACAGACAGCCCTGGCTCTTTGGCTATAAACGGAGATGAGCACTGAACCCTAGAGTCGGATACGACTGGCTTTCAAGCAAGGGCAATCTTTACCTTTACCTAAGCTGCCCTGCGTCGTGTCATGCTCCCACCAGAAGGGCAGGGTATAAATGTAATAAATAAAATAAATAAACTCTTTGTGTTCTTTGCAGCAAAACAGGCTTGGTTACGACAACTTGGGACAGGCTCTACTTCTTCACTCAAGGCGGAAACCTGATGTGCCAACCCAGGGGAGCCGTTGCTGGGGGACTAATCCAAGATCTGGATAACTGTTCTGTGATGGGAATTGATTGTGAAGATCGGCGATATTGCTTTCAGATTACGACCCCAACAGGGAAACCGTATGTATCTCAGGGATCCTGCCAGGCAGACCTTGGGAAAATTATATTTTTGGACTACAGCTGCCTGAGTGCCACAGCTAGCGTGGCAGCAGGTCATGATTGGTAGAGATTTTTGGCACTAGTCAAAGGTTTTCCATGCTTAGCTGCGAAGGTACAAATGGTGCCAGATGTCATGAGAGATATAATATCCAACATGGCTGAAACGCTTCCCTAGAAGCCAGGACATTCTGATATTCACAACATTACCTCACATTTTCACTTTTTACCTCCAAGCCCTTATCTGGGTTTGATTTGGGTTACAAAATAAATGTTTATTTATTTTATTTATTTGTATTTTATTTATTTTCTAATTTGTATTGCCGCCCAACTCCGAAGACTCTGGGCGGCTCACAGAGAATAAAACCAATCGCAGTTTAAAAGTAATAAAAAAAACATTAAAACTTCTAACAAAAGTTTTTAAAAGATTAAAAGAGAGAGAGTGTTCTTACTAAATTAGCCAGCAGGCCAGGGTAACCATGTCGCTGGTGCCCCACACCTGCCCTGTCAGCCAGGTTTTTACCCCTTTCCTGAAGGACAGCAACTCTGCCTAGAGATGCAGCTCAATTGGTAGGAGGTTCCATAGGGCCGGAGCAGACACTGAGAAGGCTCTCTTTCTGGTTCTAGAGAGACGCTCTAGTGGGATGGACAGATGTTCTTGAGGTGATGCGGTCTCTTAAGTATCCTGGTCCAGAGGCCCACTGCAGCTCCTGTAGCAGGGATGAGGCACGGGCATAACACCCACACCCCATCACCACCTGAGCAGCCACATTCTGGACCAGTTGCAACCTCCGAATAGTCACCAAGGGGATCCCTATGTAGAATGCATTGTGACAGTCAAGTCTGGAGGTGACCAGAGCGTGCATGACCATGAGCAAGGAGTCCCGATCTAGGAGCGGGCATAACTGGCGTATAACGAGGTTGTGCAAAAGCCTTCCTGGCCACGACTGCCACCTGCTCTTTGAGCAGGAGTCGTGAGTCCAGGAGGATCCCCAGATTACGCACCAGGTCTCTTTGGGGCAAAATAGCCCCATCCAGAACCAAAGAAAGTAGCTCCTGAGATAACGCAGGGCCCCTGACCCACAGGCACTCAAGTCTTGCCAGGATTCAGTTGTAGCCCATTGTCCCCCATCTATATGCCAGAGATCATCCAACAGCATGACCAGTGCAGTCTCTGTACCATATCCGGGCCTGAATCCTGACTGAAAAGAGTCCAGATAATCCTGTTGGTGGAGGGTGTATGTAGTAGTTATATAAGTTTTGTTGTTGTTTGCTTAAAGATTTTGTGTTATTCTTTTTCATATTCTGTATTTTGATGTTTTTTTTATTGTTTGTGTTTTATTTGAAATAAAAAATGTCACTCTTTCAATTTTAGGCAGGTGCCATCAGGTTAAATCAGACATTACCTGTTCCTAGTTTTTTTTTATTTCTCTCTCAAAATAACAATATAAAATAAATGTTTGTGTATTCCTTGTAGGGGCATAACTCTTCAGGCAGAAAGCAAGAAAGAATACGAGGAGGTAAAATATTTCACTGCATTAAGACTCTTCATTTATTTTTTTGAATAAAAAGGTCACTTTTTTCTCTTGTATTCTTCTTCCAGTGGATATGCGCAATCAACAACATCTCCCGGCAGATCTATCTTTCAGACAATCCTGAAGTAAGCCTACTTTTGTTTGTAATGGATCTTTCCCCCCTAAAAGCCACTTTTGCAGTGTTCCCTGTTTGTTCAGGCACCTTAAAAGAATGTCCCTTAAAAATGTCATTCTTGAATAGTTAGTTGAGCTGTATAGTGTCCCGTTGGTGGAGGGTGCATGTAGTAGTTATATATGTTTTGTTGTTGTTTTCTTTAAGATTTTGTGTTATTCTTTTTCATATTCTGTATTTTGATGAGTTTTTTATTGTTTGTGTTTTATTTGAAATAAAAAAATGTCACTCTTTCAATTTTAGGCAGTTGCCATCAGGTTAAATCAGACAGCGCTGGAGGCGGTGACACCAATCACAAGCCTTGGGAAAAAGCAAGACAGTCTCTCTCCCAGGTAACATCGTATGTTTAAACAGTCAGGCTTGTCTTGGTTTCTGTTTCAGTGGCTCCTATGGGTAACATCTAAAGTGAAATCTTCCCTGTGATTCTTTTCTCTCTCGTGTCAATCCAAAACTCTCTCTCTTTCTCTCTCTTAATAAAGGTGTCAAATAAGAGTACAAATTAACCTGTTCCTACTTGTTAAATTCCTGAAGCGTAAAGGACATATATTCAATGGTGACATACTGTGATGTAAGGTTTCTGTTTTTATTAATATTTAGCTATGCAAATACAGTAAATCCCCGAGTTACAGAATTAGTCCATTCCAGGACTTTTCCATAACTCGTTTTTTCCGTAAGTTGAAGCACGATTTCCCATAGGAATGCATTGCATGAAAAATAAAAAATGGTCCCTACCGGACAAACATACATAATCCTCTCCCACCCAGGGGTGGGCATCAGCAGGTTCGCACCAGTTCGCCAGAACCTGTAGCAGAAATTCTGGCTGGCCCTGCCCATCCAAGTTTTGAAATAAAGTAGTCCTAATTCGGGTGCAACACAGGGCTTTCCTCCTGGCCACACCCACCATACCAGGCCCACAGTGTGGTAGTAAACATTTCTGGAGCCCACCACTGCTCCCACCCCTCGATTGATCCCACCAGCTGGTAAGGGGCTGGGGTGGAGAAAAGGGGTTTTTATTAAAGGATTACCCTTTTTTATCCCCGCACCTTGATCAATTGATCTCCCCAGCTGATTAGCGCCTGGGGTGGAGAAGAGGGGGAGTTCTTGAGGTGCATGAGAGAAAGGGGAAGCCCCTAAGAACACTCTCTCCCCCCCACCTACCCCCAGCTGGTGAGATTGCTGGACCTAAAAAAAGTAAAAAAAAAATGCAGAGCACACAGTAAAAGGGGACGGCGAAGCTAAGTTCCCTACCTTTTCCACGCTAGTGTTTCTTCCTGAGGGTCGGCAACAAACAGGGGTGGTTTATCTGGCCACTGGTGGAGCCCATGCAAGACTGCCATTTTAAAGTCTGAAATGGTGCAGGGCCGCCATTTTAGACTCTCCCAGATGGAATGAACACTAGGGAAACCCATTCCATAATACAAGTTTTTCCCATAAATCGGAACATGATTTCCCCAGAATTTCCTTCCTTAAGTCAAGTTTTCCATAAAACGAGGCTTCCGTAAGTTGAGGTTTTACTGTATTAGGCTGACAGTGTTTCAGAATCTATATGGGCAATAGCTGAAGGTTGAGTTGCAAATTCCTACCTGATTTTCCTTTCACGCCACTCCACTTGCCTTGCACAGCCTTTTTCACATGGGTCTACTCTCTCTCCCTTTGCTTTAGCCACGAAGCAAAGAATGCAGAGATGCCGAATGATGGGACAGTCGCTGACGAGCCCACTAGCATTCCAGATGCTACCGAGTTAATTGCACCTGGAACGCCCATTCAGTTTGACATTATGCTGCCTGCGATGGAGTTCCTTGATCAGAACAGGGGTGGCAGGTACAGACCGTGAACAAACCGTCCTTTGACCCTTCCTGGTGTTATCAGAAACTTTTCATAGAGAGGTAACCAGCGATCTGTGTGTTGCAGGCGCACAAACCCGTTTGGGGAGTTTGAAGATGGCAAGAAAGAGGATGAGGCAGGTATGTTCTCGTTCATCAATATCATGGCTTTGCCATTGGGTTCAACCTTTTGCTTCCAGAGCATGGCAGTTTTGCCTCTCGTACCTCTGGCCAGGTTTACAGCCACTTGAGTAGCCCACAAATTACAGTGCATTCTGTGCTGTAAATAAGTAGCTGTTGCACTATTACAAAGATCATTTACAAAGTTCTCCTTTGGCAGGTGAGCTAGGTTACAAAGCCACTCTGGGTGAGAAAATAAGAAAAATAAAATAAAGCCAGCACACTGTCAGTTTGCTCAAGGAGACACTCTTCCAATCTCCAACATTGCCCACTCTTCAGAGAAGGGGTTCTCAACCTACGGCTCAGGGGCCGGATGCATCCCACAACACCATTTCATGTGGCCTCCCACTGCCTCTGCCACACCCGGAAGTGGCATGTGTGTCAGGCAGGAAAAAATGGCCGTCCGGGCCCCAATGCTGTCTGAGGGAGCGTGACCCGGCCCTCAGCTTGAAATGTTTGAGAACTTCTGCTCCAGAGAATTCAGTCTCTAATTTAGAACAGAGCAAAAAGAAGAAAAAGTCTTGTTGGATGAGCTCATATCTGCCTAGAGCAGGGGTTCCCAACCTTTTCAAGCCGGTAGCCGGGTCACGCTCTCTCAGTCAGCTTTGAGGGCCGGAGAGCCATTTTGCCCTGTCTGCACAATGAGGGTGGTTACTGTCCCAACAGCTTCAAAGTGATGGCCATTTTGTTTCTTGAATGTCCTTGGGGGGGCGGGGGGGGGGAGAGCTACATGAAATGGCGCTGCAGGCCAAAAGCTTCAGTTTGTCTATCTGTCTTTTCCTCCTTAGATTCCCTTTTGAAGCAGATGTTTGTAGTGCGTTTTCTAGGCTCTATGGCTGTTAAATCTGACCAGAGCATTGAAGTGATCTATGAAGCAATGAGACAGGTATTGGCAGCCCGGGCCATACACAATATCTTCCGCATGACAGAATCCCATCTTTTGGTTACCAGCAATGACCTCAAGTAAGCAAATCTTCCTTGCCTTATCCCTTCTCTCTTTTGTATTAGTTGTGTCCCTTTTTCAACCTTGTCTTCATCCTGTTTTGTAGACCTGAGCAGCCCTTGTTGACACTTCTTAGCCTCTTGAAAATGCAATTCTTTTCTTGGAGACTGATACTTTGTAATTTTGTGATTGTAGTGTATATTTTTTGTTGTAAGCTGCCTTGAGTCGCACTTGTGCTAAATAAGGCGGGATATAAATTTAATAATTGAGAATGTATCTACACCATACAATTAAAGCCCTCTCACACCATTTTACCAAAGCTCAATCCAAAATAAGCCTAGATTTTGTAGTTTGTTGAGGTTTTTAAAATTTTCATGGGGGGGGGGGGGGAGCAAGAGGCATCTCTAGCAGAGATTTTCAAGTATTTTATTAAACTAAATATCCAGGATTCCAAAAGATGGAGCCATAACAACTAAAAGTATATCAAACACTTGTAACTATCCAAGTGCAGATGCACTCTGAATGTAACCCTGCAATTACTGTACAGGTGAAACTCGGAAAATTAGAATATCGTGCAAATGTTCATTCAGTTCAGTAATGCAACTTAAAAGGTGAAACAGATATATGAGATAGACTCATTGCATACAATGCGAGTTAGTTCAAGCCTTACTTTGTTATAATACTGATGCTTATGGCTTACAGCTTATGAAAACCCCAACCCCCCAATTAAATGTACCCCATAATCATCACATAATCTCATATATGCTATGATCATCACAATTATAATGAATTAAGGCATGACATCTCTTGCTTTGCATGTAGTGAGTCTATCTCACATATTTGTTTCACATTTTAAGTGAAATGAATGAACATTTGCACAATATTCTAATTTTCCTAGTTTCACCTGTATTTGCCGGCGTGTAAGATGCATCCGAGTATAAGATGCACCCTGTTATTACCATAATAGCCCACTAGAGGCCACTATATACAGTGAATACGGTATTGGTTGGCACACAAGACACACTCCATTTTTCTGATTTTAATTTAAATTTAATTTAATAGTCATATTTATATATGCCGCCCACTCAGGCAGAACCCGACTCAGGGTGGCATTACAACAAGTTCTAAAAACACATAAAAACTCTTTAAAAGACCCACATTCCACCCACTTTAAAAGACCCATATCCCACCCACCCATCCCACCCACTATAAAAAGAAGAAGAAGAGAGAGTTTTAAATTGTTTACATAAGCCAGCAGGCGGGGACCGTGTTCCCATTCGGGCCCCACACCTGCCCTGCCAGCCAGGTCTTCAATCCTTTCCTGAAGGGCAGCAATTCTCTTTGAAGTCTTAGATCTGTTGGCAGGAGGTTCCAGAGAGTTGGTGCGGACACGGAGAAGGCCCTCCTTCGGGTGCTGGATAGATGTGCACCCCTAGCTGATGGCACTATTAGAGAGCCCCTCCGGTCCGCTCTGGTTGGACGGGCAGACACTCTTGGGACGATGCGGTCTCTAAGGTATCCTGGCCCACTGCCATATAGGGCTTTAATGGTCAAAACCAGCACCTTGAATTGCACCCGGAGACAAATTGGTAACCAGTGCAGCTCCCGAAGTAGCGGTGAGGCATGGGCATATCGCCCACATCCCATCACCACCCGGGCTGCCGCATTCTGGACCAGCTGCAGCCTCCGAATGGTCGTCAAGGGCAGCCCCATGTAGAGCACATTACAATAATCTAGTCAGGAAGTGACCAGAGCATGGGTGACCATAAGCAAGGAGCCCCGGTCCAGGAGCGTGCGCAACTGGCGAATCACCCGAAGTTGGGCAAAAGCCCTCCTGGCCACAGCCGCTACCTGTTTTTCTAGCAGCAGCCGCGAGTCCAGAAGGACCCCCAAGTTGCCCACTGGGTCTGTCTGGGGCAAAACAGCCCCATCCAGTACCAAAGATGGTAACTCCCTGGATAACACGGGGCCCCTTATCCACAGCCACTCTGTCTTGCTGGGATTCAGCCGAAGCCCATTGGCCCCCATCCAGACCCCAATGGCCTCCAGGCATCCGGATAGGATTTCAACAGCATCACTGGGGTCCCCACGGGCCGAGATGTACAACTGAGTGTCATCCGCGTACTGATGGTACCGCACCCCGTGGGAACGAATGATCTCACCCAGTGGCTTCATGTAGATGTGAAATAGGAGAGGAGAGAGCACCGAACCCTGAGGCACCCCATACTTGAGAAGCCTAGGGCTGGACCTCTTACTCTCTAACCACACCTGATGTATTCTGATGTATTTTAAGGGGGAAAGTGGGTCTTACATGCCAGCAAATATGGTATCTACTTCTCATTGAATTCATCAGCTTTAACAGGGTTTTCCCACACACCAGTTTGAAGTCTAAATTGCTACCAGTTTGAGAAGGGCCTCTTTGTTTTTTCTTACCTGTTTAGTCTTGGGAATGACTTAATCTGGATTTTTTCTTTCTTTCTTTCCTCTTTATACTGTCAACAGATTAATAGATCCTCAAACTCAAGTTACAAGAGCAAGTGTAAGTGTTTCCTTCCTTTTTATCAGAATACTGTATACAATTTGTAGTCAGTTTTAAATGCTACGCTGCCAGCTAGAAAGCTGTAGGAAGACTCTTAACCGTTTTTAAAAAAACTGTTTTCCCAGTTTGAACTTGCCAGTGTGACACAGTTTGCTGCTCATCAGGAAAACAAGAGACTGATTGGATTCGTGGTTGGTGTCTCTGAGTCCCCGGGCGAAGATTCCCTGAGTGCTTACGTGTTTGAGAGTAACACAGAAGGTGAAAAGGTCTGGAGATGGTTTGGTTGCATTATTTAAAATACATTAAGAAATTCTAATTGTTCAGTCAAAAGTCTTAGGAGGGTTTATTGAGTTGGTAATATCATTGCTATGCTTAGATTCTAAACAAAAAAAAATTCAGAATGCAAGAAAAGGAATGGCAGGATTTCTTAACCATTTTCTTAATTGATTATTCTCCCCCAGAATCCCATTTTAATGACCACATAACCCATTAGTTCAGATGAATAAGGTAGTAAAATTGAAATTCTTGTACAGTGGTACCTTGAGTTACAAATTCAATGTGTTCCAAGGCATTTTTCATGTTATGAAAAATTTGTAACTCGAATTTCCCATAGGAATGCATTGAAAACCAATTAATCTGTTCCAGAAAAAATTCGTAACTCAAGCCATTATTTTCAATTGATTTTCATTCGTATTGTGAAAATTTTGTAACTCAAACCATTTGTAACTCGAGGTACTGTACCACTGTATGGTGTTGGCTTCCCAAATCATATAGAGCTATGTTAAACTCTATACTTGTTCCTGAACATAATCATGAATCCTGTTTAATAGCGCATAGCAATGGTTCCAAACATAAATCAGATAACAATAGAGATGAGGAGCAGCCTTGTCTTTCCAGATGAAAGGGATAGGAAAGGGTGCCATTAACCCTTACAAATTCTTGTGGAAATCCAAAGTTTTCTAAGGTAATAAATATAAACTCCCGATATATTTTATCAAATGCTTTTTCAGCATGGAATAAATGCAGCTGGATCAGATCTCTTACTGCTCCTGGGCATTGTAAGGGCATGATGGAATTTATAGTCCCGCAGCATTTGGAAAGCCATTGGCTCCTCACTATTTTTTACAATTATATGGTGAAAGATCATGTAGCCCAACCAACTACTAGTGCAGAAGGTCCACCATTACAGTGCTTCTCATTGTGCTGTACTGTGTCATAACTGGCAAAGCATTGGCAAGATCCCACATGCTTATTTCTTATTCCCATGTTATCTGATATGGAGCTATTACCAAAGATTTATGCTTTTCGGGTGCTCTAATCTGGATTGGATGATATTAGAAACACTTCTGAAATTGGTAGTTTTTAGGAGTTACCACATCTTGGCATTCAAACAGCTGTTTGCCAAAATGATTGTTCGAATCTACACAATTAAACTCTTTGTAAGTTGCTCCGTAGTTTATGTGTCTGTCTGTGGAGCCAGAGTTTGGGAGTTCAGTTCCTCACTGTGCCTCCTGAGAGAAGAACCTAATTGTGTGGCTTTGGACAGGGTGCACAGTCCCAAGCTGCCCCCAGAAGGAAATGGCAAATAACTTCTGTGTGTTCTCTACCTAGAAAGCTCTGAAATGTGTTGCCATAAGTCAGCATTGACTTGATGGCATGTAATTATTATTACGTTTATTCTAAACCTGACTCTCTTTCATTTGCAGATTTGTTATGCAATAAGCCTGGGAAAGGAAATTCTTGAGGCTCGGAAGGTAACGTGCTCCTGTTCTTCATTTAATCTTCCTTTATCTTGAAGTGTAGTGACTCTTACAATGCTTTTGCACCCTATATTACAGTAGCAAGGGTTGCCAAATTATGGATAAAATTTTTCAGATTCTTTCCAGCCCCAGCCAGCAGTGGTAAAAGTTGCAGTTCAAAAATATTTGCAGAGGAACACCGGTTGCCCTTGGCTTTATGGAATGTTAGCACAGGGGTGCCCAAACTTTACAGGCCAGTCAGCGGGCCAGTTATGTGGTTCAGCAGGCCAGACACGTTCCTCCCATTGGAAGCGGAAGTAAAATGTGCCTTGCAATCTGTTTTGCAACAGGATGAGATAGATTTTAAGCTGTCATTTTCTCTGCTTAAATCAGGGATGTTCAAACTACAGACCGTGGGCTAGATGCGGCCCCTGACGCCAATTCATCTGGCTCACGCTACCCTTCTTGCTCTCGGAAGCAGAAGTAAAATACGCCTGTACGGGTGCATTTTACTTCCGCTTTCTGGAGCGATGAGGGCGGTGCAGGTCAGATGAATTGGTGTTGGGGCCGGATCCAGCCCATGGGCCGTAGTTTGGGCACCCCTGGTTTAGCAGGTTCTCTTTACTCAGAAACTACATCAGTCTGATAATTCAGTGACTCCCTAGGAAATTCCTTAAACCAGTTCAGTACAAACAATTTCTTGGTTAAATTAATTTATTTGAACAGTTAACATTGTGGTGAGTCGCAAAGAATCAAATGGCATTATCTTTACCCAGGGCATTTGTATTGCAAGCCTCTTTGGAGCATCCTAAGGAGAAAGATGGGTGGTATATAATTATAAAGAAATATATAAAATAAAACACAGAGTATAGACATTTTAATAAATATTTTATATACTGTAATTGTAAACAGGAGTCTGTTTACTGGTGTTTGCTCCAATCCATGATTATCTTATTCATGCTGAATGGAGAAATACTTGCGAGAGGTTTTATACCATTATTAAACCAAAAATATATTTTACATGAAGAACTTGATTATTATAAGCAATGATCCACAAGGAGTGTTTCTCCACATATTTAATATACAGAAGGTGCCAAAATGTATACACATTGACCCAAATGTCAACTTGTATTGCTGTGCATGTCGTTTCAGTTTCTTCCTAAAGTACTGCCAGTGTAGCTGGTATTAAGTGAACGTATTTCAATTCAACTTCAAAAAGTGATACATATTTAACATCTCTTAAAATGTGTATACATTTTTGGCACCCTGTGTTTGCATTGAACCAAGTTTATCTAAAGGCTGCAGCTGAAAAAGGGGTGAACATAACTGTTTTCATTACAACACTGTATGAATACACATTCGAAATGTTCTATAGGTTGGGGTGGTTTTTAGCAGTCTATTGGAGCAAATGACATGTAAGATTTTACTGTCAGGTTGGCTGAACCTTGTTTTTATTCAGTTCGATAACTTGTATGGTTATAGATTGGCTCACAACACATTTTAGCAACACATCTTAAAATTAAAATGCATTAGAGAGCCTGATCAAGCCTATTTTAAGAATTCTCATAATCGAGGGCCTAATTAGATGTTGTTTGTGGCATTAGTAACTGTGCTGGCCTTTTAATTGTAAACTGAAGGGGTGTGTGTGTGTGTGAGAGAGAGAGAGAGAAATCTGGATTATGGCTGATGCTTCGGAGTTTGTGTAACATTTGACCCAAACGTCCTTTTGCTTCTGGCTGCATTTTCTTTACAGGATCCAGAAGCCCTAGCTCAGCTCATGTCATCTGTGCCACTGACCAATGATGGAAAGTTCATGCTGTTGAACGACCAGTCAGAAGAAGACAGCACTGTGTGTGGTGATGGGCAGGAGGAATCTGAAGCATAAATTGTAGTTTCTTACTGTGAGGAAGAGGTTGCCCAGAATAGGCTAAACACTCCACCCTGAGCTACAATTCAACGTGGGTGAACACCTAGAGATCGCACAGAAGGAGAACTTGGTCTGAATGTGTGACATTCTTCAAATTTCTCCCAACTTGTCAGTATGAAGTCACCTGCTACTAAACTGAAGGAAGCCTGGTGTGTACTAGCACATTTTTCAAGATGTCGCCAGGGCTCTTCAGATGTTAAGCCATCGCCTACTTAACCCACCTTGTTATTTTAGGAACCCAGCAAGTTGATCTGCTTCTTGTTTCTGACTGCAGCCAGGGCTGCCTGTTCTCTTTAACTGCACATCTTTTCATTCCAAAATGATTGTACTATCTGTGGGTAGTGACAATAAGCTGACAGAGCCATGAGGCTTCACCTTTCAGGTGGTTTGCAGTCTAAATGCATACACACTGCATACCAGCTTCTAAGATGTCATGAGGCATCCCTTTCCTTTTAGGCTAAGGAGATGAAAATTAAGAAGTTCTCAGGAAGTAGAATCCTCTATTCCATTCAGTACTAGGAGTCTGGAATAAATCTTTAGTTTCTATGTATCTCCATAACAATTGAAGAAATGCATTATATGTTTCTACATTACACTGTTTGTAGGCTGTGGTATACTTTTTTAAAAATAACACAAAAACTATTCAACTAAACAGTTTTATCAAATAGGTCTCTAAACACTTTCCTATTAATATCTATTTTTATACTTTATCTGGACTAAGCTTTTGATTATTAATCTTAAGTGCCTACCATTTTGTGGGACCAGAGCCATCTATTGGTTGATATATCAGGTGGACCCAAAGTGAGACACATTGAGCCCATTCACTGAGTCTCAGCCACTTACCAGGGGTGTAGCTCCTTAGATAGTAACTTTTCTGAACCAGCAGCCATTCTTGAGCCAGGTAGATGAAGTGTTTCTTTTGAGTAACACGAAGGGGCATGTTTGAGATTGACCTGTTCCTCAGCTGAAAAGGGTTCTTCAAATCAGCCCCAAGAAATACTTCTGCAAAGAACCAGTTTAAGTATAATATTGCCTGTAAGATTTTACCTGTTTGCTTATTTGTGGGTAGCAAAAATTGGGGCACACACTATGTTGGGCCATCTATGTTTACTACTGTCAGTTGAAGTTATTGGCAAGAACAGAACCTGCTCTAATGGAGACGTTTATATGATTTCTTTTGTGGATTTTAAAGAACATAATGTTACATATGTGTTTTAATGCTAACAAAGCAAGGCTCATATCTTGCCATCCAAATGTTTAGCAATGTTAGATTAAAGTTGTATTTGAACTACATAGAGTTATGTAATTACCTAAAACTAAGAAATCCTGGCTTGTGATCAACACTATGGATACAGGTGATCAGGACACAAAATTATGTTACTAAATACCAGTGTTTGGAAATACTTTTAAGAGTCTGAACAAAAAGGCAGGGATGTGTAACGCTTCGGTCTAGTAGGCTTTAGCTAGCATCTTTTATGCTGGACAGATCTCGACTTGTAGCCTCTTTGGCTTATGCACCACCCTCCATAATATACTTTGCTGCTTGCACAACTGCAAATTTGTACCAACCACACGACTGGGGAGGTAAACCATATTTGAGCACAGTATCTCGTCTCAATAAATTAATGTCACAGAATTGGGGACTTGCATCAGGTCCAGTCTTACTGTATTCAGATTTCATTGGTACAGTGTATGTGTTATGGGTGAATCTAGCTGGATTATAGTTTTCAGTAATTTTAGTACAGTGGTCCTTCGAATTACGAATGTAATATGTTCCCTGGGACTTTTTGTATTAGGAAAAATTCGTATCTCAAAATGCAGTTTCCCATAGGAATGCATTGAAAACCATTTTTCTGACCCCCGGGATGGATTAATTGGTTTTCAATGTATTTCAATGGGAAACCGTGTTTTGAGTTATGAATTGTAACTCAAGGCATTATTTTCAATGGATTTTCATATGTATCACTAAAATTTCATAACATGAGGCATTCGTAACTCGAGGTACCACTGTATATCAGACATCCCTTGAAGCAAGTTTATTATCCTTCAGGGGCTAATATATTATTTTTGCTCACAGCAAGAGGCAGAAAAATTAAATAGTTTTACTTGGAGTACCACTATTTTAGTTGAACGTGATAAATGGTTCTAAATTTTTAATTGTGTTATCTTTCTCTTCGAAAGAAAACAGGTAAAAAATTTAAGGGCAGTCAGTCTGGGAACTCAACCACTTCAACAAGAGGCGATTCTTGCTAGCTCTTGAAGCATATTAATCAGCTTGAGAATTGTTCTGTTGCTAAATGCGTTCATAACAAGTAGTTGTGTTGTTAAAACTGCCTCTTAAAACTATAAGAACAAAACCTTTCAGGTAACAACTACATGGAGTCAAGTAAAGCTACTTTCCAAAGTTACATTTATTATGTACACAATATCTGACAAAACAAAAAGTGAGGCAATAGCCTTTTTGCAAAACGAACATGTTATATTTGGTCCCTGTCATTCCTGAGCATTGAAACATAGCTGTCATGTGGAACTGGTCAACTTACACAATGAAAACATGCAACAGGCCCTCAAATTTGCACCTCAGTCAAAAGTTCAAGTATATAAATATTGATGGCTTTACTGTTCTGGCCTAGTTATCACCCTCGATAAGCTTGATGAGCTAATGTTTTTCAAAATGAGATCACATAATTGCCAAGGGAGCCTTCTGGGTTGACTGACTGTCCTTCCACCTACTAAGACTTCTGTTGTGAGAAGCAGTTTTAGGATGATAACATGTGGAAAAAAAGGATCTTGGCAAGTCAAGGAAGGATTCCCTTTATTTCTAACTTCCATAAACAAAGAAGTATGGAAACATCCAAATGTACTGCTTCATGCTCGATGACAGATTAGCAAAGGAGAGATGGCAGATAAAGTACTGAACCTCCATAGACTTAATGAACTGAAGTCCACTCCTTTTCTAACATTTGTTTATTTACACACTTCAATAGAACTGTGATTTTATCTCTCCCATTTTTAACCAATCACATTTGCAGCAGCAAGAGAAATCATCTAACTGAAGCCCTATGGATTTTGTTGGGATTCCACCCTGTAGCACACAAGTAGATCTATATCATAACTTGCTCCAAGGCTAAACTGGAAATAATATTAATTGGTTCTACAGCATAAGAGGGTTTTAGAATTCTATGCTATAGTCATAAAAGCTACATGATTGCACATATGTATAAATTCACAAAAGCAATATATGTGAGTTAAGACTCAGGTGGAGACAGGATGCTGAAAAGTGGAACTATTAGTTTGTTTAGCAATGTACAGTTCAGGCACACATGTGCCCTAATCTATGGTTTCTTTCACATGAGAGGTCAAAAGTAAGTACATTTTTACAGCAATAAAGTGCCTTCAATTTACATTTAAAGACAGAAGTTGACCCTCAAAGCTGGCAGTTTCTTTGCGTTACAGAAGTCTATGGGTCATGACATTTTAAAACAGAAACATAAGATGAACATAAGCAACAACATTACAATAAATGATAACATGTTTATCTTATTTCATCTAAATTAAAGATTTTTTTTAAAAAAACTGCTGTGATGTTGCTACCAAATAAACCAGAAAGTGTCTCTGTACCCCAAACTGTACATAAAGCCAAAACACATTCTTCAACAAAAAATCAAGCAGAAAGGATGAACAATAGATGATGGATTAAACTGCACTTCTGGGTCACTGCCAGTTCTGAAGGTGAAAAGTTCCATACCAGTTTGGTTCCACCACTTCCAGCAAATAATAATTGCTCTAGATTTATAGATAACAAAAAGGAGAATGTGAGTGTAAGATATTTTGGCTGATTACTGTTTACACCAGGGGTGCCCAAACTATGGCCTGTGGTCCGGATTCAGCCCCCGAGGCCAATTCATCCAGCCCGTCCCGCCTTTGGGGGCACATTTTACTTCTGTTTCCAGGAGTGATGAGGGCAGCGTGAGCTGGATGAATTGGCATTGGGGGCCAGATCTGGCCTACAGGTTGTAGTTTGAGCACCCTTGATTTTTACCAAACCTCCTCCTCCTCCTCCCCTTAGCACCATTCATCTATTCCTGAACACCTGCCAAAGAGGGCAAATTGTGTTTATTGTGCTAACAACCACACAGGTGGACACAATCCTCAATTTTTAACTTTAACTGGGTTAACTAGTTATTCATTGCTAGTTTCATTCCTGAGTAACAAAAGTATAACTATAAACATGGCTACTGTAACTTAACAAGTGGTAACTCCAAATCTTTTGCAATGCAAGTAACAGTTTTATAGTTATGCTAACACAGCCTCAATCAACAGTGGAGGGCAAATGTTATGCTCAGAATCCTGTTTTACTGTTATTTGTGTAGTCCCTACTTCCCCACTACTTGTGAAAAAAGAATCTTCTAACCCCGCATGCTAGCCCCATTGTTTTTAATGGGGCAAATCTCCAGTTTGTATAATTCCAAGTCAAAGATCAACTAAGCAGTACATTCTGGGCATAACATTTGTTCCAGAACAAGATATTTCCCAATATGTTCAATCAATGACTGGCTTGTGCTTCTGTTGTGGGCGTTGAGGTGGCTATAATTATGGATACCTAAGGACAACCTCCGGATTGGAGAGATAGGCAGAATATCTCTCAATGCCATTTCCAGGGAATACCCTGAAGCAAATGGTGAGCCACTGTGTGACAGAATGCTGGACTGGATGGGCTGTGGCCTGTTCCAGCAAGGCTGTTCTTATATTCTTATGTACTTAACGTAGTAGATAGGAACAGAATTTTGAGGCATAGGTTCATGGGATTTTGAGAAAGAGTAAAAAGCACAGTTAAAACTAACCACACTAATAACTACCTTTATGGCTCTGAAATGGTAACTAATGAATACTTTCAAAATTATTTTTTCAAACTCTGGTATTACCAAGGTTGACTAGTTCTTACTCTTCAATTAAAGAATAGGAAGCATAATAATTATCTTAACTAAGAAGGGGAAAAGATTAGGAAACTTTGCAACTCTAGCTCTCTACTCTTTTTAGTTCAATGTAGAATGCATACATCTATACCTATAAAGAAAGGATGTGGCCGTGTGTGTGCGGAATGCGTGTGCACACACGTGCAGCCTATCCCGTAATGCGCCGGCCACATTTAACTTTTGTCCCAGACACAATCGCTGCAAGGGTCCAGGAGCCGAGAGTGGGGCCAATGCCCCACAAATGCAGAAAAACAAAAAAAAAATACAAGTCCCAACGTCCTCCGCGCCATGGCACGCCTCAGCCAATCAGGCATGAGGACACGAATGCGGAGGAGGTGGGACAGCCTGTGCGCCCGGGGAAAAAACGGCCACAGAAGAGGTGGGGCATATGCAGACCGAATGGAAAGCCTGTTGGTGCTCTGTTCGGCCTCCCTGGGAGACCAGGGCTGAAAGCAGCGCTCTGTACCATCCTCGCCTACCGGGGAGAAGCGAGTGCCTACCCTGGGGGGTGGGGGCCGAAAGTACGGCTACCTTCAGCCCCTGCCTAGTGAGCCACTTCCCCGGGGGGCAGAGCGAAGAACGACACTCCGTTCCACCCTGGCCTCCTGGAGGGAAGTGAGTGCCTACCCCAGGGGACCAGGGGTGGGGGGGCAAAGAACGGCTGCCTTCGGCCCCCACCTACTGGGGGAAGCGAGCCACTTCCCTGGGAGGCCAGGGCAAAGAACGGTGCTGCGTTCCGCCTTCGCCTCTGGTAAGAAGAGGGCCCAAGGGACCTGACTGGCGAAGCCGGGTAGCAATGCTAGTTTTAACAAATATATACTCGCTTAAATTGCCCTTGATACCATACTGGTGTATAGCACTGGAGTATTAGCCCTGAAGTTGCACCAAATAGTAGATACAGTAGAACCCCGCATAACGAAAAAAACTCCGTTCCACGGAGCTCTTCGTTACACGTTTTTCCCCGTTATGCGGTTTCCTATGGGAGATACCCCTCATAACAGAAAAAAAATGTTCATTAACCGGGGTTCTCATTGAACAGGTATACCCCGGTTACCAAATCCCCCGCATAAAGAACATTTTTTTTCGTTATGCTGGGTATCACCCTTGTATAACGAACATTTTGCTATGCAAATTTTTCACTATGCGATGTGTTCGTTATGCGAGGTACCACTGTAACTAGTTTTCCTCCTGTTCCAACACTGTTATTTCTCCCATAGTTGATGCTGGGTCAGACTGGTATCACAGTGCTAAATACCAGCATAATGCCATCACTATTTAAAGAAACAAAGGTCTTGCCCAAAATACCAAAAATATTTGAAATACGTTTGTCCCAATCTGATTTTTGGTTTTACTGTTGTTAACCAAAACAAATATGTCTAGGATGGGTATGAGAGGGGGCTCCCTGATAAGGTTAGAAATTCATCCTTTATCCTCTCGGTTGTTGCAGAATGTAAAAACTTATAACCACTATATAAGCAAAGCTTATACCTAGGCTGTCATTTCACAACAGGCTCTGCAGAAGTAGTGTTGTGTAGGTCTCCGTTGCTTGGTTTTCCACTTTCTTCTACCAAAAAAAAGGGGTAGGTGGGTGAGTGAGCTGGTGGACAAGACCTCACAGAAATGTAAACGCAGCTGACACAAACACTACCTAAATAAAGCCAGGCACTATTAGTAAAGATAAAGGTCGCCCTTGCTCGAAATCCAGTCATATCCAACTCGAGGGCTCAGTGCTCATCTCTGTTTACAGCCAAAGAGTCAGCGCTGCTTGCATTTGCAGACATTTCCGTGGACATGTGGCAAGCATGCCTTGACACTGGAGTGCACAGAACGCTGTTTACCTTCCCACCAAAGTGGTACTTATTTATCTACTTGTAATTTCTTGCTTTCGAACTGCTAGGCAGGCAGAAGCTGGGACAGAGATGGGAGTTCATTTCATCATGCAGTACTCAGGTATCAAACTCTGACCTTCCAGTTGTCTAGTTCAGCGTCTTAACCACACACACACACACACACACACACACACACACACACACACACACACACACACACACACACACACACACACACTTTGTTATTTAATGTTAAATCGCCTTGAAAATGCCTTGGCGTGATAACAAGTAAAATCAATATAACCAGTCCTGCTGAAAATTTTCTCTGCCCATGGAGGTCACTTTAAATAGACATCACATTGTGCAAAGGATATTACAATGCTTTTTAAAGGTGAAGGCTCTTCTAATCTAGCTGAATGAATCAACGTAATACTGACTAGTCACCCCTTCTTCCGAAGTAAGCAACTGAAAGCAGTTTGGGTGATTTCTGCACAGTGCAAGCAATATCTGTGTTCTTCTGTGTCTAGACCAGACATGAAACTGCCAAAACGAAGCCACCGTTTGGTGAGTTCATTCTGCAGTTCCTTTCACCTGTATCAGACAAGAAACAAAGTAAAACAAGACATTTGTGGCATGGATTAACTGCTTTGGTTTATTGTGAGATTTTGTGGATCATGATCACTTCCATTAGACATAAGAACTACCCTCTCTTTTGTCTTGTTTTATTGTTGTTCCTTATCTGATATGCCTCCGCAGACTAACATGGCATTGCTTCAAAAATTATAACGGAAAGCACTGAGTGAAGTATGGCATCTATATTCAATTAACTTGTTATTCACTTTGTCCAGTGGAAAGCAGTACTGCATACTTATTACTGTTATCATTCTACTATTTTGAATTGCCCAGTATTTTGAAGGCGCTATTAAAATTAATTGACTGAGGATGGAAGAAACAAATGCTTTAGTTTCAATTATAAAAAGTGTAGCACCGAGACATTCTTGACTTCTTTAAGAACAACAGAATAGTGCTACGGTATCATAGTTTAGACAGCACAGTAATCATAAACTATTTGTATCCCAGGGGACAATTTCCCACACATCATATTTTTCACTGACCTTCTCTGTCTTTTTTCTCTTGATTTTCTTCTGCTGCAGTTTTGTCTGCTCTGAAAAAGATCCTTGCACTGCTTAGTGAGAAATGCAGCAGTTCAAACTCCTATAAAAAGGAAAGAAAAGGCTTCAGTAACCAGTAATGTATCACAGAATAAGACCCTCCACGCTGTGCACAAAGATCAGAACCCCCAATAATCAACAGAACTACTGTATCATTTTCCTACAAACCACAAATTGCAGCTCTCATACTTTATAAATCAAACACAGAGAAGAGAATAACATTATATGGAAGCTAACTGATCAGGGTATTTATCCTTCTTTCACAGCTTTCTTTCATAATAACCCATTTCAGCTTTGTCCCTGCAGATATTTGGGAGGAAACCCCGATCCTATCTACATTTTCTTGCGAGAAATCAACACCTAATTAATACCGTCTCATTAAGGCATCATTCTTCATAAACAGCAATACTGAAATTCCATTTTTTCAACACACCATTATCACAAGACTGGTTTTCCCTAAATCAATTATCTTAATCTTTTTCTTAATTTGGAAACCTTTCTGTGCCATTCTAATTCTAGACTTTCTGTAAAATCACCCTCCAAATCTTAAGATTTCAATTTTTATCATCAATGCTTTATGGGACAATACCTTGTCAAATACAAAATACCTTCTTGCATAGTACACTTTATTTTTTTTTCCACATTTATAGTAGGAGTACATAGAAATAATATGATTGCAAGAACTGGCTCTATACATCTCATGTGGGACAAACATGCAGTAAAAACCCTACTTACGAAAAAAAAAGTCTGTTCTATAGGCTTTTGCTTAAATTGGTTTATGTAACTCAAAGCAAACCCATAGGAAAAAGAATCATTATCTAACTCGAAGCAGACCCATAGCAAATTGTGTAAATCAGGACATGAGTTTAGCACAAAATCATTATGTAAGTCGAAATTTATGTAACTCGAGACATATGTAAGTCGGGGTTTTACTGTATCTCCAAACACTGGTTAGGCACAAAATCCACAGAAACTCACTGCAGTTTTTACCTATTTATTTTCACCCTAACAAAAAGTTGTACTCTTGACCTCATCTTCTTAATTGGACCCTTAAGCAGCAAAATTAAAACTTTCAGAATGTGACCTGTCTAATTAATGCTTCAGATAAACTTCAGGATGATAAACAAATCTTTAAAAGGGAAATAAATCATCAATTTAATATGAAATAATACCTGCAAACAAACTTCCAATCTCTTGTGAGTGAGGTTCATAGTCTGCAGGAGCTTCTCATCTTGACTCGCTGATTGGACATTCTGTTGCTTTGCTAATGCTCTGATCTCCCGGACATACTTCTCCCGTACAGACTGGAACCAATGAAGGGAATCAAATTCTTGATACTGATTCAAAAGCTTCAGAATGTAAGCTACACCTGTTGGATTTAGACAATTATATCCCCACCATGTTAAAATTTAATAACATATTCTACAACACATGCACTGAATCAACTTTCGATAATTAACAATCTACTTCCCATGTCATACAATATTCACACCTTCAAATCACATTATAACTCCCAATTTTAATCTGATGTCTTTATAGCTGTTTGTATATTGGCTTAGTTTGTATCTAGTAGTGCATGTCCATATTTAACTCTAAAAAACAGAACTGGAACTCTGTCCATAAAAGGTCACAACATTGTTTTCATAAGTGATAGGAGTATAGTGACAATTTTAGAGTATGGTAATGACTCAAAAGAAAAACTGCCAAAGTCCATTTTGGTCTTAACTTCTTTCCTTTTAGATGAATTTTCTTGAAATCACAGGGTATGAATGAAGTGCTAGTCAAGGTGATATCAATCCCATGGAAAATTCTGGAGTAGATTATAAAGCAGTCACTCTACAAACACCTTGAAAACAATGCAGTAATAACTACAAGTCAACGTGGATTTGTTAAGAACAAACCCTGCAAGACTAATCTTATCTCATTTTTAGATAGTGAGGATGTTGTAAATGTAATATATCTTGACTTCATCAAACCTTTTACAAAGTGCCCAGTGATATTCTTTATCAGCAGACTAACTAGCTGTAGGTTGGACAGAACAATAGGTAGATACACGGTCGGTTACAGAATTGTGTTCAGAGAATGCTTACCAATGGCTCCTTCTCAAATTGGGAGGAGTTACTAATATTCACAGAATGTGACTACATCACCACCTTCAAAACTCCCTTAATTCAAACTTCAAAAACTGAAATCTACAGATACATTAATATTAATAATTGTGTGTCATCAAGTCATTTCTAACTTATGGCAATCTGTTCCAGGGTTTTCTAGGCAGAGAATAAACAGAGGTTGGTTACCATTCCTTTCTTATGGACCATACAGCCTGCCCAAAGCTACGCAGGCTGGCTCTTCTCCTCTTAAGCACTGTAGGGGATCAAGTCCCAACCTCTGATTGCACAATCAGATACCTAAACCACATTGCCATATAGTGCCTTCCAAATTAATAAGTAAATTAGCATTTCTGTGTGCATTTGTTAACTAAATAGCAAATGACACTCATTCTATACACGCCTTCTAACTTCGTTCAAGAAAAAAAAATGTTCTTGTAGAAAAGTTGACTCCAGCTCCTGAACTCACCCATGGCAAAACCATCATCAGTGAAGGCTGCACCAGCTTTGTTCTTTTTATTCAGCTTCTCTTTGCAGCTGATTGAATGTTCTATAAAGTTGAGAGCCTAAGAAGAAAAACAAGAAGTTGCTCCAAAATCTCCAGACAAGGAACACTTTTTATACTTTGGTAAAATTAAAATATTAATGTTATGTCTTTGGGGCCATTCAAAAATTACGTGATCCTTTTTCTGGGACACCACACACACACACACACACACACACACACACACACACACACACACACACACACACACACACACCCTTTAAAATTACGTGATCTGAACCAAATACTGTAGTGCTGTATTTTTCACCACCAACTAGTGGTGGCGCTGCAGGGGAAATGGGCAAGCAGGCCAATTGCAGGAAGCAATGTTCTAACCTAGCCTCTTGCTCTCCCTGCAATCAGGAAGCATGTTTTTCCTCTTCCATTTTGACCGCATGGAGCAGGGAAGGCATGAAAGGTAAATAAAACCCTTTCTTTTTATGCACGTTTGGTTTCCCACTGTCGGTTAGAAACAGCTCCAAATGGATTACGTAATTTTGACCTGAAACCCTCCCCCCCCCATGTAATTTTTCTGTAATTCGGATGGCAGACACCCTCCCCGCTTTCGAGGGTCACATAATTTTTGAATGGTCCCTTTGTGGATCTTACCACTTGCATGTATTATTTACAATGTTCTCTGAATGTATATTTTTAAAAGCTTCTCTAGCTACGTTTGGAGAAGAGCTTTATTGAAACAGACATGTTTGAACAGGTGTGTTATATACAGTAAAGGTACTGACTATTTCAATATAAGAGTCAAGCCAATGGTTCATCTAGCCAGGTACATGGTGTCCTACTTATTTCCTGTCAAACACAAAATATAATGGAAATAAAACATATAATATTTATATGCAAAGTACATGGTATTTACCTTAGCAACTACTCCTCTCCATAAATCTATAAACATTATAGACACAATGTTTGCATGCTAACGGTAATGGAGTAGACCGTACAGCCAGTGACTCAACGTTGAGTGTCAAGCGGTGGTGAATAACCTGACTCCCTAAAGGCCCAACAGCTACAGGTGGATGAGCCCCTTTAGGTAGGTTAATGGTCCCCCTCGGTGGAGGAAATGCCACTGGAAACCATCATATTGGGCCCAACGGCAAAATGGGCAGAGGAAGAACTCTGATTCCCAACGGTCATGGAGGAGGAAGAGGCCACGCAAGATGGACTGGCTGTGAAGGCACATCTTGATAATATCCTCAAGGCTGTGGCAGTCCATTGCAGTCCCAGTGTTGAATCCTGCATGTCTCATTTCATGTGTGCCTCAGGAAATGGCTCTGTGATTATAGTGTGTGGGTAACTTCATGGCAAGCTAGGTTCCACCCTAAACAAATTCACGCCAATGACATTTTTCCTGCTTCAGGAAAAAAATGCATTCTTGGATATGAGTTGCAGTCCACAACGACAAAATTTCACCCAGAGAGTGGGGTGCCCAAACTTTTCAGGCTGTGGGCCGGTCATGTGGTTCAGGGGGCCGGTCACTATGGCCTGGGGGCCGGATCCAGCCCCCAATGCCAATTTATCCGGCCCACAAAGCCCTTGTCACTCCTGGAAGTGGAAGTAAAACACTTCCGGGAGCGACGAGGGATTCACGGGCTGGATGAAATGGCATCGGGGGCTGGATCAGGCCCCTGGGCCGGAGTTTAGACACCCCTGATATACAGAGTGAATAAGGTTTCTATGTAATCATCTTTCAAAATTTCAAGGCTTTCAGCAAAAGCATATTGTGCATATGATCTTTATACTATTCAAAAGCGATCCAGTAGAGTCTAATGCAGTGTTTCCCAATGTGGGACCCATGTCCCACAGTGGGACATCAATTTCCAGAAGCCTAAGTCAGTACATTGGCTGATCAGTGCTTTAGGGAAATGACTTAGGCTTCTGGGAACTGAAGTCCAAAAACCCAATGGTTAGGAAACACTGGCCTAATGGTTAAAGCAGGGGTGCCCAAACTACGGCCCATGGGCCGGATCCAGCCCCTGACGCCAATTCATACGGCCCATGCCACCCTCGACGCTCCCAGAACTGGAAGCAAAACGCACCCGTACGGGGCCCAGATCTGGCCAATGGGCCATAGTTTGGTCACCCCTCAACCATGTGACCAGCCCGTGGGCCAAAAAGTTTGGGCACCCCTGGGCTAAAGTATTGAGCAATGACTGAGGAGACTTAGTCTCAAATCCTCACTTGTCACGGGTGAACTTGATCTAGTTATAGTCTCTAAGCATGGCTCTTCTGAAGACAAAGTTGGGAGTGGGACTTGAGCTCTTTGGGGGAAATGCACCCTATAAACACAATAAACAATTACACCAGATAAGGAAAAACTAACCAATGGTGGAACAATTATATAAAAGTTCCGTAGATGCATGTTCTTTGGACTTCGAAATTCAGGAGCAAAGACGTCCACAAGCATTTTGAAGTACTCTGTACCTTCTGCAGAATTGCGCGTGAGATCACCAAGTACAGAATCTAGTTGCCTACAGAACAAACATATACTTGAGTTCTCAGTAGAAAACGTTTTGATCATATTTTATGTTATTTGTTCTTTATACAATAATTTTGCAAAAAAAAATACAATAATTTTGCCAATGTAGGGGGGAGAGAATGGTAAATCACTTTCTGCATCCTCTCTACCTAGAAAGCCCTGAAAAGGGACACTATAAGTCAGAACTGACTTGATGTCACACAATTAGTTATTAATTATACATTTGTGGAACTGCTAAGCAGAGAATTTCCAGGCATTTAAGAAAATGTGGTAACAGTTCTTTACTTTGAATGCATGACATTTATTAAATTATGTGATATGCTTCTATCTGGCCTTTAACTGTGTTTAATTCTTGGTCTTTAAAATGATTGGACACCCATGACAAAAATGTTGAAACTAATTCTAAGGAATGTTCAAACTATACCATCACTAATCCTCAAGCAATGCCATCCTCTTCTCTTTAAAGAAACCAAAGTAGTTAGTCTTTACAGTTTCTACTCTACATGAACCAGAGTAGCCTTCTGTTAACAGAGTCCCTAAAGTAAAACTGTCTCAAGTTTGCTTTAAAAAGAAACAAAGACTGCAGCAGTCTTAAGAGAAAGTAAAGTTCTCAGTTTTATAAGATGGCAGCCGGCAAGGATGATTTCACTAACAGTAAAATCGTAAATCAAAGATCAAATGTCTTTATTTCTATCTCAAACCTGACTCAAAGTTTCCCTATTTTTAAATACAAAAAACAATTTGGAGATTCAGTAATGAATCCCGTTTCACAATCAGTTATACCTTAAAATAGCTCTGCAAATTTTTTTGTCAATTTAATAGATTAAAATAATACATTGTTAAAATTTCAAAGAATATTGTCAGAATTGTGAGAGCCTTGTCGGGGCTTGAGCGGTCTAAGTAGGCAGTGTTGTCCACCTCTTGACGATGGCGTTAGGCCGGGACTAAAACTCACCAAAGTGTCCTCCATCAGATCTCTTGGGCAAGGTGAAAGCAGAGGGCACACATCATAATCCGCCTAGCCAGCAGGTGATGTGATATTCAAATGGCTAAAAAAACCTGCATGCAGACTTGATTTCTCAAGTCCATCACAGAGACGTCTACCAAAGCGTTGGCTCCTCGCGGAATAACAACTCCAAGGTATTGTCAGTATAATTCTGTGAGATCAACAGCCCTTCCAGGCCAGCATCCTGCTTTCCACAACAATCATCCTGATACCCGTGGAAGCCAAAAGCAAGTGAAAAAAGACAAGGCCCCCTCTTGTTACTGCTTTTGGCTTCCATAGACTGTTCAAACCAATATGTACAAATTGTGCGGCAGTGTTATTTTATCAGGGAACACAGGTGCACTGTGCACCTGTGGGAATAGAACATTACTACAAGCATTCTGTACCTGGCTGCTTTCTGTGTTTCTTCTGATAGACCTTCTTCTTTCACAAGTTCCTCAAAGTTAACAATGTCCTCAAGATCAGGAACAAACCTACAAATGACATGTCACATTTACTCACAGTTATATAACCCCATAGTGTGCTATTGCATTTAGCTGTGCTACAGGTTTGATAAAACTCTTGCCTTTGTTTTAGTGGTAAACAACAATGAATGATGAAATACTAGAACAGAAAGGTCTCTTACTATCAGAAAAAAAGGATTCACAGCAATATGAAGAAGCATCTTTAAATATATTTGGTGCATACCTGATTGCACTACTACAGCAATGAAGTCCACCAGATCTTATCATGCGTACATAGCCCATTGCATTCCCTTTAAAAATAGATACAGTAATTAATAAATGTAATACCTGAAATCATACTACTGTATGTACAGTAAGCGGCACTTTCTGCTATCATATGCAAGCTGATTTATAAAAATAAAACCTGCTAGATATATTTATTAAACCTGCCTGTCTTTCAAAGACAATCCTAGTTACTTTCTATTTATTTATTTAAATTAATTAGAAATATCACTATAGATTGTTAAAACATGCTGGCAATCATTTATTTAGTGCTAGTGAAGATAGACTGAGACTCAAAATCAAAGACTTTTGAATCCAGCTAATTCCTAACTTTATTACTGAAATCTGTGCAATTCAAAGGACTAATTCTGAACTTCAGAAGATCTACAGAAGTCTTATGTTGCATAAACCAGCCAATCTCTGCCCTTTTTTTAATAATGAGAAGTCACATACATGAAAATAGCTGTCTCCTTGACACCAGAGATGAATTTAATTGCAAAGATTCAAAAAAATTCTATTATATAAGTGGAAAATGGATAATGATAATATCTCTATCATATGAGATGAAAATGGATAATATCAAAGCTATTTTGATGCGACACGAGAACAGCAATAAATAAACTTAGGAGGCACGCAAAACTTATACTGTTCTTTCAGTTTCAGTCAATACATCTCAGCGTAAAGTATTGTATATACTCTATAGCACTGTAGTACATTTCCATACCTATTTGACTAATTAATTGTCTGAACTGGTCAAGGTAACTTTGTCCATCAGGTGTAATTCCAAGTTTTCTGATCCCACGGTTAAATTTTTCTGCTCTCTCAAAGGGATACTTGAAAAATAATTTTGATATCCATTAAGAACACACAATGTACCCATATCATCACCATTCTGTAAACTCAATACATGTTTCTTTTTCTGGTAAGAGTGTTGAACTAGGACATTAGTTATCTGGGTTCAAATCCCCATTCAGCCACAAAACATCCCAGGCGAACTAAGGCCAGTCACATTCTCTTAGCATGACCAACCTCAAAGAGTTATCGTGAGGATAACGTGGAAAAGAACAGAGGTACGTACGTCCATTGAGCTCATGAGAGGAAAGGTGGAATATAAAGGAAGAAATGTAACAAATATTACTTATAATGCTAACTGAAAAGATACTACAATGGTACCGCGCTTAAAGAGCATAATGCGTTCCACGGGATTGCTCTTTAAGCGAGTTTGCTCTTTAAGTGAAACACCATTGTAAGTGACCAATTGTGACTTCTGGTGGGTGGGGGGGAATGGCGAACCCTGATTTAGTTGTTAAGTGAGTTTTTGGTTGGTTTTAGTTGTTAAGTGAGGCAACCATTCAGAGAAAATTCTGCTCTTTAAGCTAGTTAGTCTCTAAGTGAAGCGCTCTTTATGCGAGGTTTTACTGTACTGTAACAAGACCCATCATGTTATGTGTTAACATTTGAATGATACCCCTTACCTTGTAAAACATAATCAAAACATTTATATGAAAGCCTCGTGGCATTTTTAAAGAGAAAGATGTGCAGCTATCATTTCCTGTAGGTCACTGGTCTATGTTTTTAGAAGTCATTTTAGAGTTTTCTTTCTTTTTCATAAACACAACTAATGTTATTTGTTGGTATTCATAGAACTGAAGCCACATATACTTTTCTTCTCTTACTGTTACTCTACATTCAAATGTTACTGAGGATGTTTGCCCAGATTTTGCTGAACTATTAGAAGAGTCTGCCCTCTTAGGTTTTCACACTTCTGAATTGCTCAGGGTTCCTTAGATTATGGCAATTCCTCTTGCTTCTCAGTGGCCCAGTTTTGGTTAAAATCTTGCAAGAACTGAATTTGTATTGGAGCAATTGTTCCAACATGGGGTCCATGCTTCACAAGGGGGTTTCAATTCTCAGTACATTGGCTGATTAGTGCTTTGGGGAATTGACTTAGGCTTCTGGGAATTAAAGTCCAAAAACTGAAGGAAAACAGAAATAGTGTTATATACTTACAGGGTAATTGGTATAATATGCATCATATGACAGACTGAAACTGTCAATATTGCTATTTTTAACATAATGAACAGAAATATTGTTTGGTCTTAGCTACACAGCAAACTCAATAAAAAGCACCCCTTACATTCTGACAAGCCTGCTGCTTACCAAGAATCTGCAACATAATCTTACACATAAGTTCTACTGGGTTTATTTTCAAGTAGACAGAGAACAAGCATCTCAATGAATTTCAGAAGCCACTATATATGAAAAATGACTAAATCTTTACATACAACATACCTTGTGGTCATTTTGATCCTTAACTTCCCTAAAGAATCTGATATCTTTGATCAGCCTGGATTTGATGTGTTCATCATACATGAATTGACTGAAGATATAAAATTTCTTTCTGAGAAACTGGTACGTAAAGTTCACCTGAAGTGTTAAAACGAACACAACCACAAAAGCAACATGAAGCTATAGTACTGCAGAAAAAAACTAAAATAGCATTACTCTTCACTTCTATTTAACAATGACTCGTTTATTTTAATAATAATAAATTAATAATATTAACCATTTAATTATATCAAAACATTTCTGCATAGGCACATAATACAGTACTGTTATACTGAAAACCCGTGAAGCACCAATAGTGTTTCCATTCACAAATCCCAAGGACAGGTGAATGACATAAACATTTCAACTTTCCTTTTCTTACACAATATGAATAGAACATACACAAACAGTTATCAGTCTGCAGCTAGGTCACATCCACTGCCTCCAGGTCTCAGGGCTACTAAGAACGTGCTTATGTTATTACAGGCGGGGGGGGGGGGGGAGAGATTCTGAGAGACTCAGGGGACAACTTTCTGATCTCATAATCTTCTTGAGGGAGCACAAAGAACCAAAATGGGGAGAGGAGGAACTCTCCAATTTTTTAAAAAAGAGAAATACTGCTGTGAGCTGTGATAATTTTAAAAGGCTAATAACTGTTTATGAAGCTTTTAGGAACTGCAATTCGCTTATTTTTTTGCTTAGAAACTCATTTAGGGCAGTACCGGGGGGGGGGGGGAGTTTGAGGAAGCCAAGAGCCACAAAGCACCCCTGCAGCACTTCACTTTGCCCATCCACCACAACCAGTACACTTTGCCATCCTGAATTGTTTCTAACAGGTAAGCTACCTGGTTTGTTATATATTCAAAATTCGTCACTCCCATATAAACAGATTTGATTAAGAGTAATTGAAGATGTTTTACTCTGTTTATTCCATATTGTTCACAATGCAGTCTTGAGCAACGTTAGTAAATCCCAAAACTCAAGGGTTACCCTGGGAATACTTACTGTTGTGTTCATGATTCCTGTTCCATGTGTTCGAATCGAATTAGCAATATGCCTTATATTAATAGTGTTCAAATGTTTGTTATTGCTGATTCTCTCAATGAAGATCTGCAATTAAACATTTACTTTATAATTATAATCTATATACAATGGAAATCAGCCAATAATTGGTGTTTTTTTAACATACACCTCTCTCACCTGATTATTGAGATTGTAAAGGTATCGGGATACAAATACATGGATGTTCCTCATAATTTCCAAAACATCAAGACCCTAAAATAACAATGCAATGGAGTTTAACTATCACTTTTCTTGAAATAGCTTTTTGTTGTTGTTCAGTTGCACCATCAAGTCCGACCCTTTGCGACCCCACGGACCATCGCACACCAGGCACCTCTATCCTCCACCATCCTCCGCAACCCGCTCAGCTCTACACCACTGCATCAACAATACCATTCTAGTTATTGCTAATTGAAATATCTACAAGTGTATGGATGCCACCCTTATCCTAGATGAGTTTCTGTCTATGACAACATTTATAGCAGGCCATTTCTCCATGATGGGTACACAAGTTGTCTTTTCATGCACACTGTCCAGATCTTCATAATTTTAGTCAGATCACTAATGTTATATAATTTTAGAAGGGGGTGGGATTCTGTGCTCTGCTAAGTACTATTGGACTATAACTCCCATTCCTGATCACTAGCCAGGAGGCTGATGAGAGAGCGTGTAAAGCAGGAGTTCTCAACCTTTTAAAGCCAAGGGCCAGGTCACGCTCCCTCAGACAGCTTTGGGGGTCAGACGGCCATTTTGCTCTTCCTCCACCACATGGCACTTCCTGGTGTGGTGGAGGCAGTGGGTGGCCACAGGTTGAGAATCCCTGGTGTAAAGCAATATTTGAAGGGACATAGGCTCCTCACTTATCATTTAGAAATATGTCAGGGTTAGTGTTTTCAATGGTGAAAATAAAGAGACCCAATTTTGCCTTTAGAGATTATAGTTTTTTTATTCTGTTTAATATTTTAGGGCTTACTTTTCCCCCAAATCTCCTTGTCAGGGAGCAAAAGGTTTTATTCATTTGTATGCTTTGTATTTTATTACTTAACCAAAAGCTTGTAAACAAATGAAATCATTTTTAAACAATCCTAGAAAAATTAGCAATAGGACAGGACAGTGGAACCTCGTATAACGAATGCATCATACAACGAAAAAATCATACAATGAAGAGAATTTGAAAAAAAGTTGCATCGTACAACAGAAAAAAACATATAACAAAGTGCCTTGTGGAACCAATTATTTTTGTTATACAAGGTTCCAATGTACATTGAATGATCAAGATTCCCATTGAATTCCAATGCAATGCAGACTCTCTGTAGAAAAGTGGTTTCCCATTTCTCTTGGAGGAAAATAATATACCGTATTTGCCAGTGTATAATATGGATCGGAGTATAAGACTCACCCCGTTATTACCAAAATAGCCCACTATAAGCCACTTTATACAGTACAAGACACACTCCATTTTTCCACTGTATTTTAAGGGGGCGGGGGAGTGGGTCTTATATGCAAGCAAATATGGTACATATCAGAAATGCTATACACATACAGTATAATAGCAATAGCAATTACACTGAGTGCTCCCTCTGGATGGTGCACAAGGTAATTAGTATTTTGCCCCCAACATGCTGGGTACTCATTTTACCGACCTCAGAGGATGGAAGGCTGAGTCAACCTTGATCCCTGTCAAGATCGAACTCATGTCAGCATAATATATAATTCTTTCTGCATACACTAATCATTGTCCAGTTCTAGCAAGAGAATTGAGAAAAACCCACAATCTAACCTGCATTTCAGAACTTCTAGTCTCCAATGAAACAAAATTACTTGAGGTATAAGTACTGAACTCCATTCTGAGAACGTTTTTCTAGTACTGAAACAACTCAACTCAAATATCAACCCAGATGTGATATACCTGTTCTAAAGTCTGACTTGGAAGATGTGCTTCTGTCATGCTCAAACCATAGCGCTGAGTGGCTAAATTCCTCATTTCACTATATGTGGCCCAATCATGCAGAGCCACCGTGGTTAGATTGTAGAATGTCTTGTCTAGGTAATGTGTCACGTGGGCTGTAATGAAAAAAAGAAAACTAAGGGTCTTTATTCTTCAGAACTTAGAAATAAGGCACAGAAAGTGAATCTACCCATTCTACTTCCTCTTTTCCTTCTTTATTAGTTTTATATCGTGCCCAAATTAGTGTAAAAAAACACTGCTCTGGATGGCTAACAACACCCAAAATATCAAAATCACAATATTAAAGTCACAAAATAAACAAAATAACACATAAATAGCAATAATAAAAACATAACCTATTACAAAATGAAATACAAAACAAAATACAAACACATAACTATACAAACACAGACTATACATGCCCAGTGGTGCCTGATTCCAATTGATCTTATTATTCACAGAATTGCAGATTAACGTTAGACTTTAAAATTAGACAGCTGAAATCATAAGATGTAACATTGGTATAGGACAGTGATGGTGAATCTTGGTACTCCAGATGTTCTTGAACTTCAATTCCCAGAAGCCATGATCAGCAGGAGTGCTGACTTGGGCTTCTAGTAACTGAAGACCAAGAACACCTGGAGTGTCAAGGTTTGCTATCACAGATATAGGAGGTCTAAGAAGAAAACACCTGATGGAACTTTCAACATTTTCTAGAAGGCCAATAAAGTGGGGTACCTCTAATTTCAGATGGCAAGTCATTCCAAAGCCTGGGTGCCACTACCCAAAATTATCATCCTCTGCTGGAAACCTTCCTTACTTCTTTCAGCATGGCCACCTGTAACTTCATTATTTGGGTGCTACAGGTATGAATTCTTGGGGAAAGGTTCTCCCTCAGATAAAATGGTCCTAAACCATATAGGGCTTTGTATGTCAACCCCAAAACCTTGAACTAGGCACAATATTATATAGGTAGCAAATGCAGGCTAGCCAAGACCTGAATGATATAGTCAAAATAACCAATACCCGTAATCAGTCTGGCAGATGCGGTTTGCACCTGCTGAAGTCTCCATACCAGTCTCAAGAGCAGCCCCATTTAGAGAGCAATGTAATAGTCAGTCTTGGAAATTACGAAGTGTATGAGAGCAGAGGTCTCGTGTCCAGGAAATGGCAAAGTTGGGCAATGCACCGCAGTTGGAAAAATGTGCCCTTGACCACAGGAGCTACCTGCTATTTCATAGATAGCACAGGGTCAAGCTGCACACTCACACTCAGGGCAACGCTGCTTAAATTAAGAGAAAATCTCTGAACCTGAGACTATGCCACTTAGAAATAAATAATCTGAGAAATGCTCAATATAAGTATCTTCTTAATAGTTAGAACAGTATGACAGTGGAACCACTGCCTTGAGAGGTGCTAAGCACACCAACACAGGAAGCATTCAAAAGAGAATTGGACAAACCATGTCATATCTGCTTTAATTTGGATTCCTACATTGATGGCCCAAAAGGCCCCTTCCAACTCAGTGATTCTACAATTCTGGAACTGCTGCAATCTTAATCTTGAGGACAGACCATTTCCCAGGAGCCAAAGCAAGATAAGGAAGAGATTTTACAGTTGATAGGATTATGTCGTGCATCAGTATATATTGTGTAAGATGCATGTAACTTTAATAGCTAGCTGAGTACATCTCCCAACTGTAATCACTGAGTGGATGACTAAGCATGTTTACATTATAAATGTAGCACCTCAGTTGCCACATACTTTGCTGATGTTGGCCTACTTGCATTCTACCTATTGGGCTTGCTGCCTGCTATGCTGCCCACGTCTTTGTATGCTGTGATGTTACCTACTTGGCTGCTACCTGCTTATCTCTATTTCATGTTCCTGTTGGTATGGAGTGACAGTCTGCTAGTCTCCGGAAGACTTGTCTATCTTAGAATGGTATATTTGTGTTGCCAATTTATCTGGAACTAAACTACATGAACTCACTGGATCCTGTTTCCAGATAAGCAACAAGCAGCAGCACTGATCCAGGAGGCTCAGATATTTTTCCTCTTTCAAGGACTATATGCTTTGGACAGTAACTTTGCCAAGTGCCAGCCATGGAGGAGGCTGGAGTATCTGTTTGTCTCCAAGGTCTACTGCAAGTACGTTTTTCTCTCTGAGATAGCCAAGAGCCAAGCTCTATAATTGTCTGAGACACTGACCTTGAGAACTATTGTTTGCAAAAACTTACCACCACAGATATTGTTTTGCATTACAGAGAAGAACCAATTGTTTATGTCTTTTACCTAATGGACTTATTAATAGCACGCTGTAGTAAAAGCATTCTTATTCACACTCTATTAACTGTGTCTTATTATCTGGGTGTGAGTGAAATACTTTTCAGGCACCTCTGCTGTTGCTAAAAGCCAACTGCTTCACTCTGCTGAATTCACACCCAGACCCCCAATACCTAATAACAGTGACAAAAACAACATCTAGCTTAATAATAATAATTGCCCTTTCGAGGATTTTCCTGGTAGAGAATACTCAGAAATTTACCATTCTCTTCTTTGGGGGCATCTGGAGACTGTGAAGCTTGCCCAAAGCTACATAGACTGGCTCTTCAATTAGGAACCACAGTGGTGAATCAAATTCCCAACCTTTGACTCTGCACCCTAAACTTAAACCACTGACCTATCCAACCAGCTGAAGCAATTAAAAAGTTTTAAAATTAAGGAAAGCCTACCTTTGATATCTATGAACCGATTAAAAAAACGAATTGGGTTCAAAGAAAAGAAGTGAGCAAGGTCCTTCATGCCAACTTTGAATGGATTTCTGTCATCCAACTTTAAATGCGTGTGCACAGAGAGCCGCAAGTCCTTTTCTATTTCTTTGCATAACTTGTCCAGAAGGTGCTGCCGAAAACAAACATCATTACAAATCCTATCATTTCTATGAAATAGGACACATTGATTTTTACATGACACACATTATTAGATATCATAGTTTTACAGAGAAACAGAAGATTCTGAGAGTTAATGTTACTTCTTTAAGGAGGAAATTAGCAGAGATATTTTACTCAAAGAATAAGAGAAAGTGAGCCATTCCAATCTATACCTATACCTATAAATCCAAGGGTTAACCTTTGGAACTTGCTATACGTTTCTGCACCCGTCCATCCTATCCCATACCGAGCCTCCTGCACTCGCCCGAACCCGGTACGGAGGTTACTGAATGGTTGAGAAATGCGCCAGTGGGACAAGAGCCCCACGAATGCCAACAAAGAAAAAGAACTTCAATTCCCAACGTTCTTTGCCCTGCGCCACAGCCAATCAGGCTGAGAGGCGCGAGCAAAAAGAACGTTGTGAGATGCACCGCGGCCAATCAAAATCAAGCCACAGGAGAAAAAACCACCGCACGAACAGAAACCACAAACGCAAAACTACAAGCCCCAGCGTCCTGCGTGCTGTGAGCAGAACACTGAGAAAGCTGGTGTGCGAAAAATAAAATTGCAAAAAGCAACGGGAGCGCAAGTCCCCAGCAGGTGGATGCAGCACCTCACAGCCTCGCAAAACAAACAAGCCACAAAACTCCACCACGAGACACCCGCCGGCCTTCTTTCCTGGAGCTACCCCGCTGAAGACAAGGAAAGTTGAGCCGGGGTAGGAAAAAAACCCCAAAACAGGCAGCAGTTCGTCAGGAGAAGCACCCTGCCTGGCGGATGACTGGCTGATGCCTTTGTACTTCCGAATACAAAAGTAGCAGCCAGCAATCCGGAAGGAAGAGCACCGCCCCTTACGGATCGCTGCCTGCCCATCTCCGGTTAGGTAAGCCAGGAGAAAAAGGAGGCAGAGAGGAGAGAACCATCGTTAGGCACAGTTAGCTCTTCTCTGCCTCCTCCTTCTCCCCCAACCTACCTAACGAACCTTCCCGGGAGAAGAACGGGCTGACTGCCTCCTCTTCCTTTCCCCCATTGCTGCATCAAAACCAAAATTCGAAGCAGCAATGGGGAAAAGAGGAACCGACAGGCAGCCTGTTCTTCACGCTAAAGTAAACACCAAAAACAAACACCAAAATTAATAAAAATAAAACAAAAATAAATCAATAATTTAAAAACCCATTAATAAACAAAAAAACCCCACAAAATACACAAACAAAAACATCCATAATACTACAAAACCACTTACAAAACACCTAACTACAACATGAAAAAACCACAAATTACACAAACAACAATTACAAAAATAAACAACAATGAAATAAGAAAAATTAAACAAAACCAGAAATAACCAAACCAATTACACAAACCTAAAACTCAACCAAGACAAAAAAGAACAAACAGAAACACCTCCCAACCCACCACCACAAAAACAAAACAAAGAAAAACCCCAGAAGAAAGAAAACCAGAGAACTCACCAGCACGTCCTCCCTCCACGAAGACCAGAACAGAAATGAAGAAACAAAGAGACTACTTACTGGAAAAAGCCCCACTCAGAGGCCAAGAGAGAAAAAACATGTGAAATGAAAACAAAACCAAAACACACAACAGCCCCACCTAGAGGCCACATGAGTAAAAACAAGTAAAAAACATAACAATAAATCAAAAGTTTACACAAAATCACAAACATATGTTAAATAAATAAAATAAAAAGGTTTATAACATCCTGTGTTGAGTTTTAACTCAAACAAAAACCCAAAACATCTAAACACAGTTTAAAACCATTGAATTTAAAAAACATGTACTTTCACATTTTTAAAAATATTACCTACAGTACAATTATTTACAAAAAAAAACCCACAAACTAAAACATTATTTGGATAAATAAAACAATTTGAAAAAATTATATTGTCCTTTGTTCTTGTTTTAATCCACAAAAAAACAACACCTGATCACAGTTTATAACAGCCCGGCAATCAATCAATCAATCAATCAATAAATAAATAAATAAATAAATAAAATTTAGAAATAAATAACATACTTTGCTTTTTTTACATTAAGTTCGGTTTCACTTACCAGTGATAACTTTCGTTCTTCGAGTATATAGTTTGTGAATACACACTATTGGGTTATGCGCCTGTGCAGAACACCGATCGGAGGCTTAAAAAGCTCATTGGGCAAAAGTTTTGGCGGTAAGACCGCCCACCGTACCGCCCACCCTGAGGCGCCAGTCCGCCATTTTACCTCAGTTCCATACTTAAGCCAAGCACAGGATAAACCAATTGATCTCATCCGTGCAGCTCAAGAGGGGAGGAAGGGTGGGTAGTGTGTATTCACAAACTATATACTCGAAGAATTTAGAAATAAATAACATACTTTGCTTTTTTTTTACATTACTAAAAAAAACCTCCAAAACACAATTTAAAACAGCCCGGCAACGCCAGGCAACCTCTGCTATATATTATATATAAAACAGTTAACTGTACTAATTTTTGGTTATTCACCTCAGAATGCAAATATTGTTCACCATCCATTTATTAGCATTATTTTGTAAAATGTAAGAAGTGTAATATGGGACAACTTTTTCTTAACTAAAGTCCAGACAAGACACAAAAGAGAAGGTTGCAAAGAGCAATGCTGACAGAAAGGAAATCAAAATTAAAATATGTAGAACATATCCAACATACTACATATTCAGAAGCACATAGTAAGAGAAAGCAAATGAGAATTCAAAGAGAAAGCAAAAGTGTAAAAGCTTAAGTTGTTTGTTTAGAATTTCTATTAATGTCAACTTTTCCCATCAACTTTACTTGCTCTGAAAGATTACAAACATATACATGTGAAATTTTGAAATTTAATCCAAAACAGAAGTAAATGACCAAACACAGCCATGTAGGGGGTAAGAGTTGTTACTGCCATTTGCTGATTTTTTTTCCTACTGTGGTTTAGCAGATGTTTGCAATTTATGATTTAAACAGTTTGTTGTTCAGTCGCACAGTCGATTCCGACCCTTTGCGACCCTATGGACCATCGTTCTCCAGGCGCCTCTGTCCTCCACCATCCCCCTCAGTCCTCCCAGTTCTGTGCCCATTGTGTCTACAATACCATCTATCCATCTCATCCTTGGCCTCCCCCTTCTTCTTTTGCCCTCCACCTTTCCCAACATCACGGCCTTCTCAAGTGAATCCTCCCTTCTCATTTGATGCCCAAAGTACTTTAGCCTCATCTTTACTATTTGACCTTCCAATGAGCAGTCAGTGTTGATTTCTTCTAAGATTGACCTATTTGTTCTCCTCGCTGTCCAAGGTACCCTCAAAACTCTCCTCCAACACCACATTTCAAAGGCATCTATTCTTCTGCGTTCAGCTTTCCTAATTGTCCAGCTCTCACATCCGTACATTACCACTGGGAATACCATTGCTTTGACTATTCTAATTTTTGTTTTCAAGGTGATGTCTCTGCTTTTCACTATGTTCCCCAGGTTTCTCATGGCTTGTCTCCCTAGAATCAGCCGCCTCTTTATTTCATGGCTGCAATCTCCATCTGCAGTGATCTTAGATCCTAAGAAAGTAAAATCTGTCACTGCTTCTACTTCTTCCCCGTCTATTTTCCAGGAACTGATCGGGCCTGTTGCCAATATCTTGGTTTTCTTGATATTGAGTCTCAAGCCAGCTTTTGCACTCTCTTCCTTCAAACCGATCAAGAGATTCTTTAGGTCTTCCTCACTTTCTGCCATTAGGGTGGTGTCGTCTGCATATCTCAGATTGTTGATGTTTCTCCCAGCAATTTTGATCCCATATTGTGATTCCTCCATCCCTGCATTGCGCATTATGTGCTCTGTGTATAAGTTGAATAAGCAGGGTGACAGAATGCAGCCTTGTCTTACTCCTTTTCCTATTCCAAACCACTCTGTCATTCCGTCTTCTGTCCTAACTGTTGCTTCTTGGTTCATGTACAGATTTCTCAGGAGGCATATGAGGTGCTCTGGTATTCCCATCTCTTTAATCACTTGCCACATCTTGTTGTGATCCACACAATCAAATGCCTAAGTGTAGTCAATAAAGCAAAAATAAATTTGTTTCTGGTATTCCTTTGTTTTCTCCATGATCCAACGTATGTTGGCAATGTGGTCTCTAGTCCCCCTGCCTCTTCTGAAACCAGCCTGCACCTCTGGTAATTCTCTTTCCACATGCTGCTGAAGTCTATCCTGTATTATCTTGAGCATCACCTTGCTGGCGTGTGGGATGAGCGCAATTGTTCGATAATTTGAACATTCTTTGGCATTGCCCTTTTTTGGGATTGGAACATATACTGATCTTTTCCAGTCCTGTGGCCACTGTTTTGTTTTCTAGGTGATGTCTCTGCTTTTCACTATGTTCCCACGCCACAAAGCTTGCCAAGAGAACCCTATGGACCAAAACAAAAGGCAAAACAAAAGGGCAGACTAGGTGATACAGGATGCTTAACACCTCAGAGGGGAGAAAGGGGATGGACAGGAAAGGGGGAGGGGAAATGCAATGTTGTAAGGAGCAATACTGTATAGGGACATGGAATGTGAGATCAATGAACCAAGGAAAACTGGAAGTGGTAAAAAATGAGATGGAAAGAATAAGCATTGACATCTTGGGAATCAGTGAGCTCAAATGGACAGGGATGGGCGAATTCAGCTCTGGAAACCATCACATCTACTACTGTGGACAAGAAAACCTTAGAAGACATGGAGTAGCCATAATTGTCAATAAAAGAGTGAGAAGAGCAGTAATGGGATACAACCTCAAAAATGACAGAATGATGTCAGTAAGAATTCAGGGCAAACCCTTCAATGTTACTGTGATCCAAATTTACGCACCAACCACGGGTGCAGATGAAGCCACAGTGGACCAGTTCTATGAGGACTTACAACACCTCATAGAACAAACACCAAGAAATGATGTTCAAATTATTCTAGGAGACTGGAATGCCAAAGTAGGCAATCAAAAAGTGGAGGGAATAACAGGCAGGTTCGGTCTTGGAACACAGAATGAAGCAGGGCAAAGATTGATAGAGTTCTGCCAAGAGAACGCACTGATCATAGCAAACACCCTCTTCCAGCAACACAAGAGGCGACTTTACACATGGACATCACCAGATGGCCAACACCGAAACCAGATTGACTACATACTCTGCAGCCAAAGATGGAGAACCTCCATACAGTCAGCAAAAACAAGACCTGGAGCAGATTGTGGCTCAGATCACAACCTACTGATTGCAAAATTCAGGCTTAGACTAAAGAAAATAGGGAAAACAAAGAGACCAGACAGATATCACCTAGACAGCATCCCTAAAGAATACACGGTGGAGGTGATGAACAGATTCAATGGCTTAGACTCAATAGATAGAGTGCCAGAAGAATTATGGACAGAGATGAGGGACATCATGCAGGAAGCAGCAAAGAAAACCATACCAAAAGAAAAGAAGAGTAAGAAAGCAAAGTGGTTGTCTGATGAGGCTCTTAAAATAGCAGAGGAAAGAAGGAACGCAAAAGTCAAAGGAGAAAGGAAAAAATACAATCATTTGAACACAGAATTTCAAAGAAAAGCAAGGAGAGATAAGGAAAACTATCTAAAAGAACAGTGCAAAGAAATGGAAGAAAACAACAAAAGAGGCAGAACCAGAGATCTTTTCAAAAAAATCCGGGAAATCAAGGGAACATTTAAAGCAAAAATGAACATGATAAGGGACAAAGACGGAAAGGAGCTAGCTGATGCAGAAGAGATTAAGAAAAGATGGAAAGAGTACACAGAGGAACTCTACAAAAAGGAACTCAACACTCCTGATAGTCACAATGATGAAGAAATTTAACCTGAGCCAGACATCCTGGAGAGTGAAGTCAGAAAGGCCCTAAAGAGCACTGCAAACAACAAAGCTAGTGGAGATGATGGTATCCCAGTTGAATTTTTCAAAGCTCTAAAAGATGATGGCATCAAATTACTGCATTCAATATGCCAGCAGATTTGGAAAACAAAACAGTGGCCACAGGACTGGATTTTAACAGTAAGTTTATATTTACGCTTTATGCTTGTCTTGAACTCTGATGAGGAAGGATGTGAAAATAAATTATGTAAATCATCATCATTATCCCCAGCAGTAAGTCTCAATGTAAGAATTAATATCTAGCCAAGATACATTGCTAAGAAGCAATTGTAGTATCAGGCACAATTCCCTAAATCACTGTGAAATCACCACATCTTTCCCCCATCCCTCAGAGAAGCTGAACAGAAAGTACAGCACATCACTTTTAAGAGTTCACATATTTCATAATTGTTAAGTGTTCTGATTTTTGCTGGTTTCCTCTGCAAATCTGCAGTAAATTCTTTTTCTTATTTGTAACATGAGCTACAAGAATAATGTAGATGTTCTTTATATACACATCACAAAATAATTGCAATAGCAGGTTTTAATAGACATTCTTAATAACTTTCGTACCAAGTAAATGCAATACTTGTAATATCACCTTATTTAAAACATCCATAATTTCTCTGTCATAGCTTTCCAGAAGAATCTCATACGTCTCCAGGTGCCCTGAATGCATCATAGCTGACACAGAGTCTCGTAATGCATTAAACATGTACTGTAAAAAAAAATACAAATAAAAAAAATACAAAGCACCAAGATAGCCCAAAAGGTATCTTAAACACAAGCACTTCAAACTGAGGATCCTCAACAATGACAGATGCTAAGGCTACATTAAGATGTGCCTGAACACCATCGTTTACAGCAGGAGTGCCCATACCTTTCAAGCTGTGAGCCATTCATGTGGTTCAGGGGGCCGGCCACTATGGCCCACAGGCCAGATCTAGCCTCCGACACAAATTCATCCGACCCGCGAATCCTTCGTCGCTCCCAGAACATATAGTTTTAATTCCGCTTCCAGGAGCAACGAGGTATTCACGGGCTGGATGAATTGGCATCGAGGACCAGATCTAGCCCATGGATGTAGTTTGGGCACCCCTGGTTTACAGCTATGACAAAAAGCCACTGCTTGGCTATGGGAGGACTAAAAAACGTCTACTTTCATTCTCTGTAGTGTAGTGTGCCCTTTAATCTGTGAGCCATGGTTAACCTTAAATAGCATTAACTGAGCCAGGTTCTTAAATTATGGCTTGAAGTTGGATAGTTTCAATCAATTAATAACTATTTGTCCAGGTTGACAAAACAGATTAAGGGTTAACTCAAAAAGGATGCTAAAGTTTTTGAATTCCTCCTCAGATTGCACGTTTGGGGGCAGCAAAGACAGAAAGAAGCCTAAAGGTCCAAAACCCATATCTTGAACTACCAAACTATGCTTAGTGTTAAATCAAAACAGGTTAACTATTTTAAACCAAACCTAAATCTCTAATTCAGAGGGTTTTTAAAAATACACTTTTGAAAGACATTGGCCTAGTTTAAATAAACACATAAATTACTATAAATTAACCTCAGTGTTGTCTGCTTTCCCTTCTCTTTCCTCTTCCTTCATGATTTTCAAATTAATTCCACATACTGTATTACGTAAAAATGTTTGGGAAGTACAGCCATTTTCCCAGTATACTTAAATTACATCTAATATTAAACCAAGATATTTGAAATTGGTTGAGTAGGATACATTTGCCTACTTACATGTAACCTAGCAGCATCTACTGCATTTTCATATACATCATCCAAATAAATTGGAAACACTGTTCTGTGCCAGTACAAGAAAGAACAGTCACATTGTGCTTGGACTCTGGAATGGGAAATTTGCAGAGTTACTGAACAAAGAAAGCAAACATTCATGACTTCTAGAACATGGATTCTGATGTGTATTTACTTTATAAACAGATTTAGGCACATTGGAAGAACCATGTTAAATCAAAGACCCTACGAGACCAGCACTCTGTTTCCACAATTGCCAAATGTTACATGCTTCTGGAAAATCATAAACAGGACATAAGCACAAGAACATCCTCTTGTTCATGTTTCCCTGAAACTGGCATACAGAGGAGCATTCTGTCTTACACTGCAGGTCACTGAGAGACAACATGATGCCTTCCAGATGTTTTCAGGCAACTCCCATAAACCTCAGTTAACATGGCCAATTATCAAGGATAAGGGAATATTTCATCCAAAACATCTAGAGGAGTGGTTCCCAAGCTGAGGCCCCAAGAAGTTCTTGGACTAAAACTCCCAGATGTTTTCACCATTGACTGTACTGGCTAAGATTTCTGGGAACTGTAGTCTAAGAACATCTGGTGACCTAAGGTTAGGAATCACTTGATCTAGGGAACTGGCTTATCTGCTCTGCTGTAGTTAATACAGTAATACCATGCATAGCAAAGCCCATTTTTAGTTTTGATTTGTTACAGCACACATACTCGTGGGTACTTTTTTGGGTGCTTGATAGGTGCCCAGTCAACCTCTAGCACTGTGTGAGTAAACTGGGCCACCGATATCCCAGAGACCCTGTCTATCCACTCTGTGACAAGAGTAGATTTGACCTCTGAAACTGTGCTAGATTCAGTTAGTGGCCTATTTTCTTGGAATGTATACTGAGCACCAAGCAGGGTACTGAGAGCTTTGGTTCTACTTTCTAGTTTATGTCCACAATCATAAGGGCCTTAAACTTGACTTTTAAACAAAATGGGCAGGAGATTCTCAGAAAGGTGTATTCCATATTTATGACTAAAATTCATACTGAATACATGTAGTCCTAGTTATGATATGATATGGTATGATATGATGGCCATTTCTGTTGTGTTAACCAAAGCATGATCCCAGATGTCTGATGTTGTACGGCTATATTATTTTCCCTTTATCTTTATGTGGCATTACTTACCGTTCTCAATCAATCAAACTTTATTGTAGTAAAAAGGGTTTAAGTGCATGAAGTACTGTCAAAATGCACCCCCACAAACACATTTGTTTGAATTAAAATAGAATAAAATCAGTTTTTTAATTTATGCTACATTTGGGACAGGTATCTGGTTTAAAAAGAATAAATATCTTCTAACTTTTTACGTCTGATTAAAGCTTTATAATGGGGTTTCATTTCCTTTAATTCATCCCTTGTAGTCTTACCGTTCTCTAAGTTCACTGATTAAGGCCATCTTTTTCATAACTACCTGAAGAGGAAGAAGCTCTTCATCTCTGAATGTTTTCTGAAACCGACAAAAAAATTTTTTAAGGCATGTGGAAATATCACACCGAAGGCAGGATCACTCCTGCTGTTATTGTTGCTGATTAAATGCAACAAATATTCAGATATGGAAGGAAAAGTTGCACCTACCATTTGTGTGCCTACGCTGAGGGCAAGGGAAGTAATGAGCCGCCTCTGTTTTGTGCTAGGACCAGTGAGGGTATTTTCAGCCAACACAAGGGCAGAGAGTACATCAAGGCGCTGCTCACTGTACTTTTTGTCCGAAATTACGCGTTTCTTGATTTAAAAACAAAAATAGTAACAAATTTACCACCTTTAATTGCTTCTAGCCCCTTTCCCTTTTCCCAGTGTCTAGTCATGCCTGCCACATGAACACGGAAACGTCTGTAGAAGCAGATAGCGCTGGCTCTTCGGCTTTGAAACAGAGATGAGCACTGAGTCGGATACGATTGGCTTTCGAGCAAGGGAAACCTTTACTTAGTACTGTCAGCACATTCTTGTGCTATGACTTTGAAAATGGCAGCAGGCACAATTTATTGGGAGACTCTTCTGCATAAATACCATTCAAGCAATCCTCCTTAGTTTCAACTAGCATATTTGTGCCCGGCCAGCCAGGCAGTTTTAATGTGTGTTTTGGTGGTTAGGGGTGGTTTTGGGTGTGCACAACCACCACCAACCACATAAAATACCACTCTAACCACCAACACACACATTAAAAATTCCTGGCAAGGCAGGAGTGGTGTGTGTGTGTGTGTGTGTTGTGTGTGTATTGTGTGTGTGTGTGTGAGAGAGAGAGAAAGAGAGACAAAGCAGTGTGTGTGTGAGAGAGAGAGTGACATATAGTTAGACTAGCAGATTTTGCCCGTCAGTGCCGGGCTGTCTTAAATGGTTTTGGAAGGGTTTTTTTTCTTAATGTTGGTAAAGAGCCGGGCTGTTTTAAATTGTGTTGTAAGGGATAATTTTTTTGGTAATTTATGTAAAAAAGAGGTGTGTTGGTGGTTAGGGGTGGTTTTGGGTGTGCACAACCACCACTACCCATATAATACCACTCCAACCACCAACACACACATTAAAAATTCCTGGCAAGGCAGGAGTGTTGTGTGTGTGTGTGTGTGTGTGTGAGAGAGAGAGAGAGAGAGAGAGAGAGAGAGAGAGAGAAGCAGTGTGTTTGTGTGTGTGTGTATTGTCCCCCCAACCCTTCCAAAGCCAGGGGACCCTGCAGAGAGGGGATCCCCCCTCCCACAGGACACCCCGTTACTAAAGAGAAAAAAACCAAGCTCTTTCTTCTCTTTTAAAAGAGTGTTTGGGAGGGGGGGTGTATTCGATCTCCTCTTCCTGGTCCCTTGGGTTTGGTAGGGTTGGGGGGACAAAAGGGGTCTGTCCCCCAGAGCCAGGGGACCCAGCAGAGAAGGGATCCTTCCCCCCCCCAAAAAAAAAACCACTCCGTTTTTAAAGAGAAGAAACCAAGTGGTTTCTTCTCTTTTAAAATGGAGTGTGTGTGTGTGGGGGGGGGGGGGTATTCGATCTCCTCTCCCTGGTCCCCTGGGTTTGGTAGGGTTGGGGGGACAAAAGGGGTCTGTCCCCCCAACCCTTCTGGACCCAGCACCTTTCATTGCCTCCCTCACCCACCCCCTCACCTTTACCTAACACTTATCTTTTCCTGGCTCCCTCCAGCTGGGTCTTTCAAAGTCTTTCCCTCCGGCTCCCACCATTTATTTTTTTTAAAGTCAGCATGCGTTCCCAGCCTCCTCTGTGCTCGTATCCCTCAGCCTGATTGGCTGAGGGGTTGCACAGTGCAAAGGACGCTGGGAATTGAAGTCCTTTTTCTTTGTTCACGTTCGGGGGGCTCCTGCCCCACTGCCACATGTCTCAACCCGACAGTTACCTGCGAACCCGGTTCGGGTGAGTGCAGGGAGGCTCGGTCGGGGCTAGTGGGGCCTGGTGCAACATCCTTTGTCACATTCCAACGGTTAACACACAGATTTATAGGTATAGATTAGACCACCAGAGGGGGTTAGTGAGTTAGGTTAGATAGAGGGAGGGAGGAGATAGGAGAGGAGGGCGGAGGCTACCTGTTGAGCTGAGACTGCGTGCAGTTAAGTTGGGACTGGGAGGGAAGATTGGGGTGGTTTGGTTTGGGTTTGTTTGTTTTTTTTGGGGGGGGGAGGAACACACACACACACACCAAAAAAAAAAAAACCCAGCCACCAACACACAGATAATAATTGGCCAGCAAGGCAGGGGTGCTGTGTCTGTGTATGTGAGAGAGAGAGAGGGAGAGAGAGAGAACGACACCCCTGCCTTGACAGGCAATAGTGAGGTGGGTTGGGGGGGCAAGGTGGTGGGGTGGGTGGGCGGCGTGGGTGCCTGGCCCGTGCTTCCCTCCCCCACCCCCTAACCCCCACCTCACGAATCCTTCTTTGTCAGTTGGGTCTTTTCCCCCAGCGCGGCCTTCTTCGTTGAGAGGTGAAGCGGTGTCTCCTTTGTCCCTGCGGGCGTCAAGGCCATGTCTCCCGCAGGGACAAAATACAGGCCGGTGTGCCTCCCTCCACAGAAGGCCACACTGGAGGGAAAGACCCAGGCGGCAAAGAAGGGTGCGTGAGGTGGGGGGTTGGGGGGGTTGAGGCAAGGTGTTGGGGTGGGTGGGCAGTGTGGGTACCGAGCCCATGCTTTCCCTCTTCCTCACCCCACTTACCTTTTGCCGGTTGGGCTTTTTTTCCCCAGCGTATTTTTTTTTTTAAGTCAGCACGCTGTGCTTTCCCAGCCTCCATGGTGGCCCCTCCGTGGCTTGAAAAACTGCCGCCGCCACCACTACCGGCGAGACTCTGCACTCCTTCTCGCAGCCCGGGAAGTGAGAGCACCTGGCGGGCGGCTCCTCCGTGGCTTGAAAAACTACTGCTGCCGCCGCCGCCACCGGCGAGGCTCCGTGCTTGGGACTCCCCTCCCCCCAGCCCCGGACGGTTGCAGGGAATCAGGAGCAGGTTTGGCCAGCTCTGTGGCTACAAGAAGACCACCGTGGTTGCTGAAGCCACACCGCCATTTGGGACTTCCCCCTCTCCTGACCCTGGATGGCCACAGGGAAATGGGAGCAGCTGTGGACAGCTCCACGGCTACCTGGATCCCTGCTGCTTCTCCCTGCCGCCTACACCATCGGCGTGGGGATGGAAGCGGGCGTAGCTGTGAGCGCCGTCACCCCCTCCTGGCCTCACCTGACCAGAGGGTAGGGAAGCACTCTGGGGGCCACCAGGGTGCTCTGCTCTGTATTTGGAACTAGGTAAGGGATGGAGAGCCGCTCTATATAATATAATAGAGTAGATATGTGGGGTCTAAGTACGGGGTCTAAGTACAGACTGTGGAGGTTGGTTCTTGGGTTTTTGTTATCGGTTATAGTCGGACTGTTACGGGGCGATTGACACTTTGCAATGTGTATTGCAATGTACTGATATATTGATTGTTGACTTTCTGTACCGTAGATGATTTTTTACAACTGTATTGATTACTTTGTATTATTATTTGTATTATTATATTTTTATAATTGTATGTATATTAATTTTTTGTTGTAATTGTATTTATATTATTGTGTTGTAAGCCGCTCTGAGTCAACCTTTTTGCCTGAGTAGAGCAGGGTATAAATCCAATAAACATAAACAAGAGATGGGTACTGAGTTTATGGTGAATGGGAATGTTATAATAAAACAGAGTAAAAGCATCACTCTCCTGTTTTGATTTGTCTAAAAACTAGAATAACTTCCTTATTATTTGATCTCTTTAGCCAGTTTTATGAATAAAGACTGGGAGGGAACTCTCAGGTTACTGTACAATTACAATTACTTAGTTAATGATACTGCACTTAGAAGTAAAACACAAGTTCTTAACTGATTACATACCTTAGCAACAGCAATCGAATTGAGCGCCTGATGTTGAAGATGCTGAATTATGTGCGCCACTGAATCTGCAACAATCATACTTCTTCTGTAAAATGTATGTTCTATTGCCTGATGTTGGTCACATGTCAGAAGACAACAGTTAGTATCAATGCAACTACAATTCAAATCAATTTATTCTAAAACATATTATTTTTACATTGGGAAAACTAATCTCCCTTACAAGATTCAACAGTTCCAACCAGTAAGAAAAATGTTGTTTGATGGACTGCTGGGAGCCTAATTCTACCGAGAAAGAGGATGCATGAGGACAGTTATACCTTGATACTTTCTCTCTGTGCAAAAATAGCTATTAGTCTTGCTCCCACCCCAGAGATATTACTCCATTTTTCCAAGACGAAGGCAACATTTCTCTTTCTCAAAAAATCTTCAGCATGACTAATGTCATGGCAAGGATGGGGAGGTTTTGACCTTACTCATATCCCAGAAACCCTATTCAGCATCATGGAGATGGAGTGAAGCAATAGTGCCAACACATGATGCATGAGAACAACCCCTAGACACCTGCTAAAACATTATAAGCTTTGTCCACCACCATTCAGATAAATGTTTATGCAAGAAATTGCAAGTAGATAAATAGGGACCACTTCGGTGGGAAGGTAACAGTGTTCCGTGCGCTCCGGTGTCAAGTCATGCCTGCCACATGACCACAGAAATGTATGCAGAAGCAGACAGCGCTGGCTCTTTGGCTTATAAGCAGAGATGAGCACTGCACCCTAGAGTCGGATACAACTGGCTTTCGAGCAAGGGAAACCTTTTTACCCTCCACCTCCATTCTATCTTCCTTTCCAGTCACACATTAAATCTATAATTCATCTAAGAAGATAGGACATTTTAAAAATAAGTATTAGTTTCACTAAATAAGAAATGTTTGAAAATTACAACTTACTTTGAGTAGTTCCACAAGCCTGCATAATGCTTTAACTGAGGTTTTGGTCATTGGCTTCTGCATGGACATGTGTAGATTCATTGTAGTTTTAATGATGTTACTAAGGCTATAAGCGTACAGAAACCCCTATGGATAAATTGGGAGGAAAAATGGTAATGATGAGTATCTATTACTCTGGTGGTGAACCTTGGCACTCCAGGTGTTCTTGGACTGCAATTACCAGAAGCCCAAGTCAGCACTCCTGCTGATCAGGGCTTCTGGGAATTGAAGTTCCAGAACAGCTGGAGTGCCAAAGTTAGCCATCACTGATCTATTAAAATATTATAAATAGATTTGTCTATCCCACATTAATACAGTTGTTCCAGATAAATAGGCACTTTCAGAAACAAACACATTTGTACTTGATACCCATGAATATGACACCATCAACCATAAGCTGCAACTGGGGAGAAGATAAACAAATTCCAACCTGAAACATGGGGTACTAATCAATTCCAGATTTTTTAAAACATAGAAATATGTGTTTGTCATTACATTTCCTACAGCAATGCTTGACTGGGCTTGATTGAGCCTCTACTACTCTAGATGAGGAGTTTCATCAGGCAAATAAAGGCACCTATATGGTTATACAGGGCTGCAGTGGCTTAGTTGTTAAGATGCTGAACTTGATGACTGGAAGGTCAGCAGGTTAGCAGTTTGAGACCCGAGTGCTGCATGACGGAATGAGCCTCCGTGGGAAAGTAAACAGCATTCTGTGCACTCCAGTATCTAGTCATGTCTGCCACATGTCCACGGAAACATCTGCAAACGCAGACAGCATTGGTTCTTTGGCTATAAACAGAGATTTGCATTGAACCCTAGAGTTGGATACGATTGGCTTTCAAGCAAGGATGACATTTGCCCTTTACCTATATGGTTACACAGTGGTTCCAGCCAAAAATCCAACTTGCAGTATATGAACTTGTTGACTCAAATCCTCCCACTTTACCTCCCAAATGATTTGCAAACAACTGCTTCTTATTAGAGCCAAACAAGATTGATCCAAACTAAACCATACTTATAGCAGCCACACTGAAATCAGTAACATCTAATGTAGTAAGGTGAAATGTTAATTCTACAGGTTTCAATGCATCTACTCCAAATTTGATTCAGTCTGGATACAACCATATGGTCTTATTTACAGCACAACCCAGAATTAGAAACTATTGTTTGCCAATTCAGATGGAAATAGCAGCAGAACAAGGAATTTCCATGGCATGAGGTAAGAAACGGGGTGTACTATCCATATGAAATGAAAATGCATAGACATTGTATCTGAACCACTGCTACCAATTTTAAAAACGTACATTATCAGGAACATAAATGCTATGTCAAGCGGGGGTTAACCAACCTGACGCCCTAAGGGGGCCAACAGCTATGGTCACCCTTCAGTGGAGGAGATGCCACTGGAAACCATCATATTGGGCCCAACGGCAAAATGAGTGGAGGAGGAACTCTGATTCCCAATGGTCATGGAGGTGGAAGAGGCCATGCCAGATAGACTGGCTGTGAAGGTGCACCTTGTCCATCCTCAAGGCTGCAGTGGTCCATTGCAGTCCTGGTGTTAAATCCTGCATGTCGCACTTCATGTGTGCCGTGAGTGATGGCTCCGAGATCATAGTGTGTGGGTCACTTCATGGCAAGATGGAATCCACCTTAAACAAATTCACGCCAGTGACATTTTTCCTGCTTCAGGAAAAATGCCTTCTTAGATACGAGTTGCAGTCAACAATGAAATGCTATGAGGAACCATAATGCTGACAATTTAAATGTTATAAGTCAATTATATTATGTACAAACTTCACATTTATATAGTTTTAGAATTAGACCTACATCACCAGTTCCCTCTTAAATACAGATGCTCAAGAAAACTGAATCTAACTGCCAATTCAACAGCATTTTTAACCAAGTTGTTTTAGAGTTCATCACTTACCTGTATAAAAACATTGCACCTATTGGTTGGATCTTCTGAAAACTTATCTGCTCGTTGATCCTTTGTCAATATAGACTCCATTTTCATCATCCATGAGCTAACAAACACATAATATGATTGCATCTCCCTGAGGAGAAAACAAACTGGGGTACTTAAACTGTACAAAGAGCTAGACCAAATCAATGTTAAATAAACTTCACAGTGTTTTCAAAGAAGGTGTGATTTAACAATCTGTGGTTTGTAATCATCTGACAAACAATTCAGGAACCACAGTTCACAGCAGAATACAAACGTAGACCTGCATCAACTGTAATCTGGCACACTATTTTAATAGGCAAAAAGTTACAAGCACTGCTCTGACTTCAGGTGTTGCTAAACTACATCTCATCAAGATAGGAGTGAATTTATAAAGCTAAGTACTTAGAAGACAGAAAGCAAGAACAAACAAGCAATAAGACCAGAATTTTCATTATTCTTTTTTTCCCATTACAACTACAGTACATGATTTCACCAAGAATTCCCCCAGCCAGAATTTTAATAGTTTTAGAAGGAAAAAAAGTCCAAGTTCTCAGAGGAGTTTCAGAATTCTCACATTTTCCTTGTTAAGACTCTCTCTGTAGATGGCCATTAAAGCATGGACATGGATGGAGCTTCCTAAGCAAAGCGTTAAGCGACAGTATTGTCTCTGTTCATTGGGCCCTCCAGAGGGTACCTCTCAAAAAAAATATATCCTAATTCTCTGCTGTTTCCATGCAGTTCAGAAAAGGTACACCCATGCTTTAATGGCTGTCTGAAAACAGTCTTGATAAGGAACAGGAAAGGACACTGAAACTCCTCTGAGAATTTGGATTTTTTAGCTAAAATCAGAATTCTAGCTGAGGAATTACTACTGAAATCTGGTAGCTATAGTGAGAAAATCTGAAAAATCTATGCCTGAGAAGCAACTCAAACCAACAGATTGGACTCTGAATTATCACTAGCATGAAGCCCAGTTTGGCATGTGTGATTTAAATCAATGGGAAGGCCAGCAAGTCAGCAGTTCGAAACCTGGGTATTGCATGATGGATTGAGCGCCCGTCATGCAATAACCGCAAAAATCCTTTCAACCCAGAATAATTTTTGACGCAAAATTATTATCTAAAAAATAACAAGCATAACTTGATTCACATGACAGATCTAATAATATATTAGTATTCAAATAAAACATGTTACTCATGTTTTAGGGCCACACGGTCTATAAAGGCTTTGAGTTATGAATTTCAACTCCAAGGGGAGGTCCAGAAAACTGCTACAAGGAACCAACCTAACTTGGCGGTGGCCCTATTATTATGGTACCCTTTACTATTACCAGGCCAAATCCTCCACATTTTTGAACATTAGTTAAATCTGAACTATGTAGAGAGACTTTCAGTAACACCTTGCCCCTTTGGTGATTTTGTATTTTTTGATGATCCTTGCTTAGTTCCAATTTTTGGCACCATTTGTGGATGGATGGATGGATGGATGGATGGATGGATGGATGGATTGATTGATTGATTGATTCTTGTTGCTGTTCTTTAGGAATTGATGATCTCACTGTTGGGGCAGCTGGATGGTGCATTTCATTTGTTATTGTGACCTGCCTAGAATAGTGTTTACCATTAGACAGGCAGTATAGAAATCACACCCGCCCACACAACCATCAAATTGAAGCTACAGATATTTATAGTCACAATTACCACATGGAGAATAATTCTCTTTATGTGGCTTCCTACTGAAGGCTCTAAAACATTAGTAATATGGTATACTCATGTTTTATTTGAAGACTAATATATTATTCTGTCATGTGAATCAAGTTATGCTCAAGTTATTCATTTAAATCACACATGCCAAACTGAGCTTCATGCTAGTGATAATTCAGGATCTAATCTGTTGTTTTGAGTTGCTTCTCAGGCATGGCATTTTCAAATTTTCTCACTATAGCTACCACATTTCAGTAGGAAGTCTTCAAGATGGCCAGACTGAATCCATAGTGATTCCGCCATATTAATTGAGCAACACCAACGTCTCCGTACATAAAGCATGTGTAGGAAGGATTTTCAACTAGTTCCTCCAATGTTTCAGTTTATAAATGGGTGTGTGCAGCAAAATAATTGTGCAGACAATAATAGTTCTCTGCTTTAAACTTACTTGGTAAGGGACTGAGCCTTCTGCTGTAGAAAACTTTCTCTTTGCAATTTAACGGTCTGAAAACTTTTCTTGTCTAAAAGCTTGGCAGCAGCTGGGATCTTTTGACTCAGAAAATTATCAGGAAACCAAATGATGTTAGCAGTGAGTGTGATTGCTGGTACCTGAAGCAAAATCAGTAAAAATTGTAACTAAAATACAAAATTCAAACAAAATCCATATACCCACTATACTGCATATACAAATATCCTATACACAGATGCACTGCTGAAGTTCCACAAAAATTCCACTATGAAGATTAAGCCTTGGCTGTTAGAATAATGAAACCATTTGACATTATTACGAATGTTAGAATTATGAACTATGACATTATTAACATAGATTGGATAGCTATCACTCACAGAGGCTTTAGCTATGAACTTTCTGCTTGAACAAGAGTTCAATAATGCTCAAGATCCTTTCCGAATAATTTTGTGATTCTAACAGCCAAGGGTTAAGCTCCATTTTAAATTAAACTACTGTACTTTATTTCCCACATTGATTTTCTCAGAATATCAGGCTCTGCTGCTGCCTTATTTTGCATCTTCATCACAATACAGAATCACAGAATACTATAGAAAAGAAAGCGATAAACCAGGGGAGTGAGTAAAGCTATCCAGTGTTTGAAGTACTTTAAGAAATGTGGAAGAAAATTCACCCCACCAGTGGCACTGCTGCTAAATCCCTAGGCAGAATAGTTTAATCTGGTTAAATATTTTTTTAACCTACATTACTCTAACATGAGGGCACACCTCATCAAACATAAGCCCTAGTCAGTCATGATGTAAGCATGTATAATCTTTATACAGCAGTCAAATTGCCAGCTTTAGCCATCTTCATGGCTTGGTAGCAACAGTACAGAAAAGAGGAAGTTGATTTTTGTTTTTTGATGTACTTATTCTGTTGTTTTATTTTGTAGTTTGTTTTATTATGTTATTTTGTTATTTGTATGTGCACCACCCAGAGTGGGAAATATCCCAGATGGGAGGTATAAAAATGCAACCAACCAACCAATCAATAACTGGCCGGCCTCTCTGTTTATGGCAGACCTATTGGTGACTCTTGTTTATGTGCAGAGGTTACCCCGATAGAGCAGTCTCTTCCTTTTCAGACTATTTACACATTAAAGTAAAGGTCACCCTTGCTCAGAAGTCAATCATATCCAACTCTACCGGGAGGGGGGGGAGGTTGCTCATTTCTATTTACAGCCAAAGAGCCAGCGCTTTCTGTGTCTGTAGATGTTTCTTTGGTCATGTGGCAGGCTTGACTAGATGCACACAGAATGCTGTTACCTTTCCCAACAAAGTGGTACCTATTTATCTATTTGCATGCTCTTGCTTTTGAACTGCTAGGCTGACAGGAGCTGGGACAGAGACGGGAGCTCACTCCATCGCGCAGCACTCGGGTCTCAAACTGCTGACCTGCTGGCCTTCCATTTGTCACATTCAGTGTCTTTACCACTAAGTCACCACAGTGCACAGTCCCTTGCTTACACGTTATAGGGGTACACAGAAAGAGTCTCCTGGAAGATTGTGGTATTTTTGAACCACAATCGGACATACCCTGGTAACAGCAACCTTGTGTTGCCAGCTAATCTATCTCACATTAGGTCAGATGAAGGGAACTGCAGAATGAACTCACCAAAAGGTGGCTTCATTTTGGCAGTTTCATGTCTGGCCTAGACACAAAAGAAGAAGGGCTTATATAAAAAAATACATGGTTCTACAGTAAAACCCCGACTTACATATGCCTTGAGTTACATAAAATTTGACTTACATAATGATTTTGTGCTAAAACCATGTCTCAATTTACACGATTTCCTATGGGTTTGCTTTGAGTTACATAAAAATTCTTTTTCTTATGGGTTTGCTTCAAGTTATGTAAAAATTCATTTCTCTATGGCTTTGCTTCGATTTACATAAAAATGCCATTTTTCCTATGGGTTTGCTTTGAGTTACATAAAAACAATATTTTTTTCCTATAGGTTGCTTCGAATTACATAAAAATATGATTTAAGCAAAAGCCTACAGAACATACTCTTTTTTTTGTAAGTAGAGGTTTTACTGTATTTCATTTAGAAATTCTAAACAGATTAGTTTAGTGTTTCCCAAACTTTGGTTTTTATACTTCAATTCCAAGAAGACTAAGTCAATTCCCCAAAAGCACTGATCAGCCAATATACAGACTTCGGCTTCTGAAGTCCAAAAAACAAAGGTTGGGAGACACTGGTTTTGTTGGAAGGAACCCCACTGAAATCAGTGGAACTTGCTTCCAAGTAAAGATGGTTATAAATGAATTTTTACACCTCTATCTATTACTCTCAATGGCAACAACTATCTGTGCTACACATTTGCAATTTATGCCAAAAAAGCAAGCCAACAGATGCATTTCATCTCTTGCAAGTTATTTCAAACACCATCAATGTAAAACACCATCAATGTAAAAGCAACATTATGTAACTTCTTTAGCTATGCATATCACCCAACCAGTTATTCAGTGAAGACAATAAAACTCAAAGCACAAAAACATGAAGTATAGATATGAATGAGAGCTAGTAATAAAAATATCATTATAACCAGTGGTGGGCATCCGTAGATTGGCACCAGTTCACCAGAACCGGTAGCAGAAATTCTGGCTGGCCCCGCCCATCCATGTTTTGAAATAAAGTAGTCCTAATTCGGGTGCAACGCAGGGCTCTCCCCCTGGCCACACCCACCATATCACGCCCAGAGTGTAGTAGTAATTTTTTTTGGAGCCCACTACTGATTATAACTATTCCTTGCAATCTTGTCCTTCAGGATCTAACCTAAACCACAATTTTATAACAGCTATTTTTAAAATTTATTTGTTTAAAAATAAAAGTTGCAAACAGCAAAATCTTCACCTTTTTGCAAATGTCCAGCAATGATTTGTAAAATTTCTTGTCTATAGTCCGAAAAATCTGAAAGTGCAGTACAAAAAGTCCACAAATTCCTACGTACTTATCTCTCTGGTCAATTTCTGAAGGTTCACCTTGTACAAATACAAACAGAAAAGAATATTTTTGAAGTTTGCCATGAAACAAACAGTATAATAACTTTCACAAACAATAATGTAAGTGTGAAAATTAGCCGTCTTGTATTACCAAGTTTAGCTTCAATATTTGCAAAAATTGTGCGAATACTATAAGCAAACTCTTCAGCAAAAGTGCTATTCTTCGACACTGAAACACCACCATTGAGACAATCAAACTGTTGCTCTATACAAGCCTGAAAGAAAAGAGAAACAAGAACAATTTAACATCAGCACTACAGAGACTGTAATGTAGAATACAGCAGAGAAATTATAATTCATGACATAAATCAGCCTGGGGCTGAGGAGGACTTTGCATGCCAAAAGGGCTCAGGACCAGAAAGTGTCTTGCGGAACTGGATCAGTGGTACAGGTGTCATGCTGCAATGCGGAAGGCAGATGAAGGACCACTGCATTATAATCTCAGGACAGTCTTCATGGCTGATCACCATGAGGATAGCCAATATTCGGATTCGGATATGGCAGTAGAAGAAGAAAGGAAACATTGTGCAGTTCCAATTTGTATGCCACTAATGAGTACAATTAAAACATTAGTGTTAAAAAGAAGGCATTGGGGATTTTTAAAAATGTAGCATGATCAATCCCAGACCCCAGCATTGGTTCACTGTTGAGCAAGTAGGTTGGATCTACTTGTAATGATAGCTTAGGATTCCTGGCTGGTTCTAGTTTACTAAACACTGATACAGGTAGCACATTCATTTCTGCCTTTTCCCTCCCATCAAACATCTAGATACATCTGATTAGAAATGAAGTTTTAGATTACATTCAAACCCAGAATATTGACTTGTTGCTCCCAAACAAGGCAAGGTTGCATATTAACAAGATGTCTGGAATTAGTTCTAAAGTAGTGCTTAGATTCCCAGCTAGAATACATTAGATATATGGGAGGATATAAGCATGCAAATTACAATTAAGATAACCAATTTAATTATGACTATTTCTAGAAGATAAACATTTGACTCTACTAAATTTTAGAAGCCATGTTTAACAGATTCTTTCCGGGTTAGAAATGTGTGACCTCCAGATACTCTGTGACCAGGCCAATGGTGAAATATGTTGCGGGTTGCAATCCAGTAACATTTGAAGGGTCACACATTTTTAAACTCTGAACCATCATGAACATAACCTCATTAATATTTCATATTATACCTGGAATATCATTCCATCCAATAATTGGCTTTCAAGTCTAAAGAGCAGCTTTTCAAATGGTTTCAGTTTATCTTCCTGTATCCCAAATTTAGAAGGATTATGATGGACAGATTTTAGTAACCTTACAGAGCAAAACAGAAGAAAAGTTGTAAACATAAATGCAACAAAACCACACAATAAATGGCAAGGTGTTTTCAGAAACATTCAAGAAGAAAGACAAATTTCAAGAGGATCCTTGCTTTTACACACACACACACACACACACACACACACACACACACACACACACACACACACACACACACACACACATCATAGAGAGAGAGAGAGAGAGAGAGAAACAATATGACACTGCTTCTTTAAGTAATCACTAGATTAATATTTCTATCCTTCTACAGCAGTCAAAATTTTAAATTGTACACACATACCTTTTGTACATAGTCCAGTGTTCTTTCAGGGCAGCATGATTATTTACAATCTCATCCAGAGTAAGCAAAACTGTCAGCAGTTCACCCAGGTGCTCATACACAGCCTGTTTGAAAAGTTGCATAGGATTTAGACTACAAACTTCTACCCACCTTTCCTTAAAGTAAGCAATAATGAATTCCATGGCACTTTGTGTTTGTGGTGTTCTCAAGAAAACATGACACAATCATCATAGAAGCTGAGTGTACTACTCTCTTCACTGTGTTGTATCCAGTGAACCTATTAAAGAATCAGGTCCAATTTAACTTTTAAATAGAAAAGAACATTCACATGGAAGGCAGAGATAATCCAGGTGAACATCTAAAAGCTATCAATATAAGAGGTATTATGGCATACTGTCTCAAAACTCCAAAACAATCCTTACCTGAAAATGAACCCCTGATGTCTCTATAACTTTGGGTGCATTCCTGAAAGACAGAAGAATGCTCCATTTTATATTAATTTATAAATGGTGGACAGACAGATTGAGGGACTATGACTAGGGGACTTGGATTCAAATTCCCACTTTACCATTTAAATTTGATGGATATGGGATGGAGATAAACAGGTAAAACTACTCCTAAAATAACTCACTTATTTTGTGAGCCTTATCAGGGACACTATACATTGATAGCAAATAATATAACATACAGCTAATACATAATGTACAGCCCATCATTTGTGAACTATTAAGTACTGGAACTAAATCAGGGGGAAATCACAATAAATCATATGACATAGGCCTGCCCAACTTCTGAACCAGAAAATAATCACACCCACCCCAGCAGCAATAAAATGTCTATAACTACCTACACACCTAGTTTTTGCAATCTCAGTTAGTGAAAAACAGTAACATATTCAGTCTTTGGCAGGCCACAATGATCCAGTCAACTGCAATGGATGTGGCATGTCATAAATTGTAGAAAATTGTGATAATCCCTCCACTTATTAATAGCAGTTCATGTTGTTATCAAGCCATTTATTTTGGTGTTTTTTTAACTTTCAAAGTTTTCCACTTTGAAGGAAAATTAATTAATATGATATAGTATGATATAGTTCTAAGGCAGGGGTTCCCAACCTTTTTCTGCCAAGGGCCTTACCACACACCCTCAGTCAGCTGAGGGGTTGGTCACATGGTTCTTCCCGGCAGTGGCGGCAGCAATGTGTGCATTTGCACTGCGTTTCCAGGCATTATGGAGGAAGGAGTGAGGAAGAAACATTTCTACACCATTTTTAATTTTTTTGCCGCATTTTCACAGTGTTTTGGTGCGAAAATGCGGCGATTTCAGCACTTCCAGTGACATTGGGGCACTCCCGGCATTGGAGGAAATTAGGCCTACGAGCTGGATGAATTTGGCCCAGGGGCTGGATCCAGCCCACTGGCCATAGGTTGGGAACCTCACATGACCTACATGAATAGAATGCATTCTAAATTATCATTCCAAAATAAAATACATTATGTCTGCAAAACTAAATACTGTTTAAAACAAAGCTATTAGAGAATCACATAGCATACAAAAAAACTACAAGGACACAAAGAGCAAACTATTTGGAAGATGAAGTACAATAAGACATTAATATCTGTAATGTATACAAAAGGTTTAAGAAGCATATAAATACAATATTTGTGTGTTTACTTGTTTACAATACGTAAATTTAAAGGAGAACAATGTGACCAATTAATTACTTGTTGTTGGTATAAAGGATTGCTAACTGGTGAACTACGTTCATCACCACTTCATAGCACCGTGTCACAAAACATGAGAGCTCCTGAAATGAGACAAATCATAAAGACATGCATTAGAAGCTACTCCTCATAAAATGAAGGTATTTGTCCATTAACTGAGAAGTAATAAATCAAATCAACCATATAATTACATCTGTAAACAACTTAATAGAACTACCAAATCTGTCATGGCTATATCAATGATTAAAATGCTCTATCAATGATTAAAATGATCCACGTATGCAAGAGGTGATACCCCATCACACAAGGAAAGGTCTCTCTAGAAGTTAAGAACAGGCCAGTTTGAATCAATGGACCTCACAAAGGCACTGACTCAACAAATTATAATCAATCCAATGGACCTGTTCTAGTGCAATTTATTGTGTTAAGCAACAGAACTTTGTCCTGTGTCTTTATTTTCTTCTCAATATTTTATTGGGTTTTACATGAGATTTAAAGCCATAGTTGTTTATTATTTGTTTGCTGCATTTCTTCCATGTCTAGAATGCAAATGTACTGCCACGACCCTTGAAGTAAAATCTAGGATGGTACCATTGTAGTGCTTTTTATGCTGATCTATACTGCCCGGAATTATCTTTCAACACTGGCAACAGTGAAGTCCCAACAACAGATCCTGTACAGATTTGCAACTGCACAAAAATTGCTATTACTGGCTTTGCAACAGGAAACTGACTAATCAAATATTAAGACTCTATCTACAGAGCAGCTAACAAATAATAAAATCAGCATTTTCTGTTTTCTGGAAACGTTAATGGCTTCATGCCCTGGAAAGCTACAAAGAAAAATAGTATGAAATGAGATATAAATTGCCTAACAAACTTTCCAGTAACAGCACACAAAATAGCATACAACTATCTGAACACTGCTACATCTCTGTGATTCTGAAACCAAGACAAAAAAATAAAATAAAGACCAAACCAAATGCCATTCACCCCCCCGCCACCAACTTATTTTAACCCTGGATAAAGCATTTCAGAGTCAATTCTTCCCCCTGCCTACCAGCATTTTACAATACTTGTATCTTACAAGGAAACATGATCGTGAGATACAACAATCACATGATAGTGAATAATGCAATTCTTAGAAACAATACAGAGCCTATCTTCGTAGGGAGGGAAACCGAAGAATTAAGCAAGATAGAAATAACCAGGGAGGAGGTCCTTGCATGTCTTGTTAAGCTAAACACTAACAAATCGCCAGGACCAGATGGCATCCATCCACAAGTTCTTAGTGAACTTAAAGATGAAATTGCTGATCTCCTAGCCAAAATATATAATATTTCCCTCAAATCAGGCTTTGTGCCTGATGACTGGAAGGTAGCGAATGTAAACCCAATTTTCAAAAAAGGATCCAGGGGTGATCCAGGAAATTACCAACCTGTCAGTTTGACATGTGTCCAAGGTAAAGTGATATAAACCATCCTAAAAGATAGAATTAATAGGCACATAGAAGAGAAGGCGCTGCTAAAGGAGAGCCAACATGGCTTTTACAAGGGCAAATCATGCCTCACTAATCTGTTGGAATTTTTTGAGAGAGTCAACAAGCATGTGGATAAGGGGGATCCAGTTGACATTGTTTATCTGGACTTTCAGAAGGCTTTTGACAAGGTCCCACACCAAAGGCTCTTGAATAAACTTACCAGTCATGGAATAAAGGGACAGGTCTTGTCCTGGATCAGCAACTGGCTAAGGGACAGGAAACAGAGGGTAGCACTAAATGGACACTTCTCCAAGTGGAGGGGAGTAAAGAGTGGGGTCCCCCAAGGTTCAGTACTGGGACCCCTGCTTTTCAACCTCTTCATAAATGATCTAGAGGTAGGAGTAAAAAGCAAGGTAGCCAAATTTGCTGACGACACTAAATTATACAGGGTAGTGAAAACTGTGAGAGATTGTGAGGAGCTCCAGAGGGATCTCTTGACACTGGGGGAGTGGGCAAAACAGTGGCAAATGAGCTTCAACATTAGTAAGTGCAGAGTGATGCATGTTGGGGCAAAAAAACCCAATTACATTTATAAACTGATGGGGTCTGAACTCTCTGCGACAAACCAGGAAAGGGACCTTGGTGTCCTGGTGGACAACTCAATGAAGGTGTCAACCCAGTGTGCCTCAGCAGTGAAAAAAGCAAACTCAATGCTAGGGATCATTAGGAAGGGTATAGAAAATAACTCAGCAAGTGTCATTTTGCCTCTTTATAAATCTATGGTGAGGCCCCATCTGGAATACTGTGTACAGTTCTGGTCGCCATACCTCCAGAAGGATATTATGGAGTTGGAGAAAGTGCAGAGGAGGGCAACCAGAATGATTAGGGGACTGGAACACCTTCCTTACCATCTGAGGCTGCAACGGTTGGGCCTTTTCACTCTTGAACGACGGCGGCTAAGAGGTGGCCTGATTGAAGTTTATAAAATCATGCATGGTGTGGACAAAGTAGATAAGGAAAAACTGTTTTTCCTATCACACAACACTAGAACTAGGGGACACTCCATGAAACTTTTGGGTACTAGTTCTCAAACAAATAAGAGAAAGTACTTTTTCACCCAGAGGATTACTGGTCTATGGAACTCCCTGCCAGAAGAAGTGGTGACAGCTGTCAGTCTTGACAGCTTTAAGAAAGGATTAGACAAGTTCATGGAGGACAAGGGGATCAATGGCTATAATTATGGATACTTAAGGACAACCTCGGGGTTGGAGAGATAGGCAGGATATCTCTCAATGCCATTTCCAGGGAATCCTAAGCAGGTGAAGGCATCTCCTTGGGAATACCCTGAAGGAAATGGTGAGCCACTGTGTGAGACAGAATGCTGGACTGGATGGGCTGTGACCTGTTCCAGCATGGCTGTTCTTATGTTCTTATGTTCTAATACTTCAAATAAAATACAGGAAATTAAACAGTTCAGGCCTTCCCCTCTGATTTTGCCCAGAAATGTGATCTATAAATGTTTTCCAAAGTAGCTGTTAAATGTTTTTTTAAAAAAACCTTCAAAGTTTTAGCTATATACTGTTAGCAAGAAACAAACAGAGCTCTACTCTATATCATATACTTCACTGTTTTGCTCTGTAACTGAAGGCCAATAACAACACATCACATATAGAGGTTTTGTGGCCTTTTCCACAGATCAACAGCAAAAACAAACAGATTAAAGACACCATTCTTGAACTAGTGGTAAAGACAAGAGTGGTGTTACTTAATTCTTTCCACCTATTATATGGGTCTACTTCATACTGGTTGCTTTTATTCTCAAAAGGGAAAAGCTGAGAGGGAACATTTGACATGCCTTTTAAAAAACCTTATAAAGTGTCATACGTGCAAATCTGTGGATAAGCAGGTGTTTTGTTCAAATGTGTAAACCAGTTTAAGAACTTGGAATGGAATGTAAATACTTCTACTGGAACATGTACAGTAAAACCCCAACTTACATATGCCTCGAGTTACATAAAATTCTACTTACATAATGATTTTGTGCTAAAACAATGTCCCGATTTACACGATTTCCTATGGGTTTGCTTTGAGTTACATAAAGATTCTTTTTCCTATGAGTTTGCTTCAAGTTACGTAAAAATTCATTTTCCTATGGGTTTGCTTCAATTTACATAAAAATTTCATTTTTCCAATGGGTTTGCTTCGAATTACGTAAAAAACGATTTAAGCAAAAGTCTATGGAATGGACTTTTTTCATAAGTAGGGGTTTTACTATCCTGTAAATGCACTATTGGGATCTGTCTCAAGAACTGCATGAAAGAAACCACAAAAAGGTTGATGGACAATCATAGAGGGGAAAGATAAAATAATAATTTTGTGTCAGAAATTATTCTGGGTTGAAAGGATTTTTGCTGGAGAACTTCCGCTCAAGGGAAGCCCAGATGAGGGTCCTTTCACGTCTCCAAGAGCTTTTCCCACCAAAGTGGTCCCTATTTATCTACTTGCAATTTCTTGCTTTCAATCTGGTAGGTTGGCAGGAACTGGGAAAGAGACAGGCGCTCAATCCTTCATGCAGTACCCAGTTCTCAAACTGCTGACTTGCTGGTCTTCCAGCTAACAAGGTGAGCTTCTTAACCACTGAGCTACCACAGCCCCGGGAAAAGATCAACATTGTATATACAACTAGCTGATTGCCCAGCCTTGGCTGGGGTGTGTTTATTGTATGTGTAGGTTTTCCGGCCCCTGATTCACCCCAACACACAGACTCTCTCTCTCTCTCTCTCTCTCTCTCTCTCTCTCTCTCTCTGTCTCTCATTCAGGCACACACATCCACACACACACACCAGTAACTGACCCGGAACCCACTGTCACGTGCATTTTCTTGCACACACACAGAGAGACACACAATCCCTGTCTCTCACTCATACAGCAGTGATATACATTGAAAGTGTCTCGTTCCTGGGCTATAGAGGCTTACATGGAATGGGTTGTTCCATCCGCATCTGTTTTATAGATGTAGGTTTTCTCAGGAATTCCAGGACCTTTCCCTATCAGTCATTCACTCTCAACCAATCACAGTCCAACATGCAAAACAGCTCTCTCCAACATCCTATTTCCTGGCCTTGCTGTTAAACCAATCACAGTCCAACATGCAAATCAGTTCTTTTCAACATTCTATTTCCAGGCCTTGTTGTTAAACTGCTGTTTTTTTCTCCCAAGGTATCTTGGGAGTTGTAGTTCCTGTTCCTTTTCCCATTCTGTGGGGCGCAGGGCCCACCTCAGGCCCCAGGACTCACATCTTGACCATCTCTCTCGCAGCAGGTAAGTGTGTGCACAGTTTGGACGGGGACAGTTAAGGGGTGTGGAAGCTTTTCCAGGACCCACTCGGGGACATTTTTCTTTTATATGTATAGATGACAGGTTCACTTCATTGAAATTCAATTAACTGTACACAGTTAAAAGCTGGGGAAACATCTCAAAGACAAATATCCTTATTAGAAGTAACAATTATTAAATCTATTGTTCAGCAGAAAAAAATACAGAAATTGCAGATCTGTGTCATAGACTTTACCTGTAAAAATGAAACATATCTTCCCATCTGTATTTGGCTATCTCCCTCCACCTTACTGGAGTCCAAAGCTTGAAGGGTAAAAACGAAAGGTACACAACTGTTAGAAATTATATTTATCTTCTAAATTTACACCTAAGATTTCAATAGAAACATTTTTTAAATCATGTCAAATTCCTTTGCACCGTTATGTAGGTAGGAAGCAAATAGTGTAACATTTGCAGATGAATTGTCTCAAGCTAAGCAATCACCATAGACATTATTATATGTTGTGTGCTGAATCATGCAAGTCAGTGTGCAACAAATAATGTGTATAGTGATTGATTTGAGGAACGTTTAATTATGCAAGAGCATTTTGCCTGCAGAAGAATTTTGACACTATAGGAAAATACTTTCATAAAACCATGTATTAAAGCTCAATGATATATTGATACCACTCTCCACTGCTGTCCCATGTCAAAATTGATTTATCCACAAAGCAGAAACAAGGGAAGACAGCTTCTGTTCCTGACTATATAACATAGTTTCATGTGAGTACTGAGAATGACTTCTTACTGTATGCTTGTGAATGACCATTTATTTTAAACTGCAAAGGTTAAGGTCGCCCTTGCTCAAAAGCCAGTCACACCCGACTCTAGGGTTCAGTCCTCATCTCTGTTTATAGGCAAAGAGCCAGTGCTGTAGATGTTTTCTTGGATATGTGGTAGGCATGAGTAGATACAGAATACTGTTTATCTTCCCAACAAAGTGGTGCCTATTTATCTACTGGCAATTTCTTGCTTTCGAACTGCTAGGTTGGCAGGAGCTCACTCCATCATGCAGTACTCGGGTCTCGAACAGCTGACTTGCCGACCTTCCAGTTATCAAGTTCGGTGTCTTAACCACTAAGCATTTTAAACTGTGCAAATCTCTAAATGTGACTAATGATGACTTTTAAAATGACAGGTAACTTCATGAGTACTATATCTAAACAGAAAATGCCAAGTATCATATGCAACAACAAGTGTAATGAGTATATGAACTCCCCAGTATATGAGTGTGTGAGGAGGAAAACACTATCCCCATGGCTCTGGTAGGCAGGCCATCTGCCATTCCTCCTTAGCTAGAAGAATTTGAGACCTCCAGCTCCCCAAGAAACCAGGGTGATAAGCTCTGGCTAAGTGAGTACTCATCAGAAAGTATTTGATTTAAATTATTAATCAGTAAGACTAGATTTACATCATGGTTTTCTACATAAAGACTCATAGAGGCTCAAAAGGCTTTATTATCATTTTTACTGATCACCCCTCCCTCCTCAAACTCTGCTTTTTGTGCTGATATTTTTCACTCCCAACTATTTTCTATTTATTGAAAATGTATTTTTTTGAAACCTAGCACTTAAGAGGTAAGGAGGTTGATTCTGTGATGTAGATTTGCAAAGGAACAATGGGAATTAAGTCTTTTTCTTAACTCTGTATTTTTTTAATAACATTTTTGCTATGAAGAAGGGACACGTGATCTCTGCAGATATAAATTCAGAGTTTTGAGAGTGATAAAACCAAGCATCTGTGATATCTTCTAGATCAGGGGTTCTCAACCTATGGCCTGCAGGCTGGACCCGACCGGGCCCAAATCATCCAGTCCGTGCCCTTGCTCCAGCCGCCACTACCTCAATCCTTGTTCCCTCAGTTTGGCTTGCTGTGTTCCTGCCTATGCTCCACAGCAGGGCAGATGTTGTAACACTTACAACATCCGCCCTGCTACGGAGTGCCGTTAGGGACACACCAAGTGGAGGGAACAAGGGTTGAGGAGGAGCCAGAAGCAGAAGCTGGAGCAAGGGCGTGGGCCAGATGATTTGGGAAGCTGCATGGGGTGGGAGTGCTCGGTGTGGGGGAGTGGGGGACTCAGGGTTGGGTGGGAGTTCAGGCCCCCACCCTTTCCACCAATGCCACCAACACTGCCAAAGGTGTTTGCAGCGGGACCACCAGTCTGGCCCCTCAACAGTCTGAGGGGGTGTGAACTGGCTTTAAAAAGTTGACGACTCCTGTTCTAGTTAGAAAAACTGCCCAATAATCTTACAGAAACCTATGGGATAACATGACAATGTGAATATATATATTTTTCTCTGAAATTGACTACATACACACAGGGTACATAAATTCGCAATGTGTAAGAGATATCTCATGAGCTTTTCTCAGGACTGCTCCGTGATATAGTAATAGCGAATGCAACTGACAGTGTTTCTCCCTATGCCTATATTACAGATGAATCTTGACTGCTACAGCACTTGTCAGCTCCATCTAAGTAGCTGAGTTTCCAAAGACTCGGGAAAACGCTCTGATAAAAGTGATTCTTGCAGCTGTTACGATTCTCTCTGCTTCCTGCCAGGAAGGCAGAAAATTAGAAGCGCCTTGTTTCCATTTTGGCAGCACATCACAGTATCTTTCAAACTGAACTGTGACAATTACAGCATGATATGAGAAGCAGCATTTTAAAGCCACTCGTGGCTTTAAGGTCTTTCCTTCTGTGTTAGTATCAAAAGAACCACTATGCAATCAATAAATATATCAGAAAATCTTTTCCCAATTACAAGCAAGATTTGGGACAGCTATCATCACATTTTCCATGGTACTTGGCTTTAAGATAACACTAGCAGAGGTTGCCCGCCGTTGCCGGGCTGTTTTAAATGGTGTTGGAAAGTTTTTGTTGTTGTTAATGTTTGTAAAGAAGAGGTTAGTCTATAATTGAAATTTTTAAAATGTTTATTTATCCAAATTTCTTTGGTGGCCTGTTATAAACAGTGATGAGTTTTGTTTGGTGTTTTGGTTTTGTGGATGAAAAAAAGAATAAAGGATGATATACTTTTCCCCAAAAAATTATTTAACCCAATAATTTTTAGTGTGTATTTTTTAAAAATTGTTGTACTGTAGGTAATAATTTAAAAAATGTGAAAGTACATGTTTTTACAATAAATGTTTTTAAACTGTGTATTGATGTTTTTGTTTTTTATTTGAGTAAAAATTCAGCACAGGATTTTTGAATAGTTTTTATTTTATTTTATTTTATTGACATCTGTTTTTGATTTGTGTAAAATTGTGATTTTGTGTTATTTGTTTTTACTCTTGGGGCCTTTTGTGTGGGGCTGTTGTGTCTTTTTTTTAAAAAAATTACTATTGTGGGCAGCAAGTGGTGCTGGTAGGGGTTACCTTGTATTTTGACTGTTTTTTCTCTCGTGGCCTCTGGGTGGAGCTTCTTCCAGTAAGTTGTCTCTTTCTTTATTCATTTCTTTTCCAGTAGTTGTTGTGTGAGGTCGTCTGGTGGTGAGTTGGCTGTTTTTCTTTGGGGTGGTGGTGGTGGTTGGATTTTGTGGTGTTTGGCTGGGTGCTGGGTGTGTTTGGAAATGTTTGTTGTTGTTTACTTTGTATTGTTTTTTGGTGTTATTTTTGTTTGTTTTTGTGTATTTTTGGATTTTTTTGATTGTTTGTTTTTGTGTTTTTGGTGTCCTAGGGGGGGGATCCCCTCTCTGCCGTCTCCCCTGGCTCTGGAAGGCTTGGGGGGAGAGACACCTATTGTCTCCCCAAACCTTCCAGACTCATGGGACCCAGGAGAAGGGATCGAATCCAGGCCACCCTCTGATATTAAAAGGGAAATCTCAATTGGGGTTTCCCCTTTAATATCAGTGGGGGGGGGGTTGTGATCCCCCTCTCCGCTGGCTTCCTTGGGTTTGAGAGGGTCGGGTGGAGAAAAGGGGTCTGTCTCCCCCACCCTTCCGGACCCAGGTGAGCCATCGGAGAGGGGGATTCCCCCCCAACTCCGTTTTTAAAGAGAAGTAACCGCTTGGTTTCTTCTATTTAATATGGGGCGTGTGTCTGTGTGTGTGGGGAGGGGAATCCCCTCTCTGCCAGGTCCCCTGGAGTCAGGAGGATTGGGGAGACAGACTCCTTTGGTCACCCCAACCCTCCCAACCCCAGGGGAGCCAGTAGAGAGGGGGAGCACAACACCCCCTCCCAGTGATATTAAAGGGGAAACCCCGATTGGGAGCTTTAGGCGCCGTTTGGGAGGGGGGCTTTGGTTCCCGCAGCTTGGTGGACTTGCTCTCCTGGTGTTTTTGTTTTTGTTTTATTTTTTGGGCACCGGCTTCCTCAGCGTTCTGCGCGCTCATGGCGCGCAGGACGCTGGGGCTTGTAGTTATGGGTTTGTGCTTTGTGTTTGTGCTGCGTTTTTTTAAAATGGTTTTCTTTTGATTGGCTGCGGCGCGTTTCCAAACGCTGCGCCGTGCGAGAGCCTCTCAGCCTGATTGGCTCTGGCGCGGCGCGGCGCAAGGAATGTTGGGAAGTGAAGTTGTTTCCCTTTTTTCGCATTTGTGGGGCTGTTGCCCCACTGCCGGTTTTCTCAATCCTTCATTGACCTGCGGACCCAGATCGGCCGTGTGCAGGAAGGGTGAGTGCAGGCAAGTAGGGCGAGGCATAGCAACCTATAGCCAGTTGCAACGGTTAACCCTTGGTTTTATAGGTTAAGATTGCATTACCTGAAACACCATTTCAGAGAATAAACAAACAAAAGAAAAAACATTGTAGTAACTTGAAAACTGTTAAATTTTAATGGGTGCTTTCGTGGATCAAGTTCACTTTGTCAGACAAGTGCACTTGGCCCACGAAAGCTCACATTAAAATTTAACAGTTAGTCTTCAAGGTGCTACGTTTTTTGTTTTGTTTATTCTCTGATATGCTTGAAACACAGAGTAACATGGCTACTATTCAAAAAAGTGGAACACCATTAACACCTTTCTTTCTCTAATAATGCAAAAGTTTATATGTACTAGAAAAGCTCCTTTTATCAGCTACACTACTGCACAGTTCACTTCAGCTACAGAGCGAACTCTGTCCTATGACCTCAGAAGCCCTTTTCCTCCTTCAGAGCATGAATGGAAATCTTCAAAAGACCATTCAGAAAGATGTTTTTTACAACATCCTCGTGGCCGTTTGTACCGCTGTGTCCGGCATATCCACCATCCCCTCCACCTCCGGAAGGCTTTGGGAAAGGGATCCCATCGGTCCCTGCCATTCTGCAAAGCCCAGAGCCTTTGCTGCAATCGAAAAAGTCCCCCGGACTTTTTCGATCACAGCAAAGTCTCTGGGCTTCGCAGAATGGTGGGAACCGAAGGGATCTTTCCTCCCAACCCTTACGGAGCCTGCGGACCCAGTGGATGGGCCAGCAACAGCGGCAGAAACAGCCACAAGGGCATCGTAAAAAATGCCTGTGGTTGTTTTTGCCACTGTTGCTGGTCTATCCGCTGGGTCCGCAGGCTCCGTAAGGGTTGGCAGATGCACTCACTGCCCCTTCTGGAAGGAAATAGGCCACACGCTTGGCCGCTTCCCTTCCAGGAGGGGCAGCGGGTGCATCTGCCTCTTTGGAAAGGGAACCGGGGATCGAGCGTCCGATCCCTGGTTCCCTTTCTGAGGAGACAGGCAAGAGGAGATCCAAGCCCCAAAGCCGGCAGGGATGCTCTCCACCTGGGAAGCACCTTCCCAGGGGGAGACCATCCCTGCTGGCTTTGGGGCAGAGACCTCCGAGGTGCCCTCACTGTTTCGAGGCTTGGCTCGAAACAGCAAGGGTAGCACCAGAGATTTAAACCCCAAAGACGGCAGGGCTGGTCTCCCCCTGGGAAGGCACTTCCCAGGCGGAGAGTAGCCCTGCTGGCTTTGGGGCAGATATCTCCAGAGGAGATCTGGGGAGAAATAGATACACCGCACAATGTTAACTTAACGTTGTGCAGTGCAAATTTTTCCCCAGATTTCCCTTTGTTATCCAGTTTTAACATTAACTGGCATTTTACTGTACTTTGGATCTGGATAAATAATAAACATCTTTACAAAATAGCTGTGCAGTTCATATCATTCTATATTCCAAAAACGTTACTATATACTTCGGGGACATTAAAGGGGGAAAGGAAGAAACCCACAATTGATAGAATGTTGACAGCTAAGAAGCTAATAGATTTGTGTCAGTTTGAGCTTTCATGGATCAGAACCCATTTCCTCAGACATAGAGGAAGAAAATCTGAAGAAGGAGAATTTGACCAATTAAAGCTCTTTTCTTTCTTCTCCCCCTCTGTTCTACTAACATGATGAAACAGACTAACATCACTACATCTTTGGAAATTAAAGTAATTGAAATACTTACATCCTTCTCCATAAAACAAGAGGCCATTGTAAAATTTTGTTTCTGCCTAGAAAAAAAAGCAGAAATATTTTTCTTTGAATGAGAAGTCTATGAAGACAAGAAAAATACATGGTTATAATGTAAAACTTTAGTACATAAACTAGTTGGAAGTTATAATTCCTCAATTTCTAAGAAACCTTACCTCATATTTCAAAGTTTTGATTTCACTGCAAAGAGCAGCATACACAGTGATGACTTTATTGAGAACCTGTGTTGTTGTTTTTACAAAACAAAAGTAGAAACGATTACATTTATAGCACAGAACTAAGACTAAGACTGCATTTAAAAAAATCACTAATAGTAGGACTCAATCCTTCGGCTCTGTTAAGAGACTAGCCTCATTTGACTTCTCCTTTTCCTGAGTTTTCAGTCTGAGACCCAAAGCTCATAAAAGTTAATTTTGAGGACTACATTTCACAAACTCACAACTTTCTCACATTCTGTAACTTAGGGAATTTAAGTTGGGCAGCAATATAAATCAGAATAAACAAATAAATAAATAAGAATTGGTCCTTGGATTTATTTCCTTTTTTTCTTCTGTGCTTTATTTCTCAACCTTTTTTTCTTCTGTGCTTTATTTCTCAGATAGTAATTTTAGATACAAATATTGTTTTGCTTGTTACTGATTTTAAATGAGATACTTCAGCAACACCGTTTACTAAAGATAGGATAAAAATATTTAAAAACAAAAAAAATGCTCAAGATATTTGGAAAGTTAATAATTTCTGAAACAGCTATCTCAAATTTAAGATCCTTACCTTGTTTTCTGTCTTTATAAGTTCAAGTAAGGAAGACTGTTCATAAGGCAAAAGCTAAAATGAAACAAAAAGAAGTATTTTAGGAAAATCTGAGGCTTGATTAGCTAAACTAATCAAACCACATTAACATAGCTGAATCACAAATACATTAGGCTTTTAAAAAGTTCTATGATGGTGTCATACAAAAATGGTCAAATCTCTCTTTTTAAAAAGTCCCTACCCTAGTTCCCCATAAAAACATACAGAATGCTATGAAATCCCATTCAAAAATTCAAAGAACATACTACATAAATATTTGTTATCTGATAGGAAAATAGTCTACCAGGCAAGGACTTATGTGGCTATGAAGAAGATAACAGGCATATCACCACTGGAAAGAGGGTAGGAGGAAAGGTGCTAGCTGTTTCAAGAGCCTTCTTTTGAAAAATTAATCTATTGGGACTTTTTCAAGCTATATTCTTAAATGAGATAGCTCCCTTTAACAAGAACAGATGGCTCCTGGAAAGTCTGAATTCTAATAGATAATAACATTGGGTATATATATATCATGAGGAATGGCATGAAATATAGAATATTCCAACTCACTATGCAAGGAAAGATCTCTGGGAAGAGAGGCCCTGAATGTAGACCGACTTCATGGCTGAAGAACTTGAGAGACTGGTGTGGCATGTCCTCGGAAGAAGTGTTCCGAGGAGTTAAGAACAGGAAGACTATCGCCATGACAACAGCCAATGTCTGTTCCAGATGTGGCACTTGAAAAATAATCTCCCCCAAAACTTTTTTTAAAATAATGGAACAGAATGTAAATAATTGATTTCCCAACCTTTGGATTTTGGGCTTCAATTCCCAGAAGCCTGAGTCAATTTCCTTAAGCACTGATCAGCCAATGTACTGACTTAGGCTTCTGGGAACTGAAGTCCCCCTGTGGGGCCTGGGCCCGTTTGGGAACCACTGATTTAGAGGAACCTAAAACATTAGTTCTGCAGATATAAATACATACATATGGTAAGGACGGTAGTGGTTTAATTCTTTTCCAATTACACTGGAGGGCTCCTTACACTTTAAGTACATTTACGCTGTGACAAAAAATGACAAATGAAGAGGCATACTGGATATCAGGATCTCAGCCTAAAAGATCAATCTGAACCAGTGGAGATGACTGTGGGCTGACTGAGTTAACGGTAGGCCAACTGAGACTGTATCACATTCAAACCCTTCCCAGTCTATAAACTTTTTGATGTGTGTGATCTTTCAGCTGATCTCAGCGATCAGAACAGTTGTGGTGGCTGATCCAGTTGTATCTGTAGACTTGAGATCAGCCAGGATAAAAGGGCTGCGTCACTGCAAGATGCTTCTCTCCATGCCAAACCCACCATAGCCGGCATATCTTTGCGTATATCACACTGTACGTTCACAATAGTTTATTGGTGTTTTATTACTATTCCATATTTCATTTCATTCTATTTTGTGTGTGACTTAAGAGTCAAGTAACTCATACCATCAGTCCCTAAACCAGTGGTTCCCAATCTACGGGCCATGGGCTGGACCCAGTCCATGGCACCATTTCATGTGGCCCACTGCCACACCCAGAAGTAGAAGCAAACACATTTATGTCAGCCATGAATGCGTCCGCGGCTGTCGTAAAGGCAGTTATGTCAGCTGTAAATGCACCTGCTTCTGCTTCCAGGGCATGGTTTGGCCTGCAACGCAAAAAGGTTGGGAACCCCTGTCTTAAACAGACCAACTGAGAAAATTCAGCTCTGGGTATGGCAATGCCTCTTCTTACCACTCTCTTCTTACCAATTTTTGTTGTTTTAAAAAAATGGAAGATGATGGTGGAAAAACCACAGATCAGATATAAGTGAAATACATCAAGATTTAAATCCTCCTATAAAATCCTATGTATGATATGTAGGGTCATACAACAATAGACTTAAATAAACAGATGCATACACACTATATTCAAACATACGTTTAATGCAATGGGATCAAGACTGAAGTCCCAAACGTCCCCTACAGAGTCATCCACTGCATCTTCAATTCTTTTCAACTGAGAAGTATACGTCTCAAGGAATTTCTCATAATTCTTCAACTGCACTTCAACATGGATTTCTAAAAATAAATAGAAGTATTTAATTGTCAGATTATTTGTTAGAATCACTATTAAACTACTTTGTCTTAAGCTTTCAATAACAGGAAAAATCTACAAGAGAACATTGCTATCCAGGTTGTATCCCCTTTTAGTTTATTAATTCCCTTTGTCTTATTAGAGTGTTGCATGTGCAAAGTTTTCCATGAAGGATCTTTTTTTGTTCAAAACTAAAAGCAATTTTATCTAAAGTAACAAATTGCCAACACTTTTTGACAGTAAATCAAATTCAGTAATTATAGTAATTAAATAATACAATTTCCCAGATCCTATTCATTCATTTATTCAATACTTTTATTAATGATATCCTCTGCCTGTTAAGGGTACAGATCAATGTACAATAAAACTACAGTGGTCAAGATCCACTTGTGTAGTCCATAACCAGCAGCCCGCCAAATCATCCAAAACATGTTCCAAAAGATTTCTCAGGCCTAGAGCAAGTTTTTATGATGTAAAGAAATTGGTGCGTCTAACAAAAGCAGTTGAATTTAGGAGAGGCAAGCCACTGAATTTTTGGCATTAAAACGTTTTACATGCTGAGATCAACAGATTCCAGTGATGACTATAAATTACAGTAATAGGTTCACCAGTCCTTCATATAACCTAATTTCAAATTGGTTTTTTTAACAGTCATTGCACTTTGAACTCTGCCTGGAAAAGACATAAGACAGTATTCTATGGCCAGAAACGTGTACCGATGAGGACTTAAGTTTGGCCAGTGACAAAGCCAAGAAAGTGGCTTCATTTTGGCAATCCAGGGTTTGAGCAGGACACAAAAGAAGTATTCTATGGATTCTAAAATACCCTTCAAACAAAAAATCTGGATATAACACTACATTAACTGCCCACCACTGTCACTTCAGCTTTCAGGAGCAGCACTGGAGCCAAGAGCACAATTGTCTGCATATGTGATCTTTATTTTTTTATTTTATTTTTTTTATTGTTAAATTTCTATACCGCCCACTCAGCCAAAGCCGACTCTGGGGGGTTCACAACAGTGAGTAAAAACAGATAAAAACAGATAAAAACCAGCAATAAGAACCCACCCCTAAAAAGAGAGGGGTGTAGGAACCGAAGAAACCGTGGGGCAGGCATCTTCCCCTATATTAACCACCCAACGGAAGCCACCCCTCCACCTGCACCCCAAACTTGGCCCACCAGCCAGGTTTTTAGTTCTTTTCTAAAGGGCAACAACTCCGTCTGGAGATGCAGTTCTACTGGCAGGAGGTTCCAAAGGGCCGGTGCAGACGCAGAGAAGGCTCTCCTCCTTGTTCCAGAGAGGCGAGCCCCCCTGGCCGATGGCACTATTAGAGAGCCCCTCCGGTACGCTCTGGTTGGACGGACAGACGTCCTTAGGGCAATGCGGTCTCTAAGGTAACCTGGCCCACTACCATATAGGGCTTTAAAGGTCAAAACCAGCACCTTGAATTGCACCCGGAGGCAAACGGGTAACCAGTGCAGCTCCTTTCAGAGGATATGCTTATATCCCTATTCCAGGTTAGGTCATCTACTGACCAACAGTATTGTATAGCTTGAGCACCTGTTTGTTTACCCACATCTAACTATCACTGAACAAAAAACAATTTAGGATGTATACCCAAGAATCAGACAAAGATGAGCAAAAATATTTCAGTCTTGAGCAGTAGTGATTTTAGCCTACTTCCAGATATGTACATTCATTCATTAGTCACCATTAACTTCAAAGTTTCAATATTTCAGCAGCCTTAGCAAAGGACTGTAATGTGGTCAACATAATTATACTCTAAAAATAAGCAATATGGAAAAGGGAGATTTATAGATTGTTAGCCTAGTATTACAATAACTGATGAAAGATAATCGAGCCCACCCAGCTATCAATGAAGTTTATATCCCAGTCAAAAAGAAAGGTTAATCTGGGATTTTCATGACAAATCCACAGTGACTTTTATTTAAGACACTTACAAACGTGTTAATTTATCATCTGTTCTGATATTATCCTGGTACTAAACCCTGACTAACAAAGCCATGGCCCTCCCTCCCAAGATCTTCCTTTATGAACCATCACCTGTCCTATGATGTTCCATCTACTCTCTCATTTTCTCAAAGATCATAGACAGATATCGTAAAAGAGCAAGCAAGTTCCTTTACTAGCACAGAATACAATTTATGTATTCCCACTAGATGAGAGCATTGGGGCTTGAGCAGTCTAACCAGGCAGTGCTGCTCATCTCTGTCAATGATGTTAGGCCTAAAACTCACCAAAGCATTCTCTGTTGGATCCCTTGAGAAAGGTAAAAGCGGAGGGCACACGTCATGCTCTGCCTAGCCAGCGGGTGACATATTCAAATGGCTAAAAAAAAACGCATACAAATGGACTTGATTTCTCAAGTCTGTTTGCATGTGCCGAATGTCATCATGGAGATGTCTACCAAGGCGTGGACACCTCGCTGAAATAACGACTCCAAGGTATCCAAGGTAAAAGCATGAGCTCATTTCATTGTGTTTCTTGATCAAGAATGCAAATAAGTTTCTTTTTCATAGGAGAATGAAGAAACATAAGAATTGAGCAATTCTTTGTCACCAAATTGTTTTTCACATCCTCATTTTACTGTTCTCTCACCACTGCTAATTAGCCCTCTGGTCTTTCTTAATCTTAGCATTCTTTGCCAGCCCCACTTTACTGTGTGCTCTCCTAACATTGTCCGTTAAGTTTCCAACCAACTAATTTCCTTTAAACAATCTACAACTGCCAGATGCAGAAGTTTCTTCATTATGAAGGAAGACTTTTGGACACAGCTAGGAGTTCTTAAAGAGATGCAACCAAGTAGGCTAGTGTTTTTCCCTTCAAATGTAAATACTGTACTGTACAAAACTGGACTTCTGGGTGAATAAACATTACTTTGTGGAAATATACAGAATGCAGGATGGAAAAATAAAACTCTTCCCATTACATTTTCTATATGACTACTGTGTGACATATTTAGCATGAAGGTTTACCCCATGATATGTATAACAATGTCACATGACTGTGAAAAATATCTCCGAGAACAATTTACAGTATATTATTTTTTAAAATACTGTGACATTTCTGCATGCATTCAATATAGTATGTTTCAGATGTTACTGAAAGCAACTACAGTATAACTTTCAGTTTCTTGAAACTAAGGAAGTAAGTTCACTTACACTGCAAAATTATTTCATTATAGCGTAATTTTACCAGCTAAAGAAGTAAGTAGCTCACTAGATACTTAATAGTTTAAGTACAGTAACTGGCTGCAGAGCCAGAGTTTGATTCCCTACTGCACCTATTGCAGACAACATTATACTGACTGAGAGACAGTATACAGTGCCTTGGTTGCTCTATTCCTCTTGAATTTAGGTGCCAGTTAAAATGGCACATAGGCCAGAACTACTTTCATCACAAAATCACCACAACTACTACCCACTACTGCAATTCCCACTTCATTACTGTATCTGCATAGTACAGATTATGTAACTACACACAGTTTACAACTTTAATAATTGTCCCAATTATTTATAGCTGACAAGCTATAAAATGGGAGGGAAAATACATTTCCAATGAACAGTTATAGATCCAGCCAGCTGCTTAACTGTGTTGGCAGTTTAATGGGACCAGAGGGTGGAATTTTATCCAAGATCAATTAATCTGGAAAAGACATGATTATTCACTGCAAAAAATGATGGCTTTCAAAATAAGCACAAATATATTCATCATTCTGTAGTTATGTTAGCCTACTGCAGCAAAATCAACATTTTATAGACCTTAACAACTACAGCATAAACTTTCAAGAACTTATGCTTTAAAATACTTCTAAGACACCAAAAGTATTAACTATTGGCCAGGTAACATTAATTTCTGGATGAAATTTCAAGAGAGAGACCATTCTACCAATGGGAGGAATTTGAACACACCAAATACTAATAGTGAACATTCAAAATGGAAAGTGAAATGGAAACAAAATCAGTGTGGTACTAAGATGTCCATTTTGTAGCTTCACTGTGGTTTCTAGGAAATGTACTTCTTGTGTAGACTGGTCCAAGCTGAGGTTGATATTTGGATGAAAGTTATTGATACCCTGGTGGAATTTCTGTAAGGTTTGCTTTCCAGATCAAAAATATGTCATCAATATATCTCAAATAGAGAAGTACAGTAGTTTATGGGTGCATCAGTTAAGAAAACGTTGCTGTTAGCTTACATTAAAAGGCAGGAGTTAGTCTTTAAGGTACCACAGCGTTTTTTGTCTTTTTGTTTACTCGGATATGGTTATTGAACGGTGATCAAGTGACACTGATGAGTGAGTTAATTTCCCTGAGGGAGTGCCAGTTCATGCCTGACATTGCTTCTATCTCCTCCGCCCAAGGGAGAAAGAGGGGTCTCCTTCTATATAGCCAGGTTAGTTGGGAAGTAGGGGCTGTGGTGGCTCAGTGGTTAAGAAGCTTGCCTTGTTAGCTGGAAGGCCAGCAAGTCGGCAGCTCAAGACTCGGATACTGCATGATGGAATGAGCGCCTGTCTCTATCCCAGCTCCTGCCAACCTAACAGTTGGAGAGCAAAAAATTGCAAGTAGATAAATAAAGACTACTTGGGTGGGAAAAACTCTTGGGGAATATGAAAGGAGCTCCATTTGGGTGTCCCCTGAGCGGAGTTTCTCCAGCAAAAACCCTTTCAACCCAGAATAATTTCAGACATGAAATTATATACAGGTTGGCCCGTAAAGGTTTCCCTTGCTCAAAAGCCAGTCATATCCGACTCTAGGATTCAGTGCTCATTTCTGTTTCAAAGTTGAAGAGCCAGCGCTGTGCTGCGTCTGCAGACGTTTCCGTGGTCATGTGGCAGGCATGCCTAGACACCGGAGCGCACGGAACGCTGTTTACCTTCCCACCGAAGTGATCCCTATTTATCTACTTGCAATTTCTTGCTTTCGAACTGCTAGGTGGCCCGTAAGTCCCTCTAAATTTGCCACTTATTGTATCCTGGGTGTCAGGCTCAGCAGTATTCATGCACTCAAGTTGCCACAAGATGCTCTTTAAGTGTAAATGGGCTTAAATTGGCCATATTTCTCTGAAAGGGAAAAAATTATAATAAATGCATAATTGAATACAGGTAAAGGCTTCGAAAGCCAGTCGTATCCGACTCTGAGGGTTCAGTGCTCATCTCTGAATATAACGTAATAACATATGGGCGGGTAGGGGCTTACGGGCCACCCTGATAGCAGGGAAGTTACTGGGGCGGAAGGACCCATTTCACCGGGACGGGGGGGGGGGGTTGACTTCAACCTCAGGCTCGGGAGGGGGAGCCTTCACCACTTCCCTCACGAAGAACAGCTGCCCCCCTTTAGTTCCCCCCGGGACGAACCATCTCCCGTCTCTCTCCCCCCCCCCTTACTCTGAGAGCCGTCGTCGACACGGTCGAACTCCCAGTCCGGTGAGAGCGTCTCTAGCGCCATGGCAAACCCACAACCGACACTGGCGGCGGTAGCGGTAGTAGTAGCTTCAACCGCTCCAGCTCCACCCGCCACCCCCACCAGCTGAAAGACACACGGAACATCCTGCCACGCCCTCAGGGGTATTCTGGGAAATGTAGTTTTCTCTCTCTCTCCCTCCTGCTGAGGGAAATGAATGTTTGTGGCGCGCGGCAGAGGCGGTTGGGAAGCGAAGTGAAGGAGTTCCATAGCGACCTCAGTGGGGTGACACAGAAAGAGTCTCCTCGAAGAGTGTTACCAAAAAAATGCAGCAAATGCAAGAGGAAGGCGATACCTTTATTGCAGGGTCGCCCAAACTATGGCCCGTGGGCCGGATTTGGCCCCCAACGCTAATTCAGCCCACGAAGCCCTCGTCGCTCCCAGAAGCAGAAGTAAAATGCACCCATTCGGGGGCATTTTACTTCCGCTTCCGGGAGCGACGAGGGCTTCACGGGCTGGATGAATTGGCGTTGGGGGCCAGATCCAGCCCACAGGCCATAGAGACTGGTCCCCTGAACCACATGACCAGCCCATGGCCTGAAAAGTATGGGCACCCCTGCTTTATTGAATCACTTAAAAAAATAAAACATTGCGCAAGTTTTCAAGGTCCAAAATCTCTTCATCAGGCGGGCATAATAAAAGTTCATGGCACGATGTTGTTCATGCAACATTTTTTAAAAAGAGATCCAATAAAGGTATCGCCTTATGCATTTACTACATTTATTTTATTTTTTGGTAATTTGAATATGGATCACACGGCTAATTTTCTTTGTTTGCTCCAAGATTGTAGAAACTTGTGAAATGGTATCCGTGTTAGTCTGTATTTCAAGCATATCAGAGAGTAAACAGAATAACATGGCTACCGCTTCAAAAATGCCAAAATGAATGGCCGAATGAACTGAATCCAGAGTCAACAGTAGGCAGAACAGTGATCATGGTGACAGAAGGAGAAGGCATAGTATCCAATGGCAAGTGGATTCTGGATAACAGACAGAACTAGGAACAGAAGTGGATGTTTATAAACCTGTGAATACATTCATCCACACAGAAGGAGGGACACATTCATATCTCTCTACACATATACATGAAGTGGCAAACATCCTCTCAAAGGCTTTTTTTTAACTTCGCCACATTCATTAATCCCACAACTCAACTGAGAAGTGGAGATGGGGAACCTTGCCCACAATTTAGAGATGTCCCTAATTTTTCTATCTGGAGCAAAGATGGCAAGTGGACTGGAATGGGGAGAGTTGATTCCTGTCCCGCTTGTGAGTCACTCTTGGATTCGGGGCTAACCTGAGGTAGACTAGTGCTTTACCTGTCATTATGAACTAAGCCCCTCTGAAAATGACCTAATGAATCCTGGTGTTGTCTTTTCCTCCTCCTTTCAGTGGCACTACAGTAAAGGTAAAGGTCGCCCTTCTCAAAAGCCATTTATAGCCAAAGAGTCAGCGCTGCCTCCATCTGGAGACGTTTCTGTGAACATGTTGCAGGCATGACTAGACACCAGAGTGCATGGAACCCTCACAAAACTTACCTGTATTGTGTACTGTAGAGAGAGAACTACCAGAGGTGCAGGCTGGTTTCAGAAGAGGTAGGGGGACCAGAGACCACATTGCCAACATACGTTGGATCATGGAGAAAACAAAGGAATATCAGAAACAAGTTTACTTCTGCTTCATTGACTACACCAAAGCCTTTGATTGTGTGGATCACAACAAAATGTGGCAAGTAATTAGATGGGAATACCAGAACACCTCATATGTCTCATGAGAAATCTGTACATGAGTCAAGAAGCAACAGTTAGGACAGAGTATGGAATGACAGAGTGGTTTGGAATAGGAAAAGGAGTAAGACAAGGCTGCATTTTGTCACCCTGCTTATTCAACGTATACACAGAGCACATAATGCGCAATGCAAAGATGGAGGAATCGAAATATGGGATCAAAATTGCTAGGAGAAACATCAACAATTTGAGATATGCAGATGATACCACCTTGATGGCAGAAAGTGAGGAAGACTTAAAGAACATCTTGATTGGATTGAAGGAAGAAAGTGCAAAAGCTGGCCTGAGACTCAATATCAAGAAAACCAAGATAATGGCAACAGGCCATATCAGTCCCTGGAAAATAGATGGGGAAGAAGTAGAAGCAGTGACAGATTTTACTTTCTTAGGATCAAAGATCACTGCAGATGGGGATTGCAGCCATGAAATAAAAAGGCGACTGATTCTTGGGAGACAGGCTATGAGAAACCTGGGGAACATAGTCAAAGGTAGAGACGTCTCACTGCAAACAAAGGTCCGCATAGTCAAAGCAATGGTAATGTATGGTTGTGAGAGCTGGACCATTAGAAAGGCTGAGCGAAGAAAAATAGATGCCTTTGAGATGTGGTGCTGGAGGAGAGTTTTGAGAGTCCCCTGGACAGCGAGGAGAACAAATAGGGTAATATTAGAAGAGATTAGCCCTGACTGCTCCTTAGAAGGACAAATAACAAAGATGAAGCTAAAATATTTTGGACATCAAATGAGAAGAGAGGATTCACTTGAGAAAGCCTTGATGCTGGGGAAAGTGGGGGGCAAAAGAAGAAGGGGACGGCTGAAGATGAGATGGCTGGATGGTATTGTAGACACAATGGGCACAGGGCTGTGTGGACTGAGGGGGATGGTGGAGGACAGGGGTGCCTGGAGAGCAATGGTCCATGGGGTTGCAAAGAGTCGGAGCTGACTGTGCGACTGAACAACAACAACAACAAATCAACCCCAAGTTGCTTGAAGTGGGATAAGGTGAAGAGAAAAGAGAAACAATGCAAGGAGCCTGCTGCCATTCAAGTGGACATTTCAGGGGGGGAAGAGATTGTTATCTCATTGCTCTATGAAGCAATTTGCTTGGTGAGCACTTGTTAAAAATGTACAGTACATATCCCTTATCCAGAAAGTACACTTAAAGTAGCATACAGCATGGTTCATAAAATAAATAAAACAATAACATTTTGCTATATAAAAGCAGTTTCATAAAATAAAATCAATGGTAGGATTAAACAATTCAGCATTAAAATGTTTGAAAACAGACTTCAACTTGCTCTGGAATACACAAAATTCACAATAGTGCAAACCTGGTTTATCTGGTCTTTTGCATAACAACACAGATCTTTTACCTGATTTCTGGCAGGTACACAGAGACTTGGGGAGGAGGCATCCTTTAGTTCACTATAATAATAATTTTGTGTCAGAAATTATTCTGGGTTCAAAGGATTTTTGCGGAAGAAACTCCACTCAGGAAATGTCCAAATGAGGCTCCTTTCATGTCCCCAAGAACTGGGTCAGAGATGGGTGCTTAATCCATCATTCACTTAAAGTTCAAAATGACTTTTCTCCAGTTACCACTCAGGAAATGTCCAAATGAGGCTCCTTTCATGTCCCCAAGAACTGGGTCAGAGATGGGTGCTTAATCCATCATTCACTTAAAGTTCAAAATGACTTTTCTCCAGTTACCACTCAGGAAATGTCCAAATGAGGCTCCTTTCATGTCCCCAAGAACTGGGTCAGAGATGGGTGCTTAATCCATCATTCACTTAAAGTTCAAAATGACTTTTCTCCAGTTACATTCTTTTAAAACATTTCAGTAATTACTGTATAGATATACAGTAATACCTTGCATAACGAATGCATCACATAATGAAAAATTGCATAATGAAGCATTCATTATGCAAGGGCAATACCCCACATAATGAAAAAAATTGTTCGTTGTGAGGGTTTTGGTTTTTTTTGTAACCAGGGTATACCCGGTCAATGGGAACCCAGGATAACAAACAATTTTTGTTCATTATCCAGGGCATCTCCCATTAGCTTTGCATAACAGAAAAAACGCATAATGAAGCAACTCAGAAAACTGAGTTTTTTTCGTTATGTGGGGTTCTACTGTATGTATAAACTATAACAGAAACCTCAGTAATAAAAATATATCCACCTTATGTGATAGGGGAGATAACTTTTTAGCAGTTACCAAATCCAGCCACTGTTTAATGTTTATCATATATTAGAACAAAAGGAAGACAGAAGAAAACCAAGAAAAACTAGTTTCCTGTGAAAACTTGCTTCAGAGCACAGTAAAGCTGGAAAAGCAAAACCAAAGCAAAATTATTTTTAGCCATTACACTAGGACTAGGTTGTAAGAGGCTAAATGAAATGAGGAATGGTAAAGGTCACCCTTGCTTGAAAGCCAGTCATATCTGATTCTAGTGTGCGGTGCTCAGTGCTCCTCTCCATTTATAGCCAGTGCTGTCTGTGTTTGCAGACATTTCCATGGTCATGTAGCAGGTACCTATTTATTTACTTGCAATTTCTTGCTTTCGAACTGCTAGGTTGGCAGGAGCTAAGACAGAGACAGTAAAACCACTCCTTAAATATCTTACTTGCCTTGAAAGCCTGACTAGACTCAATGTCATTCGGTTCTGATTTGATGGCACATGACGACGTTGAAAAATGTAAAGCTAAATGTAAAATTACTTGCATCACCTGTAAATCTCTGTGGTAGAAATGATACATTTAACGTGAATGTTTGGGAACCTTTGTAATGGAGAATCATTATATTTCCAGTAGAATAATTGTACTTAACAACAGTCACTTTATTCCACAGGAAGCATAAAGAAAACACAGGTTAGGTTGTGATAGCTTCAATTCCTTATTGAAAATCTTCTGCTGGACAGGTACTCAAGGCTGCAACAGAGTAAGCTCCTTTTGTTGCTCTTATTATTACACAGTAGGCATAATTAGCTTTTATTCTTGTTTGACTGACTTTGCAAGCAGATTTCTGTCACCTTTACTCTAGCCAGCATCTAGTGTTTTCATGTTCCTCTTCTTCCTGACATACCAAGGAGTGGAATAAGCCTCATAATGCCTATCAAGATGCTCACAGGTACTCAATTACATGGTGTGATACTGTACTGAGAATTCAACAAGATTTACCAGTTCCATCTGTTCCAAAGCTCCATCCTCCCATTGTACCATCACTGTACTCATTAGTGTAGAAGGTAATTGAATCTTATCACCAGGGCTTATTGAGCATGTAAATCAGGAGTTCTCAACCTTTTTAAGCCAGGGGCTGGGTCACGCTCCCTCAGACAGCTTTGGGGGGGGGGGTCTACAGCCATTTTGCCCTTCCTCCACCACATTGCACTTCCTGGTGTGGTGGAAGCAGGGGAGGCACATAAAATGGTGCAATGGGCTGCAGGTTGATAATAGGTGTACAGGATTGTAGCCTGAATCACAAACTTTTTAGTTATACTGTACATAGCGCTGTAGAGGGTTCTATCTTATTCATATGTTTATATATCTCCTTCCCTCCCTCTCTCAACCTATAGTTTTCTCTACAGAGCTGTATACAGGTGACACTCGGAAAATTAGAATATCGTGCAAATGTTCATTCATTTCACTTAAAAGGTGAAACAAACATATGAGATAGACTCACTACATGCAAAGCAAGATATGTCATGCCTTAATTCGTTATAATTGTGATGAGCATGGCGTACAGCGTACATGAGATTATGTGATGATTATGGGGTACATGTTTATGTTTATTCAATTTATACCCCACCCTATTCAGCACTTGCCAACTCAGGGTGGCTAACAGCATATAAATGACCCCAAGGTACCCAAGGGGCTTACAAACAGGATACAGAGATTCAAAATACAGTAGTAAATAAACCCCAAGGGGTTTACAGACAGGATACAAAGATTCAAAATACAGTAATAAATACAATGTTCAAAAATACAATATAGCCAAAGGCCCAGAAACAATATTACAAACTATAATACAATTCCCAGCTTCACAATACAAGCTACAATACAATTCCCAGTTCCATACACCCCAGCCGGAGGCAAGTCAAAAAAGAGAGAAGCAGAAGTCCTGACATCTCAGCAACTTTAAAGCTGGCAGCCTGCCTCCCCCCCAGCTGTTCTTCATCCTCCCGAGGCCAAAGCCCTCCGGGAGAAGAGTTTTCATAAACTGTAAGCTATAAGCATCGATATTATAACCAAGTAAGGCTTGATATCTCGCTTTGCATGTAATGAGTCTATCTCATATATTTGTTTCACCTTTTTACTGGACTGAATGAACATTTGCACGAAATTCTAATTTTCTGAGTTTCACCTGTCTATCCAAAAGTTGTTTTCTTTGGCAAATCTGTACATTTAGCCCAAGCAACTCTTTCTTGAAAGCAGAAGTCAGTCCCCAAAACAGTTGCCTACAAACTGTGTATCATCCAACAGACTGTTTACATTAACCGTTTAACCCAATCGCCAGGATATTTGCATAATACACGTTGGAAGGTAATTGCTTGGGATAATAATGTCTCCATCCCAGTGATTTCGACAGTAGCCTAGGGAAGGCTGGAGAAACTGGGGGAAGAGGAGACCAGTAGCGGGTGCAACCTGTCCGGATCTTTCATTGTCCACCTGGGCCAGCGATCTTACTCTGCCTAACGGACATGGTAGAGCCGGCCCTGATGCAAACTGTCCCAGGTCAGATCGGTAACCGGGGCTAGGGATTAGCTAGCTGCCTTGACCTCACTGCGCCGCCGCAGTGGAGCGGGGCGGGGGGGCGGGGAGAAAGTGCTCGTGCACGCGCCCGGGCGCGCCCCCGCCGATCTGGCTCTTGCCTGGGCAAGAGTAAAAAAAAAAAAAGCCTGTCTGGGTTGCATCAGACTACGAGAGGCTGGCTGTTCCTGCTTCCCGCGCTCAGCCTGCCTCTCTCTGTCCCTGCCGGATTTCCAGCTGCTGCACCACCAGGACCTCCATCACTTTCTTGGGTTTGCGTTTAGCCGCCTCCAAGGCAGCCGAATATTCCTGTTGGACCAGATCCTTGCCCGATCTCCCCAAAATCTCTCTTCCAACCCCATCCCCCGTAACTCTCCAGAATGCTCTCCAAAACCAACCAGTTGTTGCGGCGATTCTCCACCACAGCCACCGTGAGTACGAAGTGATGCATTTATTTGTAAGAAGAGAAGGCAGAGCAGGAGGATCGTGTCCGGCCTCTAGCAATTAAGACTTAAATGCTGCCCCATACATAGCACTTTAGTGCATCCTCTGGGCGGTTCACAAGTTAATTAGCATTTCTTGCCCCCAACATGCCGAGTACTCATTGCACCGACCTCGGAAGGATGGAAGGCTGAGTCAACCTTGAGCCCTGGTCAGGATCGAACTCACAATGTTGAGGCTGCAGTACATCAGTTTAATCACTGCGCCACCAGGACTCTGCCTTCGTCCCCACCTTCCCTTTTCCACGAAGGGGGCTTGAGGGGAGGACCAGCCTCTTTCCCAATATGCTCTGTATTCTGTTACAGAGACCAACAGCCCAATGCAGTTTGCAGGACCAGATAAAAAGGAACGAGAAGGGGAAAGCCCGCTCAGCAGGGTTTTAGAAAGAGATAACACTTTCTCTGACTGGTTTGGTTTCTCAGTTGTCAATAGCAATAGGAATTACATGTATCTATCGCCCCATATCACTTAGTGCACTCTCTGGGCAGTTATCAATAGTTATCAATAGCAATAGTAATTACACATTTATACATGTTCATATCACTTACAGCACTCTCTGGGCGGTTCACAAGTTAATTAACATTTTGCCCCCAACATTCTGCGTACTCATTTTACCAACCTTGGAAGGCAGAGTCAACCTTGATCCCTGGTCAGTTTCCAACTCACAATGTGATGGCTGCAGTACAGCAGTTTAACCACTGTGCCATTGGGGCTCTAAGGAATTTGCACAATGGGGTTGATTTTTTCCCTTTCCCCTGACCTCGTGAACTCCAGATGTCACATACCTGTCAAGTTTTGGGAAATTCCTGTCAACTAAGGGAAATTTCCCATCCAAAACGGGCAACTGGACAGCTATGCTTATCCTGTGTTGGCCTCCAGTCTAACTCCAGTCTAATTGCAGTCTAACTAATACGGGATGATGGCGGGAAATAGTGTAAAATATGGGGGTTTGGCAGAAATTTCCCGAAACTTGACAGGTATGGCACATACAGTAGTTTTAAAGATAGAGTGTGTCCTTTTTCTTCCTCCTCATTCTAAGCACTGGAAATTATAGAGTACAAAAGGGGCGGGGGAGATGAAAGGAGAAGAATCTTATACAGCAATACATTTAAAGACCAAAATATTTACTATTGCATGCTTTTTATGGCTTGCAGTTTATTTCTTGACATGCCTGGAGTGTAACAATTCAGCCTTAATTGTATTATGCATTGCTGATATGGTTGTGGCAGTTAAAAGCTTTAAGTAGAGTACTGTACTGTATTAGCTTTAACTATAACCTTTCTTGGGCAACGCATAATAAAACAATACATTTCTTACTACTGTATATTTTAAAAAAACATTGACACTTTCCCCTAGAGTGCCTTCATTTAATTTTCAACTGCCCGTGGCACCTTATGCCTTCAAGAAACCCAGAGCTGATCTCACACTGTTCTCTCATATTATTTTTACAACAAGCCTGTGCAACAGCTTAATCTGAGATATGCAGATGATACTACCCTAATGGCAGAAAGTGAGGAAGACCTAAAGAAAATTCTGCTTAGGTTGAAAGAAGAGAGTGCAAAAGCTGGCTTGAGACTCAACATCAAGAAAACCAAGATAATGCCCTATCAGCCCCTGGAAAATAGATGGGGAAGAAGTAGAAGCAGTGACAGACCTTACTTTCCTAGAATCAAAGATCACGGCAGATGGGGATTGCAGCCATGAAATAGAAAGGTGACTGATTCTTGGGAGACAAGCTATGAGAAACCTGGGAACATAGTTAAAAGTAGAGACATCACTTTGCAAACTAAAATTCGTATAGTCAAAGCAATGGTATTCCCGGTGGTAATGTATGGTTGTGAGAGCTGGACCATAAGGAAAGCTGAGTGCAGAAGAATAGATGCCTTGATATGTGGTTTTGGAGGAGAGTTCTGAGAGTCCCCTGGGCAGTGAGAATAACAAATAGGTCGATCCTAGAAGAAATCAACCCTGACTGCTCCTTAGAAGGTCAAATAGTAAAGATGAAACTAAAGTACTTTGGACATCAAATGAGGATTCACTTGAGAAAGCCTTGATGCTGGGAAAGGTGGAGGGCAAAAGAAGAAGAGGGCATCAGAAAATGAGATGGCTAGATGGTATTGTAGACACAATGGGCACAGAGCTGGGTACGTTGAGGAGGATGGTGGAGGACAAAGGTGCCTGGCAGGCAATTGTCCATGGGGTCGCAAAGGGTTGGAGTCAACTATGTGACTGAACAAGAAAAAAATCAGGTCATATGTGATTTATGGGGTTTCTTTCCAGGCTTTTCTATTTAAAGAGTACTCAGAAGTGGTTTACCGTTCTCTTCTGCTGGAGAATCCTGGGTTACACAGGTTGGCTCTTCTGAGATGCACATCTGGGAATTTAGCTGCCAACTTCTTTCTCCAGAGTCACCTAAATCAATAAACTATTAAGCAGAATCACCTAAATCATTGAGCTATTCAACCAGCTGTATAGTAGATTAGGTAGAGATTAACAGAATGAATGACAAACTGAATGACTAACTCAAGATCTCTCACTAGACTTGATTGCTGAGATGAGATCTAAACCCAGGCCTGCCAGAATCCAGGCTTCTAAATGTCATACAATTTTATTTTGCTGATATTATGATTTACAAATTTCAGACGACTGTAAGAGTACTATTGTTGCGATTGTGGAAGCTAGGATAAAATGCATGTCTGAGTTATGCAGATATTCAATTTAGTGTTTAACAGTTTCCTCTTAAATTTCTGTACAAGTAGAAAAGACATTCGATATCCAGGTAGTGAAACATACAGACTGTTAGTTTGACAGCATACTGCGGATACCCCATGCCCCGCGGGGCATGGAACGGCCCGCCAGAGGCCACCGCGGTGAGAGAAGCTCCCAGCCCGTGGGCTCTGCGGCCGCCAAATTAAGGGGGGTGAATAAAATATAGGGTTTGATTCACCCAATTACCGTGACCTGACCTACGGCTCTGCCAAGTAAGCAGATAGCTGACTCCTGTAAAACATTAAGTGTATAACTCATCTCCCGGCTCGGGGGAAATCCCTGGCGCAAATAAGCCATGTTTGTCCCTGCCTAATCCCCAAGACAATGGTCTCCCTCGTCCCGTGTTTGCCCAAGTTAATTAACTTCCCTTGTGAGTTTTCCCATTCACCTGAGTCAACGTGTGAGGTAATGCTCTGTGAGATGACAGTTTGCCACCGTTGCGCTTTTTTCCCTATAAATGATATTGCCTCTTGCCAATAAAGTACTGATCTGATCCTGTTTCCTTGCCTCGTGTCGTTACTTGATCAGTCCTCCTCCGGGCGCCCCGGCCCTCAGTGGCCCTGATTCCTTCATCTGGTGACCCCGACATGATTTACTCGTGAGTAAGGGACCCCGGAGAGGTCTACTCGCGAGTAACGATCCACGCGGTCCGGTTCTGCGCTTGAACCGCGACCAAAACCAGCCCGGAGGACAGCGCGGCACTCTGGTCGGCAGCCAGCCGGACAGAGAGACGGCCAGCGGCGAGGCATTCCTGAGAGGCATTCCTACAGCTTGCTCCCAGCTTTCGGGGAGGCTTGCGCAAAGGGAAAAACGCGTTCCGCTCAGGGCAGCTGTGAGCCCCTGACAGCGCAGAGGCCGCCGAGGGCCCGTGGCAGAAGGTCCACACTCCGAGGTCTACCCCAGACACCCGACGCCCGAACCTGTTGCCTGCAAAGACGCGTCGACCTTCGTCCCGAGGAGGAAACTTCAGAGGACCATCGCAGGTAATATGGGGACTTGTTCTCATCGACCAAGTCCGTCCGCTAGCCAAAGAACTCGTGAGGAAGAGTTCAAAATCCTGGCCAGGGTTTTTCAGTTGCGATTTCACAGCAGGGAGCTAGCGAGACTTTTGGCGTACCTCAGGGAACACTGCCTACTTTACCCAGAAGTAGGTACGTTAACCCTGCAGCTCTGGGATCAGATAGGAGACTGCATTCAGCAGCCCCCCAAAGCTCCAGGAGGAATAGTTC